>JBBCBC010000002.1:32132668-32732668 GCA_037126765.1 Stenogyne calaminthoides
GAAACGTGGCAAAGATTATATACGAGTTCTTGCATGGGTTCAAGTCTCCAAATTTCATGCATGCCAAACCAGCTCATGCCTTGTCAAAGTACTATAAATAGAAGAAAAACAACAAGATAGAGGTTCACAAAAAATTTCCCGGAAGGAGTAAGGTTAGAAAAAATTTGAGAGTTCATCCATACACATAAAAAACCCTAAAGACTCATATATCAACTCTCCAAATCATCTTTATCCATAACGATTCATCTTCATGAGATGTATCATATATTGTACGTGTAAAACTCACAATACTACATCCCCGGGCAAATACGCCCCAAAGTAGTCATTTCTTGTTGAATCCCGTCAACAAATTCCTCTTATTTATTTTTATTTTACACGTGCATATTTTGTTTGTGAGTTGTCACGAATTAAGCCATATGATATTCTCCATATAAAAGCGACTTTGCAACAATTGGATAAGTCATAAGGGCCCATTTACTTTAAGTGATAGGGTTAGATATCAATTAATTATTTATGTTTATCTTTTATTTACTTTGTTAGATTTTAAAATAAAATCATCCAGAGCCCCGGGGATTAAGCTTTAAAAACTTATTTCTCTTTGATAAAGAATCCACTACTAGGAGGTGTGATAATTTATTTTTCACGGGGATTCACTTATTAATTACTAAATTAACCTTAAAAATCTTCCAATCGTTGCATTATTCTCGCGCTCACGAAGACCTCGTTTCACAAGTAGCCCCAATGAGGACAACGCAGTAAAAAAAGGGGAGGAATAAATAATAAATTTTTCCTGCGGTTCAAACTTGACGACAAAGAGATCAGAGGTTTAACAAGGTAAATTCCGGCGATATCATTGGTAATTTAGGGTTCAAATTTTTCTGCATTTTTACAGTGTATTCTGCTAAGTTTTTTTATGGATTGGTCTTTTTGTTTATAGATTTTCAATTTCTGAATACACTGATTCATAATTCTCTCCTTTGTTGTTTTCCTGGTGTATAATCACTTAGATACAAATTTGTAGAGATTAGAATTGTTGGGTGCACTAATACACATTTGGCCTTGGAGAGCTGTTAAAATAGCCCTTAGAGAGCGGTTATAACAGTTGTCCAAGTAACAGCGGTCAAAATTTTTCCTACGGTTCAAACTTGACGACAGAGAGATCAGAGGTTTAACAAGGTAAATTCCGGCGATATCATTGGTAATTTAGGGTTCAAATTTTTCTGCATTTTTTTACAAAGGTATTCGCTAAGTTTTTTTGGATTGGTCTTTTTGTTTATAGATTTTCAATTTAAAATACACCGATTAAGTAATTCTCTCCTTTGTTGTTTTTTCTATTGTATAATCACTTAGATACAAATTTGTAGAGATTAGAATTGTTGGGTGCACTAATACACATTTGGCCTTGGAGAGCTGTTAAAATAGCCCTTAGAGAGCGGTTATAATAGATTGTCCAATAATATTGGCCCAAACTTGGACAATTGTTAAAAACATTGCCTAAGAAAAAGCACTTGGACAACGGTTATTAACCGATTGCAAGTGGTCATTTGATGCAATGATTTATAAACCGCATTCAATTGTTTCACTTGGACAACAATTCATTCTTCATAAATCAATATAATATATATATTTTTTTTATGCGTTTCACTTGGACAGCGGTTTAAAACCACTGTCTAATTTTTTTTTTATATTTTTTTTAATAATTATTTTATATTTTAAAAATCCTGTTTATACAAAACCAAAACTTATACCACTATAATATATATCGTCCAATACCAAAAATCAAATAAATAAACATACACATCATGAAATAAATAAACATACACATACATATATACGTCCAACATACATAAAAAACATGAAATATATATCATCACAAATATATAAGTTAATTACATGTATGCTACCAAAAGTTATACCACTTTAATTAAAAATTTACAAAAATCGATTGTAAAGGTACCCCGTCCAATCTCTTTTCCATTTCTCCATTCTTTTGTTGGAGTAAGTCTTGAGCGGACGTTCATAGACAAACTGCAAACAACGATCAATCAATATAGTTAGATATATAGTATATGAATTTTTTATTCAATCAATAATAATTTAAATAAATCGATAAATTGACTTACATTGTTAGGATTAATCGCCGCTTTTGAAGCGAGGATTATATCTTCAATATAGCAACACACAAAATGTCCACAATGGGCACTATCTCGTTGCCTCAGAACCTGTTATGATTAGCAATTATAAGCACGTATTACAATTATGATTATTTTCTATTAATTTGATAACTTACTAAATTAAATTTACCTTTAATATTTGTCCGACTCACTTTATTGAAATTAAGTCTTGAGCCTTGATTCGGAAGGCGACTCCGATACATCGTCATCACACTATTATTATTATAATTTGAAAATAAAAATAGATTAAATATGCATAATTTTAAAAGTAAAACAAATCATTATATTAGAATATTAAAAATAAATTTATGCTTCCATGAATAGCGTGAGATCGTATGATTTATGACCACCCCATCCACAAATTGGTCCATAAAAATATACTTAATGTATTCATACTTATGGCGATCAATACCCAATGGTCCCTATATTATATTAAGAATATTAAAATTAACTGCAAATTTAGCATATGTGCAAATATCATATTATGAATTTAAATTTTAACGAAATATTTATTGTACTCACCCCACATTTGTTGGCAAAAAAATGAGATGTTCTCTCCCAGTATGACTCAGCATATGTTCGACTATCCCCTCCATGCCCTATGCCCTATCACCCATTAAGTAAGACACTTGGGGAGACGAAATCTATACATTCCACATGCTCGTGCATCTCTAGAGAGATATACCTCACCCAAATATCTTTAAACAACATATATAAGCTAATTAATATAAAAAAAGAAAATTAAATTATATAGAAAGTAAATACTGATAATTAACAAACACATACCTGAGGTAAAAGGCTATGGTGATTGCACTCAACCACTCGTCGTTCAAGACTTCAAGCACATGCTCCTGAACGATGTATTCTTCAAAAGAATTCCGATGAAAGTGAGCACTCATCGGAATTGTGAGGGTATCGAAAGCATTGGACTCCACCATCATGCTCACCATAGTGCATGCAATGCAATCATGATCTAAGTCTCCGGTATTGGATAACCAAGTCTGTCTTTTTAATAGTGGAGTCCCTCGTTCTTTCCCTTTGACTATCTACGACACCTCTTGATTTCACGTTAGCCTTTTGTGGTGATTTCTGTTTAGGCTTTCGTGGTATCGGCATATTCTACAATCAATTTGCAACATTATTTAGAACGACAAATAAGATAATAAACTTTAATAACATATATTTTACCTTCATGGTGCGAGACTAAGTTGCTTTCGCCATTCGATGAAAGTGCCCAAACTGTTGTTCTTACATTGTGATGACCTCATCTATTGGTTTAAGCACGGGTGAATCTTTTTCTCCGATTATGGGTACATCTAGTGTGACCCTCACAAAACCCGGAGGAGGGCACGACCATGAATCATTCCACCAAGTTATTGTGCAACGTTCACATGGCCTGGCCGATCGGGATCCTCCAAATAAAAAAGGTAACAAAAAGGGTGGTGGTCGTTCAAATAAGATATTTAGTTAGAAAATTTTAATACACTAGTCTTTAATTAAAACAAATGCGAGACATGCACATCGATGCACGAGAGGCGTTTTTGAAGTACCTCAATAAAGTCATCCTTGTGGTTAGCCAAAAAACATAGCATTTGCGACACTATGTTCCTGACTTGCTCCACTTCGGCGACATTCCGCGACTCGATCTTCTCTCGGACCTCAAACGTTCCACATCTTTAGTCAACTTGACAACCTGTTTGCGAAAGTATACCCACCATATTCATGGCTTGAAGACTAGGTGCCGCATCGCTAATGATGTCTTCGCCAAGCCATATCCGACACTCCGTAAGTGGCGGGATGCTCTGGCAACCTATAGCCCATCCAAATGCAGATCATCGAGGTTCGATAATCGAAATGTCGTCGGGCATCATGGTGCGAGATAAACGCTCTGAATCACAAAAAACAAAGTATTATTATTTAATTATTTGTTTAGAAATAATAGTTTGTAATTGAAAGATAAATTAATGGATAGATTACCGCTTCTTCGATGATACGCTGTGCACTGGAATCGTGAATTTTCCCGTCTCGAGCCTTTCTGGTAGTCTGAAATAAGTCGAAACGGGTAACAATAGGCTCATTATCCCCAGCTTTCCTTCTTTCTTCTTTCTACGATAGTGATGAACGTTTCCCTTTATTAGATATATTAAAAGTGTATATTAAAAAAAATAAAAGTTAGGATTTTGATCTCACCATATCTTCCCTTATAAACTAATGTAATCAATCGCTCGTCTTGTGATTGGTACTTTTGGATACGAGCAGTTCATTCCGTTAGTTGAGAGTCTTGCAAGACTTGAAGTGTCGTGGTTCGTTGCCAAATTCTGGATGCCTGACATCGAATGTCTTCCACTGGGGTGAATCAGCAGGGTGTCTTAGCATTCCATCTTTGATCCTATCATCATGATGTCAAGTTAAATTTCTAGCATCCACAGTGTTACTGTACATTCTCCTGAATCTTGGTATTATTGGAAAGTACCACATCACCTTCGAGGGAGATTTATTTTTCTTATATCGCTTCCCCCCCACTTAGGACATTCATCGAGGTCCGCATACTCCTTCCAAATAAGATACAATCACCCGACAAGCAAGAATTTTCTACGATGTGTTAACCCGGATGGACTTGAGCATTTGTTTTATCATCATAGGCTCTCGTGGCGACATTTCCATCGAGCAATATACACTAATTTGCTTTCCGGCAAACTTGTGAAGCACGATCGTATAAACCCGGTTACCGCTTTTTAGGTTGAACAATATCAACACAACTGACAGTTTTGTTGCCTTCTTACACCGGGCCAAAGGGTAATCCAGAAGAATCCCTTAACTTCTCTCTGACATATAAGGGTGATCTCGCAGATCATCGTCATCCCCACTCGATGTATCAACACTTTCGGTACATCTCTAAAATTATCCGCATCCATTTTGTATCTTCAAACTAAAGTCGGGTTTTCTAGGTTGCTTGAGCTACACCCATCTCTTCTCTCACCATGATATGTCCAAACGGTATATGTTTTATCAATACCGTGAATCATCAAGTGGTGGAAATGACTTTCTCGACCACACTTCAACGATTTTTCCATTCATACATTTCCAACACGAACATGGAATGTACCGAGGGTCGGTGCAGTGTTTAATTGCATGATTACAAAATTCTTCCACCCCATTCCTATACTCATCTGATAATCGATCTACTCGAACCCACTTTCGATCCATATGAAAAAGAGATGCCTATAGGAAAGACAATATGAAGTGCTTCTCAAGACATTAATGTATATATACCTAACCATACTTGATCTCAACTTTTATCCTAATGTATCATCCTAATCATTTTCTTATTAAAAGCTATATCACAATCCTAACGTACCTAAGGTTTTGTTTCTTCTCAAGACATTAATATATATATACCATCAATCATCTAAAGCAACTATCTAAAACACATGCATTTGATCAAACACTTGGTGTGCATCTTATATTCATCTCTAAATTTATATAAACAATCACCAATCAACTCAAAAATATATCCCAATCCTAATTATGCTTAAATCCTACACATGCATTTGATCAAACACTTGGTGTGCATCATATATTCATCTCTAAATTGACATAAAAAATAACCAACCAACTCAAAAATATATCACAATCTTAAATTATGCTTAAATCCTACACATGCATTTGATCAAACACTTGGTGTGCTTCATATATTCATCTCTAAATTGACATAAAAAATCACCAACCAACTCAAAAATATATCACAATCCTAATTTATGCTTAAATTCCTACACATGCATATGATCAAACACTTGGTGTGCATATCATATATTCTTCTCTAAATAAACATAAAAATCACCATTCCAAACTAACAATTTATCCACAAATTACCAACAACAATCAAGCCACACAACATATATATATGAACATATATATATATATATGTTCATCTCTAAATATATATATATATATATAACACATAAACTAATCCTAACTAATTAATTAACAAAAAAGAAAAAATAGATTAAGCATTACGTACCTTGTAGAGGCAGAGGAAGGCGGCGGCGGCGGCAAGGGAAGGCGGCGACAGAGGGAGGAGGAGGGGAAAAATCGCCAAGCTTTGATGTGGAAATGGGGGTTCTGCACTCTGAACCCGCTGAATATATATATATTCTGATTTTCACTTGGAGAGCGGTTCATAATCGCTGTCTAAGTGAACTTAGAAAATAGTTTTGAACCGCTGTCTAATTTTATTTTTTTAAATAAAACCGCTCTCCAAGCTTAAGCTTGGAGAGCTGTTTGAAATAAGGGTTGTCCAAGTGGGGCTCTCCAAGCTTAAATGTGTAGTAGTGGTGTATAAACATTTACATCGGTCCCTCATATTTACCCATGCCTTCATATCACAGAAGATCTTTTTAATGCATGTCTGGATGTAGGTCCCAAACGGGTTTTAGTGAGGGCAGAAGTTTAGAGGGGAGGGGTGAATAGACTTCTGAAAACTTTTTGTGCAAGATCAGGTGTGATAGCAAGTAAGCCTGATCAGAGTGCATGTGGATCAGTTTGGACTTATATCCAACTTACTGATCGCCTGAGGGCAGATCAGTTCGGTGTCTATCAGTTTAACTGATGTGCGGAAGCTAAGTTTTAACCCGTGTGAAAAACCAGTTTTGTAAGATCAGATTTCTGCTTATCTGTTTTCAATCAGATGACAAAGTGTCAAGCTGATAAGATCAGTTGCTTGATGCAAAACTGATCCAGACTCAGAATATGTATGTAATATCAAATCAGGTAGTGTGTTATAGTGTAAAGCAGGTAAATCAAATAAACACACACAAGATTTTATAGTGGTTCGGACAACCAGTCCTACGTCCACTCTTCCCTATCAGTAGGGGCACCAACTTAACCAACTTGGACTTAGTTTAATATGTTTGTCCAACACAGTACAACAGATGTTTAAGGAGTTCTCAACCAATCTTGCAAAACAAACTTAACCTAACTTTTGGGTTTGGGTATAAGATTTGTTGTTGTTCCAACCGGAAATTTATCCTAGTATTTGTGTAGCCTAAAGCTAGAGGATAAGATTTCTATGCTAAGAACTATGGGATGAACACTTAGATAATAAGCTTCAATTGAGTGTTCTTCTTGCGGAAATTTGCTTGTGCTTGAGCTTGATGATAATTTTCGTGTCATCACTATGAAGGATAATCCCATATTTATAGACCTTGAAATCAAAGAGTAGTTGGAGAACAATTTGAATTTCAGGTTATTTTTGGTAGCTTGCAGGCTTGATTTGACGTGCTCAGGAAGGCCATGTCATTTTCACGCATATTTGTCCTTTGTAGTCGTTTGGCTGTGCAGCACCAAATCCCATATTTTTAGCTCCGTGCATATGTGTCATATTCTCATTGGTTAACAAGTACACTTATTCAGTGTTTGTTTTACCAACTAAGGTTGACATTCTTCTTGTCAGATTAACAACGTATGATCTGGTGCACGAACAGTTGTCACCAGATGTGAGCTGATCTGATCAGATGAAACTGATCAGTCTACCTGATAGAGTCTTCATTTGTAAGTTGTCTTAGCTCAACTTAGCAGACTCGGCTGATGTAGGTCTTCTGGTCTTGTTCTTCTGGTAGTCATCTGATCTTTAGGTCTTCTGATTCTTCAGCTTCATGTCTTCACCTGATCATCTGATTGTCTGACTGATCTGATCTTCTGATCTTCTTTATGACTTGACTTATTCATATTGAGTTCCCCCTCAATATGTGACCTATCTATTACATCAGTTGTTCTATACAATAATTATCAACTGGTCACCTTAAAACTGATATCTAAAACATCAGTCAGCTAACAGGTCTGACTGGTCCTATTACAAGTGTTTTGGAACTTTCATCAAAACTCTAAATTTCCCAACAATTTCCCCCTTTTTGATGAAACCAAAACATTTGAGAAACCAACAACAGTTGATAAAATTATAAAGCAGTAAAGAACAGATAATCAGAAGACAATGAGAGTTTGTCTTAGGATCAGTAAAATAAACTTTTCATTCATCAGATTTGTTTTTACAAGTTACATCTGAAAAGTTTTAGCATAAAATACAACTGATCCTAAAACTATCTTTTGATCTTCAAACTTTTGGAATGTAGCCCTCCGACATCTCTCGCAGTCCCTGTGGGATGTTGAAGATTCGATATAGTTTCCATTTGACATCATTGATCTGCTGAGGATCAGTTATGAGCGATTTGCTCAAGATGTTAAAATAGAATCTTTGAAAGGCCAATCTGTCGAATGAGCCATCCACCTTCCTTGTGTAGTCCATCACTTCATAATCTTGATGGGAGATTCTTACATTAATCTTCTGGACTCATTCTCCGGATACTTCAAAATTTTGGGTGCTTGTTCTCTAACCATTTAAGAAAATTCTTCATTTGGTGATTCTTCCTTTGGCACCGTGTCTAGAACAAAAAGCATCCAAGAGCCATTCACCTCGATTTTATTCCATTCTTGAATCACAAGGCATGTGCGGCGGTTTTTTAATAATATCATCAATTTTTCTTTGCCAAATGAGGTTCCTCGATCGATTTTCGAGTTGACCTCTCTTTTACTCTCAAGTATATTTCTTCTTGATCCTTACCTTCGGCCATTTTCTCAAATTTCCTTTCTTTTTCACTTTCGGTCGAGCTTCTTACGCAATTTGTTCCTCGATTAATTTTACAACAAGTTCACGATCGACAGATTCGACTTGATGTGCTCCTTGTGACTCTCTTTGCTTGAGTAGCAGATTTGGGAACAAATTCATCTTTTGAGGGTCCAGCTCCTCCGGCCATCTTTCTTGCCCTTGACTTTTCCATCTTTTCAGAAACTTCATTTGCAAATAAATCTATATGGTCTAGTCTTTGGCCATATGTTTCAACTGTCTGAATAAGCTCTTCTGTAGCTTTATGAAATCAGTTGGTTTCTCAACCTGGCCTTCCCCTATTTTGGTTTGATCAAAAGGAGCATTGATGTGGGAAGTCAGAGAGCCAAACCCACAAAGAACGGCTTTGTTCGGATCGAATCTGATCATTCCATGTGTCTCGGCGATTAATTCTTGAATTTTTTGCTATCACCAGATTTGGCGGCTTCGATGGCATTGGAGAAGGTAAGAATTAGCTTACCAATTTTATCTTCCGTCTTCTCCAGCTTTTCTGTGATCAAGAGTAGAGAGACCTGTTGTTGATCAACCTGGGCTATTTTTTCATCATAAGCCTTTTTGAACTCGCCATTCAGGTTGGTCAAAGTTTGTGTGTACTGATCCTTCAGAGCCTCAATCTGGGAGATGGAAAACTCCCTTTGATCTTTTAGTTCACGCATGCAGGCTTGTCTCTGATCAGTGATGGTATTGTTAACCGAGTTATCTAATACACCCTCAATTTCTTCTTTCAACAGATCCTTGAACCACGATCTGATTTCACGCAGCTGATCAGTGGTGATATGTGTAGCAGATATTCCTTGGACCACCTGATCAGCATCAGTTGTTTGTGCCTCCAGTGGCTGGTCTTGAACTGCATCACCATGACCACCTTCATCGGCAGCTCCAGCATCTTTCATGGGAGCATTTTCCTGTTAACCTTCTTCATCTGACCCTAGATCGACCCTTTCAGCAGACTTGCCCAACTTCATGTGGACCAGGGCTTTGACTGCCTCATCAGATATCAGCTCAGCTGGTGAACCAACCTGAGCACACTTTTTCATGTCAAAGTCATAGTCGGCAAACTCGTCAGCTCCTCCCATCTATTCAATGATGATCATAAAATCTGAAAAGTTCTTCATTCTGAGATCTCTCCATGTCAGGACCTCCAGAATATCTTCCCTGACATCCGGATGAGCTTCCAATTCAGGATACAGATCATCGATCTCTCATTCAATTCGCATCCGTGCCAACTTCCCAGTAATTGTTTTTGATGATCTGGATTTGGGAATCGACTGCTCAGTTTGGACAGGTGGCTGAGTTGAAGAAGTTTCTGGTGGTGGCAGATTAGTGGGCTAGTGACTGATGTGCTGAGTTTGATCTGGCTCCACAACAGGTGACTTGGCATGTTCACTTGTTGGAGAAGGAGAGGGAGTCATGCGCTCAGCAACTGGAGATCTGATGGGTGATTAAGCACGGGATTGAGGAGAAGGTGATCTTTCCTTTTCTTTGTCCTTCCCCTGCTCTCCTTCGGACTGCTCCGGAGAGCTTTCCACCAGAGAAGCATGTTTCTCAGACTTCACAGCCGATTATCTTTGTGCAGCAGGTTGAGATGTGGCTTCTTCTTCCTCGGACTCATCTTCCAAGAAAAGAGTCATTGGGGCATGCTTTACCTTCTTGGGCTTCTTCGTTGGATCCTTTGTCAGTAGCCTCTTTCTCTTGGGTGGATTTGCAGATGCAGCAGAGGCGACTTCCTTGCTCTTTCCCTTCCTGACTGTCATCTTCATATCATCATCAGAAGGACCAAAGATGACAGATGTGCTAGAGAGGAAGACCTTGTACACTTTCAGTCCATCCTGTCTCCACTGAGCAGTAGGTAGTTTGTCTCTCAGAATGACTGCTACCTTGTTGAGATTGCTGATTCTCTTCCTCAGAAAAACTTGCCTCTGTTCATTCACCCCAAACTTCGCACGTTCTTGTAGCAGAATAGCCTTGAGGAATCCTGCACAGTTAATGTTTGTGGCTCCATCCACAATTGTTGCCCAGCAGTCAGTCCATCAAGTCTGAAAGAAATCCCCATGATTGTCTTTGACAGAATGTCAAAGAGTAGGCGAAACTTCCTCTTAAGCATATGCCTGGCAAAATTTGCAGTGTGTTTTTTATCTACTTCTCTAAACAGTTGGTCTCTTATCTGCTCATCTTCATTCTCTCTGTAATGAGCAGGTGAAATTTTGCCTTTGGGCAGATTGAATAGGCGTGTGATATCTGCATTTGAAACCTTAATTTCTTCACCATTGACAGATGAAACAAGTTCATCGCCAGGTGACACTACCTCCAGGTTCCTCAGAAATTCCAGGGCTTCATATTGCATCACTGGATTGGAGTGGGGTGCACAGTACTGCTCTACGCCGCATCTCCTCAATAAATGTTCCACCTCCATGGACTCCAGGTCTCAAGTAACCCCAAAAACTACATATTTATCCTCAATGATTTGATTTGCCAAAATTGCACAGTTGCACATAAATTTTCCCATACCGTGAGTAGCCATCTACAATCAACAGGAACCTGTGTGAGTTTTTGTGCATAAAACATAAAATATATCACATATTTGATTTCCCAGACAAATAATCGATTGTTTTATTCCTTGTCATGAATATCTTTTTGGCATAGATGATCTTAGCAGTTTACCCTTAGCTTGCTTGTTAGGCAGCTTGGATTGAGTTGACTTCAGCTGGGACTGTCCCTCGCGAGATGGTCCAGACTGAGGCCTACTCTGTTGATTTGTCTGAGGTCTCTTCAGAAGAACATGATTCTTCTGTTGATTCCTTGGCTTATGTCTGATCAGTTGGGGTCCATTTCTATTCCCTTTCTGATCCGGCACTTGCCTTGCCTGGTCAGAAGATACCTCAGAATTATCAGCAAACAGGTGTGGAACCAGAAAACACAGAAGGTTTAGAAGATACCTCAGAATTATCAGCATCCTTAGCCATGAGGTAGATGTCGTCGTCAGATGAGAACATCAGATCTTCGAAATCATTGAAATCATTAGCATTGGTCATCAGGCAGAAGTCTTCTACAGATGAATAACCAGAATCTTCTGAAGGCAGGTAAGAGTCATCTATCTCAGATGTATCAGCAACCATGACTCTTCTGCCTCTGTATCTTTGCTCTCTTTTGTTCCGCTTGTCTTCTCTTTCTTTTGGAGTCAGGTCAGGGCAGTCTGCACTGTAGTGACTTGGTTTCTGACAGTTGAAACATGCTCCACGTTCCACGAAACTTCTTCTGCCAGGTGAGTCATTCCTGCTGTAGAATCTGTCAGGTGACTTCCCAGTTTGCCTGTGATCAGAATTCCTCCTTTCTGATATGTTGTCTCTTCTATCATCAGAACGATTATCTATTTTCTTATCATCTCTGCGATCTTCCCTATGATCATCTCTTCATCATCGATATATTCCTCTCTTGTGATCTGTCACTTGATCTTCTATCTCTTCCTCTCTTTGTTACGATAGTCTCTATAGAATTTTTGATATTTTCCCAGTTGAATGTTGGATCTTTCAAGCTTTCTGGTCAACAAGGCAATCTGTTATGTCTGACTTATGATATTTCCAATAGGTTCAGTAGACTTTGAGCTGTTGTCGGCTGCTTTGAATGTAATTTACTTTTGATGTGGCGGGGAGTAACCCGGCGGGGAGACTCATCATCTTCTTCTTGCCCTCTTTCAATCAGATCAAATTCATGGGCTTTAAGGCTCAGAAACAGGTTGCTTGGCTTCATCTTTGCAATATCTTGACAATCCTTTATCACAGTAACTTTCATATCCCATTTCTTTGTCAGAGATCTCAAGATCTTGTAGTTGATGTCTTTGTCGATATTTCTCGTCCCGTTCCTCCGTAGCTTGTTGATGAGACATGGTGATTCTTCATGTTGGGAATTAATTGCCCGAATCTATTCGGGATGAATATTTAAATACAAATTTAATTCTAACAATTATTACTAGCATGAATTAATCCTATATTAATTCAAATAATAATTCAACAACCAATCATGCATATAAAAGTTCACATAAAACCTACGCATGCGGAAAATACTACGGGTTTACGTGAACAAACTCCTCGGAGTGATAACCGTTGAGAAGATGGGTCCCGTTCACACGAACACACCAAAAGGTCTTCTCAAGTATTCCCTTATCCTTGTTCAACAATCCGGTGGTAGGAACTCGTGAACAATTTAACAAAAGGAAAAATAAAATTATGTTGCACCACCTTTGTGGATTTCTAATTTTTCCAACACATGGAATTGCATTTGGGGATGAAAAATCCATCCCCTATTTATAATACTAAGGGGGGGGGACAAAAATATTGGGGTTTTTGAGTGATTGAGAAATTTCCTTGCTTCTTCTTCAAAAAATAATCTTGAATATATCTAATATATTCTATTTCCAAAAATATCTCCCAAATAAAATCTTCTCCTCCTTATGATATGGAATTTTCGAAAATTTCATTATAAATAGCCTAGTGGGAGATTTCTTGAATTTAATGAGATAATCTTGTATTCCAAGAATACTTATCCTCATTTCATAACAAAATTCAAAGAAAATCTTTCTCCCTCTTATATTCATAATTTTCGAAAAAAATGAAAAATTAGGCAACAATAATTTATTTTATTTTAAACACCTTTTCAGTTATTGGACATTATCTTTGGGCTACTTGAGGGGCCTTTAGGAGAATTAAGATTGAACCTTCTAATGGACTTTGAATATCTAATATTGAGCCACAATATTATTCAAGCCCATAAATATTAATTAATCCCACTACATAATTAATATTGAACTATCCATCTTAACCCATATTACTGTTAATATGGCTCCCGGTTATTATTTCCCGTGTTTAAGATTATCTAGCCCATTAATTAATTCAAGCCACTGAAATAACTTTCCATTAATTAATATTTTTTGTCCTTGGTCAAAGAACGGTTCAACATTATTATCCATACCGGAAACAAATTCCACTTGCAAGATTTGGTATGATAAATCTTATGAACCTCCCAAGGGGGCAAATCAAACGAGCGTACTCGCACACGATTCTTCATATTAAATCTTAGCAATCGCATGTGACCAGTAATATTGCCCAAGATATAAAGTACTGAATCTCATTGATTCTCTACCCATCATAAGTCAAAGCAATAATTACTAACTGCACACGATCCTATTTAAGGAACGAAGATTAAGAAATAACGAACCACTGAGGTCTAATTCTTCCTGGTTCAGTGCTGAAGAATTTATCCTCCTGTAGGTCCTGTTCAGTGCATCAGTCATGCACTAGTGTAATCTCTTGGTCAAGACAAGCCAATCTGAGCCTTACACTTCAACCTTTCACGATGGATTGTTCATTTCCATCTAGGTTGTGAACCACGTACTTTTAGTTACAAGGGACTGTTAATTTAATCTTCTGTGATCTGGTATCACTAAATTAACTACAATGTAACACATACTGTTTATTGAACAATTATGAAATAAATATATGTAACATTCAATGATATTTAAAGCATCAGTGATAAATAATTAATTTCAGTAAATAAGACAGAAAATTCAGTTTGGTTATACAAAGTAAAAGCATACTTTCCAGTATAACCCCAACAATCTCCCACTTATACTCAAAGTCTGCTTTTAAGTATACTACAACACATCTCGTGTAGTTCCTAATACATGACATCTAATGTCACCTACACGAACCTAATAATATCTCTCACTTATACTAAAAGCAGATTGGCAACGGTCTTGACACCCATTCCTTCCACATGTCTCTCGAATGTATTCTGAGGCAGACCCTTTGTGAATGGATCTGCTAGGTTGTCTTCTGACGCGATCTTTGCCACCTCTATATCTCTTCTCTTAATGATTTTGTATAAGTTGGTATTTCCTTTCAATGTGTTTGTTGGCCTTGTGGGCTCTTGGTTCCCTTGAATTTGCATCTCCTCCGGCATTATCACAGTAAATAGTGATTGTGCTGGGCAAATTCGGAACTAGATCTAAGTCCACTAGAAAGTTCTTGAGACAAACCGCTTCTTTCGCTGCCTCGCAAGCAGCTACATATTCGGCTTCCATGGTAGAATCGGCGATGCATTTTTGTTTAACGCTTCTCCATGTCATGGTAGAGGTAGATTTTCTGGAATCTAAGTCTGATTGAAAATCCGAGTCCGTGTAACTGATGGGGATTAGATTGTCTAAATGATAAACCAACATTCTATCTCGAGTTCTTTTCAGATACTTCAGAATGTTTTTAACTGCCGTCCAATGCTCTTTTCCCGGATTACTTTGATATCTCGCCACCATGCCAACGGCAAAGCAGATATTCAGTCTCGTGCACAGCATTGCATACATAAAACTTCCGACAGCCGAAGTATAAGGAATGCCTTTCATGTCATCTATCTCTTTCTGTGTCTTAGGGCACATATCCTTGATAGATGGATTCCATGCCTAAAAAGGTAATGAAACCTTTCTTGGTATCCCCATCTTTGAATAGCTTCAAGACAAAGGTCTATATATGAAGCTTGATAAGCTATCATCATTTTCTTGCGATCTCGAGTGATCTTGATCCCAGGGCGTGCAACTTCCCCTAAGTCCTTCATATCAAACTATTTTGAAAGCCATGCCCTTACATCAGCAATACTTTTACATCATCTCCGATGAGCGAATATCATCTACGTATAGTAATAAGAATATCAATGCCATTCCGACACGCTTCTTGTACACACAACTTTTCGTATTCATTTTGATCAAACCCATAAGACTTTATTACATGATCAAAACATTGGTTCCAAGCTCGGATGTTTGTTTGAGTCCGTAAATGGACTTCTTGAGCTTACAAACTAGGTGTTCTTGGCCTTTTCAAATGAAGCCTTGGGGTTGTTGCATATAGATTTCTTCTTCAAGACTTCCATTAAGGAAAGCCATCTTGACTTCCATTTGCCAGATTTCAAAGTCGAGATGCGCAGCAATCGACAAGAGAATTCGGATGGACTTGAGCATTGCTACAGGTGAAAAGGTTTTCTCATAGTCAATCCCTTCTTTCTGAGTATAACCTTTTCGCCACAAGCCTTGCCTTGAAGGTTTCCACCTTCCCATCCGGTCCTCTTTTCCTCTTGTATACTCACTTGCAGTCAATGGGTTTGACCTCATTGAGTGGTTCGACTAGCTCCCACACTCTGTTATGATCCATAGAACCCATTTCGGCTTCCATTGCTGTTTGCCAAGAAACCGCATCCTTGTCTTGGATTGCCTCGTCGTAAGTCCATGGGTCTGATTTATCTTGACCGGGGACTAAGTCCGAGGACTCTCCTATCCCCATGAATCTCTCGGGTTGTCTCACAACCCTCCTACTACGATGAGGTTTCGGTTGTGTAAGTGTGTTGTTTGGTATGTCATCTTATGCAGTTAGCTTCGAGGTTAGCCCTCTAAGCTCATTTAAGGTAATCTCACTTCTGGGCTTTCTTTCGTTCATATAGTCTTCTTCCAAAAATCTAAAGTGGGTGCTTATTACCACCTTTTGATCCTCGGGACCATAGAACATACACCCTTTTATTCCCTCGGGGTATCCTATGAACAACCTTAATTTTGATCGTGGATCCAATTTTCTGGCTTTCTTGTCCAACACGTAGGCCGGACACCCCCAAATTCTCATGTGTCTCAAACTGGGCTTGCGCCCGGTCCACAATTCTTTGGGAGTTTTGGGAACCGACTTGGATGGCACCAAGTTCAGAGTATAAGCCGCTGTTTCCAAGGCGTGACCCCAGAACGACTTGGGTAGATCCACATAACTCATCATTGATCTAACCATTTCTAAAAGAGTTCTGTTTCTTCGCTCTGCAACCCCATTTTGTTGAGGGGTTCCGGGTGCAATTAGCTGGGATACAATCCCTTCATCTGATAAGTAGTTCAAAAACTCATCATTTGAGGTACTTTCGCCTCCACGATCGAGATCCGCGAGACTTGATCGTTTTCCTATGATTCTCTGCTTGAGCCTTAAATTCTTTGAATTTGTCAAAGGTCTCGATTTATGCTTTATAAGGAAAATGTAGCGTACCTTGAGTAATCATCAATAAAGGTGACGAAGTACTCATAACCTCCATTGCTTTGATTGACATTGGACCACATACGTCCGTGTGAACGATTTCTAACACTTCTTTGGCTCTATTCCCCTTGGCTCCGAATGCTCTCTTGGTCATTTTACCCTCCAAGCACGATTCGCAAGTTGGGATTGGTTCAATCCGGAGAGACTCCAATGAACCATCTTCTTCCAACCTTTGAATCCTTTTTGGATTAATATGTCCCAATCTAAGATGCCATAGAAGTGTCTCGTTCACTTCTGATGAACGTTTTCTTTTATCGGAAATAGTTGATGTGTTATAGGATGCATTTCGTGAGTGGTGTGCACAGTTAATTGTATAGAGATTATTCAACAACGTTCCATGATGAGATAAATTTATCATAAAGAGAAATGGTAACAACTTTATCAAAAAGTAACCGAATATCCATCAAGGTAGAGTTTAGAAACCGAAATTAAATTCTTTCTAAAACTGGGAACGCAAAGTGTAGGTCCCGAACGGGTTTTGTGAGGGTGAAAGTCTAGAGGGGAGGGGTGAATAGACTTCCAAAACTTTTCATTCGGATCGGTGTGACCGCAGACATCCGATCGAGTGCTAGTGTATCGATTTAGGCCGATGTTCAATCTTCTTGAGTGCTGAGGCGGGCCCGGTTTGATATTTGTCGATTTAAGCTGAATGGTGTGGAAGCTTATTTTTACCCGTGAAAAACCCAATTTTATCAATCGATTCTTAAGTCGATTTTTAACCCGGTTGATCAAGTGTCGGTGTCGAATCGATTGCTTGGTGCATAATGAACTTTAACTTTAGAATATGTATGCAGTTTAAACTCAGTTATGTGACTTGTGTAAAGCGATAAGAAAGCAAGTAAATGCACACAAGACGTTTTATAGTGGTTCGGACAAAAACCGTCCCCACGTCCACTCTCCCTTAACACGGGGGAACCTTAACCTACTTTAACTTTCTTTGGACTTATATCCTTTTCGGGATGGCGAGATGTTTACCGAGTTCCCTCAAAGCTTAACCTCACGGGACTTATATCCTTTCGGGATAGCGAGATGTTTATCGAGTTCCCTCTCAACGTAACCACGGCCGGACTTATATCCTACAAAGAGGATAGCGAGATGTTTAATGAGTTCTCACTCTCTGACTTGACCTAACTTGCGTTTGGGTAAAGAATGATTGAGGGTTCCAACCGAAATCTATCCCGGTGCTTTAGATAGCCAAAATGCTAGTGGATAGGATTTCTTGCTAAGAACTATGGGATGAACACTCTAAGAATAATCTTCGGATGTAGTGTTCTTGTGAGTGGAGATTTCTTTGTAGCTTTAGCTTCTTTTTGCGATGTCTCCGTGTTTTTGTTCTTGCGTTTTTCACTTGTTGAACCTCTTCTTCAAAAATGAAGAATGATCCCATTTTATAGACCTCGAAATAAAGAAAGACGTTGGAGAGCAATTTGAATTTTGGGCTATATTAGGTAGGTCAGTAGGATATGATTGTGACGTCTTTGTGATTTTTCGTGGCCGTCGGCATGATTAGCATCGTTTTTTTCTCTGCAAAGTCGTATCCCGTATTATCGGCTCTTTTTGTGCACGTGTCGCTTTCTCCTTGGCCCGGAGGCTGACAACTTCAGAAAATTTGTCCGTTAGACTATTGATATTCCTTTTGGAGAGGATTCGTCTTATGCGGTGTATCTTTTTTATTGTCACGGTGTGGTGACTTGATCAAATGGCGATCGGTCTACCATATTGAGTCTTTGGTTGCACATTGTCTTAGCTTCAATATCTGAACTCTGCTTTAAATGTAGGTCTTGGTCTTTTGATCTTGGTGTCTCTCGAGCCTCGGTGTATTGATAATCTTGAGTCTTCCGATTTGATCTTTGAGTCTTGAGTTTATCTGAGTCTTCCTGTTCATCCGAGTCTTGATGTTATCTGAGTCTTCATGTTATCCCGAGTCTTGAGTTCATCCGAGTCTTGAGTTCTTCTGAGTCTTGATGTCTTCTTGTCTTCACCTCGATCTTGACTTCATATCTTCTCGATTTAAGCTTAGTCTTCAGATCATCTGACCTTCTCTGGGTCATCTGATACTTCGACCTGACCTATACATACTGAGTTCCCCCTCAATATGTGACCTATCTTTTACATCAACTATCTATACATTTCATTGGTCATCGTTATTAAATCTAAGTCATCGATCGGTAATGTGTCCGATTGGTCCTATTACAACCTGTTTTGGAACTTCCATCAAAACTAAATTACATATTTCCCAACAATTTCCCCCTTTTTGATGGAACCAAAACACTTAATAAAATTTGATCAGAAAAACAGATACCATGAATGGAAATGTAGATAATGCAAATAGTACATACCTCAGAAGACAATGAGATGAATGTCTTAGAATCAGTGGGATGGAAAGATTTATTCAGATAGGTGTGTGCATTGTAGAATAGTGTAGGGCTTACATATCATCTGATTCCAAGTTGTCTTCTTGGTGTACTTGAACATTTGCGCTTCTTTGGGGATGCCAAACATCCTGTACATCCTTTGCATTAGCTTGTCCAAATTTCATCTTTTCTATGGATTCCTCCTTTTTCAGCTAGTCCATAGTAGATGTTCTTGAATTTAACGGGATCTAGCTTGTTGTCCGGGCCTTAAAGGTGGAAGGAGTAGTTCAAAGGGTGGAGCTTACGGTATGAGTGACATGATCTTGCCTTCTGTCATCATTTATGCGGTAGAAGTCCGGATATTTTATTTCTAACCCGGTTTGAAATTCATCATAATTTTTTCGATCGATCTTGATGAATTGGAATCTTCTCCATGATGTAGGCGTCACATAACCATTCTCCTCTCGATTTGATCCCATTAAGATGCAAATCTTGTCGTCTGTGAAGGATGCCTTTAACAGTCTTTGGAAGGGCATTTTTCTCCCATGCAATCTCCTCTGCTGCGCAGCTTGGTCTTCCTCTTCCTTTCGGATGTAGGCAATGTTCACCCTTTTCCTCTCTAACTTCCGCTTCTTAATTGCGGCCTCTCTTATTCTCTATCTTGTTTGCTCTTGAACTTGTTCGAGAGTCATCCGCTTTTGGTGGAGAATGTCCGCCTTGTCTCGATCTTCATGATTGCTTTCATCATCTTGCCTTTGCCTTTTCTTCCTCCTCGAGTCCGCTTTCGGTTCATCATGTTCTTCTTCTTCAGCTAATTTCTTAGCGAGTTCAAGGCTCTTGGCCTGATCATCAGCTTCCATTCTTTTCTGAATGGATGAAGAAAATCTTCAATTTTGTCGACTCTGGCAGTAATCTCTTGAAAGAGTACTTTTTACCTTTCAATGATCTCTTTCTTGTGTTACTCCACGGTTTCTTTTATTCGAACCTTGAGATCGGTAGATGGAGTGGGTTTGCAAGTTAGATCTGATGGTTTTTGGTAGAGATGAAAATTTTACCAACTATGTTTGAGTCTGTTCATCTTCCTTCTCTTTTTCTTGAGTCTATTTTTCTGTATTCTCTTTTCCTTCAGACTCTTTTCCAGACTCTTTTCCTTCCCCCTTTTTGGTTGCATCAAAGAGGTTGGACATCTTCTTGTTCGAGTTGTTAATTGCGTGAGATCTCCTCTCTAAGTTCCTCGACAACAAGAGGAGTGATCTGGGCCGGTGGCGAAGGTCTTGAGTGTGTGGAAGCGTCGAGAGCAATTTCGATTTCCTATCTTGCCTTTTTTATAGAAGGCTAGAAAATGTTTCCAACCCATATCAAGTGATTGTTGGTTTTGTCCAGGATGCCCGACCACTCTCCCAGTACAGTATGCGATTGAGCATCTCTGTCTGAACCGAGAGTTTCTCGGTGGAGTTTGAGCTTCTCAGCAAGAGGGTATACTAGTTGCATTACTTCAGCAAGGATGGCATTGTGCATCGGCCGGTGTGACTTCGTTCCTTGTCAACTAGCTTTGCTTGCTCATCTTCAAACCGCTTCATTAGATCTGCTATGGCGGCCATAATTTGTCTTCAAATGCGACTTGAATCCCATCTGGATCTTCTTAGAATGATGATCTAGGGTATCGAGCTCATTTTAGCGATCTGTTCAAATGTTGAAGCCTTGCCAAATTGGGTCTCATCTGCGGCACCCATTCTTGGTTCATCGGCAATTCCCTCATGATCTCATAGGAGGTTGAGCGGTTTCCTCCTCATTATCGGTAATTCCAACACCTGTAGTGAATCGGCCATTGGATATCATCGTCGATGCTAATTCAACAAAGACTTTCAATCCCAAAGATTGTGTAGACATTTCAACTCTAAGTCTACAAAGAAGTCCGATCCCAGAGTTGTCATTAGAATCGAAGTTCTTCAATGCTCTTGATCGATATCCTCCGAAACACTATCTCTTCTATCTGTTGCTGGATGCCAGGATGTTGATCCAATTCAGGGCATAGATCCAGCAGATACTCTTTGATCTGTTGCTTCATTATTCTTATGATGGGGCTCTCTGGAGCAGGTGAAGCAAGTATTGTTCTGGTGTTGAAAGGATTATGAGAGATGGACACATGATCGTCGACTCTCTCAGGTTCTTGGGACTGGATTGGGGATTGGGATGTTAGTTGTTCAGGTTCGTTTTCAGCGTGTAGAGGGTGTTCGGTTTCTGAGCGGGTTCATTGATTGGTGGTGTGGGAGATTTTTGTTACGAGAGGTGAGGGTGAGGAGAGAAGGTTTTGTGGGGGAGAAGGTGGAGGTGATGATTTACGAGGAGGAGGGTGATGGTGATTTGGAAGTGGGCGTTGGCGATCTTGCTCTCTGGAAGATCTTGGTTAGAGGTAGAGAATCGAGATAGTGATTCTTCCTCAGTTGCACCATACGTCGCCCGACAATTTCTCTCCTTCTGTTGCGATCATCCGTTCTTCCCACTTCTCGATAGTTGGCTCGAGCGGATCTGCTATCTCTTCGTCGATCTTTCTTGCATCCGGATCCTCTGTCTTCTTTGTCTTTGGGCGAGAACTTGGAAGCGATTTTCGAGGAGATGAGACTCTCTTGACGTTTCATTGAGCATCCGGGTTTCTTGGCGATCCTTCCTCTTCATCCTCTTCTCTTGAATGGCATTTTCCTGCACTTGGACAATGCAATTGCCTTATCTTTTCCTTTCTTTTCTCCCTTGGGTTTGGGCACATAAAAGTCGGATCCTCATCACTTGTCCAGCGGGACTCATCCTTGCCCAATATGGCCTTTGTGCTTTGCTTGATAAATCTTACGCTCCATTCTCGTTCCATTCATATTGCATGGCGGCTTATCCGGAGAATGATAGAGATTTTGTGTATGAATGAGCACTTCAAGATAAGCACACCTCATTGCTTTCGGGTCATTTCGAACTTCCCGAGTCTTTTCTAAGTCTTGCTTTGACCATACCCAACCAATCGATGTCTGAAGCCGTCTTGATTATTACAGCCATTACACTTATCTTGTATGAAGTGACCGCATCAAGGCTGTAAGTTGAGCACATGATCACCTTCGAACGATCTCAAGAAGAAGGCGATACTTTCTTTTTTCGGGATAGGAGGCTTTGGCGTTTGTCATGTTCTCCTTGTTTGCTTGGTCTCCAGCGGTTCGGCTTCAAGAAACTTCTTTTCTCCTCTGGCCGCTTGTGTAGGTCTCGGATTGATGCTTCCTCGAGTTAGTCCGAATATCCTCTCGTAGATTGTCATTCGTCACTCGGACTTCCATTCCGCCAACCGGAAGAAATCAGTCAAGATCATTGTCTTCATCCTCTACAGATTGTAAAAAAAGTCCAGGGGCTTCATGGGTGTGAAACGATGTTACGATGAGTAGAGCAATATCGTTCCGATCCACACGCTCTAAGCACTCGAAATTCCCGTGATTCCGGATCGAGGTGATGTTGAAGACGGCGTACTTTTCATCAATGATGTCTTTCTTCATCGATGCAAAATTGCAAGATACTTTTTTCCCTTGTCCCTTGGTCTTGAAACAAGATGTGCCATTTCACGTAAGATATGTAGATTGAGTTTAGTTTGAGTAAGATATTTCAATAAATTCATCCAAACTAAAAAATTCAAAGATCAATCTTTTGCAAATAAGCGTTTAGATCAAATAAATTATAGAAATACAACTTGTAAACCTAGGTACCATAGAGAATTCTAGATCATGCAAATGATTTAAAACAAGAAATTACCAGTAATTGATTCGAAGGATTTTAAAATCAGAAGTGTAGAATCAAATGATTTCAAGGTAATTCTCGAGAGAATTTTAAACAAAAGTGATCTTTTTTCGAAATTTTGAGAAGACGAAGTAGTGGAAGGGTTTTACGAGACAAAATTTGGATTTTGTAGAAAACGAGGAAAAACTTTTTTGCACAACTTTCCAAAGTACTCAAGTATCCGTGTTTTTGAAATCGATGGTCGAGATTAGTCGGCCAAAAAAGTATTTTTGATCGCACGGTTGAAAAATAGTCTTCTCATTTTCGGACTCGAAAAATTGTAATAAAAACATTTTGAATACATTTTCAGTCCGCATTAAAAAGCTTTGGGGCATCGTCATGAATAGTGCAAAATAAATCAATTAAAATAAATAACGATATAAAGATATTCAGAAAGAGATAAATAAGAGAGCGTATCTGACTGATTGATATTGTAATCAATCAGTTACCACGGTGATCTGATCTGGTACTTTGTTGACTTATTTGATGTTTGCCTCATGCATTTCCCAACAATATCTTCGCTTATCTGATCAGATTCTTCGCATGTAACGCTTTGTGTAGGTCCCAAACGGGTTTTGTGAGGGCAGAAGTCTAGAGGGGAGGGGTGAATAGACTTCTGAAAACTTTTGTGCAAATCAGGTGTGAGGGCAGTTAACCTGATCAGAGTGTGAGTGAATCAGTTTGGGCTGATAACCAACTTACTGATCGCTTTGAAAGGTCGATTCGATAACTATCGAGTTAAGCGATGTGTCGGAAGCTTAAGTTTTACCGTGTGAAAAACCAGTTTTGATAAATCAGATTCCGAAGTTAATCTTTTAATCAGTTGACTGAAGTGTCAAGTTTGATCAGATCAGAAGCTTGGTGCTAACTGATCTCAACTTGGAATATGTATGCTCTTTAAGGGTTGTGTGCGGTTGTGTAATAAGTTAATCAAAGCGGTAAAGACACACAAGATTTATAGTGGTTCGGACAAACCAGTCCTACGTCCACTCTTCCCTATCACAAGGGGCACCTACTTAACCAACTGGACTTTGTTTTATGTGTAAGTCCAACACAGTACACCAACTAGATGTTTAAGGAGTTCACACTCAACCGATCCCAGAGATCAGAACTAGAAACCCTAGTCTGAAATCTTGCTAAACAACTTAACCTAACTTGGGGGTTTGGGTAAGATTGTTTTGGTTCCAACTATGAAATCTTTTCTTACGTATAAGCAGCCTAACAGCTAGATGAAAAGATTTCTATGCTAAGAACTTATGGGATGAACACTTAATAAAAATTAATCTTCTTGTTCGTGTTCTTGTGCGGAAATCTGATATTAGCTTGAGCTTCTTGATTGTTCAGTGTTTCCGTTATATCACTTTGAAGTGTGATCCCATATTTATAGACCTTGAAATCAAAGAGCCGTTGGAGAGCAATTTGAATTTCAGGTTATATTTGGTAGACTTGCAGGCTTGATGTGATTTAACTTCGAGAACGGCATGGCCAAAAGCGTGAATTTGTACTTTGTAGCCGTTCTGAGAGAGTAGCATCAAATCCGCAATTCGCCGGCCGATCATCGTGTCTTGTTCTTGTTGGATAGCGAGACTCACTTTTCGGTGTTGTTCTTCCAACTCGGCGACATTCTTCTTGTTCGGATCATAGGCGTATGATTAGGTGAAACATCGATTTCACTGGTGGTGACTTTGATCGATCTGGCCGGTCGATCTACTGATAAGTCTTCAGTGCGGTTGACTTAGCTTCAACTAGCGGACTTCGGTGATGTAGGTCTTACGAGTGCGATCTTCCGGAAGTCATCGATCTTCAAGTATCTTTGAGTTTGAGCTTTATGACTTGTTGAGATATCGACTAGATCGGATCGTCGATCTTCTGTTCTTTTCTAGCATTACGGCTGTCGGATGTCGGTTGTCCTTTGAGTCTTGGATCGATCTATACATATTGAGTTTCCCCTCAATATGTGACCTATCTATTTCATCGGTTGTTCTATACAATCATTATCAACTGGTCTCCTATAGCAGGTAATATAAACATCAGTCAGCTAATAGGTCTGACTGGTCCTATTACATGTGTTTTTTGGAACTTTCATCAAAACTATAAATTTCCCAACAATTTCCCCCTTTTTGATGAAACCAAAACACTTTGAGAAACCAAATCTGATTGATAAAAAATAGAAACGATTTAAGAGCATATAATCGAAAGACAATGAGACTTTGTCTTAGGATCGAAAAAATAAACTTTTCTTATTAAAAGATGTTGATTACATGTTACATAAAAAAAGTTTGAAAATAAGAACAGCTGATCCTGAGTAGTCTTCTGATTCTTCACTCTTTAGGCTTGTATCCTTCTGGCATCTCTCTTTGATCTTGAGGTACGTTGAAAATCTGATAAAGTTTCCATTTGACATCATCAGTCTGCTGAGGATCAGTTATGTGCGTTCTGTGCAGGATGTCAAAATAGAATCTTTGAAATGCCAGTCTGTCAAATGAGCCATCTGCCTTCTTCGAGTATTCCAATGGATCATACTCTTGGCGAGTTATTTTTACATTGATAAGCTTGGCCTCATTTTCCGAATACTTGAAAAATCCGGGTATTTATTTTCTAACCAGTTGAGAATTCTTCATGAGGAGATTCTTCTTGTGGAACAAGATTAAGAACAAAAGGCATCGAAGCCATTCACTCGATCTTATTCCATTCCTCAAAGTTCTTAGCATCTTGTGGCCAGTTTTTGGGATGATCTCATCAACTCTTCTTTGGCGGCTTAGGTTACGATGCGGATTTTCCAAATTTCCTTCCTTTCTTTGCTCTCGATTTGAATCTCTTCTTGATTTTACGCCTCTGCCATTTTTACGCCCTTCTTTCTTCTTGGCTTTTTTCGGGCTTCTTGATTATCTCTGTTCTTTGGACATCTTTTCAGCAGTCCGAGTTTGTGATGTCCCTGCACCTGTTATGTCAGTTGGTTTCTCATTCTGTCCTTCCCCCTTTTTGGTTTGATCAAAAAGAGTATTGAGGTGGGAGGTCAGAGAACCAAAGTTGAGTGCGATCGCCCTGTTGAGATCTGCAACAGATATGCCTTGAGTTTGAGCGATTAGATTTTGAATCTTCGATATCGGCTCGATCTTGGCATTCCATGGCGATAGAGAGTGTTATGTCAGTTTTGTCAAGTTTCTCTTCTGTCAATCCTAGCTTGTCAGTGAGCATGAGAAAAGAAACTTGTTGTTGTTCCACCTGAGTCAGTTTGGCATCAACGGTCTTTATCAGTTCAGCTAACGCAGTGGACACAGTTTGGGAGAACTGATCTTTGATTGCCCCAATCTGGGAAATAGCCAATTCCCTTTGATCTGTTATTTCTTTGATGACATTCTGCCTTTGATCAGCTATCAGTCCCTCAACTTCTTCTTTCAGGAGATCTTTTGATACAAGATTTGATCTCCTGAAGTTGATTAGTAGTGACGTGTGATGTTGGAATGTTGGGTGTCACTTGATCTGATTCAGCTGTTTGTGCCTCCAGTGGTTGGTGATGAACTGCAGCACCAGTTCCACTATCATCGGCAGCTCCTGCATCCTTCATGATGACATCTGCCGGGAGCTTTGTCGGCGATCTCGATTAAATCTGATCCGGCAACCCTATCTTCCTGTGGATCAGAGCTTTGACAGATTTAGCAGTTATCAGCTCAGCTGGTGATCCCACTTTAGCAGATTTCCTCATGTCGAAATCGAAGTCTGCAAACTCATCCGCACCGCCCATCTGTTCAATAATTAATATAAAGTCTGAGAAGCTTTTTAATCGAAGATCTCTCCAGGTGAGGATCTCCATTACTTCCTCTCTTATGGCAGGATGGGCGACGATTACGGATCAACTCATCAATTTCTCTTTCGATTAGCGTTACGATCAATTTCCCCGTTATGATCTTTGTTGATCTGGACTCGAGGAATTGTCTCGAGATCCGTTTGATGAGATGTGGAAGGTTACGGTTGTGCTTGAGTAAGCGGAAGTTGGTGATCGGTTCGACTGCGGGGGTTACAAGGAAGCGATTGCTTCTTGTTCCACATCGAGTAAAGCTTTACGTTCAATGAACCGATCGATTTCGGGTTAGGGGCAGGTGGAAGAATAGGAGAGATATGCTCAGCAGCCATTAGTCTGAGTGGTGAATCAGCTCAAGCTTAAGGAGAAGGAGATCGATCGGCCTGTGCTTCTTCCTCCGGAATGATCTGGCGAGCTCGAATTTGAGAAGCTTGAAACTTTGCCCGATTTTTCACATGATTTTTGTGTTGCAACAGATGATCTGGCGCTCTTTCTTCATCGACTCATCTTCAAGCATCGAGTCATGGAGGCTTACTTTGCCTTCTTGGCCTCTTCTCCCAGGCCTTCACTAGTTTTCTTTTTTTCTTACGGGGCAACGGTGTAGGCGAAGTTGCTTCCTTGCTTTTCCTTTCTTTGACTTTGGAGGGGTTGGCGATATCATCGTCTGGTGGCCCAAAGATGGTTAAAGTGGTCGTTAGAAATGCCTTATAGGACTTGATCCAATCTGTTCCCCATTCGGCGTAAGCGGTTTATCTTTTCGAATAATTTACAACCTTGTTGAGATTGCGATCTTTCTCTTCGAGATATACTGCCTCGGTTCATTGACTCCAAATTTCTCTTGTTCTTGGAGCGAAATGGCCTTCGAGGAACCCGAGCCAATTGATGTTCTTGGCTTCATCGATTATTGCGACCATCTTTGTACATTTTGAATGCGGATGTAAGAGCATCTGGGCTAAATCTGATACCCATGATTGTTTTTGACAATATGTCAAACAACAATCGGTATTTCCTCTTGAGCATTGGCACGACAAAACGGCGTATGATGTTTGTCGGCCTCTCTCAAGAGCTCTCTTACGATCGGCTCATCTTCGTTCTCCACTGTAATGGCGGTGAGATCCGTCCTTTTGGTAAAATTGAGCAGACGGGTTATATCATCATTCGTCAGTCTGATTTCTTCTCCGTTGACTGTCGAGAGCAGTTCATTTCCCGGAACGTCCGTATCCACTCTTAAATTCCTTAGGAATTCTAGTGCTTCATCTTTGCATTCTTTGGATTGCGATGAAGCGGCAAAAATTTCTCAAGGCACTTTTAGAGAATTTGCTCGACCTCCATGGATTCCGGATCCTTAGTGATATTGAACTGTACGAACTTATCATCCACAATCTTTGTTGCCAGTTCCGCATAATTGCACATTATCTTTCCCATTCCGTGGGTGGCCATCTACAAAGGGATGGACCCGATTAAAATTGTGCATATATATATAAGAACATCACATATGCGGAAATCAAGAAACAACAAAGCATAACACAGGATAAAAACATTTAAGATCAATGGATTTTAAAAAGAATACATCAAATAAACATAAATTACCAGATTTTGTTTTTCGGAAAGACGATTTTGAAACTTAGGAAAAACACTTTGAATCTGAGAGAAGTAATCTGGAGTTTTCAGAGAATAAATCGCAAGTTTGTGAAATGGAAAACTCTGGTATGGTTTTTTTATGATCTTTATAAAGACGAGGAGGAAAAAAGACAAGATTTTGAAGATCAACCGTTTGAAAAGATTGAGCGCTCCAGTTTAAGCGGTTTTTTGATCGTAGGGGTCGGGGAAAAGCGTCTAAAACCTTTTGGATTTAAAAGCACATTTAGTAGCGATTAATACATGTTCCCCCCCGTCCGCGTTAAATGATTTGCGGGGAATACGTCCACAAGGATAATGGGTGCAATAAAGGCAAATAATATCGATAAGATCCGATAAATAAGCAAAAACAAGAGAAAAGAAAAAAAGCGTGTCTGGTTGGTGATATTGTGTCGATCAATACCACTTGTCCATGTTGATTTCACTTGTTGATCTTAGTATTACTGCCTAAGCCTTAAAATTTCCCAACCGATCCTTTTAACGATCTTCTTCACTTGCATCGATTTGTTGAAGTTTCAAGCTCAACCGATCTTCCTTGAATCGTCCGATTTCCCTTCCGATCCTCCTTGATCGGTTGAAGTTCCCCCCCTCAACCGATATTTACGCTTTTTCCATAGGTGATGTATCGATTTGTTGGAGTTTCAAGCTCGGTGATCTTCCTTATCGATCGACCGTATGTAATCGATTTTAGTTGACCTAATCGATTCTTCTCGAATCAAGCCAATTCTTGGGATAAGTGTTACCGCCAAAACTTAGTCTAGAGTAGTAGCTTCTATTCCCTAAGTTGTTGCGATTTGACATCTTGTAATTATCGTCTCAATCTCTCGATATGTCAATCCGCGTAGTAAATTTCTCCAATTATCAGTCGCGTGATTTCTACACGCTGTCCTTTTGGTGTAGATTTCTCTAAAGGTTTTGAGAACTCAAATTTGCATTTGCACCCTTGCTTGGTCTCTATAAATTGGACCAATTGTTTTACACAACATAACCCATTCACCATACTTATCTTCTTTGTAAAATCATGCTTTACGGTGAACCCTTATTTCCGAATTGAAACTTCCCAAAAACACTTTTACCCTTTTTCAATGATTTGACTTCTCAAATCATCCATGTGTGTCCCTTATCACCTGTCTTCGTTAAATCAAAGATTTCACATACAATCGTTGCTAAGCTTCTCTACCACCGAGGCGGCGTTTACGCTATCAACCGAGAAGACACTTCTCCTAACCATATGCACCTTGTGTGTCTATCGAGATAGCGTAACCGCATCAACAGACTTCGATGCGAAAATGAACTGAGTTTGATGTGCAGTGCGCATCGGACAACGGTGATGCCCGTATATCAACTCACCATTTAACAGCTGGAGAGCCCACTGACTCTTTCTTAGGGCTCCTGGCTTAAAAATCCTATCAAGGCCCCTGTCGCTCCACTGGTTTTAGCTTCAGCTAGCGGCTTTAGGATTTCTTTAAAACCTCTCTCACCCTTGTTAAGTGGGGAAAAATGAGAGAGCATCGATTTAAAATCTCTCTCTCCCACTTCTTCAAGGGTTAGGATGAGGGTTTAGTGTTAAGGTCTAGGGTTTAGGGTTTATGTCTTGACCTCCGGGTCCTTTTGTACTTGTATCTTGTAATGTAACCTCGACCTTGGGTCTTTATTAATGAAAATTTCATTATTTCATTGTTGTGTAAAATTCCTGTATCCTTATGCGATTTTAAGCTTTAATCTTGTGAATACCACTTGTGAATCTTGTTGATTTTCAGCTTAATCGACTTACAAAGTATAACTGAACAGATTTAATCAGATAATCCTTTAAACGATCGATTCATTTAATCGATAAACTTTAAATCGATCGATACCTTCTCATATCGGTTCCTTGACTGATCTTACGATCGATTGATATACCAAATTCAACCGATTTCACTTGAACTCGATTAGTTTCTTAACCAATTGGTTAAGGAGATCATTCCATCAAACATTTTAGGTGCATTTTCTCCAAGATCCAGAAGCCCTAGCTCATTGCATAATTCTCTGAATCTGATCTCAGCTAGTGGCTTGGTTAGAATATCAGCTTTCTGTATATCAGTATGAATCTTTTCCATTCTGATATTCTTCTTTTCAACATGATCTCTTATAAAATGGTGCACGACATCCACATGCTTGCATCTTGTATGTAGAAACGAGGATTACGGTGATTGCAATAACACTATTCATCACGAGAAAATAGGTACATTCTTAGCTTCAATGTTATAATCCCTCCATTTTTTTGACTAAGCCAGAAAGATTTGGGAACAACGACTTCTGCATGCAGACCATATATTACCTTGATAGTAGATGTTGCAACCGATGTCCGCTTTTTGAAAACCACGAGATCGGTTTATTTCCCAAGAACCGACAAGTTCTGAGGTGGATTTTTCCATCAATCTTGCAACCTCCATAATCGTAATCGAGAATACCCACTAAGCTCTAGATTATCATCGATGGGTAAAATAAACCAAGGTTCTTGTCCCCTTCAGATACTTAAGAATCGGCTTATTTTGCTTCTAGGTGACTTATCATTGGATTTGCTGAAATTTGGCACATACACCCTCTCTATCGCGAAGGTTATATCCGGTCTCTTTGGGCGATCGGTATAGTAGAGATCCAATGAGTGCCCTATATTCCTTCCGATTTGTTTTTCGACCATCCTCATCTCGGATCCATCTTGAATCCGGTCATCATAGGAATTTTGGCTTCCTTACAATTTTGAACTCCAAACTTAGCCAATAAATTCTAGTGTACTTTGCTTGGCGGATGAATCTCCCTTCAGTACTTTGCTTTTTTGAAGACCCGTAAAGTAATTCATCGACCCATCATGGACATCTCGAATTTCCCTTGCATCGGTTCTTTGAATCTTTCACATAGACTTTTGTTGGGAGATCCAAAGATGATGTCGCCCACGAATCAACCATCGAATATCTTCTCCATCTTCTATTCGAATAAGGTTCTATCCACTGTTCCTTTAGTGAACCCACTTTCGATCAAGAACTGAGAGAGTGTATCATACCAAGCTCGAGGATGCCGGTCCGGGAATTCCCTTGAATGAAGCTTTGACCTGTTTTCCCTTCTGACATGCAGTACATGTCTGATCCTTTGAAAATACTTCATTCGGAAGTCCTTCCACTAGAGACATCCTTGCTATCTTATTAAGAGTTTTAAAGTTCGGATGGCTCATTCTTTTTTGTGCCAAAGCCAACTGCTACTTTTGGAGCTCTTAACAATCGAGCATGCATTTCTTGGGCAACTGCTCCCAATCACCGTGTAGATCGTCCCTTTCCTTGAACCAGTTAGCAAAATCTGTTGAGTGGCTCGATTCTTGATAGTGCATTGATCAGTCGAGAACTCAACACTGAATCTGTTGTCGCAAAATTGTGAAACCGATAAGAGGTTGTGCTTGGACCTTCGACATACGAGACTCCGATTACTTGTACATCATCATTCTCTAAGGTTCCGAACCCTTTGGTATAACCAAAGTTATCATCACCGAAGAGTACACGCGGGCCTTTATGTTCTATGTATGAGCTGAGGAGGTGCTTGCTTCCTGTCATGTGCCTTGAACATCTACTATCGATGTACCCGAGATAGTTGCTTGCACACCTCCTTTGTTGGCGGACCCACGATCCTGCAACCAAATCGGGCTTTAGGTACCCCTTTTGGATTGGGTCCCGAGGGGTTAGGATTAGTTTTGGGGATCCATACAAACAGAACACTTCTATTGTGATCGGTTAGATCGAAGGCCTGATTTGTCTCCCATACCTATCAACATAATCATCGTCTCTTTATATGCTTTCTCGATTTGTATGATTATTAGTGTGAACCTTGGATGACTTAGAAGACTTGGGATTTATCTTTTTCGTTTTGTCTTCTTTTTTATCCATTGTGGTTTCAAAAAGTGACCTCTAGATTTACGATTATAGGGGTAGGTACGATCGCTACCATCAAAAGATTCATATCTTTTTTGGCATAGGTGGTTTTTTGCGGTTTACGAAGCATGCTTATTAGGCGGTGACCTTGATTGGGTCTCGATTGGACTTCCCTTTTCGAGGTTGTCTTTTTTCGATTCGATCTGTTGATCGAGTTGATGTCTCTTCGAAGAACTGGGTTCTTCTGTTGATTCCTCGATGATGCTTTACCGGTTGGGGTCCATTTCTATTTCCCCCTTCGGTTGGGCACCCGCCTTTACCTTTCAACCGTCTTTTTCCTTATTAGATACATGTTTAGCTTTTGGTGTATCTTTGTTTAAACTTCGTCGATTACACCCTTTTTGAGATGAATCGGTAGGGGCTTTTGAGGATGTGGAAGGGTTCTCATAGCCAAGTCCCTTCTTATTAATCGTTGTTCAAAATAGGTGTTCATGTCTTGAGCGGTTTTAGATGATTTTGTGAAAACCTCTATTTTCTTCTGAGATTATCCTCGAGATGATTTAGACTTTCATGCATTGAATAGCTCATCAAATTTTGCTTGAAGAAGTTTGAAATCATCGACTTCTTTTTGTTAATATCGGTGATCTTTGATCGCTTCTCTGATCGAAGCCTTAACTTTCGAAATGTTACATTCCTCGGTTGCCTTACGGCGGTTTCAACGATTTTAAGTTGGAGGCTTTCTTTGAGATCATTCTCCTTAGTGGTGATTATTTCTAATTCTCGGCTTGTCATTTTCGAACTTCCACTATAGCATAAGTGTCTCTTGCATTGGAGAGATCCTCAAGCAATTGCTCGGAGTAGAAATTTCTTGAGTCAATCTCCCTAGCGGTGTGCTAATGATAGCGAGTGTAGAAAGCGTCTGAAAGCGAGTTTGGAGGTTACCTCAGTTGGTCCTCCCCGGCCATCGGTGAGATCTCATCATCGTCTGAAGAGAATATCGGATCTTCATTTTCATAAAGTCAACAAAGATCTGGCGGTCGGTCAGTGAATCTTCTCTGAGAGGAGTATCCGAGTCCTCGGAGGGTAGATAGGAATCGTCGATTCTGGCGTATCAACAACCATGGCTCTTACGTCCCTATAACGTTGCTCTCTTACGTTCCTCTTTTCTTCCCTTTCTCTTGGTGTCGGTGTATGGGCGTCTGCGCTATAGTGACTGGCTTCTCCTGGGGTTAAACCGCTCCTTGATCCACGAACCTTTCCTTCGGGTGAATCACTCTTGCGTATGACCTATCGGTGACTTCCCTTTTCGATAGTAATCTGAGCTTCTTACATGCGATTGGTTGTCTCTTCCTTCCTCGATCGATTATCTCTTTTCCTTTCATCTCTGTGATCCCTCCGATCATCGGATCTGCAGTTCTTCTTCGGAATCTGTTGGCTGATCTCCTATCTCTTCCTCGGCTATGTTGATAGTCCTTATAAAATTTTGATACTTACCAAGTTGGACGTTAAACTTCTCAAGCTTCACAGTAGCGAAGCGTCTGATTACCTTTGACTCATTATATTCCCCAACGGTTCGTTGGCCTTAGATTCTAACTTTTGGTTGCCTTAAAAACAAGCGATTTTTGAAGTTGAGGCTTCAGTAGGTACCTCATCTTCATCGAACTTGTCCTCTTTCAATCAAATCGAACTTCGTGAGCTTTAAGACTCAAGAACAAGCTACTTGGCTTCATCTTTGAAATGTCTTGGCAATCCTTGATTACCGTGACCTTCATGTCCCATTTCTTGGTGAGAGACCTTAGGATTTTGTAGTTGATATCTTTATCAGACATCTCTCTACCAAGTTCTCGAAGCTTGTTTATAGACATTGTAATCCTTCCATCAAGTTCGTTGATGGTTTTCGTTAAAGCGACATCTTGATTTTTTTCAACTTCACCGGTTAAAACTTGTAGACGGCTGTCTTTTATCTGTTCATTTCCCTCGCATATCTCAGCTAGAGTGTCCCACATTGCTTTCGCAGATTTGAGATACTTAATCTTTTCCTTGGTGACCTTATCCATTGTTTTCATGATAATGTGTCTTGCGATAGTATCTAGAGTATCTTGATTTTTCTTTCCTCTGCATCCATCAAGGCTGGGCTTTTACGCACAAGACTTCCGGGGCAAAATCTGGATCTCCTCCAACTGCAGGGTTGTCGTAGTATATGATGATGGGTCCTTTTTCGATGACTTCCATCATTCTGCCACTTATCGAACCTAGATGGTTGGACATATATATGGCCCAATCTGCATACTCATCGATTGAGAACTTCGGTAGATCATGATACATTCCTGAGGTGTTATCCATGCTGAGTGATTTTGGAAAATGAATGAGTTTTAAAAATGGTTTTTCAAGATCAGTTCAGTCGACCACAAAGATTCTTCCTCAAGAATCGATGATACACAAAGTCGATTAGTCGATAGAACCAACCGCTCTGATACCACTTGTAGGTCCCGAAACGTTTGTGAGGGCGTAAGTCTAGAGGGAGGGTGAATAGACTTAAAAAACTTTTGTGCAAATCGGTGTGTGGGCGATTAACTTTGATCGAGTGTGAGTGAATCAGTTTGGGCGATAACCAACTTACTGATCGCCTTGAAGGTAGATCAGTTCGGTAACTATCAGGTTAATTGATGTGTGGCGGAAGCTTAAGTTTTACCCGTGTGAAAAACCGGTTTGATAAATCAGATTCCGAAGTTAATCTTTTAATCAGTTGACTGAAGTGTCAAGTTTGATCAGATCAGATCAGAAGCTTGGTGCTAACTGATCTCAACTTGGAATATGTATGCGCTTTAAGGGTTGTGTGCGGTTGTATAATGTCGTCCAGTTAATCAAAGCGGTAAAGGCACACAAGATTTATAGTGGTTCGGACAAACCCGATCCTACGTCCACTCTTCCCTATCACAAGGGGCACCTACTTAACCAACTGGACTTTGTTTTATGTGTAAGTCCAACACAAAGACACCAACTAGATGTTTAAGGAGTTCACACTCAACCGATCCGAGAGATCGAACTAGAAACCCTAGTGCGAAATCTTGCTAAACAACTTAACCTAACTTGGGGGTTTGGGTAAGATTGTTTTGGTTCAACTATGAAATCTTTTCTTGCGTATAAGCGACTTTAACGGTAGATGAAAAGATTTCTATGCTAAAACTTATGGGATGAACACTTAATAAAAATTAATCTTCTTGTTCGTGTTCTTGTCGGAAATCGATATTAGCTTGAGCTTCTTGATTGTTCGGCGTTTAGTTATATCACTCTGAAGTGTGATCCCATATTTATAGACCTTGAAATCAAAGAGCCGTTGGAGAGCAATTTGAATTTCGGCTATATTTAATGAACTTGCGGGCTTGATGTGACGAGCCGCCGAACGGCATGGCATGGCGTGAATTTGTACTTTGTAGCCGTTCTGAGAGGTAGCATCAAATCCGCAATTCTTTGGCTCGATCATCGTGTCTTGTTCTTATTGGATAGCGGACTCACTTTTTGGTGTTGTTCTTCCAACTACGCTTGACATTCTTCTTGTTCGGATCATAGGCGTATGATTAGGTGAAACATCGATTTCACTGGTGGTGACTTTGTCGATCTGAACCGATCGATCTACTGATAAGTCTTGGTGCGGTTGACTTAGCTTCAACTAGCGGAACTCGGTGATGTAGGTCTTCTGGTGTGATCTTCTGGAAGTCATCTGATCTTCAAGTATACTGAGTTTGAGCTTTATGACTTCAGCTGAGATATCTAACTAGATCAGATCGATCTGATCTTCTGTTCTTTTCTAGCATTCTGGCATGTCGGATATCAGCTGTCCTTTGAGTCTTCAGATCTGACCTATACATATTGAGTTTCCCCCTCAATATGTGACCTATCTATTTCATCGGTTTGTTCTATACAATCATTATCAATCGGTCTCCTATAGCGGGTAATATAAACATCGATTAACCAATGTGTCCGATTGGTCCTATTACATGTGTTTTTTGGAACTTTCATCAAAACTATAAATTTCCCAACACTTTGCCACTTATCTGATCCTCTTTTCTGAAAAACTTCATCCTTCAGTTTTCTTCTATAATCTCACATTAACTGAGGTCAACTCCCGCCAAAACTTTAACTTTGGGGAGTCAAAAAATCGCCTCGATTCCCAAATCGGCGCTATTTGACATTCCGTAATAATGGCATAGATACGCTGTGATTTAATCACACCGTTAACTCATCCAACCATTAGCCGCGTGTTCCAAACGCGTTGTCGATGCAAATTTCACTTAAGATCTTCTGAGACGATAAAATTTGCATTTATACCCCTAATTTCCTTCTATAAATAGCCTGGGGTGTTAGGCGAACAACACAATCATAAACCATTTCATCTTCTTTAACATATCCTTCATGCTTTTCCGATGAGTTCCTTATTTTCGGTGAAACTTCCGGTGGAAACCTTTAGCCCTTTTCCAATGAAAACAGCTTCTCAGATCAACCCTGTGTGTTCCTTCACACTTCTTTCATCGTCATCTAAGATTTCACATACGATCAATGCTAAGCTTCTTTACCACCATGGAGGCGGATCTCCTAAGGCAAATGAGAAGGCACTTCTCCTAACCGTATGCACCTTGTGCGCCTATCGAGATGACGGTATTAGCATCAACAGACTTAGTCTAAAACAAAACATGAGTTTGATATGCACAATAGTGTATCAAACTCAATATTTGCATGAGACACTCATGGCCATATGGTCTTTGTGACCAAACCTGTGGCACTGTGTCCCATTTAACAGCTGAAGAGTCTATTGATTTTAGGTCTAAGGGCTCCTAGCTTAAAGATCCTTCAACGCTCGCTCTCGCTTCTCACTCCAAGATTCTAAGAGTGGCTTTCAGGATTCTAGAAGCTTCTCTGCTGCCCCCTGGGTCGGAGAGTCTGTGAGCATCAGCTCTTAAAATCTCTCTCTCCCCTTCCCTGCCTAAGGTTGTCTTAGGGCTGATGGTTTATGTATCGACCTCCGGGTCTTCTTGTACTTGTAATACCACTTGAAGATAGATGTAGCATTTGTAATCTTGTGATATCACTTGTAACTTGTAAATATGACCTTCGGGTCTTTATCAATGAAAAACACATTTATTCCATTGCTGTGTTGTTTTCTTCTAACTTGTGTGATCTATAGCTTTACTCTTGATTTGCTTGTTGACTGGAGCTTTAATCGGCTTATAAAGTAATCTTCCAATCTGATCAGTTCCCCCTTAATCTGATATATCTTGAACTGATCTGCCCTTTGTCTGAACTTCAGATCGGTTACCTTTCTGACTTTCTGATCTGCTCCTATCTGAACTTCAGATTGGCTCCTCGTCTGGTCGTCTGATCAGTTGAGATTCCTAACTCAACTGATTCCACTTAACCTTGGTTAGTCTTTTAACCAACTGATTCGAGATCAATCCTTGACCCGTATCTCCGTGCATTTTCTCCAAGATCCGAAGCCTAGCTCGTTGCATAACTCTCTGCGAATCGATCTCGGCTAGTGGCTTGGTTAAGATATCGGCTTTACGCTTGTCGGATGGATCTTTTCCATCCCGATATTCTTCTTTTCAACATGATCTCGATAAAATGGTGTCGACATCCACATGCTTGAATCTTGTATGTAGAACAGATTACGAAAGTGATTCTTGATAGCACTATTATTTGTCTCCGAGAATATAGGTGCGTTCTTAGCTACGATGTTGTAATCCCTTAGTGGCGACTTAGCGGGCGGTTGGGAACAACAACTTCCTGCAGACCATATTACGCCCATGAGTAGATGTCGCAATCCCGATGTCTGCGCTTTTTGAAAACCAAGAGATCGGTTTATTTCCCACCGACATGAACACGAGGTTGACTTCCCGCCGATTACGCAACCTCCGTAGTCTGAATCGAGAATACCCACTAAGCTCTAGATTGTCATCGATGGGTAAAATAAACCGAGGTTTACTGGTCCCTTCGGATACTTGAGAATCCGCTTAGTCTTCTAGGTGGCTTTGCATTGGATTTGCTTGAAATCGCACATACACCCCTCTTTGCCAAAAAAGTAATGTCTAATCTGGCGGCGGTCGGGTATAGTAGAGATCCAATTAGAGCTCTATACTCCTTCGATTAGTTTTTTGACCATCTTCGTGCGGATCCATCTTGAATCCGGGTCATCATTGGAATTCGGCTTCCTGCGGTGTTGAACTCGAACTTTGCCAAGAGATTCCTTGTGTACTTACCGCTGGCGGATGAATATCCTTCCGAACTCTCGCTTGACTTGTAATCCCGTAAAGTAATTCATCGACCCATCATGGACATCTCGAATTTCCCTTGCATCAACTTCTTTGAACTTCTCACATAACCTTTTGTTGGGAGATCCAAGATAATGTTGTCCACGTGAGATCCGAACCATCGAATATCTTCTCCATCTTCTATTCTGAATAAGGTTCTGTCCACTGTTCCTTTAGTGAACCCTCTGTCTGTAAAGAACTGAGAGAGTGTATCATACCAAGCTCGAGGAGCTTGTTTCAGGCCGTAAAGAGCTTTCCTTAAACGATACACTTGGTTGCCTTTTTCAACGCCTGGAGGTTGTTCAACATAAACTTCCTCTGCTAGTACCCCGTTTAAGAATGTACTCTTTACATCCATCTGATACACAGTGAACCCTTTGTGGGAAGCATATGCCAGAAACAGCCGAATGGCTTCTAGGCGAGCGACTGGTGCAAAGGTCTCATCATAATCAATTCCTTCTGATTGTGAATACCCCTTAGCAACAAGTCTTGCCTTATTCCTGGTTATGACATTTTTCTCATCTCTCTTGTTCTTGAATACCCACTTTGTGTCAATTACGTCTTGATGAGTTGGTTTGTCCACCAATTCCCAAACTTGATTTCTCTCGAACTGTTCCAGCTCCTCCTGCATGGCTAGAATCCAGTTTGCTTCTTGTAGAGCTTCCTCTACTGTGGTTGGTTCCTTCATAGACAGATAACAACAGTATACGACACTCTCACCAATTTGATGTCTAGTTTTAACTCTATCAGATGGGTCTCCGATAATCTGATCAGTTGGATGACTGGTAATCCAGGTCCTTCTGTTCTGATGTGCGTCTATTTGGAGAACATCATCCATATCTGATAGTTCATTACTAGTGATTGGGAGTGGTGCAGAATTATGATCCACTTGATAAGAACATGTCTCAGCTGATGTTGGACTCATCATGTGCTGAAGTCTGTTCATAGGAACTTCAGAAGTTCCCCCTGAACCAGATGGTTCAGTTGATACTGTCTCAGCTGTAACAACTTCTTCACTGACAGTTGTGCGTACCTTTGGGTCTGATTGACCTGTTGAATCAGCAAGATCAAGTTCTGGGATGTACACTTTTACGTGTTCAGCTTCTTTCTCCTTGATGCTTAGCTGATCCATTTTCTGCGTGTCAGGTAACAGTTGTTTTGGTACGGCTTATTCTGAGGCAGCTTTCTCTTGTTCAGAGGATGTCTCATCAAAGACCACATGGGGTGTTTCTTCCACAACTAGAGTTCGTTTGTTGTAAACTCTGAAAGCCTTGCTGGATGAGGAATATCCTAAGAATATACCCTCATCTGACTTGGCCTCAAAAGTCTTCAACTGACTTTTCCCATTGTTGTGAATGAAACATTTGCACCCAAAAACATGGAAGTATGAAACACGAGGTTTTCTGTCTTTCCACAGTTCATAAGGTGTTTTGAAGTGAGTCTTAGTCAGAGAACATCTGTTCTGAGTATGACATGCTGTGTTTATTGCTTCTGCCCAGAAACGGCTTGGTGTGGCATGTTCAGCTAACATAGTGCGAGCAGCTTCCATGAGAGTTCTGTTTCTCCGTTCTGCTACTCCATTTTGTTGTGGCGTTCTTGCAGCTGACGTTTCATGCTGTATACCAAACTCAGTGCAAAAATTAGTAATAAAGGAATTCAGGAACTCTGTACCTTTATCTGATCTGATCTTTACTATGCTGACACCCTTCTCATTTTGTAGCTTTTTGAGCAGTTCGGGTATCTTAGTCGTTGTCTCGTTCTTCTTGTATAAGAATACAACCCAAGTAAACTTGGAATAATCATCCACGATTACAAGAGTATATTTGCATCCACTGAGACTGACTGGCGTAACTGGTCCGAATAGATCCATATGGAGCAGTTGCAATACTCTACTGGATGCTGGTCCTGGTATTCCCTTGAATGAGGCTTTAACTTGTTTTCCCTTTTGACATGCGGCACATGTCTTATCTTTGGAGAATATCTCATTCGGAAGTCCCTCAACCAAAGACATCCTAGCGATCTTGTTAAGAGTCTTGAAGTTCAGATGACTTAATCTTTTATGCCAGAGCCAACTGCAACGTTTAGAACTCTTAACAATTAAGAATGTATTCTTGGGGCAACTGTTCCAATCTGCTATGTAGATCGTGCCTTTCCTTGAACCAGTTAGCAAGATTTGTTGAGTGGCTCGATTCCTTATCATACACTTGTCGCTCGAGAACTCAACGTCGAATCCATTATCGCAGAATTGTGATACTAATAGTAGATTGTGCTTCAATCCTTCGACATACGAGACTCCAGTTACTTGTACATCATCATTCTCTAAGGTTCCGAATCCCTTGGTAAAACCAAAGTTGTCATCACCGAAGAGTACACGTGGGCCTTCTTGTTCTTTGTAAGATCTAAGGAGATGTTTGCTTCATGTCATGTGCCTTGAGCATCCACTATCGATGTACTAGATAGTTGCTTGTGCACCTCCTTTGTTGGCCAGTCCCACGCAAACCTGCAATCAAATCAGGCTTTAGGTACCCCTTTCGAATTGGGTCCTGGGGGGTTAGTGGTGGATTTAGGTATCCACACAAACAGAGCACTTCTATGAAAATCTGAAAGATTAGAAGGTCTGATTTATCTCCCATACATATCAACATAATCATACATCTCTTTATATGCTTTCTAATTAGTATGATTATTAGTGTGAGCCTTGGATGACTTAGAAGACTTGGGATTTTTCTTTATATTTTGTCTTCTTTTAATCCAGTGTGGCTCAGGTGCAGTAGCCCTAGATCTCTGATTATAAGGGTAGGTACGACTGCTACCATCAAATGATTCATATCTTTTTGGCATAGGTGGTCTTTGCAGTTTACCTATAGCTTGCTTATTAGGCAGCTGACCTTGATTGGGTCTCAGATTAAATTTCCTTCTCATGGGTTGTCTCTTCTGATACCTAATCTGCTGATCAGGTTGAGGTCTCTTCTTGAACCGGGTTCTTCATTGATTCCTCGGTGATGCTTTATCGATTAGGGGTCCATTTATGTTCCTTTTCGATTAGGCACTGCCTTTACTTGCCCAAAGCCGTCTTTTTTCCCTTATTAGATACAATTTTAGCTTTTAGTGTATCTTTGTTAGAGACTCGTTTGATTACACCCTTCTGAAGTGAATCAAACGGGGCTTTTGAGGATGTAGAAGGGTTCTCATACCCAATTCCCTTCTTGTTAGTCGGTGTTCGAAAATAGGTGTTCATTTCTTGAACGGTTTTAGATGATTTTGTGAAAACCTCTATTTTCTTCCGCAGACTATCCTCGATGATTTAAAACTCTCATGTAGTCGGAATAGCTCATCAAATTTAGCTTGAAGGATTTTGAAATCATCGACTTCTTTTTTGTTGATTGCTAGTCGATCTTTGATCTGTTTTCTCCCGATCGAAGATTTAACTTTCGGGGCGTTAAGTTCCTCGATTTACCTTCGGCGGTTTAAGATTTCAATTCGGTAGCTTTCTTGAGGCGTTCTCTTTAATGAGTGATTATTTACGATCCTTACCTTGTCATTTTCGGCTTCCACTATTGTATAAGTGTCTCTTTGCCTGAGAGAGATCATCAAGTAATTTCTCGAGTAGAGCCGCAAGTCAATCTCTCCAAAGGGTGTGCTAATAATAGCGGTGTGGAATTTGAAAAAAGCGAAGGTTTGGAGGTTACCTCGATTGGTCCTCCTTGGCCATTAGGCGGAACTTCATCGTCATCCAAGAGAATATCAGATCTTCATGCTCGTGGAAGTCAACAAGATTGCTTATCGACATAAGTCTTCTCTGAGATGAGTACTTTCGGAAGTCCTCAAAAAGCGGATAGAATCATCAATTCGGATGTAATCGACTACCGGGGCTTTCCTATCTCGAGGCGTTGCTCTCTTTTGTTTCGTTTCTCTTCTCTTTCTCTGAGGAGTCGTCAGGCGTCGGTCTTTGTAGTAACTTGGTTTCTCGCAGTTGAAGCATGATCCTCGATCTACGGAACTTCCTCTGCCAGGTGAGTCACTCCGTCTGTAGGATCTGTCAGGTGACTTCCCTTTTTGATAATAATCGAAACTTCTTCATCGATCTCATTATCTCTTCTCTCATCCATCCGGATCATCTCTTTTCTTTTCTTCTCTGTGATCTCTTCGATCATCGGATCTGGTTCTTTCTCGTGATCCGTCGGTTGGCCTCCTCTTTCTTTGATAGTCACCAGAGAATCTCGATACTTACCAAAGGCGAGTATTTGTTCTTTCAAGTTTCTTGGTAAGCAGAGCGATCTGTTCTGCTTGACTTATGATGTTTCCAACAGGTTCAGTGGCCTTCGATCTGCTGCTGGTTGCTTTAAACGCAACTAATTTAGACGTTGAGGCTTCAGTAGGCCTCGTCTTCATCTGCTTGTCCTCTTTCGATTAAATCAAACTCGTGAGCTTTAAGGCTTAGGAACAAGCTGTTTGGCTTCATTTTTGAAATGTCTTGGCAATCCTTGATTACCGTGACTTTCATGTCCCATTTCTTGATGAGAGATCTTAAGATCTTGTAGTTGATATCTTTGTTTGACATCTCTCTACCAAGTTCTCGTAGCTTATTGACTGACATGGTGATCCTCTCATTGAGCTCGTTGATGGTCTCATTGGGCAACATCTTTAATTTTTCGAACTTCACCAGTTCAGCTTGTAGGCGGCTGTCTTTGATCTGATCATTTCCTTCGCAGATCTCAGCAAGAGTATCCCACATTGCTTGTGAGGTTTTGAGATACTTTATCTTCTCTTTGGTGATTTTATCCATTGTCTTCATGATTATATGCCTGCATCCATCAAATCTGGGCTTTTTCGCACAAGACTTCCCGTGGCAAAGTCTGGATCTCCTCCGACTGCTGGGTTGTCGTGGTATATGATAATGGGTCCTCGTTCGATGACTTCCATCAATCTGCCGCTTATCGATCCTAGATGGTTGCACATATATATAGCCCAATCTGCATACTCATCAATTGAAAATTTAGGCAAATCATGATACATACCAGAGGTATTATCCATGCTGAGTGATTTTGAAAACAAATGAGTTTTTAAAAACAGTTTTTCAAGATCTGTTCAAATGACCACAAAGATTCTTCCTCAAGAATCGATGATACTCAAAGCCAGCGGTCTGTAGAACCACTGCTCTGATACCACTTGTAGGTTCCGAATGGGTTTTGTGAGGGTGGAAGTCTAGAGGGGAGGGGTGAATAGACTTCCAAAACTTTTCGTGCGGATCAGGTGTGAACTGCAGATTACCTGATCAGAGTGCTAGTGTATCAGTTTAGACTGATGTTCAATCTTACTGAGTGCCTGAGGGCAGATCAGTTTGATATTTGTCAGTTTAACTGAATGGTGTGGAAGCTTGTTTTTACCCGTGTGAAAAACCAGTTTTATCAATCAGATTCTTAAGTCAGTTTTTAACCAGTTGACTGAAGTGTCAGACTGATCAGATCAGTTGCTTGGTGCATAATGAACTTTAACTTTAGAATATGTATGCAGTTTAAACTCAGTTGTGTGACTTGTGTAAAGCGATAAGAAAGCAAGTAAATGCACACAAGACGTTTTATAGTGGTTCGGACAAAACCCGTCGTACGTCCACTCTCCCCTTAACACAGGGGAACCTTAACCTACTTTAACCTGCGGGACTTATATCCTTTTCAGGATGGCCGAGATGTTTACCGAGTTCCCACTCAAGCTTAACCTACGGGACTTATATCCTTTTCAGGATAGCCGAGATGTTTATCGAGTTCCCACTCTACAACGTAACCAGCGGGACTTATATCCTACAAAGAGGATAGCCGAGATGTTTAATGAGTTCTCACTCTACAGACTTGACCTAACTTGCGTTTGGGTAAAGAATGATCGAGGGTTCCAACTGGAAATCTATCCTGGTGCTTTAGATAGCCAAAATGCTAGTGGATAGGATTTCTTGCTAAGAACTATGGGATGAACACTCTAAGAATAATCTTCAGATGTAGTGTTCTTGTGAGTGGAGATTTGCTGTAGCTTTAGCTTCTTTTGTGATGTCTCCGTGTTTGTTCTTGCGTTTTTCACTTGTTGAACCTCTTCTTCAAAAATGAAGAATGATCCCATTTTATAGACCTCGAAATCAAGAAGCCGTTGGAGAGCAATTTGAATTTCGGGCTATATTAGGTAGGCTGTAGACGTGCTGTGATTTTCGGCTTGGCCATCGGCATGCTTAGCGTCGTTTTTGTCTGCAGCGTCGTATCCCGCATTGTCAGCTCTTTTTGTGCACGTGTCTCTTTCTCCTTGGCTTCGCGAGGCGGCACATCAGAAATTTGTCCGTTAGACGATTGATATTCCTTTTGGAGAGGATTAAATCTTGTGCGGTGTATCTTTTTTATTGTCACCAGTGTGGTGACTTGATCAAATGGCGATCGATCTACCATGTTGAGTCTTTGGTTGCACATTGTCTTAGCTTCAATATCACGGAGACTCTGGCTTTGAAAGTAGGTCTTGGTCTTTTGATCTTGGTATCTCTGAGCCTCGGTGTATTGATCAGTCTTGAGTCTTGAGTTTGATCTTTGAGTCTTGAGTTTATCTGAGTCTTCCGGTTCATCCGAGTCTTGATGTTATCTGAGTCTTGAGTTCATCCGAGTCTTCGTTATTATCGAGTCTTCGTGTTCATCCTAATCTTCGAGTTCTTCGAGTCTTGATGTCTTCTTGTCTTCACCTGATCTTCTGACTTCATATCTTATGATTTGCGCTTAGTCTTTAGATCATCTGACCTTCTCTGGGTCATCTGATACTTCGACCTGACCTATACATACTGAGTTCCCCCTCAATATGTGACCTATCTTTTACATCAGCTATCTATACATTTTAGCTGGTCATCTTATTCTGAATCTAAGTCATCAGTCAGCTAACAGGTCTGGCTGGTCCTATTACAACCTGTTTTGGAACTTCCATCAAAACTAAATTACATAATTCCCAACATAAAGAACATCTCTTAAAATTAAAACTTTGTCTTCAAAAGACAGGTGCACTTCTCCCATCGCTTGTTTTGCCCACTCTCGTAAGATCGCCCGGTGATGATGGGACCTCACTCCCACTAAGTTGTCGGGTCCGCTTGAACCCCTGTAAAGTGAAACAAACATGATCAGTGGATCCCGTATCCACCACCCATAAATGGGAGGCATACGCCGCTAAACAAGTTTCAACAACTAGTGCGTGAGAATTACCTTTCTTTCCATTCCTTTTGGGTTTGGAACAGGCTGACCTCCAATATCCTTTTTCACCGTAGTTGAAGCACTTCCCCTTAGCTAGTTTACTCACTCCTCCACCTCCCTTCACCTTTTCTTTGCCATTGGCAACACTTGAGTTTACTTGCTTGTGGCCTTTGTCATTCTTCTTTCTCTTACCACCCTTTGGCCCAGAAGAAGAAGAAGGTCCATTTGCCACCAAGGCTTGGCTCTTTTGCCCTAGTACCGCCTCTGCCTAGACCAAAGCTTGCAACAGGCCAGGCATCGAGAACTTCTGATTGTTCATTTGGTAGTTCAGCCTGAACTGTTCAAAACTTTTCGGCAGAGAATGGAGCACGAAATCGATTTGGGTCTCGATATCGTATTCAGCGCCAAGTAACTTAAGCTTGTTAAGGTGAGCCATCATCTGGAGAACGTGCTCCCTTACGGGCGTTCCCTCAACCATTTTCATAGAGAGCAAGTCCCTCATGGTGATCTGATGAGCCACACGGTTCTGATGTTGAAACATCGCTTTAAGACTAGTTATGATGTCTGCAGCGGTCTCAACGTTTTGGTGTTGGTGTTGCAACACATCTGACATTGAAGCCAAGATGGTACACTTTGCCATTTCGTTGGATCGCTCCCAGTCAACATACTCTTTCTTAACCGCTTTAGTTGACTCATCATTTGGTTATTCAGGTTTAGGTGTAGTGAGAACCCAGTTATGGCTTTGTGCAGTGAGGACAATAGTAAGTTTATGATTCCAATCAATGAAGTTTTCACCAGTAAGAAAATTGTCTTTGAGTATATTGAACAGTGGATTAAAAGGTTGCGACATGCTAAACTGAAATAAATAACAATTTGTATAAGCACAAATATATCACAAAATTCGATCACATGTTTCATATTAAAATCTCAAAAAAATATGAACATGCATCAGCCAACATCTCAAAACAGTTTAAATAAGCCACGTGGGGTGGGTCATTATTTAAACACGTTCAAGCAGGTTACAAACAAGAAACGGTTATAAACCTTTAATAACCAGATTAATAGTTGGCTCCCACTTGACCAATATAAAACTGACAGGGACTTCGGGGAAGTATATGCATATCAATTTTATACCTAAGTAATAGCCATGATTAAATACAGAATTATTACTTCGCTTTGAACGAGCCTCGTGGGGAGGGTCATCGTCGCCACTAATAATAACCCACAATCATTCATTCGGAATTTATTCATGTGAAATCTATCTTTTGGCCGTCCCGTGGGGGGAATTTCTCCAAAAGAATCCACAAATAAATAAATCATGGAGGTCAAAATTAATTCAATTTTATTATCCGGAATAAAATTATCAATTAATTGTTTAAACATACTTAGTAATTTTCGAAGGTGAGATTTTTCAAAACATATTCTCATGCATCGCATATTTAAACACAATTTAAATAAGCATAAAATAATGAAAAACATCAAAACAAAAAAGTTAAACACACTAGGCACATATATCCAATTATCACGGTTAATTTTTATCATGTCTTGATCTCGAGAAATCGTCTTCATAGCCTTCATCGTTCGTCTCGAAAAGCTCCCACTTGACCGTCTTGAAAAATGTCTCGTCAAGCCACGTCATCGACCAGCTCGCGGGTCGAAGTGCACACCTTGCACTCCCCCGGCCTTGTCGATTGGTGCGCGCCTAGGCACCCAGTGCTCGGTAGTTCTCGGCGGTCGGCGCGATGCTGGCCGGATCTGTGGCCCGTCGCCCCTTCCGCCTTGCCTCGCCCGCCTACCGCCCTCGGCGGCATTACCCCGCCCTTGCGCGTCCAGCGATGCGCCCTGGCCCTGATCTCCCGCGCGCTAGGCCTGCCGGCCTCGCCCCACGCCCGCATGCACCTGCGCGCATCCACGTAGTGCGTGTGCCTCCCTTGGCACGTTTCACACGACGCACGCCGCTTGCATCCGGTTCTGGATCCCGTCTTTTTAATTCTTCATCCCCGCCTCCGTTTCCGATCCGATCACAATTTATTTACAAAAATAAATAAACCTAGATCTAGACTAGTCTATTACATTGATCAAATCAAACAAATCCTAATCTACTCGTAAATTTTCTCACGAGGCAAAACGAATTCGAACTAATCGAATTAAAAAAAAACCACATTTTATATGCATGCATAAATATAAACATTCATCAAATACAATAACAATTGGATGCCTAGAAAAAAGATCTAGCAATTCTACTATCCAATTTCAAATTTAATGAAAACGAATTAAATTATAATTTATAGTTCAGAGCCCGAAACCTGGCTCTGATACCAGTTGTTGGGGAATTAATTGCCCGGATCTATTCGGGATGAATATTTAAATACAAATTTAATTCTAACAATTATTACTAGTATGAATTAATCCTACATTAATTCAAATAATAATTCAACAACCAATCATGCATATAAGCAGTTCACATAAAACCTACGCATGCGGAAAATACTACGGGTTTACGTGAACTAACCTCTCGAAGTGACAACCGTTGAGAAGATGGATCCCGTTCACACGAACACACCAAAAGATCTTCTCAAGTATTCTCTTATCCTTGTTCAACAATCCGGTGGTAGGAACTCGCGAACAATTTAACAAAAGGAAAAATAAAATTATGTTGCACCACCTTTGTGGATTTCTAATTTTTCCAACACATGGAATTGCACTTGGGGATGAAAAATTCATCCCCTATTTATAATACTAAGGGGGGGACGAAAATATTGGGGTTTTTGAGTGATTGGGAAATTTCCTTGCTTCTTCTTCAAAAACAATCTTGAATATATCTAATATATTCTATTTCCCAAAATATCTCTCAAATAAAATCTTCTCCTCCTTATGTTATGGAATTTTCGAAAATTTCATTATAAATAGCCAAGTGGGAGATTTCTTGAATTTAATTAGATAATCTTGTATTCCAAGAATACTTATCCTCATTCCATACCAAAATTCAAAGAAAATCTTTCTCCCTCTTATATTCATAATTTTCGAAAAAAATGAAAAAATAGGCAACAATAATTTATTTTATTTTAAACACATTTTCAGTTATTGGACATTATCTTTGGGCTACTTGAAGGGCCTTTAGGAGAATTAAGATTGGACCTTCTAATGGACTTTGAATATCTAATATTGAGCCACAATATTATTCAAGCCCATAAATATTAATTAATCCCACAACATAATTAATATTGCACTATCCATCTTAACTCATATTACTGTTAATATGGCTCCCGGTTATTATTTCCCGTGTTTAAGATTATCCAGCCCATTAATTAATTCAAGCCACTGAAATAGCTTTCCATTAATTAATATCTTTTGTCCTTGGTCAAGGAACGGTTCAACATTATTATCCATACCGGAAACAAATTCCACTTGCAAGATTTGGTATGATAAATCTTATGAACCTCCCAAGGGGACAAATCAAATGTGCGTACTCGCACACGATTCTTCGTATTAAATCTTAGCAATCGCATGTGACCAGTAATATTGTCCAAGATATAAAGTATTGAATCTCATTGATTCTCTACCCGTCATAAGTCAAAGCAATAATTACTAACCACACACGATCCTATTTAAGGAACGGAGATTAAGAAATAATGAACCACTGAGGTCTAATTCTTCCTGGTTCAGTGCTGAAGAATTTATCCTCCTGTAGGTCATGTCCAGTGCATCAGTCATGCACTAGTGTAATCTCTTGGTCAAGACAAGCCAATCTGAGCCTTATACTTCAACCTTTCATGATGGATTGTTCATTTTTATCTAGGTTGTGAACCACGTACTTTTAGTTACAAGGGACTGTTAATTTAATCTTCTGTGATCTGGTATCACTAAATTAACTACAATGTAACACGTACTATTTATTGAACAATTATGCAATAAATATATGTAACATTCAATGATATTTAAAGCATCAGTGATAAATAATTTATTTAAGTAAATAAGACAGAAAAATCAGTTTGGTTATACAAAGTAAAAGCATACTTTCCAGTATAACCCCAACACTTCCATCGAGCTGATTTATGGTTTCATTTGGCAGCATCTTGAGTTTTTCAAACTTAACCAGTTCGGCTTGCAATCTGCTGTCTTTGATCAAATCATTTCCTTCGCACATCTCAGCAAGCGTATCCCACATATGTTTGGCTGTCTTGAGGTACTTGATCTTTTCTCTAATTACTGGGTTGTTGTAGTAGATGATGATGGGTTCTTGTTTAAGAAATTCCATCATTCTGCTGCTTATAGCTCCCAGATGGTTGCTCATGAGTATGGTCCAGTCAGCATACTCATCAATAGAAAACTTGGGCAGATCATGATACATACCAGAGGTATTATCTATGCTGATCATGAGTTTTGAAAACAGATGAAATTTAAAAACAGGTTTTTCAAGATCTGTTCAAGTGACCACAATGGTTCTTCCTCAAGAACCGATGATACTCAAAGCCAGTGGTCCGTAGAACCACTACTCTGATACCACTTGTATGTCCTGAACGGGTTTTCGTGAGGGCAGAAGTCTAGAGGGGAGGGGTGAATAGACTTCTGAAAACTTTTTGTGCAAGATCAGGTGTGATAGCAAGTAAGCCTGATCAGAGTGTGTGTGGATCAGTTTGGATTGATATCCAACTTACTGACCGCCTGAGGGCAGATCAGTTCGGTGTCTATCATTTTAACTGATGTGCGGAAGCTAAGTTTTAACTCGTGTGAAAAATCAGTTTTGTAAGATCAGATTTCTGCTTATCTGTTTTCAATCAGATGACAAAGTGTCAAGCTGATAAGATCGGTTGCTTGATGAAAAATTGATCCAGACTCAGAATATGTATGCAATATCAAATCAGATAAATTAGATAAACACACACAAGATTTTATAGTGGTTCGGACAACCAGTCCTACGTCCACTCTTCCCTATCAGCAGGGGCACCAACTTAACCAACTTGGACTTAGTTTAATGTGTTAGTCCAACATAGTACAACAGATGTTTAAGGATTTCTCACTCAACCGATCCTAGAAATCAGAAACTAGAAACCCTAGTTTGAAATCTTGCAAAACAAACTTAACCTAACTTTTGGGTTTGGGTATAAGATTTGTTGTTGTTCCAACTGGAAATCTATCCTAGTATTTGTGTAGCCTAAAGCTAGAGGATAAGATTTCTATGCTAAGAACTATGGGATGAACACTTAGAAAATAAGCTTCAATTGAGTGTTCTTCGTGCGGAAATTTGCTTGTGTTTGAGCTTGATGATAATTTCTGTGTCTTCACTATGAAGGATGATCTCATATTTATAGACCTTGAAATCAAAGAGTCGTTGGAGAGCAATTTGAATTTCAGGCTATTTTTGGTAGCTTGCAGGCTTGATTTGACGTGCTCAGGAAGGCCATGTCGTTTTCATGCATATTTGTCCTTTGTAGTCGTTTGACTGTGCAGCACCAAATCCCGCATTATCAGCTCCTTGCATATGTTTCATATTCTCATTGGTTAACAAGTACACTTATTCAGTGTTTGTTTTACCAACTAAGGTTGACATTCTTCTTGTCAGATTAACAACGTATGATCTGGTGCACGAACAATTGTCACCAGATGTGAGCTGATCTGATCAGATGAAACTGATCAGTCTACCTGATAGAGTCTTCAGTTGTAAGTTATCTTAGCTCAACTTAGCAGACTCGACTGTTGTAGGTCTTCTGGTCTTGTTCTTCTGGTAGTCATCTGATATTTAGGTCTTCTGATTCTTCAGCTTCATGTCTTCACCTGATCATCTGACTGTCTGACTGATATGATCTTCTGATCTTCTTCAAGACTTGACTTATTCATATTGAGTTTCCCCTCAATATGTGACCTATCTATTACATCAGTTTTTCTATACAATAATTATCAACCGGTCACCTTAAAACTGATATCTAAAACATCAGTCAGCTAACAGGTCTGACTGGTCCTATTACAAGTGTTTTGGAACTTTCATCGAAACTCTAAATTTCCTAACACTGGATACTTTAGGATAGGATAATGGTCAAAGGCATAGTTAGAGGTATTGTCTCGTATAAGCTTCATAGAAAGACTTTACTACATTTGCTTGGTCCGGTGATACCAAGTCACCTCGTTAGGTAATGAATAACATATGGTATTCCTTAAAAGTAATAACATTGAAGTTAAAATTTAAAATAATAATTAATATTTGATTTTTGAAAGTTGAACTTAAAAAAGAAATGAGCGAGGAGAAGTAGAGGTTGTTTTGTTGTCTCTGTTTTCCTAAATGCTTTAGTAGGCTTATGTAATAAGAGGCAGATTATTCATTTATTTTTTAGATTTTCTATATTGAGTTATCTATCATTTTGCAATGTTCACTTTTACACATTTAGCTTCTGGTATGATTAGAGGCCCCGTTTTGCTTGCTGTGTAAATCATGTCTTGTTTCTTTTCAATGTGTTCTTTTGGTTAATCATTTAGGTAACATGGCATGTTTTGTTATCACATTAGAGTATTTCTCATTCTATTTTTTCTCATTAATTTCAGACATAGAGTAGTCTTCCTTACATAAATTAATGTTAGCCAGAAATCTTTATTTTGGCAAATCTTTATGTGAGATTTTCCGCCCAACATGGATGTTGATTTCGATTTTGAGTTGAATTTTCTATACTTAAATATAAAAAAAATGCACAACATAAATGGCAAATGTGATTGAGTTCAGTAGTTTTAATTGATGATAAAAGTTGGTGTTGTCTAGTTCATTTATATAGAAATGTTTCACATCACACGAAACTTGTTTTTTAGGACTTTAATTTATTTGGCCAGTTTGATTTTTCTCGTGACTTCTGTGCGAAGAATCTTGAGTATAACTCATGTTCGACTTTCATGTCCACATTCATGTACACAAGAATCTTGAGTTGTAAAATAACTTCATTTTACTCATGGTGGACCGGCAAAATGACTTGGAACTTTCATTTTCTCGGACCACCCCTATCAGATAACATGGAAAATTAATTGTGTTTTCATAAGATAGAAAATTTTATATTTTTGTGCAATTAATACCCACGTTGGCATTATTAGGTACGGAAAAAACATACAAATATTCAAACTGAAAACAGATGCTAAATAGAGAATAGATGAGAGTTAAGATTTCATCATGTACACATTCATGTCATGTTTTTTTAGAGATGTTGTGTAGCTCTAATAACTGACCAATTATTTTGCTTCAAAATGACAAAAACTTGAGCTAAGTTGATTGTTTTAGGAGTAACATTTGGTTGTTATTCTATTAATTAATCCAACGTGTTGGAGGGGTCGCCTGCTGCTTAATTGTTCTGAAAGTAAAATTAATCATTAAAGATTGAATTCTCAATTTGTAATTATTTTATTATACAGAAACACTCACTTATAAATTAAACCCCAATCCACGAATATTATTGTCATGCTTTTATATGCTTTTTGTCACCTAAAAATGATGACTATTTGCGCACCATTAATCTTGTTCTTTGTTATATACGAATTAGGGTCTATTTATGTTTTTATATGCTTTCTGTAACCTAAAAATGTTATCTAATTATTTTGTTAGATTAATTTCAATTGCTCAATTATTTCTTATGTTGTTTTTTATATATATAAATTATTTGTGTTGCGAAAAATTATGGCATTTATTATTTTTCTCTGTACTAATCAATAATTATTGTAAGGATGGATCTTGATAATAGTGTTGAAGATGAGTTAGAAGAGGAGGAGATATTGGTTGTCTTGTATGGGATAATGAATGTACTTGTGACTTTCTTAAATATGATGTCTACCTATTTTATCCGTAATCAATGTAAAATTCGTACGGCAAAAATGCATAAATGTTATAGTCTAGTAAGTAGGGTTCCAGATCAAATTAAATATTTGCGTATAGTTATAGGGATCTCTGATAAAGAATGTATTGATCATTTACGAATGAGTAGAGGTGCCTTCTCTCGGTTGTGCCACCTACTTGAAAACTCAGGTGGTCTCAAGTCAACCCGTAACACCACCATAGCTGAGCAAGTAGCCATGTTTTTGTCAATTCTTGCTCATCACACAAAAAATTGTATTGTGAAACGGAGCTCCAAGAGATCTGGTCGAACTGTTAGCAAAAATTTTCATCGAGTTTGAACTCCGTAATTAGACTCCGCCCTTTACTATTGGTACATCCTCAGCCGATTGATGAAAATTGCACAAACGAGAGGTGGAAAAAATTTCAGGTACAATTGAATCTTAAATACATAATTGTGTAAGATTAGAAGAATTTTTGTTGCATTATTTAAATTATACTATAATTTCAGGGATGTTTGGGAGCTTTGGATGGAACATACATTGATGTCACAGTCCCGAAAGAGCATCAGGCTCGTTATCGCAACAGAAAAGGTGATGTTTCTGTCAACATTTTGGCAGTTTGTGACATTAACATGAACTACATATATGTTTTGAGTGGGTGGGAAGGAAGTGCAGCTGATTCAAGAGTTTTGCGAAATGCAGTCTGTAGGAACAATGGGTTTCACGTACCTCGAGGTATTGACTTATTTACAATTTTATATGTTGTGCATTACTTTTATAGTAAATTCAGTTCGAGTATGTTGTGCATTACTTTTTTCTAATTGAATGATCGCATGCACTTTGATCAGGCAATTATTATTTGTGTGACAACGGTTATACCAATGGAGAAGGATTCTTGACACCTTATCGTGGAAAACGTTACCATCTTAAAGAGTGGGGGGTGGGACTTCTGCTCCTCAAAACAAGGAGGAATATTTCAACATGAAACACTCCCAGACACGGAATTGTATTGAGAGGTCGTTTGGAATTCTTAACAAAAGATGGGCAATTATAAGAAGTGCATCTTTCTACCCAATTAAAGTCCAAAACCGTATAATCATGTCATGCTGCCTCATCCACAACTTTATAAGACAGACAATGGTTGTCGACCCTACGGAGGAAGAAGTTCCGGAATATGTAGAGAATGATGATGGGGTTGAGGCTAACTACATCGATGTGGTTGAGAGTACTCCCGAGTGGAGTACTTGGCGTGATAACTTAGCTGCAAATATGTTTAATGACTGGATTAATTAGTTTGTGAATTAATGTTTTAATGGTTTACTAAATACTTTGTGAACTTAGATTTTTATGGTTTGTTAATTAGTTTGTGAACTAAGGTTTATGTGGTTCTGGACCCTTTTATTATGCAAAGTTATTCAGATTGTTCTTTTTCTTTTTAAGGCATATTATATAACTTTACTAAATATGTTTTTTTACTTATAGTTTATACTTAATATTTTATTTTTTTTTACTTATCACTTTTTAAATTTATGCGGATGCAATTTTTTCATTGTGAAGTTTAAATTTGGTTACATTTATTTGCTATGAATGGTTGCACTTGCTTAATTCAGTTTCCCCAATGTGTGCAGATTATGGAACATACTGAATACAATCAGGCTTCAAGCGGTGCTCCTAAGTCCACATCGTCTAAACGATGAATTTGGAGCCCGAAGGAGGACGAGGCTCTTATCTTGTGTTTGAAGCAGATTATTGAGCAAGGCTGGAAATGTGAGAACGGGTTTCGAACTAGTTACCAGAAAGTCATCGAGAAGTTACTAAAAAAAACATTCCAAACACCGATCTGAAGGTGGATCATATTAAAAATAAGATCCACGTATGGAAGAAACAAAATGCGAGTCTGCAAACCATGTTAGGAAAATCCGGATTTGAATGGGATGATAATTTGAACATCATGGTCTTTCGTAATGAGGACGTATGGGAGGAATACGTAAAGGTAAGCCTTCTAATTTTATGCTATTTAAGTATGTTTTTAAGGTTTACTATCTCAGTATGTTTCAAATATTACATACTACATTAAATATTATAGGTTGATACTGTTGGATAATTTTAGTTTTGATTATTATGTCAGAACATCTTGTAATAGGACAAGCTAAGTTTTATAGAAAGCTTGCGTTTTTAGACTTAGTTTTATTTTACAGGTAACAAGTTGAGGGGGAACTGATCAAGATAAGACGAGACTGATGATTTCCGGACTGGATCAAAATATGTGCAGAAACTGGACTGTTGTGCAGAAACTGATCTGCTGTGCAGAACTGAACTGTTGTGCAGAAACTGATATGCTGTGCAGAACTGGATTGCTGTGTAGAACTGAACTGCTGTGCAGAAACTGACCTGTTGTGCAGAACTGAACAGATCAGATCTGCTATACTGAACAGATCAGATCTGCTGTGCTGAACATATCTGATCTGTTGTGCTGAACAGATCTGATCTGCTGAACGGATGCAGACTGATGCAGACCAGATCAGCAGACCAGACCAGAAATCTACAGAGCAGATTTCAGCAGACCAGAAATTTGCATACCAGATCAGGCGACCAGAATCAGAAGAGATGAACAGTAATTTGGTGAGCTGATCAGATCCGTTAGACACACAAAAGTAGCTGGCCAATAAGAAGATAACTACACATATATGGATGCGACATAAAGCTGCAAACAACAGTGCAAAAGGAGAAAGAAAAGCTGGAAGATTATTAGTATGGATTTAAATATTACTCTCCAACGGTAATATTCAAATCCACACTATAAATACATTGCACTATCTTCAAAAGAAGATAATGGAGGATGCTGCAAAGTGAAGATTAAAGTCAAATATTCAAGCATCTCCATTCAAGAACACAGAGCATTAAATATCCAGATTTACCCAATAGTGTTCTTCATTATATCTAAGCATAAATGTCATATCATAAGCTTGGAAAGATTTTCTCAACCTTAGCTTAAAGGCTAAAACAATGTAAGGGAAAATCTCACCTAGTTGGAAATAACTCCAAACTCAAACCCTTTCTTGAGAGAGAATTAGTGGTTAAGTAAGGCAGTTAATAGGCAATCACGTGAGGGAGATAAGTCCCGAGAGAGTGAGAACTCATTAAACATCTATAGGCGATCCCGTGAGGGAGATAAGTCACGATGAGTGAGTGCTCCATAAATATCTTTTGGTTTAGTTGGTGCCCCATGAAGGGAAGAGTGTATGTAGGAGTTGGACTCCGAACCACTATAAAAATATTTGTGTTCTTACTTGCTTTCATATTAACTGTCATACATACTTTAGCAAATCTGCGTAACACACATTAAAAAAAAAATTAAAGTCACCTCCCATTGAGATTTTGTGAGTTTTAAATCGGGTTTTTCAGGACCAACAGATTCCAATACAAAGTCAATAAAGAACAAAAGGTTTTCATTCTTCAAAGATTGGGCTGACATATTCGGAAAAGACAGGGCTACTGGAGAATTTCAGGAAGACTTGAATGCTGCTGCAACTGATCCACTCCAAGAACATGGAGAAACAAATGAAAACAATGTTGAAACTGATGGTGCATCCGACGAGTATGATTTTTCCATCCCAACAACTGTGGGGGGGATCAACAAACGTGGGGGGATCAACAAATGTGGGGGGATCAACTTCTGGAAAGAAAAAGAAAGGGAAGAAGAGAAGCATTCATGAAACCATAGGGGAATCCATGGTGAACTTGATGGGCAAGTTCTGTGACCAAACCAATGAAAATTTGCAGGCTATTGGCAAACGGATCGGCTATGAGTTCTCCTTGAAAGAGAAAAGAGATGAATTGTATGAAGCTTTGGGCAAACTGGGGGTTCTATCTGCAGACCAACAAATTGTAGTCGCAAAAATGTTGATCAGCGATAATAAAAACCTTGAGCTCTTCTTCACTCTCCCGGACGACGCCCGAGCTCGGATGGCCACACTTATGCTTTCCGGTCAAATTTGATCTACATGTAATGGTGATAATCTCTCATTGTCTTTGTGGTCTTAGTGGTTTTTGAATTGAGTAATATAATAGTTGTGATGTTAAGTTGTTTTGTGGTTTTGCAATAGATAAGTTTTTGTTATCATTCATTTAATTTGGTTGTGTATTTTTCTTCGTCAGTCTAACTTTTTGTGTTAAGGCAGTGACCTTTTATATCACTACTGTTTTTTAGTTATATTTATGAATTTCTTCTGCAGTGTGTTTGAGTAGTTTAGCTCGTTAGTATTTTCTGTTACAGCGAGATATGCAGTGAAGTTTCTTTGTTAATGTTACATACTCATGCATCATTGTTTGATAAGTATGTGATGCAGTTTCTGAGAAAACACTGCACATGAGTCAAGGTTACAGATTAAACTGATTTCATTGGAGAAGAGTTAGACTTCTTGTCACAGGTCATCAGAAAGACATGGGAGTCTAGTTTCTAAGGAATTTTGAATGGAGCAATTTGGAATTTCGAGTGAAAAGTTATGGTCAAATTACTAAAGTGTGACATTAAATTTCGGGAATTTGTCAAGAGTTTGATTTTCTTTCTTCTCATTGGTTGTAGCGTTATCCAAAAGGTGATTTAACTAATTCACCGAAATTGAACTAGAACAATATTCTACTTAGCTGCAAAATTTGATGCCTTGGTAATTTGATGCTCTTTCCTGTAGCTGAATACTCTCGTAGATTAGCTACAACCTTAATTTCTATGTTTTTAATATTAAAACTAGAGACTCGTCATTTGTGCTCTACACACTTGTATGGAGAAATCAGAAGACACAGAACCTTAAAAAGAACCAAACATAAAATTTTTATCTCTTTCTCAGATTGAGTTCAAATTTTTGATGCAAAAGCCCCTGGTGTTTATCTTCAGGTTGCTTGCTGTGTAAACACTGTTTTATTTCTTTTCAATGTGTTCTTTTGGTTAATCATTTAGGTAACATGGCATGTTTTGTTATCACATCAACAGTTATGCTCGTTAAGTTTCAGTATTAGAGCACATAGTTTTTAGTATAGCTTGTAAAATGTGTTCTATGCTTATTTGTTGACGTTGTAATGTTAAAATACTCCCTCCGTCCCAAACATATATAGGCTTGTTTGACTTTTCACACAGATTAAGAAATTGTATTGGAAAAGTAAATTAAACAAGCTAAATTTCTATTATACCCCTATTTAATGATGGTTATAGTTTCCAACATAATTAATGCATAAGGTTATATTAGTAAATTAATTAAAAAAAATTACTTTATTTAGAAACAAGTCTATATATTTGGGACATCCATAAAAGGAAAACAAGTCTATATAATTGGGACGGAAGGAGTATCTGTTTATGTGCCCACAGAAGATCTGCATTCTTCTTGACTGGATTCTCTAAGAACTTTGGATACAAGATGAGAATTGGTTTAACTGCTACTTAGACACTCTCAATTCAAGATGAAATTCAAGTATATTTGATAACATTGATGATGCAATTTTTTTACTTTTTAACCCAAAATATCTCAATTCAATTGTCCAGTAGACCCTGATATGAATGTTAGATGATTAGTGATTACAATTTGGTATTTCATATTGAAGCTCAATAGAATGCCATCCAGCTTTCTTTATGTTTATGTGCTGTATGTCTTCATTATTAGTGTGAATTTTCTAGATGCGGTTATTTAAATTTTTTCCTCTATATTTCTTTTATAATATGGACAAAATTTAAATACAATAAAATCATAATGAATGCTTCCTTTTAAAAAATTTACAGTGGGAAGATCACAGGGCATAAGAAAGTATAAGGGAAATATTTAACAGTAAAAAAAAGGCAGTATTTACATATTCTTATTTAATGGTCGTCACTTGATTTTCCAGTTATTACGTTGATTTACTCGTCGTGTTATCAGATGTAGGATGCTTATTTAATATTATCGAGTCAAAATTTATCATTTTTATTTTTTATATTTGCCATTTTAAAAAGGTGTTGTTTAATTAGAGGAATTGAGATCTTGTCACTACGAGAAAGCTTACTGTTTGCTTGCCCGTCTTTTATAGTTCATTGAAATTCTCATAAAACTTATCAACTGAAACTGGGTGTCTCGCAAGCAATGCATGAATAAATATTGAAATGGAACAAATATTTTTAAAACATTAAAATACAAAACTTAAATGACGGAAAGGGATTGTATAACATTATTTGAATCAGAACATCGTATGGGGGGAGGTGACCTTTTCATTATCATCGCCATCATCAGTATCGCTATCATCTAGACAAAATGGTTTCTTCACTTCAAGACTTCCATCATGTGGACACATGGGCGATTCAACGTCACAATCACTATCATCACTTGATATGTAAATCACCTCATTTTTTTCTGAAGCGCACTGTTCTGATTTCCCGAGGATAGCTTTCAATTCTTCGTACAACGGGTCGCCTCCGTACATGCATGCCTCCATTAAAGGATTCATCTTAACAAAATAAAATTATAAGATATACATCATTAAACAATATAAATTAAAAATATATATATACTACATTTTATGAATATTAAACTACTAAAAATATAAATGTTACCCTCGTTAGTTCTTTCCATTTATCAGTTGAAGTATTTATGGTGTTGCGCCCACGTTGCCAGGAAACATGTGGTGTGTTAATTAAATGATGAAACGTATTAAAATGTTTCTCCAGGACTCGACTCTTAGTTTGACATCATCACAATGAAACGTCTTCTTAAATTCGTCACTCAGTAAAAATGCAAATGTGGCAATTGCCATTTCATCGTAATGATCACCTTCCCACTCGCCTCCTTTCACATACATTGGAAGAATTTCAATTAAAGAACGAGTGACCTCCTTTGTCCAAAAATTATTATAAAAAAAAAGTGTCTTGGCCAGCATCCATGTTGTAAGAAAAAACTTCGATAGAATTTTGAATGGAAGAATTTTACTTGTGAAGTTTTTTACGCAAGAAACAAAGATATAAATGTAGTCTATATATACTTACTCATTTTCATATTATCACTCAAATTTCAACAATCACAGATATTTCGCAAGTGATCCTAAAATTTAGTTCCACCTAACAACTTATCTGATCTAACAATATTTACTTAATCCTCCATCTATTATGGTAACAAAGTTCGCGGAAAATGACAACCACCCAACAGAATGAATGACGTAAAAAAATATCTAACAATATCACTCAAATTTCTCAATGATAATCTGAACTTTCTAATTGTACGGTAGTTGACTTTAACTAATTTGTTTTTAACTCTTAACATTTTTCTACATTTGATAAAATTTAATAGTAATTTTAAACCTTAACATAAGTCAAATAGAAAACCAAGCTAGCTGAACAATATTCGTTTGATTTAATTTAATCAACCTCAATTTCCTTGCAAATCAACTAAGAAGCATTAAAAAAATATTAGAATTCATCACATATCTAACGTTTAAGCCAAAAGGAGCATTAGCTAAGCTACTGATGATCAACATGTATTTACAATTTAGAGATGTTTTGATACTAAGAAATTCCCAAAATAAAAATATTATTTCCAGAATGGAATCATATGTAAAGTGACTATAATATCCACAAGACACATATAATTCAATTATAAACAGGATCATATGAAACTAGCACTGCATCAGGTAAAATGAGGGGCAGCTTGTCACAGTTGCTGGTGTAAACCCAGAGGTCCCCAGAATTCACCCTCTTCAAACTGTCTCGACCAAAAGGGCACGACTGAGATCGTGAATGCCTGCAAGAACAAGCATATCAAGATTTGAAGGTCGTAACTATTCTTGGTGTGACAAGCACTATTAGCATAAGAGTAATGATATGGAGCCCAATATCAACATAAAGTATTTGTACCATGCTAAAATAAACAAGCAGTTTATGCTGACGTTGGACTCCATAAAACACTCACCTAACATAATTTTGAACAATATAATGAGATAAACCAATAAGCTGAATGAGACAAAGAAATGTCTTAGTATTCTCTTTCTATGGTATGAAAAATATCTTCACTCCACAAATTATCAATGATCTATTTCTCACCCATCATTTCTATGTCCCCCTACTAAGGGAAAAGAGCTTTGATCCATTTACTTTACAAACAAAACACAAAGCACATCCTACAAAAATAATCTTGCAGAAAGTAGCAATGAACTATATTTTTATCATTTTCATCTTGTAATGAAAGATCTAGAACAATGTAGCCAAATTCCTTGAACCAAAATCTTACTCAATGGCGTGAAAATGCACAAAGTTTTGGCAGCAAATTCCTCAGCTAGATTACCCTCTTTGCTCTGTAGCTTTATCACTTTCCACATTCTTAGATTTGTGTGTAAAACACTTGTTTGTTTTATTAATATGCAAAAATCCCGTTTCCAGGATTTCCCGGATTTTCCTTTGCACTTTTTCTCCTTTACCTTTTCCTTTCAACATCTTTATTTGGAATTGGAATGCCTTTTTGAGTGTGAGATTAGTTTGGGGAAATTAAGAATAGAATGAAAAACAACATAATTGGAAAACAGGAATTTGAACAAAAAAAGAGGTTCCAAGTCAACAAACAGCAAATCAGCAATGATAATTAGTAGTACTATGGTAAAATGCATCCATTTTCAGTTTCAGGTAGATGATGATGTTTTCAATTATAAATAGTGAAGAAAGTGGGTGGTGGACAAGAATCAAAATGCTTTTCTTGCAAACTGAAGTTTCTAATGTTCCTTAATCATTGCTACCCACTTCTTCCTATGGTTTACAACATGAGGTACATACATAGTTTCTTTTCTTCTAAAAATAAATAATAAACCAGAACAATGTTGGATCTTTAATTAGAACCCATTAATACTCTTATATAGGTTTCACACTGAATTTCCAATAGCTAGATCATCTAAAAAGTGGTTCTTATATTTTTTGAATAAGACTGAGATTGGAGAAATAACTCCTCCTAAATTCCCTATTTTCGTCAAAAGGGTGAGGATGTTGCTGCCCACCTGTATTTGCAACTCTCCTACCATTAGTAACCCATTTCATAAACCTCGACTTCCTCTCTCCGTACGACGACACAATATGGCCTGCTTAAACCCAAAATCATCTTCTATCATCCATCAAATTCAAAAACCAAAACATGATCCTAAAACATACATCAATTGCAATGCAAAAACGCTCTGTTTTTACATATAATTACAGTCGAAATCATACCGGGCATCAAAATAAATTGGTAAAACTCTTCTCCTTTGAACAAACAGAGCAAGATAATGCAAAATGACTGGCCTGGATTAAATTCAAAAGGGATACTTATTATTTCCCCAAAACAGCAATCATTGTCTAAACTTATCAAGGGGGAATCAACTAAAAAGGATAAAGCTAACAATTTTGATGAGCCCTAAAGATAACATCAATAGTTTGTTGCAAGAACACAACAGAAATGAAGCGGAGGTTGAGCAGCAGCCTCCCCATCACTATGAACTATCACTGCATTAGAATTATGACCAGCCTGCTGATTAATCAGTTGAGTATTAGCAGACTGTCTAGTATCAGTATTGCCCAATTTCGAAGCTATCAACTCACTCAGACCAGAGACATTCAGCACTCTGTTAGGCTCATTGTGCCCAGCAACGTCATTGTGCAAAGCACCAGCATTAGTCAAAATCCCAGAAATTGGGCCAATCCCAGCACCAGACCCGCGCAAATTTCCAATACCAGCACAACCATTACCAATACCAGATAAATCAATAGCGTTTGTGTATTGCAGCTTATCAGTATTAGAGGTGTTATACATCAAACTCTTATGCAGGGGAGGGGGAAAAATACCAGAAATAGCATCAGCCACCTGAGCAGTAGCAGCACGTACCTGGTCGACAAGTCCCAGATTCGCAACCTCAGGCGATTCAATACCCTTCCCAACCTCAGTTACAGACTCATTCATACCAGCAAAAGCCCCAGATAACGAATCTAATTTGTAGGGCAAAGTTAAATTACCTGTATCAATTGCATCCCCAGATGCAGGGATATGAGTTGAGGCGACATGGTCCGGCTCCTTAGTGCCGGAAATCGCAGCCGCCCCATTGCGCGGAATCCCTACCAGACGAGAAGGGCCAAATTCCGGAAATTGCCCCGCCGCAGATTCGTTCAATAAAGGCCGAAGGCCGGGCATCGACGGGACACGCGGTAGTTGCGTTGCCATACCAATGGCCCTAGAGATCCCCAAATCATGTGAGAAACCCGTCGGAGTGGATCGAATATCAGATGTTGTCGCGGTGCGGCCTGTGGATGAAGTTGTCAAAATCGCCGCTAGGGCTTGTGGGTTCGTGAGGACTGCGAGTAAATTGCCAAAGGCAAGAGCCATGTCGTCGATGGACATAGGGGCGGAGGCAATGGGCGGCCAAGCCGCCAGCGGCGGTGGAAGGAGAGGTTAACGATGGGAAAAAAAATTCCACACACTGAGGGTGTAATCGCCCGCAGTGTATAATCGCACGGTAGCTTTTTTGAAATAAAAGAGAAATTTGGATTATACCAAGTAATTTGCGATGCTTGTGTCCAGAGTCATCACCATGAATTATCTTAGAACACGCCTATGTTGATACCAAAAATATGATGGGATGATTAAGGCATTGATGTGGTTTTGACTTGCATCAAACTATTTAATATTTGGAGTTGGTGAGAGTTAATGAAGAACAAAGAGAATGTTCTTCATTAAAGTGGTGATGATGTGCTTTAATGCTTAATACTTGAAGTGTTGAAAAACAATAAATTGCAAGAGTGTTTGGGTCAAAAACCTCTTTTTTGACTAATAAAGTCTTTGTATTGAATGTGAATGTTGGAACCCTTAAATGAGTTTTAATTACATGTATTTATACTACAAACTCTTGGGGTATAGCTAGAGATGTTAAACGGGCAAGTCCTAACCCATTAGGGCCAGCCCTACAGGGCCACGGGCCTAAACGGGTTAGGGTCTTAGCGGTTCACTTTTAAACGGGCTATTAAGAGTCGTAACCTAACCCTAACCCTAGCGGGCCTCGGGCTAAACGGGCGGGCCACACCGTTTTTTTTAAAATACAATTCAAATGTATATTAAATATATTACAACTATCACAAATTCACAACTTAAGTACTTAACTATAACCATAAATAAGTCCAATAGATATTATAGAACAAAATAAGTCCAAAGCATAAAATCATACAAATTGAAAGTCTAACAAACAAATTAAAAGTTTAAAGTTGCATAAGGTACGTGGGCTTCCACATGTACAAAAACAAAAGACTCATCATTCGACCCTTCCAACTTTCAACTCATCATCACTCTTCATCATTCGATCCTTCCTTGGACAAAGACTCATCATCATCAACTTCCAACTCATCATCTTCTTCTTCTAAAACATGCATAGAAAACATAATTAGTTACTAATAAACAAGTTTATTTAATTATATGAAAACGAAATATATATATATGAAATAATTAGAACATTACCAACATCAAATCCTTGTAGCCAACTACGAGTACAAATAAGGGCTTCCATGATGCCCAAGAAGTCTACTCCTATACTTGTTGAAAACACGAGCCCTAATGCTAAAAGCGGATTCAGAAGCGACGGTGGTGATTGGGATGCTAAGAATATCACAAGCCATAATTGATAATGTTGGATATCGGTGTTTATTAATTTTCCAATGCTCCAACACATTCAAATTTGGATAGATTTCAATTCAAGAGGCGGATCATCCAAATACTGATCCAGTTCAGACTTTGTAATTTGGATATCACTTGTTTTACTTTGCCAGTTTTCCATAACCTTAATAAAATAATACAAATTAATAAGTGAAACATGCAATTAAGAACAATAAATAAATAATATATGAAGAAAAAATAATATATAAAGACTTACATAAAAAACAACCACTTTCTCTTTTCTCATTCCACCAAGTGTTGATGTAGTCCAATTTGATAAATTTGAAGAGCTTTCAGTAGAACTTCCACTTGGTTCATTCAAAGGCCCCGCTTTCACATAATCACTAAAAAGTGCTTGCAATTTACTTCTTATATGATCAACCTTTGCTTGAGCTGTATCACGATCAAGTTGAGAGTAATAATACTTGACCATTCCTAGTTTTCCTCGAGGGTCAAGCCATTAAATGCAAGCACAACACTATAGTCAGTCCAATACTTTTTAAATTTTGCTTGCATTCTCGTAGCCATATCCTTAATGACTTCGTCTTCACTCACCAAATTTGATTTCAAGAAACACTCTATCTTATATACTTTCATAAAATACAAGTTGGATGTGGGATAAGAAGAACCGGAAATCAAATTTGTGATCACAAAGAATGGACGCAAGAACCCACACATTTTATCCGCCCTCTCCCACTCTTCATTCGTTGGAGCAAATGTAAACCCTCGATCATTCAATTGAAGCAAACCAAAAGCACGCTTATAGCTAAGTGCACTTTCAAGCATAATGTAAGTAGAATTCCATCTAGTGCATACATCCATGCGTAAACCAATTTTAGTATCAATTCCACCAACTTGAATCACACAATCATTAAAAATTTTCATTCTTGCCTCCGAACTTTTGACATACTTAACACTTTGTCTGATCTTTTTCAAAGTATCATCAGCTACTTTCAAGCCTTCTTTAACGTTAAGATTTAAAATGTGAGCACAACATCTCACATGAAAAAACTCACCATTGGATAAAAGACTATTTTGTAAACAAAACATTTGTTTCAAGGTATCTTGCATATTATCATTGGCAGAAGCACTATCCAAAGTAAGAGAAAACACCTTTTTCTCAATTCCCCATTCTTTCAAACAATCAAACACTTTATTTGTCAATACAAATCCAGTATGTGGAGGCTCCAATCTACAGAAATTAAGTATCTTACTGTTCAACTTCCAATCACGATCTACAAAGTGAGATGTCAAACTTATGAAACCCACACCCGTACAAGCAGTCCAACAATCAGAAGTTAAACAAATTCTCCCATAACAATCAATCATCAAACGTTTCAATTTATCCTTTTCAAGATTATACAACTTCAACACATCAGTAGTAGCTGTTAATCTACCATAACATTTGTATTCAGGATTCAAATACTTGAGCAATTCCCTAACCCATTTGTAGCCAACAAAGGAGAGTGGAAGATCATGTGAAACAATAATCTTACTAATCAATTCACGCACATGATTATGATCAATTTTCCTAGATTTTAATTTCCCTTCACAATCTAACATCAAACCAACATTTCCATCTTTTGCACTTTTCAAGAAATTTTTCAAATGACGGGTAAGAGTAGAAGTCCCATAATTTGAACCATTCCAAACATATTGAGTATTACACTTAGTACATTTTACCTTGCCATTATCGAGTTTAACAAAATACTTCCAAGCTTCAGAAGTGGTGACTCTTGCTTTCTTTGCATCTTTTTCACCATCTGTGACAGTAGCCTCGGTGGGAGTTGAATCCAAGATCTCTACATCATCATCAGTTGCTTGAGCTTGACTTTCAAAATCCATTGAATCCCCAAAATGAAAAACTGCAATTACACACATACATTGGGTCATTATAAAACTAAAGTGACTATTTGATTAAATAAAATAGTCACTTTTGATTTTCGCTTATCTTTATATATATTTTTCTAACAAATATTGTCCAATGGACTCCCAAACAAGCCCAACGTAAATAATTTTTGAGATAATTTCCTGATAGTTGAAATATGTTTACAGAAAAGAATCTACTGATAGAGAAATGGTGTGGATATGGAGACAATGCAAACAACTAACTGATGTACCTCCTGAACTTTGATTCAGGCATCGTTTCCACCCAACACGCCCAAGTTACTTTGTCTTTCACAAATTTGAAAATCCCAGCATATTAATAACACCCCCAACAATCCCTAATTTAACATTTAACAGTTAACACCCCTAACAATCCCTAATTTAACAGTTAACAATTAACACCCCCAATAATCCCAAATTTAAAACATTTCGATTCTTGCTGTTAAAAAATAAAAAGGAGAGCGTAACTTTACAAGAGATGTGAGGGAGAAAGAGAGTGGGTGGCCTGAGATCTTTAATGGGGAGAGACGGAACAGAGGTGGTCACTAGTTGGGCCGCGGCCGATTGAAGAACCTGGAAAATGGAGGAAGAGAGCGGGCGGCCTGTGGCGTGAGGTCGTTGTGGAAGATGGTCAAGTAGATGATGGCGGCGCAGGCGACATGAAGAAACTGGAAAATGGAAGAAAGTCAAGAAACTGGGAAATGGAAGATCTTTAACCGGACCTTTTTTTATTTTTTCAGCCCAGCAGGCAGCAGACCATTTGTCATTCTTCTCGGACCTTTTTATATTTTTTCAGCCCAGCAGCCCATTTATCATTCTTCTTTCTTTTACTTTGGGTTTGACTTTGGCCTCTCCCTCTTATAAAATTAATTTTTTTTAAAAACAAAAGATAGTCGGGCCAGCCCTGAAGCCCGCCGGTTCAGCCTGATAAGCCTGCCGAGCCAGCCAATTCCGGGCCAAAAGGCCCAGTTTTAAACAGGCCAGAGATACCTAAGCCCTAACCCTGGAAAATTCCCGGTTAGCCCGGCCCGGCCCGTTGGCCCGTGGCTCGTTTAACATCTATAGGTATAGGCCCCCTAGGGGTCTAGGACCTAAACATTTAACAGCTTGCAGGGAGCATTAAATGACATCGGCTTTGGTTACTGGGTAGCGTGCTCGGGCGAAAAGACTGGGCAACCTCTTCCCTTGGGATTGCTCGCTGGAGGTCGCTGACACTGTTCCCGAGGTTGCGAACCCAAAATCTGAGGTCGCTCATCTGACCCGCCCTTATTAAGGTAACCTGTGATTGTTTCCTGAAAGCCAGAAAACTGTTTCCCATTTGGGGAAAGTCTTCTCTGATCCGACTTTCTTCCCGAGGCTCAGAGTCGCAGGCGCCGCCTTTGGGGACATGTGTCTCCCCCAGGTTGCGACCCGGGGTCTTGCCAGGTCGCGGTCATTCAGCTCGGGTGAGGTTAGATCTTGCCCTGACCTAGATATAGTCATACCCCTTTTGTATGAGCGACCTGTCTAGGTCGCTGACGAGTAGAGCTAGGGCTTCCTTGGATGTATTATGCGACTTACCCCTAGATGTTAGGTCTCCCACTCAGATAAATTATTCGGTCACAATAATTACCCCCCAGGTCGCTCGCCGAGCTATCGAGCTCGCGGGGGATCTGGTATGCGACGCGCGTCTTGACTCTTGACTTCCGCTTAAATTTCGGCACTTTTGAGGGATTCGATGAGACATTTCGTATTCCGAGGCAGCTTTTCAGTGACATCTGTGGTCACTTTTGCAGGTGTGATGATGGCACGTGTTATGCGCCGGATTCCAAGGGTCCGGACGCGCGGGTGGCCTCGGCCAGCGAGCTTCACGCGCCCTAAAATTTTCTATATAAGTGAGGTCCTCCTCATTTCTCACTTTCTCCACTTTGAATTCTCCCGCTTGCTCTCAGCCTTAGCTCCGTCGTGCCTGATCGTTACCGTCGCCGGAATTTGTAGATTTTATGTAAGGTATTCCCCAACCCTTTCTTTTTTTCGATGGCTCTCCCACCTGTTAAGCCCCTTTTGAACCCTCGTGCCGGAGATGGATCCTCCGCCTCGCCACCTGAAACTGGACATCCCATGCCGAGCGCCGAATCCAGCGTCGGGCCTTCAGTTTTTGACATTTCTTCGGGCTCCGCCACCCGTGATGAGTTGAGCGCCGGGGATTCTAACTTCGACTCCCCTTTCTCCGATTTCCTTAGGGAAGATGATGCCATGGACGGTGATGACGATGACTGAGTGGAGGTCCTGGGGGAGTACGGTTCAAATTTCTGGATTCTCTCCGTCGTGGAAGCGGTCAGGTTAGGGGGCCGGTTCTGTTCGAGTCGAGCCGAACCTCCAGAGGTCGGCCCATCAGCTAGATCAGAGGTTGTGGAGACTCCCTCTGTGATGGTGGTGCCTGGTGCCCGGGCTGGTGTTGGGATTATACTGGAAAGTATGTTTTTACTTTGTATAATCAAACTGAATTTCGGTCTTATTTACTGAAATAAATTGTTTATCACTAATGATTTAAATATCATCGAATGTTACATATATTTATTGCATAACTATTCAATAAATAGTGCATGTTACATTGTAGTTAATTTAGTGATACCAGATCACAGAAGATTAAATTAACAGTTCCTTGTAACCAAAAGTACACCATTCACGACCTAGATGGAAATGAACAATCTATCGTGAAAGGTTGAAGTGTAAGGCTCAGATTGGTTTGTCTTGACCAAGAGATTATACTAGTGCATGTTTAGTGCACTGAATAGGACCTACAGGAGGAAAAATTCTTCAGAACTGAACTAGCAAGAATTGGACCTCAGTGGTTCGTTATTTCTTAATCTTCGTCCCTTAAATAGGATCGCGTGTGGTTAATAATTATTGCTTTGACTTATTACGGGTAGAGAATCAACGAGATTCAATACTTTATATCTTGGGCAATATTATTGGTCACATGCGATTGCTAAGATTTAATACGGATAATCGTGTGCAAGTACGCTTGTTCGATTTGCCCCCTTGGGAGGTTCATAAGTTTTATCATACCAAATCTTGCAAGTGGAACTAGTTTTCGGTATGGATAATAATGTTGAACCGTTCCTTTACCAAGGATAAAAGATATTAATTAATGGAAAGCTATTTCAGTGGCTTAAATTAATTAATGGGCTAGATAATCTTAAACACGGGAAATAATAACCGGGAGCCATATTAACTGTAATATGGGTTAAGATGGATAGTGCAATATTAATTATGTAATGGGATTAATTAATATTTATGGGCTTGAATAATATTGTGGCTCAATATTGATAATTCAAGATCAATTGGAAGGTCCAATCTTAATTCTCCTAAAGGCCCCTCAAGTAGCCCAACATAAAGTCCAATAACTGAAAAAGGTGTTTAAAAATAAAATAAATTTTTGTTGCCTATTTTTCCTAAAATTTCGAAAATAATAAATAATAGAGGGAGAAAGATTTTCTTTGAATTTTGTTATGGAATGAAGATAAGTATTCTTGGAATACAAGATTATCTCATTAAATTCAAGAAATCTCCCACTTGGTTATTTATTTGTAATTTTTGAAAATTTTGAAATAAAAAGGGAAAGAAAGATTTTCTTGATTTTCTTGAAAAGATATTATGGAAGATATGTATTTCTTGGAATACAAGTATATCTCATAAATTCAAGAAGATCAAAATCTTGGTTTCTTTTTCCTATTTTTTTCGAAATACACCATAACAAGAGAAGGTGGGATTTTTATGGAATATTTTAATTATGGAGAAAATAATATATGAGATATATTCAAGATTTCTTGGAGGTCAAGAAAAGATTTTTTCCTCCCTATTCCATGTTGAAAAATCGGCCACCACCCTCTATAAATAGGGGATGAATGTTTCATTCCCAAGTACAATTCCATGTGCTGGAAAAATTAGTAAATCCACAAAGGTGGTGCAACAAATTTTATTTTTCCTTTTGTTAATTGTTCGCGAGCTTCCTTCCACCGGATTGACGAGCAAGGACTAGGGAATACTTGAGAAGGCTTTTTGGTGTGTTTTAATCGACGAGACCATTGCCACTCCAAGAGGTTAGTTCACATAAACCCGTAGTAATTCCGCATGCGTAGGATTTATGTGAACTGTTTATATGCATGATTTGTTGTTGAATTATTATTTGAATTAATATAGGATTAATTCATGCTAGTAATAATTGTTAGAATTAAATTTTTATTTAATTATTCATCCCGAATAGATCCGGGAAATTAATTCCCCAACAGCTGGGGCCTCTCCATTCGAGCTAACTTTCCCGGAGTATCAGGCAAACTTTCCCTACCAGTGCCCCTCAAGGTGACCTGACGAGAGGAAAGGCGTGAGGGATGAAGATGCTCGCTTTGTGGCGGGCACGCTTGCTAGCTCGGTGCAGGAGACCGAGCTCGGATTCTTTCGAGAATGGTATGAGGTCCCATAGGATGTTCCCTTCTGGGTTTCGACCTTGGAGGAAAGGGCCGACCAACCTCCCGAGGGATGCGTAGCTGTCAACGAGGGCACCATGGAGGCGGGCTTGTGATTTCCCCTCCACCCGAGGATCAGCGAGATCTTAAACCGATGGGATCTCGCTCCGACCCAAATTACGCCCAATGGGTGGAGCAAGCTGATTGGTCTGTTGACCATGTTCGGGTCCATCCAGCCCGGTCATCTTCCAGTGGCCGACGAGATCGTCTCGCTGACCAACCTCGTGGGGGCCCACGCCGAGAAGAGCGGCTGGTACTATGTGCGAGCTCGCCCTGGCAATAAAATTATCGAGGACGTCCCGTCCAAAGTTGAAGGGTGGAAGTCGAGGTTTTGATGGGTTTCCGGGGACTAGCGGAGCCCGGTGGACAAGCTGGACCGAGGTGGTCGGATCAACATCCGGACTGAGTTCGGCATCGCCCAAAGTAAGCCTACATATTATTTTGATTTTCTAAGTTACTGATTTGACTCCATTTTCTTTTTGCAGCCAAGAATCAAGAGGAGCCCCTCCTTTCACCGTTTCTGGCTCGAGCGATCGTGGTTTGCCGGAGAAACCCCATCTTCAGGTCGCTAAAAATGCTGAATTCGGACGGGGCTCGGAGGAACGCGGGCATACTGATCGGGCCTAACCACCTGCGATCTCAGTTTCCACGAGGTCCACATACTCTCTTTTCATCTTCTTGACCGAAAGTTTTTTTTTATAATAATCTTCTCCCTGTAACAGTTGCACCTCGCTTCGCTTTTCCCTTCATCCCCACCCCCGCGGAGATCGAGCTGATGGATGACAACAACCCCGCTGCTCTAAGGAAGGAGAGGATGAAAATCCTAGCGGATGCGCATGCTAAACAAAGATCCCGGGACAAAGAATCCCGGGAACGAACTCAAGGGGTTGCGACCGAGGAGGTGGTGACCCCATCAGCTGGGGGGCCCGAGGTAGCGACTGGGTCCGGGCCAGAGAGTGTTGCACCCTCCTCCGGGGCAGGAGGGAGTTTGCAAAAGCGATGGGATCGTGACCTCCGGTCTTCCGAGGATCGTTCCAAGAAGAGCTGGCACGATATCCCCGCCGACAAACCATCTAAGCCCAAGAGCTCCCGCCGCGGCCGAGTCCCAGAGGGCGACTGCGAGAAGGAAAACAAGTCCTACTTGGGTTGGTGTCGGCCGACCGAGTAAGTATCACTATTGCTTCCTGTTATGTTTGATCACAATCTAGCCATGTATTAAACCTGTTTATTTTGTTTCTTTTGCAGGGAGGGGTCTTCTCATCCCGTCCTCGTGTCCAATTTCCTCTGAAGCCAATCTCCCGACTCTCTCCTCGAGCTCCCGGATTACCTTCACCAGGCTTGCTCGCTCCCTGCCAGGTCGTGGACCCTCGGCCTGGATCAGCAGGTCGAGGACGCTGGGCCGGTGGGCAACATCCAGCTGGCCATGGTGTACGGTGGTCGGATGATGGCGGCCATGTCCAAGGCCTCAGAGGACTTCACCTCGGCGGACGAACGAGTCCAGATGGCTGTCGGGGAGAAGAATGTTGTGGAGGTGGCCAGGAGGGAGGCCGTGGACCAGAAGAACGTGGCCCTCGGCTTGGTGGAAACGACGAAGACTCAGGTCGATAACCTCGAGCGAAAAGTCACGGAGCTGGAGACCTCGGTGGCGGGCCTGGACTTGGAGCTAAAGGCCAGTCGGGAGGAGGTCGGGATAGTGCGGGCGGACCTGGATCTCCGGGAGAACGCCATTCAAGAGAAGGACGAGACGCTCCGCCTTCTGCGGGAGGAGCTTAAAGGGAAAGATGCCGAGCTCGCTGCCCTCAAGGAAGAGAACGCCGTCCTCGAGGGCTTGGGTAACTTTGCCTCGGTGGAGGCCATGGTGAGTTGCATCTAAATTGCCCGTGCCTTTCCGGAAGGGTCGACCCTAAGGGGGCTTTGGTGGCGGAGCTGTCGGCATTTTTTGACCGTTACCCGCCGAAGCCCTTCGACTCCTTTCCGATCGCTGACCTTGGACCCGATGGACTCGACCTGAGTCAGTTCGAGGGTGTCGAGGACTTGGATCTCTATGATCCGGCCTCGGTCACTTCGGCAACTGGCCCGGAGAAGGTCGTGGAAGGAGAAACCGCACCCGAGCTCTTGCCCGCGCCGGTGGAAAGGGTGGATCCGGCTACAGAGGCCCAAACCTGAGTCCGGCCTTTTAAGCAAATCCTATCATGTTTTCTCCTTTTTTTTCTGCCCGCAAAGGCCACGCTTGTTCAGTTCTCTTTTCAATGGAATGCCCCACGGGCTTTTATTATTTTTTATTCCGCTTTACTTGTGTTGTCATATTTTATTGCAACTTAGCGAAAAATATCGGATGGCTTGCTTCTTTCTCTTACGTCGTCTTAAGAATTTGCGACTTAAAGAAATAACTTGCAAATTTTTTTTAAGCTATCGAGTATATGTCATCTTAGGGATTTGCGACTTAAAGAGCTCGGTAGTCAATAACTTGGAATTTTTTTTTAGCTATCGGGCTCGCATATGTCATCTTAAGAACTTGCGACTTAGCGAACTTATTACTTGAAACTTGTCTTAAATTATCAACCTCGCTTGTGTCATCTTACTTGGTTGCGACTTACGAACTGTAACTTGTAAATCGCTTCGAGTTATCGAGCTCACATATGTCGTCTTAAGATATTGCGACTTAACGACCTCGATTTCATATAATCTTGGTACTTTTTCAATTATTTTTATCGTGCTCGCATATGTCGTCTTAAGAAATTGCGACTTAGCGACCTCGATTTACTATAATCTTGTACTCTTTACTGTTTTTATCGTGCTCGCATATGTCATCTTAAGAAATTGCGACTTAGCGACCTCGATTTGCTATAATCTTGTACTTTATTATTTCTATCGTGCTCGCATATGTCGTCTTAAGAAATTGCGACTTAGCGACCTCGATTTGCTATAATCTTTGTACTTTATTATTTCTATCGTGCTCGCATACGTCGTCTTAAGAAATTGTGACTTAGCGACCTCGATTTGCTATAATCTTTGTACTTTATTATTTCTATCGTGCTCGCATACGTCGTCTTAAGAAATTGCGACTTAGTGACCTCGATTTGCTATAATCTTGTTAGAGGCCAGCAGATTGACCTGCCCCCCTATTTTTCGATTTAATAGAGGATAAAATGGGAAAATTGGAACTTTGTATTCATGCAGGAATAATCGCTACATTTACCATCGAGGTAAGTTCCTATACTATATATTAATAAGCTCGGGCTAATGCCCCCTTCTACTGATGGTATTTCTTCAGAAAGGTCGCGTTCCATGGATACTGAGCTGGAATGTCGTTGACATCTTCAAGCTCGTATGCTCCGTTAGGTAGTATCTTTATGACCTTAAAAGGCCCCTCCCATGTCGGGCCGAAAGTTCCTTGATTGGCCCCTTGTATCTTTTTCAACACGAGGTCGCCTCTGCGGAATTGGCGAACTCGCACCTTCGAGTTGTAGTACTTTTCCGACCTTTTTTTGTAGGTCGCATTGCGGATGTTCGAGTTGATACATTTTTCTTTGAGGAAATCGAGATTGGCTTCTTGAGCTCGGTCGTTGGTTTCATCGATAGCTCATGATGTTCGGTACATCGGGAAATGCACCTCTGCTGGGATGACTGCCTCCAACCCGAAGGCGAGGGAGAAAGGTGTTTCCCCTGTTGAATTCCTGCAGGTGGTCCGATATGACCAGAGTATCTCGGGAAGCTTGCTCGCCCAAATCCCTTTTGCCCCTTCGATCCTTGCCTTGAGTGTGTGCTTGATGATCTTATTAACCGCCTCAACCTTACCATTTGATTGTGGGTGATAGGGGGTGGAGAAAAGCTTGGTGATCTGCCACTTCTCGAAGAAAGCCCTGATTTCCCATCCGTCGAACTACAGTCCGTTATTCGACACAATCGTCTGAGGTAGGCCGAACCTGCATATGATGTTCTTCCATATGAATCAAATGATCGCTGCCTGATCCATGCTCCCGAGGGCCTCTGCTTCTGCCCACTTAGTGAAGTAGTCGACTGCGACCACCGCAAACTTGACCTTTCCCGATGCCGTGGGTAGCGGTCCGATCAGATCGATGCCCCATTTGGCAAAAGTCCAAGGGTTGTATATCGATGCGAGCTCTTCTGGGGCCACCCTGATTTTTGGAGCGAAGATCTGACACCTTTTGCATGCTTTAGCGAAGTTGAGGGCGTCTTGTTTCAGTGTTAACCAGAAATAGCCCTGTCGCAGGACCTTGTGGGCGATTGAGTGCCTTCCCGCGTGGTTACCACATACCCCTTCATGAATCTCCTTTATGATCTCTTTACCGACCTCGGGGGTTACACATTTTAGCAAAGAAAGGGCGAAACCCCGCTTATATAGTTGGTTATCGATGATCGTATATCGGCCTACCCTCAGTTGAAGTCGGCGGGCCTCGGCCTTGTCAGTGGGGAGCTCGCCATCCTTAATGTACTTAATGATCGGACTTATCTAGGTAACTTCCTCAGTTGCCACAGGTGCGACAAGGGCCGGACTGCCCGATGGGGCTGCGAGCTTGATGATTATTATGTCTGACATGTCGGCCGCTCCTTCAGATGTCGCCAACCGAGCTAGAGCATCTGCTTGAGTGTTCTTTTTCCTAGGAATCTGGGATATCTCGACCTGCTCGAGCTTCGATCAGATTTCAGGCTATCTTGTTGTAAGCCATCATCTGTTCGTTTCTCGCCTCATACTCACCCGTCATTTGGAAGGCTACCAGCTGAGAATCGCAAAAAATCTTGACGCGTTGTACTCCTACGGCCATGGCCATTTCTAGGCCGTTGATCAGAGCTTCATACTCGGCCTCGTTGTTCGTTGCTTGAAAATCTAAGCGGATTGCGGTTGTAAACGATCTTCCTTTCGGGCTGATCAGCACTACGCCTGCCCCAGCTCGATCACTGGTTGCTGACCCATCCACATACAATTCCCAAGGTTGCTCCATTGTTTTCTCTTGCTTGGTCAGGAAAGTCAACTCCACGAGGAAGTCCGCCAATGCTTGCGCCTTTATTGCCATCTGGGGTACGTATGTGATGCCGAACTGCCCGATCTCAACCGACCACTTGAGGCATCTTCCCGCGGTATCAGGTCGATGGAGTATTCGCCGCAATGGAAGCGAGGTCAGGACCTCGACATGGTGGTCAAAAAAATATGGTCGGACTTTAAATGCGCTCATTCTGGCGCGATAAACAAATTTTTCGGGGTATCTCAGCTAGGCGTCGTTCAAAGTCTGGCTTACGAAATAGATCGGCAGATGGTCTTACCCCTCAGCCCGGACCAATATGGCGCTTAAAGCGGTCTTCGAGGCCGCCAAGTAGAGGTAAAGCTTTTCCCCCGGAATAGGCTTTGCGAGTATCTGCTCATTTGATAGGTACTCCTTTATGTTCTCAAACGCGAGTTGGCTTTGAGCTGTCCATTTGAACTTCCCCTTCCGGATTGCATCAAAGAAAGGTTTGCATTTATCTCCCATCCGCGAGATAAATCGATTTAGAGCGGCCAACCGTCCTGTCAACCTCTGAACCTCTTTGATGTTTTGGGGTGCTCTCATGTCGCACACGGCCTGGATCTTGGTCGGGTTCACTTCAATCCCGCGATGGCTCACCGTATGCCCCAAGAATTTCCCAGACTCCACTCCAAAATTGCACTTCTTGGGGTTCAATTTCATCTTGTATTGCCTTAGGATGTCGAAGGCCTGGGCGAGGTGCCCCAGATGGTCCTCGCTTCTCTTGCTTTTAACCACCAGGTCATCGATATATACTTCCATAGTTTTGGCAATTTGGTCCGCGAACATGCGATTGACCAACCTCTGATATGTCGCCCCGGAGTTTTTCAGACCAAAAGGCATACGCTTCCAGCAGTATATGTTCTTCTCCGTCAGGAAGGAGGTGTGATTCTGGTCATCTCGGTGCATGGCTATTTGATGGTAGCCCACGAATGCATCCATGAACGACATCATCTCGTGTCAGGCCGTATTGTCTATTAAGTGGTCGATGTGCGGCATGGGGATATGATCTTTGGGACAGGCATCGTTTAGATCAGTAAAGTCAATGCACAACCTCCATGAGTTGTTCGCCTTTTTTACTAACACCACATTTGCTACCCATTGAGGCTTATCAGCTTGCTCGATTAGCTGGTTATCTAGGAGCTTCTTAACCTCCTTGGTCAGAGCAGCATACTTCTCGGGACCAAACTTCCTTCTCTTCAGCGATATTGGTTTTTTGGAAGGATCGATGTTGAGCTGATGGCAAGCGACCTCAGGATCTATCCCAACCATATCTTTGTGGGACCAAGCAAAAATGTCCAAGTTGGCTTTCAGGAATTCGATCACCTAACTCCACATTTCGGGACCTAGGGTGGTCCCGATGATCACCTCCATCTCGGGCTGGGATCCGCTAACTGGGACTTTCTCGAGCTCTTCCACCAGTGTGGCTCGTTGCCCTTTCGCCCCCCGCGGGTCATCAATCGGCTCATAACCTATTCTGGGCTCGAGGTCGACCACCTCTTCGGCGTCGGTGACCTTTATTCTTTTATTGGGTTTGTTGGTTGGAAGTGAGGTCGGGTTACCGGGATGGTCTTTCGACAATACTAGAATTGCCCCTGTCTCGAGGGTTGCCATGGTCGCGCTTGGCTCGGCGCCGACCTGTAACAATCATCCTCTAGACATTGCCTGATTTCCCTTGATTGTCCCAACGGGCCCTCCCGGGGTTGGGAATTTGATGCAATAATAGTGGGCCGAGGTCGCTGCCCCCAATTCATGTTCGAAAGGCCTTCCCAGAAAACTGTTGTATGTCGAGGGAAGATCGACAATGATGAAATTAAGCTGCCTCATCACCCTCACCTCCGGATCACGATCCGAGACCAATTCGACTGCCAACCGGATTGCCCCATAGGGTTTCACAGAAGAGTCCCCGAATCCCTTGATGGTGAGGTCGCAAGGCTCGATATATTCGAAGAAGTTTCCGATCTGGTCAAGAGCACTTTTGAATAAGATGTTGCAGAAAGAGCCGTTATCGATTAGCAGAAGATGAACCATTACCCCCATGATCTTGGTCGAGATCACTATGGGGTCATTATTCGGATATTGTACCCCTTACTTGTCCTCGTCCGAGAAAGCGAGCGAACTGGTTCTCTCAGTTGCATGGTTGACTTGGAAGAAAGTCTGGTGGATATGATTTAGAGCTCGTACTTCGGCTTTAAGTCTGCGTCGCGACATAGACATCGAAGGGAGGATCCCGCCGATGTTACCTCCCAATGGAGTGATCATCTGGATGGCCCTTCCCAAGGCATTGTCAGGAAAAGGGGGAAGGGGTCGCTGGCCGGTGGGCCCTGGATTTGCCTGAGGCCGCTGTGGTTGTGGCTGATTGTTTGGACGTTTTTTCACGTAGTCGTCTAGCTTTCCATCCTCATAAAGCTTCCATAGTTGTCGGAGAAGGTCACGACACTCACTGGTATTGTGTCCGATGCTCTCATTGTAGTGGCAGTATTTGTTGGGATTCATCTTCCCGTTCTCCTTCGTGATTTTGCGGGGTTGGTCCAAAAGTTTCTTGTCTTTGATTTGATCATAGACTTCGTTCGGAGTGGTGTTTAATACCCCCAACAGTTTGACCTCAATTTCGCTGTTAAAAGGCTCGAAGTTGTTGGCTTTGCAGTGGCCGCCACCTTTCTTATGCGAGTTTGGCACAGCCGCCTCGAGTTTCTTTACCTCGTCCACCTGGACCTGCTCCCCCAAACGCATGGCCATCATTTCAGCCCGGCTAATGTGATTTTCGGCCTTGTATCGGAACTCTGCATACGAGCTCGGGTACTCCTTATGCATGAGTTTCCACAACTTTGTGTTGAATCGCAGGCCCCGAACAACTCCCATCACTTTGACCTTGTCTCCCATGGGTTCGCCGCCCAAGAGAAAATTGTCTACTCTTTCAATGTAATCTCGGTCCGACTCGGTCGGACCTTGCTGGATGGTCGCGCAAAGAGTTATTTTGTTGGTTGCCTTGGAGCCAAAGTGACGAAATGGTTTAGGAAAAGGTCGGCAAGCTGGTGGAAGGACTCGATGGAGTTCGGAGTTAGAGATTTGACCCACCTATAGGCTTGGTTGCCTAACGTGAGGGAGAAAAGGCGACACTGTGTCGCATCCGTAGCTCCCATTGAGGCCATATGGTCGGAGAACTTCCCCAAATGAATGGTCGGGTCAGAGTCCCCATTGTACTGGTTGATTGAGGTCGTGTTGATTTTGACCTGCGCGGTGGCATAAACAATAGCTGGGACCAAAGGTGAGATCGGGACGAGAGCCGACGTCGATGGTCCTTCCTGCAAATCTAATCGATCCTGCAACTTCTTGAGAGTTTCTTTGATGGCCTCGAGCTGCTCATTTTCGGGGTTAAGAGGTCGGTAGGATGCTCGCGGACCCAAACGAGACAGTATCGAGGCCTTCGACTCCTAATTCCTCCGACCTCGGAAATCCTCTACCTCGAAAGAGATTTCCAAGTTACGCCGGATTGTGAAGGAGTCGGCTCTGGATTCGTTCTGGCGACCTCGGGGCTTTCGAGGTGCGTGGCTGCCCAATCTCTCAAAGACGGACTCAGACTGCCGTGGTTGTGGGAAACTTCCTCTGAGAGGGGAGGGAGTTTTTTCCCGAGGACTCTGGGCGCGGTGTGCCCAGCCGGACTCCCTCGTCGTGTGGTTGGTCTTCGTTGGTCGGTGCCTAGGTCGGGAGTTTTCGTCCATCTTCCTCTTTCCCCGGGACCCAGAAAGGTGGTGGGACTCGGCTCGACGATGTGGCCCGCTATGTTCGCCAGCGAGGTCTCGCTGTCGTCGCCGGAGGATTTTCATAGCCTCCCTGAGGTCCTCCGGAGTTTTGATGTCGGCCAAGTTCTTGAGGGGGCCTTCATTGCTGGAAGTGGCCTCCTCTTGCCAGCCGGAAGCCTGCACCCCCGTGGATGCCATGGCAAAGCTTCGGGTATGATGAGGATATGAAGATTTGAATGGGATTATTGAAGATTTGAAGATTCGGAAGGGTGTATCAATAGAAATTTTGGGAAAATTCTAGTGAAAGCACCCTTCTTCTAGCGCCAATTGTTGATACAAAAAAGTATGATATGATGATTAAGGCATTGACGTGGCTTTGATTGGCATCAAACTATTTAATATTTGGAGTTGGTGAGAGTTAATGAAGAACAAAGAGAATGTTCTTCATTAAAGTGGTGATGATGTGTTTTAATGCTTAATACTTGAAGTGTTGGAAAACAATAAATTGCAAGAGTGTTTGGGCCAAAGGCCTCTTTTTTGGCTAATAAAGCCTTTGTATTGAATGTGAATGTTGGAACCCTTAAATGAGTTTTAATTACATGTATTTATACTACAAACCCTTGGGGTATAGCCCCCTAGGGGCCTAGGACCTAAACATTTAATGGCTTGCAGGGAGCATTAAATGACGCCGGCTTTGGTTACTGGGTAGCGTGCTCGGGCGAAAAGACGGGGCGACCTCTTCCCTTGGGATTGCTCGCTGGAGGTTGCTGACACTGTTCCCGAGGTCGCAAACCCAAAATCTGAGGTCGCTCATCTGACCCGCCCTTATTAGGGTAACCTGTGACTGTTTTCTGAAAGCCAGAAAACAGTTTCCCATTTGGGAAAAGTCTTCTCTGATCCGACTTTCTTCCCGAGGCTCAGAGTCACAGGCTCCGCCTTTGGGCACATGTGCCTCCCCCAGGTCGCGACCCGGGGTCTTGCCAGGTCGCGGTCATTCAGCTCGGGTGAGGCTAGATCTTGCCCTGACCTAGATATAGTCATACCCCTTTTGTATGAGCGACCTGTCTAGGTCGCTGGCGAGTAGAGCTAGGGCTTCCTCAGATGTATTATGCGACTTACCACTAGATGTTAGGTCTCCCGCTCAGATAAATTATTCGGTCACAATAACCTAATATTTTTCAAGTTCCCTCTTTGGATCTACAGGTTCATCATCAGCCATAGTTAACTGTATCAAGAACCAGCCGAAGGAATCTGCAAAAGAATCCCCCAAGAGCTCTAAAGATAACAATTCACATACCATAAATTGAAACGGTAAAAACAAAAGAAAAAAACTTACATGGTGTTGCCATGAATATTAGCTTCAAGCGCCTTGAGGGAATCTTTAAAAGACTTCTACTTCTTTCAACACATCTCGTTAGCTTCATCCTGCGATGGAGAAATAAGAAATACAGTGGAGCGCTGTTAAAAAAAATATACTTGGAAAATTTTCTTCTGAAAGAATTTGATTTAAGGGTAATTTGGTAAATCCATATTAAAAGAAATTGTAACGTGATTATCATTAATCTGAAATTCACCAAAGTAAATGAGAGATAAGAGTGGAAAATTTAATCCCTATCCCCAAATTTCATCACACATAATCATATTCAATCTCTAATGCACGGATTCTCCAAAAAAATACTAAAATGCAGTATCGAATACTTCGCGGGTGCGGGTGCGGGTGCGATTCGCGTGGGATTCGCACTCGGTGCGCCACGTGGCGAATTTTGAAAAAAAAAGGATACGCTCACCGGGTGCGTTTGGGTGCGAATCCGGTGCGTCTTGGGTGAGTCTAGGGTCATTTAAAAAAAAATATATATGGAGAAAATTTAAAACTTAAAATAAGAAAGCTTAATTACCTTATTAACCCACAAAACTTAAAATAAAAAAAAATTAATAGAAAATATTAATTATTTTACTTAGCTTTTCAACCCAAAGTCACGAACAGAAGATGTGAGTTGTTTTAAATTTTTATTTGGATTGAAAACTTTATTATACTTATATGTTGGATTGATGATGGTATATGAATTGTTATTTTTATATATTTTACAGGTATTATATATAATAAAATAATAAATAAGTAGACGTATCCTTGTCGAATCGCACCCTGAATTTTTCAAAAATTCGTATCCCCGTATCCGTATTGCGTCGCCCCCTCGCCCACGCACCCGCACCCATGCAACACCGTATCCAATATAATCTTCAACTATCAAAATAAACGGAGCCTAAGTGTAATAGTAAATTAGATGGTTTGTAATTAGAAAAGAAGTAGACAAATTTGGTGTAATGCGGGTAACTGATTTCCCTATCAATTTTTTTTTTCACTTTATAATTTTGTTTTTATTAAATAAGGGTTTTTTTTTAAAAATTCCCCCCATAAAAACTTGGAGGAGTGGTTAGCTTTAATCAGATTTTTAAATTTTAATTACAACCTTATAGAATGAAAGAATTCCAGTTTCATTGAGCAGGAATTGAACCCAGAAACTGGGTTGAGCCTAAGGTTCTAATACCATGAAAAAATTTTATCTCATTTAAAAGTTCGAATTTATAAAGAGATGTAAAATTAATTATTTTATTTAAGTTATCTAACATAAAAATTGTTGACTTTTCAATAAAATAATTTTTTTAGTTTGTGTGACCAAAACAATGGTGCGAGTACCTTGGGATGTGGGAGTAAAATATTTGTGTGTATAAGTGTATATATATTTAAAATGACGTATTCATCCTAAAAAACTTAACAAACATTAAAACTTCTTTAAAATTTGAACAGAAAAAGCCTAATACTAGTGAAACATCAGACTTGAATCTACCAACTATATATTCGATCCAAGTTTTTCAATGAAAAGCCCGACTAGGCCCATTGTGACCCCTAATTTTGTGCCCACTGCTCACCCACAAAATAATTATACTGTAAAGATTGTGTAATTTTACTTATCCATACTAAATTAATTAGGCTAGATCTTGTTTGCGCGTAGGTGAAGCATGCACTCATAATGTATTTTGAACGTGTGATTTGTTATACTGGAAAGTGCAATTTATTTATACTAAAGCGTGCAATTAATATGAAAAAATAGTTGTACGGTTTAGTGTAAATAACTTGCACTTTTTATAATAACAAGTTATATATTTCTAAAATGCACTATGAGTGCACGGTGTATCTGGGTATACAAGTGACTCACTCTCTTAATTAATTCGAATTAAATATATAATTTTAGTTAAGATTTTTTTTTTTTGGGAATAATTAAGATCTTTTGAAATCAATTAAAATGGGAGGAAATATTATTTCCAAAAACAAAAAGTTCAAGTAAATCAGCTTGGCGCTGCAATTCTGGAAACTCAAATTTTCGCTCTCAGTAACGAACCAGCGGTTGCACGAAACGACTCCTCCACGCGCTAACTGCAACTCGAGGCTCTAATCTAAACCGTTATATTGGGGTTGTTTACATCTCTGCGTTTATGCAGATATCAATACCGGAGGTGCTGTTCCAGATTTGAACTGCAATCGCCGGAAATCCGTACGATACGCTGGAATTTTCGTCAATATAATGGTCGCTATCACCGCCGTCGAGCTGAATTACATCATCCTCCGTTATCTCACGGAATCAGGTTTACATCTCTTTCTTAAGCTTGTACGAATTTTTGAAATAATTGATTGTGTTTTGGTTAGGGTTCTTCATTTTTGCTCGTCGGTTTTCTCGACGCTTTCCCCTCGGTTTATTAACTTTCTGGTATAGCTTGGAGTAACATTGTCGCGCTTGTTGAGGTAGTACTGATATTTGTTTTCTGGTGTTTGATTTGTTCATTTGAAACCGGTTTGTTCTTTGGGGGGGGAAATTCAAATGATTCGCTAGGTTTTGGAATCGGACAGTAGGAGGGCAGGTTATCATGCTCTAGAAGTGGGCAAAGTTGATAGTGGTGATTGATTGTTATGCATCTTCGAGTATGGGGGTACTGAATTATAATTTTGAGCAATTTCATGAAATTGCAGAATTAACTACAGCCTATTTGGAATATGACTTTATTGGTTTCACACAAGCTCGAACAGGTTATGTTAATACTCTAGTAGGTAGTTTCTTGCTGGTTTGGAGTAGGGTTCTTGCTCTAGAAGTGAGCGGAGTTGATTGTGGTGATTGATTTGCTCTAGAAGTGAGCGGAGTTGATTGTGGTGATTGATTGTTATGCATCTCCTATTTTGGGGGTACTAATTTATATTTTTGAGCAATTTCATGAAATTGCAGAATTCACTACAGCCTATTCGCAATATGATTTTAGTGGTTTCATATTTTACAAGCTTGAACAGGTTTTATTAATACTCTAATTGGTGTATTTTATTGATTAAGTTGTATCTTCTGTTTCATTCATCAATGTTATGTTCTTGTTTCTTTTCTTGATATTTCCTATTCTTTCCATTCTTTATTTGATACTGTAGTCATCTTTGGATATTCAGAAGTACTAGTATTATTTTGCGCTTGTGGGTAAGAGTTCTTTTATCTTGATGATTTCTCTATATTCAACAGAAAAGACTGTTCTATGAAAAAATAAAATTTGGTGTCGATTTTCTTTGATCACTGATCAAACCGGTATAATATACATACCAGATGGACTCCATAAAATCTCCATTTAAATTTCTTTCACTGACTAATGTTATCCATTTATATTGTACTTGGATCTGATGCTTATTGGACCTTTCATTTCATTTTTTATTGGTCATAGTTGATCCTCTCGGTATAATGATATAAAATCTGAAAAATGGTTAATGATACCGGCATGAGTATAAGAAAATATAACTATGTAAGTAAAACTTAGTAAAATATAGTTGGAGGAAAAACAATAACTTTAAAATTAGAATTTAGTAGGTGAACTTTAAGATTTAGTTTTTTGCAAGATTTATTATCTTCAGTGAGAATTGAAGGTGATTTTGCTGCACCTGCAAGAATCCTGTAGGATTTTCGTTTTTAACTTTTTCCAACATTCCATCTTGTAGGGATACATCTAATTAGTGAGGCCAGAAAAGGAAATGATAAAGAAAAGGAAGCGGATATGTTATCATCATTCTATAATTTTCATTCTCCTCTTGCCAACCAATTAAATTTAGATCTCACTTAGCAATTTAGTTCAAGACTGGTCTCTCTCCTGGTTCCGTACTGTTGTTTATTGTTAATATGTGTTTTAGAATCCATTCCTACAACATTTATTGAATAATTAGAATTAAACTGGAAATTAGAAACTATATATGTCACAAATAAAAAGTTTGACATAGAAAAATAAATGCCACTCATCTAGTATATACCAGTTTGCTTGGTAGGTAAAAATTCTTGAAAAGCTCATGCATGCCATCAATGCCAATATTCGAGCTTCTTAATGCTTTTGGCCATTTTTTCCAAGGTTAAGAAATTTAGAAATTGAATGTATGATGCTAACTATATGTGTAGCTTTGCTTGTTTATGTTTCTTCCTCAGTTCCCCCTACTTAAATCCTCTTTCTCTCGTGTGTATTGACTACTTTTCATGACTTTCTTGTAGAGTTTCTGCATACTGCTTTCATGTTTGATTGTGAGGCACGTGTCAGCCAATCCCCAGTGGGCCCAGTCTATGGCAACTCGATTCCTCCTGCAGTTCTGGTCAAACTTGTTCAGAAAGGACTTCAGTACATGGAGATGGAAGAAAATTTGAAAAAGGTTAGCAATTCTTCTAATCCAGCTATTGTCAATTTGTATTTATATTATGAGGAAAGTCTCTTTTTATGTTTTAACCAGTTGCATGGTGAAACTGGTGCACAACTAATACTGTTCATGGAAACAAATAATACTATTCAGAGAAAACAACTAATACTGTTGAGCGAAAACAACTAATACCGTTTAAAAATGCACCTGAGTTGCATGGTGCACTTGGTGCATATAAGACTTTGTCTTATATTATTGAAAAGTATTTCTTAATTCATTATTGTTATCTAATCAGGGAGAGAATGATGTAGATAAGGACTTCAGTTTTCTGCAACCCATGGATCTCATTAAAAAGGTCGAGGAGGACGAAATGCAGCACATTGTAACTGACAAGGAAGAAAAACCAGCCCCAGACTAAAGCAGTAAAATTAGCTGGAAAAGGAAAAGCAAGAAAAGTCTGGGAGAGGGAAGAAGATGAGAGGGAAGAAGATGACAGAAAGGCGCGGAAGAAGGAAGAAGCTGACAGAAAGGCGCGGAAGAAGCTGACAGGAAGGCGCGGAAGAAGGAAGAAGCTGACAGAAAGGCGCGGAAGAAAGAAGAAGCTGACAGAAAGGCCCGGGAAAAAGAAGAAGCCGATACGAAAGGTGAAGATAGAAGTGAAAGACGTATACGTATAAAGATAAAATAGAGGTAAGTGGTTAAGTCCGACTGATGGTAGTAACAAAAACACAACGGTAGATGTAATTGGGATATATTGGGGGTAAAACCATCTTAGGTCACACTGAATGATTGCGCGAGTGTGATCTTTATATCATTTTTGGAATGCATGTGACCTCATTTCTGCTATTATGCTGTACAACTCTAGTGTGATCTTCATATCACATTTCTGTGGGTATGACCTCATTTTTTCTGCTATATGCTGTACAATTTAGTGTAAATACAAAATGGATTTTTGGTTTAGCTCCTAGCAAGTTTTGATGCATAAGAATTTTGTTAATTGTATGTTCTAATAGAAAAAAGAGTCAACTTGGTTTTCTTCTATTTGTGTCGGTGTTCTTGTATTATCTTATTGGTACTACGAAGGTTATAAGAGTTAAGCTTCTTTATTAGTTGTGTTTATTAGTTGTGTGCAGTTGCACCGTACAACTAGTGTACACGAGGCTTGCTCTAGGTTAATCCACCAAGTGTAGGTTTGATGTCTCGTTAATGATGGTAATAGCAGATATCATTGATATATCTATGACCACAATATCTCATACCTTTGATATACCACTTTCATGTGTTTATCTAAAAGGAGATTACTGTTGTGCCTAGGTTTGTGCTTGTGCTTGGAGCCCATAAGGTTTTATTCTTATTTCTTGACGGGTTTCTTTTCTTGAATTGAGATAGAGGGAAACTGTCTCCCTTCTCTTGTTTTCTATGACCATTTTATTTTTAAACTTCTTTCCCTGGCCCTTCTTGTATTCATGAATCTTATTTTGAACCTTGAATTATTTGGAGGGTTTGTTATAAACATTCATCTTTATCTGAGCAATGATCGAGATTCGTAAGCAGAAACTGCAAAAGATATTGTAATATTTCTGCTTGGCTGATGTGCTAGAAGTAAAGATACGTCCACTTCTGTAGCTGAAAAAATGATTTTCTGGTGATTGGCATTTCTAAAGATTGGTGTATTTAAGGTAAAAGATGTACCATGTTTTGATATGTGTGTTGTTGAAATCATAAACTGAAAGAAAACAACAGAGATGTAAGTAGTTATATACTTTAGTAACCCTTACTTTATCCTAGCAGATTGTGATGTGTGTGGCTAATCAAGGTTGCATTACTGAATAACTGTATTCTCATTATGAACTTCTCTATTCTTGCTATTACTGCTACTATAATCTAGATATACTATATTCCATTTTGAGAAATTTTTTGTTTGGAAGAAGAATCTCATGAGGTTATAGTGTGTTGTCATGAAAGTCATTCCTAAGGTTGAATTCATTTGTTGATGCATTTGGAAATAAGGATTTTGATTTTATAATTAACCAGATTGAGTTAGATTTGATGATTATAGTGGATTTTCCATTCCTGTAAATTTTGATCTCCCCCTTCATGGCTAAACTGGAAATTGGTGTCCAGATGAACTCTTCTCATCTCTCTCCAATTTTTATTTCTTTCATAGCCAAACAGGCAATATGAACTATGGTGTAAGAAACCACATTTTGACATAAAAGTTGCAAGTTACCAAATTTCCTCATAATTACATGATTGGAAATTCAAAACGCCAACTTGAGCCAAACAAGCACATCATTAAACAATCATTTCAAACGCTTGTGTACATTTAAATCCATCCAACACTACGAAATACAGTTTGAAGCATCATTTGAGTTGTAAAAAGAGAATATAGTATATCTATCATCATCTTTAACCATTGACAAAGAAACCTCAACGGTTACTGCATTGTGTTCAAAATGTGTTTCCAACTATCACATTTCACACATTACGTATCTTGAAAAAACTTCTCTATAATAAGCTCAATCAAATCAATGCATCAAACCATCCCTTTAAATACAAGCCACAAATCATCACCATATTCAAAATCATAAGAAATCAGCCCATTCTTTTTCCTCCTTAATCCTCTCCAAAGCCCCATCAAGAGCAACATCAAAAGCATCCTTAAAACTCTTGAATCCGCCGTTCGGTTTGGAGTAAATTATCCTCGGAATAGTCTCTATTACTTTCTCCCGTTTCCTCCTAATCTCCTCCTTCCCGTAACTCATCAGAACCTCCTTTATCGCCGCCGTTCCGTTCATCACCTCCGCCTGGTCGATAAAAACCGAGTAACTCTCCGGTTCACCCGGCAGGAACCACTCGTACTGTTCATAAGCACTTTTTGTAAAAAAAACCGGCACTGAACCGGCCACCAGGCAGTCGAAAACCTCCCTCCTTGTATAGCTATCCCCTTTCGGCTGCAAACAGAATTCGGAATCCAACAATGCCTTCAAACTCGTCGATGAATTCTTAAGGCAATCACTCACGGCGCAATCGATAAACTTGCTTGAACTTGACTCCTTGTTGCAGTAATTCATTAGAAAACTGCGGAAATCGTCGCTCCCCCAATTTCGATTCGTGTCAATGAACGAGAATAGGGTTGGGCGTTTGTAATCGCGGATGAATTTCGTCCATTGGAGGAGTGTGTCGCTCGTTTTGGGGTGGAATCCGATGGGGTAAGGCACGGCGACGTCCATTTCGTCGCCTGGATATTTCTCGACGATGAATCGCGTGACTTTCTGCATCGACGGCATGTTTAGGAAGGTGGATCCCCAGCTTTTGCCTGGATCTGTTAACCGCCTGAAATCCCACGTGATCCGTCCGATCGTCATGAAATGATCAGAGCCGTTGAGTTTTTTCCAGTGCTTTTGATTTTTGACCCACCGGAGCATCAATTTGCAGTGGCGGTCGCGCGCGGAAGTGTCGTTCTTCCAGAGGTGTTTCCCGACGGCGAGTCCGGCGTAGAACGGGATGTAGAACGCGGTGGCTGATTCCGGATCTAGGGTTCTGCATTTGTGTTTGAGAATCCGGTGGTGGAAAATGACCTCCAGAGTGAATTGATTCGTGTGGTACCACGATTTGTGGAGATCCTCCGGCAGGAAGCGACGGAGCTCCGTGGCGGCGCGGCCGTACCCGTGGTTGGAGACGATGCCGCACTCCCAGTTCCATAGATCCAGGTCGTTGCAGTCCGGGACGACTAGATCTGTGTTGAATGATTTAGGAAGGTCGTAGGCGAAGACCCGACCCGACGGGCATTCGTCGGTGAATTCGGGTTCGGGTACGGGTACGGGTTTAGGGTTAGGGTTTGTGGCGTTGGATGCGGTTGCGACGGCGGCGGCGGCGGCGTCGGGCTGGGGGATATAGTGGAGGGAGACGGCGGAGGGGACAACGGCGGCGGATCGGTCGGGGAAGCAGGGCGGCGGAGTGCGGGCGATGGTGATGATTATGGCTTGGATCCAGAGGAAAGCGATAAAGAGCCAGAAACGAGGGTGGGATGAAATGTGGATCCGGATTGTGTTGGCTGTGTTTTTTAAGAAGCTTGGGGATTTTGGGGGTTTCTTCATTGTTTGGGTTTCCGGTGAGGAGGCCGGAACCATTGTTCGGCGGGATACTGGATTAGAAGAAGACAGTGGGAGAGTAGTGAAAATATTGGATTGGGGAAAGGCGATGGTGCGATTGTTTACGATAAATGAGCGCCGACAAGGGATAACGTGGTGTGTTTCATTTCGTCCCGATTGTGTTTATTGAATCTGTGCCGTCGATTTTCTGATGAGGAAATTAATTTAGAATTTGGGGGAGTTTGTATCGAGTCCCTACCCAATTTTAAAATGGAATATATCAATTATTTCAATTAATGATTAGTATACTTGAAATAGTATTGAGTAAGTGTGATAAATACGAGACTGATATATTAGCACAAATCAACCCTTATATTATCTAAATGTTAAAGCGTTATTATTTCAATTTATATGTTTTAGATAAATGTGCCTCAACTATTAATGTTGCTGTTTTCAAATTATTTTTTTTTTATTAATGTTGCTCAGTAAAAATAATATTGTTTAAAAGTCAATTCTTATATATATTCAGGTGTTTCGTTCACTCTTTTGCATTGAACCGTACAACGATTCAATGTAAAAAAGTTGTATTTTTTATTATAACAAATTTCATGTTTTTAAAATGTATTATGAGTACATGGAGCACTTGGATTACATGAAACTCAGTCTTATTTAAAAATGCATTTTTGAGTTGAAATTGTAAGTAATATACAACGACTGGAATGCGATTATTTATTTCATAATTAGTGTTTCAGTTTGTATTTCATAATATGGATGAATGACACATGAAATAATAAAAATATTCAACGAACCACCATACTCTGAGTAGTTGTGTTAAAGATCCAAAAAAATAAAACACTAATGAAATACGAAAAGTGAAACAGGGGAATCGAATCGTACAACGACTTTGTCTATCAATATTAGGTGGGAAGACTTTGTTGAGTTTATGCCCTTTTTGGCACGTAATTAAACCTAAGATCTTAACTACTCCATAGTACTATAGTAGTAGTGGAGTGATGATTAAGAAAGAAACTCCTTGATTTGGTATTCATAGGGCTAATAATTGTTTTTATACTCTTTTTGAAGTAATACTAATAATGATTAAGAAATAAGTAACACTAATAATGATTAAGAAAGAGACAGTTTGAACATAGTGCACATTTTTGTAGGTAACAGTCATTTGAATCAAGTTGATAAACTTGAACTTTATCAATGTTAAGTTACAAAAATTATCAATGCATAAAAATTATTTTATTTTTAAATAGTAATATTTTTATGTACAGTTGTGATAGTTTTTTTATATAATAATAATATTTAAAAAAATAATCACAAACTCTTTTGTAAAATTTATTTTTATTATAAAAATTGATATCATTACACTTATAAATTAATGTTACTATTCTTATAAAGTAATATATATATATAACATTTAATATTATAATCTCAATTTATAAATATAGCATTACCAGTTGATAAATGTTATAATACTATGAACAAAGTTTCACCTGAAACCTTAGGGTTGCGTTTGTTTTGAGACTCACACGGATGGATTTAGGACTTTGCGCTCCCCGTCTCAAACGAGTTTCGGATTTAGAGTCTGGTTTTTAAATCCCACATTTCATTCACACCTATAAATACCTATAAAATCTATTATCACTAGGGGTGAAAACGGATCGAATACGGACGGATAGTGCTTATACCGTATCCTAAACCATATTTTTTTCTCGAATTCGGAGTCGGATTCGGATATGAATTCGGAATATTGGGTATACGAATACGGGACGAATATCGGACGAATCCGGGCCGAATTCGAATAACTATAATCGGATAATATATTTCAAACGAAAATCATCAAAATGTGATTGAAACACATAAAAAAAACTACATATGCTAAAAAGTTCTAATGCAAATTATAAAAATTATATCTACTAAGATGGTCATCAACTACATTATCAGCTCCTTTCTTGTCTTTGATTTCCAAATCGAACTCTTGAAGAAGCAGAATCCATCGAATCAATCGTGGTTTTGTCTCTTTCTTGCTAAGAAGGAACCTGAGAGCTATATGGTCAGAGAATACAATAATCTTGGACCCAAGCAAGTAAGAGCGAAATTTCTCCAAGGCGAAAACAATAGCTAGAAGCTCTTTTTCGGTAGTGGAGTAGTTCGCTTGAGCTGAATTCAAGGTCCGTGATGCATAGTAAATCACGTGAGCATCTATCCCTTCTCGTTGCCCCAGTACAACCCCTACTGCATAGTCGCTTGCATCACACATTATTTCGAAGGGTAACTCCCAATTCGGGGGTTGAATAATGGGTGGTGTGGTTAACGACTCCTTCAACTTATCAAAGGCTGCCTTGCAGCTTTCATCCATCAAGAATTCTTTGTCCTTTTGCAGCAATGTACACAGTGGAGATTGTAGGTCCCGAACGGGTTTGTGAGGGCAGAAGTCTAGAGGGGAGGGGTGAATAGACTTCTGAAAACTTTTGTGCAAATCAGGTGTGAGGCGATTAACTCGATCGAGTCTTGAGTGAATCGGTTTGGGTGATAACCAACTTCTTGTCGCTGAAAGCGGATCGATTCGATAACTATCGGTTTAAGCGATGTGTCGCGAAGCTTAAGTTTTACCCGTGTGAATAACCAGTTTTGATAAATCTGATTCCAAGGTTAATCTTTTAATCAGTTTGACTGAAGTGTCACGTTTGATCTGATCAGAAGCTTGGTTCTAACTGATCTCAACTTGGAATATGTATGCGCTTTAAAGGGTTGTGTGCGATTGTTAATCGCTTAATCAAAGCGGTAAAAAACCTGAAAGATTTATAGTGGTTTCGGACAAACCGGTCCCACGTCCACTCTTCCCTATCACAAGGGGCACCTACTTAACCAACCGGACTTTGTTTTATGTGTAAGTCCAACACAAAGACAATCGACTAGATGTTTAAGGAGTTCACACTCAACCGATCCCAGAGATCAGAACTAGAAACCCTAGTCTGAAATCTTGCTAAACAACTTAACCTAACTTGGGGGTTTGGTAAGATTGTTTTGGTTCCAACTATGAAATCTTTTCTTGCATATAAGAAGCCCAACAGCTAGATGAAAAGATTTCTATGCTAAGAACTTATGGGATGAACACTTAATAAAAATTAATCTTCTTGTTCGTGTTCTTGTGCGGAAATCTGAGAATTGCTTGAGCTTCTTAATTGTTCAGAGTCTCCGTTATCTCACTCTAAAGTGTAATCCCATATATATAGACCTTGAAATCAAAGAGCCGTTGGAGAGCAATTTGAATTTCAGGTTATATTTGGTAGACTTGCGTTTGATGTGGCGAGCTTGAACAACGGCATGGCGAAAAGCGTGAATTTGTACTTTGTAGCCATTACTGAGAGGTAGCATCAAATCCGGCAAATTGCCCGGCCCGATCATATGTGTCTTGTTCTTATTGGATAGCGACTCTCACTTTTTCAGTGATGTTCTTCCAACTAAGCTTGACATTCTTCTTGTTCGAGATCATCGACGTATGATTAGGTGAAACATCAGATTTCACCTGGTGAGTGACGTTGATCGATGCTGGCGAATCGATCTACGATGGAGTCTTCTGGTGATGGTTGACTTAGCTTCAACTAGCAGACTCGGCTGATGTAGGTCTTCTGGTCTGATCTTCTGGAAGTCATCCGATCTTCAAATATTCGAGTTTGAGCTTCGTGACTTGGTTTGAGATATCGACTAGATCGATCAATCTGATCTTCTGTTCTTCTCTAGCATTCTGGCCTGTCGGATATCAGCTGTTCTTTGAGTTTTCAGATCTGACCTATACATATTGAGTTCCCCCTCAATACGTGACCTATTTATTTCATCAGTTGTTCTATACAATCATTATCAACTGGTCTCCTATAGCAGGTAATATAAACATCGGTCGATTATGTGTCCGACCGGTCCTATTACATGTGTTTTTGGAACTTTCATCAAAACTATAAATTTCCCAACAGAGATGCAATCTTGGAAAAATCCTTGATAAATCTCCCCAGAAAAACATGACCAAGAAAAGAAAATCTCCTAGACACTTACGGGGTAAGACAAAGCAGATATCAAATCAATCTTAGATTTATCTACTTCTATCCCCCTAGCTGACACAACATAGCCCAAGACTATACCTTCTTCCACCATAAAGTGGCATTTTTCTCAGTTTAGTACAAGATTAGTCTCAATGCATCTTTTCAGATACTTAAGAATCCACTTAGTTTGCTTCGGTGTGGCTTTGCATTGATTTGCTTAGGAAATCGCACATACACCCTCTTTTGCAAAAAGTGATATATGGTCTGCTGGCAGTCAGGTATAGTAAAGATCCAATGAGAGCCCTATATTCTTTCTGATTAGTTTTCTGACCATCCTCATTTAGATCCATCTTGAATCCAGTCATCATAGGAATTCTGGCTTCCTTACAGTTTTGAACTCCAAACTTAGCCAATAAACTCCTAGTGTGTCTTCGCTTTGGCGATGAATATGCCTTCATACTTTGTTTAACTTGTAAACCCGTAAAGTAACTCATCTGACCCATCATGGACATCTCAAACTTCCCTTGCATCAGCTTGCTGAATTTTTCACATAAACTCTTGTTGGGAGATCCAAAGATGATGTCGTCCCACATAAATCGAACCGTCGAGAATATCTTCTCCATCTTCTATTCGAATAAGGTTACATCCACTATTCCTTTAGTGAAACCACTTTGTCTATCAAGAACCGAGAGAGTGTATCATACCAAGCTCGAGGAGCTTGTTTCAACCATAAAGAGCTTTTCTTAAGCGGTACACTGGTCGCCTTTTTTCAAAGCACGGAGGTTGTTCAACATAAACTTCCTCATTTAGTACCCCATTTAAGAATTCACTCTTTACATCCATCCGTACACAATAAACCCTCTGTGAAGACGATATGCCAAAAATAGCCGAATGGCTTCGGGCGGCGGCGGTGCAAAGGTCTCATCATAATAAATTCTTTACGATTGTGAATACCCCTTAGCAACAAGTCTTGCCTTATTTTTTGGTTATGACATTATTCTCATCTCTCTTGTTCTTGAATACCCACTTTGTGCCAATCACATCTTGATGGGTTGGTCTGGTCCACCGATTTCAAACTGATTCCTTTCAAACTGTTCGATTCTTCTTGCATGGCTAGAATCCGGTTTGCATCTTGTAGAGCTTCCTCTACTTGATTTGGTTCCTTCAAAGACGGATAACAACAATACATGGCACTTTCACCAATCGATGTCTAGTTTTGACTCTATCGAGATGGGTCTCCGATGTCGGTCGGTTGGATGGTTGGTTACCCATGTCCTTCTTTTTACGATTTGCATCCTGTTTGGAGAACATCATCCTCTTCGATAGTAGTTCATTACTAGTGATTGGGAGTGGTCTTGAATTATGATCCACTTGACATGGACAAGTCTCGGTGATGTTGGACTCATCATGTGTCGATGTTTGTCCGTAGGAACTTCAGTGTTCCCCACGAACCCGGATGGTTCGATTGATCTTTATCTCAAATTGTACCAACTTCTTTATTGACATTTATGCGTACCTTAGGGCTTTGATTGACTGGTTAATCGGCCAGATCTGGAATATTCACGATTCGTGTTACGATCCTTTTTTAATTAATACTTAGATCCATTTTACGTGCATCAGTCTTTCGTTGATCTGGTACTTCTTGTTACGAGGCCGATTTCTCTTGTTGAAAGATGTTTCATCAAAGATCACATGAGGTGTTTCTTTCACAACTAGGGTTACTTTGTTGTAAACCCCCCGAAAAGCCTTCTTTGGATGAGGAATATCCTAAGAATATACCCTCATCGACTTGGCCTCAAAAGTCTTCAACCCGACTCTTCCCATTGTTGTGTATGTAACACTTGCACCCAAAAACATGAAAGTAAGAAACACGAGGTCTTCTGCCCTTCCACAGTTCATAGGGTGTTTTGTAGTGAGCCTTAGTTAGAGAGCATCTATTCTCGAGTGTCGATGCAATATTGATGGCTTCGCGCGAAAAATGGCTTAGTGTTGCATGTTAAATTTAACATAGTCTTGGCGGCTTCCTTGAGTGTTCTGTTTCTCCATTCGCTACACCATTCTCATTGTGGCGTTCTTGCGGTGATGTCTCATCTCAGATACCAAACTTAGTGCAAAAAATCAAGAATAAAAAGAGTTCGAAAATTATGTACCTTTATCCGATCGATTTTCACTATCTTGACACACACTTTTCGCTTTGTAGTTTCTTGAGCAAACTCGGTATCTTTGTTGTTGTCTCATTCTTCTTATACAAGAATACAACCCAGGTAAACTTGGAATAATCATCCACGATTACCAGAGTATATTTGCGTCCGCTGAGACTGACTGGTGTAACTGGTCCAAATAAATCCATATGGAGTAGTTGCAATACTCTGCTGGATGCTGGTCCAGAGATTCCCTTGAATGAGGCTTTAACCTGTTTTCCCTTCAGACATGCGACACATGTCTGATCCTTAGAGAATACCTCATTCGGAAGTCCCTCAACCAAAGATATCCTTGCTATCTTGTTAAGAGTTTTAAAGTTCAGATGACTCATTCTTTTGTGCCGGAGCCAACTGCTACTTTTGGAACTCTTAACAATCAGGCATACATTTCTTGGACAACTGTTCCAATCTGCTGTATAAATCGTACCTTTCCTTGAACCACTTAACAAGATCTGTTGAGTAGCTCGATTCCTTATAGTACACTGATCAGTCGAGAACTCAACACTGAATCCGTTGTCGCAGAATTGTGAACTGATAACAGGTTATGCTTTAAACTTTCGACATACGAGACTCCAGTAACATGTACATCATCATTCTCTAAGGTTCCGAATCCTCTGGTAAAACCAAAGTTATCATCACCAAAGAGTACACGTGGGCCTTCTTGTTCTGTGTAAGAGCTAAGGAGATGTTTGCTTCCAGTCATGTGCCTTGAGCATCCACTATCGATGTACCAGATAGTTGCTTGTACACCTCCTTTGTTGACCAAACCCACGCGAACCTGCAATCAAGTCAGGCTTTAGGTACCCCTTTTGGATTGGGTCCTGAGGGGTTAGAGTTGGTTTTAGGGATCCATACAAACAGGGTACTTCTATTGTAATTAGATAGATCAGAAGGCCTGATTTATCTCCCATAAACATCTACATAATCATACATCTCTTCATATGCATTCTGATCAGTATGATTATTTGTGCGAGCCTTGAGTGAATCAGAAGACTTGGGATTTTTCCTTTCAGTTTGTCTTCTTTTAACCCGATGGGGCTCGGTCTGCAGCGACCCTAGGTTTCGATTGTAAGGGTATGTCTGTTGCTACCATTAAAAGATTCATATCTTTTTTGGCATAAATGGTCTTAGAAGTTTACCTTGACTTGCTTGTTAGGAAAATTTAACCTCGATTAGGTTTCAACGGAGTTCGATAGATTTTGAGTTGTTCTTCTTTGGTCGCTTTGAATGCAATTTTGATGTGGCGGTGTGGCTTCAAAGAAGCGACTCATCTTCTTCTTCTTGCCCTCTTTTCGATCAAATCGAACTCATGGGCTTTAAGACTTCGAGAACAAAGTTGCTTGGCTTCATCTTGGCAATATCTTGACAATCCTTTATTCTGATGACTTTCATATCCCACTTCTTGGTTAGAGATCTCAAGATCTTGTAATTGATGTCTTTATCTGACATTTCTCGTCCAAGTTCCCTTAACTTGTTGACTGACTGGTGATTCTTCCATCGAGCTCATTGATGGTTTCATTTGGTAGCATCTTAAGTTTCTCGAATTTCACCGGTTAAACTTTGCGATCTGCTATCTTTAATCGGATCATTTCCTTGACACATTTTAAATAAAGCGTATCCCACATCTGTTTGGCTGTCTTGAGATACTTTATCTTTTCTCTGGTTATCTTGTCCATGAACTTCATGATTATGTGTCTGGCTATCGTATCCAGAGTGTACAACTTTCTCTCTTCAGCATCCATCAGGGCAGAACTCTTTCTGACAAGACTTCCAACTGCAAAATCTGGATCACCTCCAACAGCTGGGTTGTCATGATAGATGATGATGGGTCCTCGTTCAAGAACTTCCATCATCCTGCTGCTTATTGATCCCAGATGGTTGCTCATGTATATATCCCAATCCGGTCTGCGTACTCATCAATGGAAAATTTAGGCAAATCATGATACATACCCGAAGTATTATCCATGCTGATCATGAGTTTGAAAACGAATGAGATTTGAAAAAGGTTTTTCAAGATCATTCAAGTGACCACAAAGGTTCTTCCTCAAGAACCGATGATATTCAAAGCCAGTGATCTGTAGAACCACTGATCTGATACCACTTGTAGGTCCTGAACGGGTTTCGTGAGGGCAGAAGTCTAGAGGGGAGGGGTGAATAGACTTCTGAAAAACTTTTTTCTTTCGGTGTGATTGCGGTTTACTGATCGAGTGCATGTGAATCAGTTTGGACTGATATCTAACTTACTGATCGCCTGAGGACAGATCAGTTCGGTATCTATCAGTTTAACTGATTGTGCGGAAGCTAGTTTATACCCGTGTGAAAAAACAGTTTATAACAAATCAGATTCAATCAGATGACTATGGAGTCGATCGATCGGATCGATAACGGTGCTAGTGATCCTAACTTTCGAAATATGTATCAGATTTAATCAAGTTGTGTGCAATAGTGTGAAGCAGTTAATCAAACAGGTAAATGCACACAAGATTTATAGTGGTTCGGACAACCAGTCCTACGTCCACTCTTCCCTATTACAAGGGGCACCAACTTAACCGACTTAACCAACTGGACTTAGATTATTGTGTTAGTCCAACACATTACACCAACAAATATTTATAGAGTTCTCACTCAACCGATCCCAGAAATCAGAACTAGAAACCCTAGTCTGAAATCTTGCTAAACAAACTTAACCTAACTTTGGGTTTTGGGTAAGATTTGTTGTTTGTTCCATCTTTGAAATCTTTCCTAATATTTAAGTAGCCTAACAGCTAGAGGATAAGATTTCTGTGCTAAGAACTATGGGATGAACACTTAGAAAAATAATCTTCAAGGTTGTGTTCTTCGTGCGGAAATTTGGCTAGAGTATTAACTTCTTGATAATTTACGTACCTCACTCTAAAGAGTAATACCATATTTATAGACCTCGAAATCAAAGAGCCGTTGGAGAGCAATTTGAATTTCCGGCTATATTTGGTAGGTTTGCAGGATTTGATGTGACGTGCTTCCAGGAACGGCATGGCGAAAAGCGTGTATATGTCGTTTTTTCTAGCCGTTTGACTATGCAAATAAATCCACAATGTCATTTCGGTCATCGTGTCTTGTTCTGATTGGTTAACAAGTACATCATGTCAGAGTTTGTTCACCAACTAAAGTTGACATTCTTCTTGTTCAGATCAACAATGTATGACTTGGTGAAACATTAGTTGACACTGGTGTGGTGACTTTGATCGATTACAAGCGATCGATCTACTGATAAGTCTTCGATGCGATGTTGTCTTAGCTTCAACTAGCAGACTCGACTGATGTAGGTCTTCTGGTCTGGATCTTGATCTTTTGGTAGTCTTCTGATCTTCAGGTCTTCTGAGCTATTGGCTTCATGTATTCACCTGATCATCTGATTAACTGATCATTCGACTAACTGACCTGACCTATACATATTGAGTTCTTCCTCAATATGTGACCTACCTTATACATCAGTTGTCTATACATTTTAGCTGGTCATCCTAACCTGATTCTAAGACATCAGTCAGCTAACAGGTCTGACTGGTCCTATTACAAACTATTTTGGAACTTCCATCAAAACTAAATACAAATTTCCCAACACATGGTATTGACTATACCGATGTTTTTACTCCAGTGGTGAAGCTAACTACCATTCGATTGGTTTTGAGTCTGGTGGCTGCAGAAAATTTGGTGTTAAAATAGATGGATGTGAAAACTACCTTTCTTCATGGTGATTTAGATGAGGACATCTATATGAAGCAACCGGAGGGATACTTGTCTAAGGGGAATAGTGAGCTTGTTTTCAAACTGAAGAAGAGCTTGTATGGTCTGAAACAAGCTCCATTACATTGGTACAAGAAGTTTGATGGGTTCATGCATGAGATTGAGATCAAGAGGTGTGAGGCTGACCATTGATGTTACTTCGAGAGGTATGATGATGGTTATATCATTTTGCTATTATATGTTGATAACATGTTGATAGCAGGCTCTAGTGCTCGGGAGGTGAGCAAGTTGAAGGAAAAATTGTCTGAAAGGTTTGCTTTGAAGGATCTTGGAGAGGCCAAGCAAACCTTAGGAATGCAAATCGATCGTGATAAGGTGGCAGGAAAGTTGTATCTTTCACAGGCTGAATACATAAACAAAGTCTTGGAGAGATTTAGTATGGAAGATGCAAAGCCAGTTCGAGTCCCGTTGGGAAGTCAGTTCAAGTTATCCAACAAGGACTCACCTAGTAGCGAAGAGGAGCGGACCTACATGCAAAACACTCCGTATGCTTCAACAATTGGAAGTTTGATGTATGATATGGTGTGTACAAGACCAGATATTGCACAGGCGGTGGGAGTTGTTAGCCGGTTTATAGGCAATCCGGGTAAGCAGCATTAGGAGGCAGTGAAGTGGATCCTTAGATACTTGAGAGGTACTACCGAACAAGCTTTGTGATTTGAGGGCAAAAGCGTTGGGTTGACAGGATATGTTGATGCAGACTTGACATCAAATGATCTCGACAAAAGGAGAAGTACTACAGGGTATGTGTTTACTTTTGGTGGTACAACAATCTCTTGGGCTTCTAAGTTGCAAAAGATCGTAGCTCAGTCCACTGCAGAAGCAGAGTACGTTGTAGTCACTGAGGCTGGTAAAGAAATGGTTTGGTTGCAGAATCTGTCGTGTGAGTTGGGGAAGGAGCAAAAAGATAGTATTTTGTATAGTGACAGTCAGAGTGTTATTCACTTGGCGAAGAATTTAGCCTTTCACTCGAGGATGAAGCACATCGAGTTGAGGTATCATTACATCCGTTACCTCATTGAGAACAAGATCTTACAGCTGATGAAGATCCGGGGAAGTGAGAATCCTGCTGACATGTTGACTAAGGTTGTGACCTTAGAGAAGTTGAAGTTATGCATGACTTCAACTGGCCTTGGAAACTGAGCAAAAGGCCCGGCACTACTACCAGTGAGAGAAACCGTTGGAACAGAGGAGACAAGTTACAGTTGGAGTCAGTCTCCAGGTGGGAGATTATTGGGATTGTTGGAGCCTGAGTGAACGGGGAGGTCAGAGGACGTGAGGCGCTCGACCAAGCATTATGGTCAAGCACGTCTGCTCGATCGAGCACCTCGATTTCCAGAGTCGAGCAGGCGCTCGAGCAGGCAATGTGATAGAGCGGAACCGCTTGACCTAGGCCCGTGGTCGAGCGGGTTCCGCAGCCTGAACGCTGGATTAGGGCTTTGGCCCATGTCTTTGTTTAAATACTTTTGACTCATTGTATTTGCCTCTTGTACGAAAAACACACGAAAATAGTGAATCTCCTGGCTTGGTAGTGCCCCCAAACGTAGTCATTTCTGACGAATTGGGTAACCAAATTATTTGTTCCTTAATTCGTTGTTCCATTATTTTCTCCATAATTGATGTTTAAATCCTAACAATGTCAGGGGCTTCAAGTTTCATGAATTGGTGACGTAGAGAAATATGATGGAAGAATCAACGTGATGATGCAATCTGGGTTACACAAGGGGTTATCGATCAAGGTGGAGCGGTTGCGGCAAATAGCTCTTAAAACTAGCATTATGCTTGATCGAAAATTATTTCATGTTAGAAGGAAATGAACATCCTTTTAGCATACCCAACTACCATGGATGAGGATGTGATAATGTTAGTTGGTCCGCATGTGCATTGGTTTGGCATGGATGCAAGGTGTATGGTGAATGTATGTCGATGGCTGAAAGACTTCTATGGGAGCCAAGAGCTAGAAGGAGCACCATAGTTTTTGTTTGTCCCGGTGAAAAACCCATGAAATGCGGAAAAATCATAAAATGCATATAAAAACAGGGGTGAAGGAATGGTGATTCCAGATTTTTTGCGTTTTAAGTCCATGTGTTGTGTTTTTCTTATAAACGAATGCATATGACAAGATAAGAACGTAAAGCAATAAAGAACACAACAAAGTATAGTGGTTCGGAGACTCAAGCTCCTACATCCACTCTCCCTGTTCCTAGGGAAATTCCTTCAAACTGGACTTATCACCCTCTCGGGATCGCCTCCAGATATTTAACGAGCTCTCACTCAAACGGGACTTATCACCCTTCACAGGATCGCCTACAAGCTTTCAGGCTAACTCACTGTAGCTTACTCACTTCTTCTACCTTGAGTTTTCTGGCTGACTCACTGCAGCTTACTAACTCTTTACAACTCCACACAAACTACTTAACAATAGGGTTTGGGTTTGGTTGATGTCTCCAACTAGGGTGAGATTTTCCTGTACATTTGTTTAGCCTCAATGCTAAGGTTGGGAAAATCTCTCTAAGCTTAGGATATATTGTGGGTTGCTTAGATTGAGTTTTAGAACACTCTTGAATATATTTGTATATCTACAGACTTGTGTTCTATGGTGGGAATGCCTTGAGTATATGGCTCTTGGCTGTGTAGCATTTTTCCACATTCTCCACCCTTAATTTGATGGAAGATCTTGTATTTATAGTGTGGATTTGAATGTTACCGTTGGAGAGAATCACATTCAAATCCATACTATTACATGAAGATTCTGCGACTTCTTGGTGGTTGTCTTCCTCTCATTGGTCCACGCCAGCTGAATCTAACGACTATATTCTTCAGTTTCTTCTGAGTCTTCAGGATTCTCTGAGTCTTCAGGTTTCTCTAAGTCTCAGTGTCTTGATGACATCTTGAGTCTTGATTTTCGAGTCTTGAGTTTTCTCGAGTCTTGATGTCTTGATGACATCTTGAGTCTTGATTCTATCTGAGTCTTGAGTTTCTCGGAGTCTCGGTGTCTTGATGACATCTTGAGTCTTGATTTTCTGAGTCTTCAGGTTTCTCCGAGTCTTCAGGTTTCTCTGAGTCTCGGTGTCTTGATGACATACTAAGTCTTGATTACTTACGAGTCTTGATTTTTCTTCTTTGAGTCTTGATTTTCTCAAAGTCTTGATTTTCTCTTAGTCTCGGGATATTTCTACTCGGGATTCTTGATTGGCAGACTTCTCTTGGCCGGACCTTGTCGTCGAGGCATCTTGACACTCGAGTTTGGCCCAGAGTTCGGTTCTTGAATTCGAGACATCCCGACCCTCAGTCACTTTTACTTCTCGACCCTCGGTCACTTGACTCGAGCTATCGATTTCTTTTTCGATTCGATCGATCATTTCGATCGGATCAACACATCTTCAGGTCAACATCTCAGGATTGCATCAGGTCAGTACATCAGGTTAGCATATCAGGTTATCATATCTGATCTCGATCATGTCTGATCTTGATCAGTCACATCTGCTCATCTTCTGATCTTCAACCTTCTCTTCTGATCTTCTGGTCAGTTTCTTTCTGATCAGCTTGCTTAGCTTTTATTCTCTTCTGATTTTGCACAACTCATCAGTTAACTCGGAACTCATCTAACTCATCTGATCTCGATCAGTCTCGTCTGCAGCCTCGTCTGATCTCGATCATCTACTTCTGATTCCGTGAGTTCCCCCTCAACTTGTTCTCTCGTTCCCCCTCAACTTGTTATCTGTAAATTAGCTTGAATAACACAAGTTGATAATGTTTTGACATAATTCATCAAAACTAAAATATCCCAACAATTTTCAGCAGGTTTTTCGACGTGTGCCGAGGGAAATTCTTAGAATGGTTTATTCTAAGTGTTCTACTCATATGGTGGAGTAGGTTATTCTCTGTTTTGAGAATGATGGTTCTTTGGTTTAAGGATCATGATTGTTGGTGAAGAAAATGAATTGTGGGTGAAGACAGTGAAGTTTTCTTTTATTTTGTCAAGGTGGAGATTGTTGGGTTTGGGTGTTAAAATAAAAGTGGTTTTTTATCCCACATCAGATGAGAATAAAGAAAGGGGACTTTCAAATCCTATATAAGGAGCCTTTGTGTTCCTGTTACAAGTGCACCAGTCAATACACTTAAGTCTAATGTTTGATTCTAATTAAATTCCTTTATCATATTTGTGAGAAGGTGAGAATCATGTAAACTTGTAATAGTGTAGAGGTGTCGAGCGAGAGAGAAAAAATCTGTATGATTGTAGAAATTTATCATATAGTGATGTTTCTTTCGTGGTCCGTGGTTTTTTTTCGATTTTAGAGTTTTCCACGTAAAATCTTGTGTTGTTGATTGTGGTTTTATTTCTCGCTTGTTTTGTTTTTCTCTTGGTATGAATGGGGGACGGAGTTTTCCCAACAAGAATGACAACTTGGAAGAAAATGATTAAGAATAATTTACAATATTTGTGGCATAAAACTCGAATTAAGGTGTTTAGATAAGATGAATGATTTAACATATTGGAATTCCGTATGTTTAATTTATTTCATTTGATTTGAGATTTGAAATTGAATGATAAGTGCAGCGTTTATATATAAAAATAGAGAAGAGAGAGCAAACCTCCTAGGGCCTCGTTTGCATTAGGTGATGAGATTGATAGAAAATTTTGGATTAGTTAATATTTACAATTCATAAAGGACTTAATCATATATACCCACTTCATTGTTTGGTTTGCATGACCATGATTATACAGTACCAAATATAATTGAATTATAATTACTTTGTTTGGTAGGAATGAATGCCCAAAATACTCTCTAAACACAATTTTTAAAATAATTGTACAAGATAGTAAATTGATATGTCAATTGGCTTAGCCCACCTGGCCACTGGGCTCCTCAATTGAGTGGGAGACCCAGGTTCGATTCCATTTGAGAACGAATTGAAGTATGAAAGTTATAAGGTGGCTTGGTGAATTTGTGGAGTGTTTGTGTGCTTGGTGTACTAACTACTAACATCTAACAACTAACTTTGTCCGATAAAAAAAAAAAAAGACTTATTATTGAATGAGTGCCACTAAACACACTCCAAAATCCTCTAAACACACCCCATTTGTTAAGCATACTCCAATAAAATTTAAAAATTAACACGCATTACTAAACACACCCCATTTTTCCCTATTATATCATTCCTCTATCAAAACATAAAAATAACACTTTCTTACATTTCCTTTTCTCATGAACATTTCTCTCCTAAAAAAATAATTTGATTCTTTTATATTCATTAATTTTTTCCCCAAAAAACATTCTTAAAATTTTATATAAAATCAGAAATATATTACAAAAAAGTCAACTAAATTATTTCAAACATAAATAAATTCAAAAACTTAATTAGAAAAAAATCTTCAAAATCATAAAAAAGCTAAATACAAAATAAAAATATTAAAAAGTAAACTAAATTTATAAAAAAAAAATTAAAAAAACTGAAAAAATTAAATGAAATCTATAAAATATTTTTTTAAATAAATCTAAAAAATAATTAAGATTAAAAAAAATCAGTAAAACTAAATAAATTCTGAAAAAACCATTTTAATTAAATTAATTTTGAAGATTTATTTTATTTTTTAATATTTTATTTAGTTTTAATTGGTTTTTGATTTTTTCTTAATTTACTTATTTTGAAGATTTAATAATATTATAAAATTTAATTTAAATTTTTTTCAGATTTTGTTTTTCAATTTTTGCTTATTTGATTTTTTTTATTTAGTTCTTTTTTAAAGATATAGTTATTGGTTTATTATTTTTATATTTTAATTTTTTTTAAAATTTTTTTTTCCATGTATAATAATTTTAAAAAACTAAACTTACAAAAAGTAAAGGATCAATTTCAAAGTGAAAAAAATTTAGAGGACTAAAATCAAAATAAATAGAGTAAAACTGAAAAGAAAAGACAAAATAGTATCCCATATTTATATAGGGTAACTTAGACATTATATCTATTTTTGTCTTAAAAATTATGGGGTGTGTTTAGAGAATTTTTGGGTGTGTTTAGTGGCACTCTTATTGAATCAAGTGTTTTCAGAATAGGGTTGTATCGGCCGGTTCAATCGGATAAATCGAAAACCAGTCATGGAACCAGTCTAGTTACTCTCAGAAAAATCATTTTTATGGTTGAACCATAAAAACCAACAGAACCTTAAAATCAAAACCGGGAAACCGGTTGAACCAGTTTATTGTTTATTTTTTTATTAATTTAAAACTTAATCCTTATTTTAAATTTTAATATTTTAATATGTATTGTGTTGTGTTGGTTTGTTTATGTTTTATTGTGTTTATTTCAATATGAAATTTATAAGTAATAATTTTAAATGTTATAAGTGCACATTTTTTTTACTTTTTTTATGTAATATATAGAAAATGTTTTTAAAAAATTGATAGGGTACATTTTACCGGTTGGACCGTCGGTTCGATCGGTCCAACCGTTGAACTGCCTATCAGTGCCCAATCTGATTTGGTCGTTAGTACAGTTATGAAAACACTGATTGAATCACACCATCTTGGGCTGATTATTTAGTCCATACGAAATAGTGCATAGCACCGGGCCCTAGGCGGGCTTTGAAACAATACCGGGCTGGTTGTCAACATGTGAACCAAACAACAAATTAATTGGGATGAAAGAATAAAACACTCTAATCACTCAACTCAAACGAGGCCGTAATTACAGATTCGGTTAGCAAGTACTAATAGCTAAGCTTATCAAGAATACGCTAACAATTAATAATGAGAATCTAATTAATTAAAATGGAATAACACTTTCGTAGTTGATGCTCGTTAATGAAATATAAAACAACCAACAATGGAAAGTCAGGTCTATATGTAGAAAGCCAACCTTACACGTATACGTGCTGAAACCTTGACAAGTTAATTTCAAACAACCAACAATAAAATTTTGCAGTTTGAGTACACGCGACAAAAAAAGGTTTTTTGGTCCATAACTTGTGGTCTATTTTTCATTCAAAAAAATTTCACTACAAGAAAATAGTGCATTGTCTACAAAATTTTTCAATAATTTTCCAACATACCTACGAAATTTTCAACGAAAATAATTTTGTACTTAAATAATAAGGTTTGCTTATGATTGCCTACAAAATTTTCTAATTATATAGATTATTTTTAAACTACAAATATAATTGCCTACGCAAATGTAAATTGTCTAGAAAATTATTTGTGTAGGTAAATTTGCCTATGGAAATTACAAATGTATAGCGTTGGGATATTTTAATTTTGATTATTTATGCCAAAACATTATGTAATTGTCAACTTGTATTATTTAAGTTCATCTATACAGGTAACAAGTTGAGGGGAAACTGATCTGAAGTCTCCTGAGAAAATAAGCCTGAAGACAAGTGGCCTGAATGGAAAATAGGCTTGAAGACAAGTGGCCTAAATGGAAAAGTGGCTTGAATAGAAGAAGCCTGAGTCCAAAGTCATTTGAATGTCGAATGGCCGAATCTTTGAAATGTTGGAATCTGAATCTTTGCGAGAATCTTTGGAATCTTGAATCTTTGCGAGAATCTTTGACGTGGACCAATCAGAGGTGGTCAACAAGTCTGACAAAAAGCTACAGAAATTACAGAATAGTATGGATTTAAGTGTGACTTTCTCCAATGGTAACATTCAAATCCACACTATAAATACAAGATATTCATTCATTATTATGTGTGGAAAAATGCTATAGAGCTAAGAACCATATATTCAAGCATTACCACCATAGAATACAAATCTGTAGATATTCAAAATATATTCAAGAGTGTTCTAAACCCAATCTAAGCAACAAATGATATACCCTAAGCTTAGAGAGATTTTTCCAACCTTAGCATAAAGACTAAACCATTTTAAGGGAAAATCTCAATCTAGTTGGAGACAACACCAATCCCAAACCCATTCTTGATAGAGAAATAGTGGTTAAGTGAAGTAGTTGAGAGGCGAACCCGTGAGGTTGATAAGTTCAGTTTAGAGGCGAATCCATGAGGATGATAAGTCCAGTTGAGCACTAGGACTCATGTTTCCTAGGGATCAAATTACCTTAGAAAGGTTAATTTGATCAGTGTCCCTTGACACTCTAAACCAAGCGAATTCCAAGAATTGAAGGAATTCAATCCCCTGCGAATCAGGGAGAATGGACGTAGGAACTTGAGTCTCCCAACCACTATACTTTGTTGTGTTCTTTATTGCTTTATGTTTTTGTCATGTGCAAATGTTTACTAACAAGCAAAACAATTCTGTAAGAAAGAAAAAAAATTAATCACCATTCCCCTCCCATTTTTCATAAAATTAAATTATTTTTTTTTCGGGCCAACAACTGGTATCAGAGCAGGTTGTTCAAAATACCACTAATTTGATTATTATTGATTTCTTTTAAGAAAAAAATATTTGTGGTCACCTGAATAGATTTTTTTTTTAAAGGGATGAGATTGTATTTGAAAGCTGTTTTAAAGGTTTTGGTATCATTATGAAAAAGGGGGAAATTGTTGGGATATTTTAGTTTTGATTATTTATGCCAAAACATTATGTAATTGTCAACTTGTGTTATTTAAGTTCATCTATACAGGTAACAAGTTGAGGGGGAAGTGAACAAGTTGAGGGGGAAATGATCTGAAGTCTCCTGAGAAAATAGGCCTGAAGACAAGTGACATGAATGGAAGAATGCTGATTCCAAAACCGCTGAATGTCAGGATGGTCTGAATGCTGAAATGATGGAATCCTAAATGTTCTTTGAAAGTCTTTGGAATCTGAATCTTTGAAATATTTGGAATCTGAATCTTTGCGAGAATCCTGAATCTTTGCGAGAATCTTTGGCGTGGACCAATCAGAGGTGGTCAACAAGCCTGACAAAAAGCTGCCGAAATTACAGAATAGTATGGATTTGAATGTGACTTTCTCAAACGGTAACATTCAAATCCACACTATTCATTCATTATTATGTGTTGGAAAAATGTTGTAGAGCTAAGAGTCATATACTCAAGCATTCCCACCGTAGAATACAAATCTGTAGATATCCAAAATATATTCAAGAGTGTTCTAAACCCAATCTAAGCAACAAATAATATATCCTAAGCTTAGAGAGGTTTTCCCAACCTTAGCATAAAGGTTAAACCATTTTAAGGGAAAATCTCAACCTAGTTGGAGACAACACCAAACTCAAACCTATTCTTGAGAGAGAAATAGTGGTTAAGTGAGGTAGTTGAGAGACGAACCCGTGAGAGTGATAAGTCCAGAACCCACGAGAATGATAAGTCCAGTTGAGCACTAGGACTCATGTTTCCTAAGGGATAAAATTACCTTAGAGAGGTTAATTTGATCAGTGTCCCTTGACACTCTAAGCCAAACGAAATCCAAGAGTTGAAGGAATTTCCCAGCGAATTAGGGAGAGTGGACGTAGGAGGTTGAGTCTTTGTTGTGTTCTTTATTGCTTTATGCTCTTGTCATGTGCAAATGTTTACTAACAAGCAAAGCAATTCTGTAAGAAATAAATTTTTTTAATCACCATTCCCCCCCTCCCCTTTTTCATAATTTTTTTTTTTTGGGACCAACATATAGGTAGATTGCTCATATGTAATTTGTTTGTCTAGGGAATTATTTGTGTATGTATTTTTTTCAAATATTATTCTAAAAATTGGTTGGAAAATCGTAGGCAATCCTCACTTTTCAAGGACCAAATTATTTTTGTAGAAAAATTTCATAGCCATTTGAAAATTATAGGCAATTCTTCATTTTCTCATAGTGTTTAAATGTCCAAATTAAGTCTCACAACTAAACCGATTATCTAATTTTGATCCAATTTTCACCGAAAAATCGTGAAAAACATCATTTTCGGTCACATTCAAGTTACGTGCCATTAAAATTTAGTCCTTAAAATAGATTTTTTTTTTAAATTTATATAATTGAGTTATTTACACATGTGTAGTTTAATTGATTAAAAAACATAAATAATAAAAAGAAAAAAATAATCAACATTCACGTCTTCCACGGTATAGGAAACCCCCAAATTTTACCAGCACATGTCTTACATATGATCAAAATGACATTGTTTGCAATTTTTCGACAAAGATAAACCTCGATTGGACAATCGATCAATTTAATAATGGGATCATAATTAAATAATTAAATTTTTTAAAACAAAAAATAGAAAGTAAATAAGCTATGGGACAATTGTTTTTTCCAAGTTATATTAGGTTGGATCATGTTAGCTGCTAATGATTTGGATACCATATATAGGTATTGAAACCTTGACAATTTAACTTCCTCGACTTCAATGAAATGCAACTTAATTTTGTTTTCACATGATTTGTGTTTTTAATTATTAAATCATAATAATTTTCAACCACCATCGGATAATTATTAGCCCCTCGTTTTTTTTTTGATATCATTCTAAATTTTTTAAAATCAAATTAATCAAGAATATTTTTAATGAAAAAATTATCCATAACTAATAATAATTAATTATTTTTAATGATAATTACTATTAGTTGGAAAAATAGTATTCACTTGCACATTTTGTCGAATCCAACAAATAATTTAAAGCCGCTAAAACTATGATTAATTGTGATAGTAGTGAGCAGGGTTGAATTCAGAGGAATTGGTAAATTGACTTTATACGTCTAATATAAATATAAGTACAAATACAAAATTAAAAAGGGGTTTTTGAATTTGTCTTGTAACTAAATTAAAAGTGATTCAATGAATTAAAGTATCTAGCCAAAAGATAACTTTAAAAACTGTTCACACCATTGTTCATCAATGCAAAGATATTTTTTCACTATAACATTAAATTGCACTACTATACATTTAAACTTGCACAACTGCACTTGGACAACCCTTTTTTCAAACAGCTCTCCAAGCTATAGCTTGGAGAGCGGTTTTAATTAAAAAAAATAAAAAAAATAGACAGCGGTTCAAAACCGCTGTTCAAGTTTAACCCTTAGAAAGCGGTTGAGAACAGCTGTGCAAATATTTTAGACAACGGTTTTGAACCGCTGTCCAAGGGCATAGTTTGGACAGCGATTCCGAACCGCTGTCCAAGTGTTCGGATAATTAAATAATCCAAATCGCGAACCAGACTTATATTTTTCCCCAAATTAAATCGGTAACCTGCAGTAGAGCCTCCTCCTTCCTCTACCCTAAATCGAACTCCGTCGCGCGTCCTCCCCTTCCGCCGCCGCCATCGTCTTCCCATTAACTCTTATTTCCCCAAATCGCGAACCAGAAGCCCTAGCCTCCTCTTCCCTCTCCCCCAAATCGAACCATCCGTCGCGCGTCCTCCCCTACCGCCACCGCCGTCGCCGCCTTTCTCCTTCCATAGGTAATTATTCTTTTATATATATATATGTTAGTATATATATATATATATATATATATTTGAATTAATGTGTATATGTATATATATGTTAGTATATATATATATGTTAGGATTAATTGTTTATATAATTTGTTAGGATTAATTGTTGTTAGTGTTAGAGATGAACAATTGATGCTTGGTTTATATATTGTTAATTGTTTATATATATATATATATTGCTTGGCTTTGTTTAATTGTTGTTAGTGGCTTTGTTTAATTGTATGTATGGTGTATGTATATTAGATGTATTGAATGAGATGAAGAATATCGACACACAGTACGGAAAGATCTTCGCAAAGAGTGTCCCCACTAGCGGTTGGAAGAAGGAATCAATTTTCTTTCATTTGCCCTATTGGAAAGAGTTGTATGTTAGACACTTCATTGATCTAATGCACGTTGAGAAGAACGTTTGTGCCAGCTTGCTCTACACTCTCCTAGCTGATAAGAAGTCCAAGGATGGTTACAATGCAAGAATGGATATGATTGATATGGGAATAAGAGCAGAATTAAAACATGTGCCTAGAGAAAGGGGTCAACCTTTCTTACCTCCTGCTGCACACACCTTGTCCAAGAATGAGAGAAAAGAGTTACTTCAGCTGCTAAAGGATGTGAAAGTACCAGAGGGTTATTCCTCCAACATACAGAGACTTGTATCAGATGATGGCGTGAGACTGATGAATCTGAAATCGCATGACTATCATGTCATCATGGAGACTTTCTTGCCCATTCCAATACGTTCTATCTTACCTAAAAATATGCGCATAACCATAACAAAGTTATGTTGGTTCTTCAAGGCAATGAGTAGCAAGGTCATAGATCCTAGAAAATTGCTTGGTTGCAGATTGTGGGGACTCTCTGTGAGCTTGAGATGTATTTCCCTCCATCATTTTTTGATATAATGGTTCACCTAACAGTTCATTTGGTACAGAGACAAGGATGTCCGGTCCCGCTTTCAGATATCGATGGATGTATGGTGTAGAGAGATATATGAAAGTGCTCAAAGGATATGTGATGAATAAATCCAGGCTGGAGGGATGCATTTCAGAACGCTATTTAGTAGAAGAAGCAGTCGAGTACTGGTCTGAATTTATTCCGAATGTCGATGCAATTGGACTTCCAGTTACCCGGTACACCAATAGGATGGATGGTGAAGGCATTACGGTGGTCAACACGTAAGTGTTAGCATGAAGGAACTAACACGGATGCACTTGTGCGTACTTCACAACACGGTCGACGTGCTTCCTTTTATTGACAAGACATGCGATCACTTGCTTGAGAGAAATCCCACCAGAGATAGATCATGGATTGAAGTTGAGCACAATTGCACATTTGTTGACTGGTTCAATGGTTATGTAGCAAATATGTTGTCACGGGAAACATAATCAGTGAATGAAAGAGTTAAGTGGTTATCCAGAATGCCTGATAGACATGTGTATTCGTACAAGTGTTATCTTAGCAACGGATACACATTTTATACCGAGAGATCATGATGCCACAAGTACTATGCGAGAATAGTGGAGTGTCCATTATCTTTACAAATCTGCGATGGATCAATCAAATACTACTTACTTTGGACAGATTGTCAACATTTGGGAACTCGACTATATTGTTCACCGTCAACCAATCTTCGAGTGTAGTTGGGTGAGGATTCCTAACGGGGTCCAAATTGAAAGTTCTGGATTCGTACGCGTTGATTTGAAGAATGTGGGATACAGAGATGACCCTTACATAATGGCCAGTCAAGCTCAACAAATTTTCTATGTCCCCCCGCCCAGTTAATAAGAAATGGTCCATTGTGGTTACACAAACAAATTTAACAATAGTTTCGGATTAGCGACCATGTCGATGAAGATGTTGACACAATTGATGATCTTTTTCAGAACTTCACTCATTCTGTACCATCTTTCGATGATCCTGCAAATCCACGCCCATACCAGAGAATAATTAGAGATGAGGATGAATATGACAATCCGGATCTTGTTAACATTTATGGTCATGAACGAGAAAGGTCAACCAAAAAACAAAAAAGAAAAACAAGTGCTAAAAAGAAATGTACGACTTTATTGAATGTTGTTTCTTCTGCTTTATTAAATGTTGTTTCTTTTACTTTATTAAATAAAGTGAACCGGATTAACATTAAGGTAAATTTAATTTAGTAAATTATCAAATTAATAGAAAGAAATCATAATTGTAATACGTGATTATAATTGTTAATCAACAGGTTCCGAGGCAACGAGATAATGAACATTGTGGACATTTTGTGTGTTGCTTTATTGAAGATATAATTCACGCTTCTCTAACGAACATTCCTCTCAATGTAAGTCAATTTATCGATTTATTTAAATTATTATTGATTGAATAAAAATTTATACTATATTGATTGATTCGTTGTTTGCAGTTTGTCTATGAACGTGAGCTCATTTCTTACTCTAAGAAAAGACTGGAGAAATGGAAAAATGATTGGACGGGGTACCTTTACAATCGATTCTTATATTCATACGATATTGAGTGATCGTTGTTTGAAATTTTGGTAGCATGTAATTAAATTATATATTTGTGATGATATATATTTCATGTTTTTGGTGTATTGGACGTATATTTATGATTGTATGTTTATTTATTTCATGATGTGTATGTTTATTTATTTGATGTTTTGGTATATATATGTGGTATAAGTTTTGGTTTATGGTTTTATTATAGGATTTTTGGTTTATGGTATTGGACGTATATATAAGTTTTGGTTTATAGTTTTATTATAGGATTTTTAAAATATAAATTAATAATTAAAAAAAAAGATATTGGACAGCGGTTAATAACCGCTGTCTATCTAACATAATAAACGAAATTATTAAAAAAAAAAAGTTAGACAGCGGTTAATAACCACTGTCCAAGCCCCCTCTTGCAATGCGGTTAAAAACCGCTGTCCAAGCCCAACTTTTGGACATCGGTTTTTTAATAGCTGTCAAAGCTTGGACAGTTGTTACTTGGACTGCTGTTATAACCGCTCTCTAAGGGCTTTTTTAACAGTTGTCCAAGCCCAAATGTGTAGTTGTGTTGGTTATAGTTATTGGTATGACCTAATTAACAACCAGTCTTTCCTTACTTTTTCGATAATCTGGAACGATCTCTGATCATTTCTCTAACCAATAAACAACACCATATACGATCATGAAATTTAATCCACCAGCAGCATTCCATTTAGAAAGACCCAATTCTAGCCAACAAACACATATATAGGTTCATTTAGACCAAGGGTTCTCGTCTGGACTTTAGGAATGCTCACGTCTTATGAGAAAACTTCTCCTGGTTCTTTTTTTGGAGACTCCAATTTCACTTCAAAAATCACTTCAAATGGTCTCAAATATCAATTAAATCCTTATTGTCCCAACACAACATGAAACTTGATCAAAACAAACAATTGAGGATTAATTGACATCATAATAATAGGACAAATATGATAATAAATATGCACTTAATACAATCTATCAGTGAAAATTAATTCTTAGAGGATATATATGAGATAATGGGGTAGAAAAGATCAAAACGATATTTATTATGTAAATAATGTAAAATATTAGAATGACATCTAATTAAAATGGGAGAGAGTATTAATTAATTCTTTGACAGATGTAGCTCAAATAAGCTTGGTCATTGATATGGAATATTTAATCCCTTCAATGTGAGGACAGTTGTCCTTAAGCAGTATCGACGCCCCTCGAGTGGGGTGACGTTTAACTTGTTTCACGAATACATATTGCATGTTTCAATGTAAATAAATGCATGTTTCAGTATAGTTGTGCATATATTTCAAAATATACTATGTAGTGCACGGTGCACTTGGCTCACAAGAGACCCACTCAATAACAAAATTACCCTACCCCCACCACCTTCCACTCCCAGCAACAGGAAATAAAAAATGGACCTCCATATTCCTTTCGTATAAATTTCAGGAAAAATAATATGATACACTAATGAATGAAAATACAAAAGAATGAGAGTAAGTTACCAACGTGAACTCTCTTTTAAAGTATTACTTTTGTGAACAACAGTGATAGTATTTATGCATAATAGATATAGTCCATATGAATAACAATGATATTGTATAAAAAAGTTCACGTGAACTGGAGTTCACACTAGTTTTTATCAAAGAATAAGACTCATGCATTCTTTCAATCTCTATCCGAAATTTATAAAAAATAAAAAAAATAATAAAAAAAATGGGAAGAATCTGTATCAGGAAGTATATCCGGCCCTAGCGCCACCGCCACCCACTAATTCCTCTCTTCATGTATCATCTTCAAATAAAAGTATGGTATGATCGACGAGGTAAGACGTGTTGGGGAATAAATTGTCCGAATCTATTCAGGATGATATTTAAATATTAATTCAAATTATTTAATTATTACTAACATGCATTAATTCTATATTAATTCAAATAATAATCAATTTTCAACAACAACAACATGCATATAAAATATTCACGTAAAATCCTAACATGCGGAATTGTAGGAGTATATGCGAACATACCTCTTGATGAGACAACCATTGAGAAGATGAGTACTCGTTCAAACAAACAAACCTAAAGAGTCTTCTCAAGTATTCCCACGTCATTGCTTGATAATTCGGTGGAGGATTCCCAAAAACAACTAACAAAAGGGAAAAAGAAAAAAATGTTGCACCACCTTTGTGGATTTCTGATTTTTCCAAGACTGAAATTGTGTTTGGGATGAAAAAATCATCCCTTATTTATATTAATGCACAAGGGGGACGAAAATTTGAGTGATATTGTGCTCATGGAAAATTTCCTTGTATCTTCTCAAGATACAATCTTGAATATATCTCATATATTCTATTTTCCATAAATAACTCCCAACAAAATCCCACCTCCTTATTCTTGTGCAATTTTCGAAAAATCCAAGAAGAAAAGAATCAAGATTTGATTTTCTTTAATTTATGAGATAATCTTGTATTCCATGAATACTTATCTTTTTCCATAAAATATTTTCAAGAAAAATCAAGAAAATCTTTTCTCTTCTTTTCCTCCTAATTTTCGAAAATTTAGGAAAAAATTAGGCAACAATATTTTCTTTTATTTTAATCACATTTTCAGTTATTGAACTTTATATTGGGCTACTTGAGGGGCCTTTAGGAGAATTAAGATTGGACATTCCAATGGGCTCTGAATTATCAATATTGAGCCACAATAATATTTAGCCCATTAATATTAATTTATTAATTCCACTATAAAATTAATATTGCATTATCCATCTTAACCCATATTACTGTAATATGACTCCCGGTTATTATTTCCCACGTTTAAAATTATCCAGTCAATTAAATAATTTAAGCCACTGAAAAGTTTTTTATTAATTAATATCTTTTTCCTTGGAGTAAGGCCAGCTCAACATTATTATCCATACCGGAAACAAATTCCACTTCCAAGTTTTGGTATGATAAAACTTCTGAGTCCACCAAGGGGAGAAATCAAGCAAGACGTGCTTGCACACAATTCTCTATATTAAATCTTAGTAATTGTCATGTAACTAATAATATTGCCCAAAATACAAAGTATTGAATCACATTGATTATCTACCCAACATAAATCAAAGCAATAATTATTAATCACACACGATCCTATTTAAGGGATAAAGATTAAGAAATAACCAACCACTGCGGTTTAATTCTTCTACTTTCAGTACTGAAGAATTTATCCTCGTTGTAGGTCCTATTCAGCGCATCATAATGCACTAGTGTAATCTCTTGGTCAAGACAAGTCAATCTGAGCCTTACACTTCAACCTTTCATGATGGATTGTTCATTTCCATATAGGTTGTGAATTTGTACTTATTTATAAGGAACTGTTAATGTGATATTCTGTGATCTGGTATCACCACATTAACTACAATGTAACTCGTACTAATATTGAACAATTTGCAATAAATATATATAACATTCAATCATATTTAAAGCAACAGTGATAAAAGATTTATTTCCAGTAAATAAGATAGAAATTCAGTTTAGTTATACAAAGTAAAAACATACTTTCACGTATAACCCCTAGAATCTCCCACTTATACTCAAAGTCTGCTTTTAAGCATTCTACAACATGTCTCATGTTCTACGTGACATCTAATGTCACCTACATGAACCAAATAACTTTCTCCCACTTATTCTCAAAGCAGATTGACAACGTTCTTGACACCCATTCCTTCCACATGTCTCTCGAATGTATTCTGAGGCAGACCCTTTGTGAATGGATCTGTTAGGTTGTCTTCCGACGTGATCTTTGCCACCTCTATATCTTCTCTCTTAATGATTTCTCGTAGAAGATGGTACTTCCTTTCAATGTGTTTGCTGGCCTTATGGGCTCTTGGTTCCGTTGAATTTGCAATTGCTCCAGCATTATCACAGTAAACCGTGATAGTGCTGGGCAAATCCAAACTACGTCCAAGTCCACTAAGAAGTTCTTGAGCCAAACCGCTTCTTTTGTTGCTTCACAAGCAGCTATATATTCGACTTCCACAGTAGAATCTGCGATGCATTTCTGCTTAACGCTTCTCCATGTCATGACTCCTCCTCCCATGCAAAACACACTACCCGAGGTAGATTTTTTGGAATCTAAGTCTGATTGGAAATCTGAGTCCGTATAACCGATGGGAATTAGACTGTCTGATTGATAAACCAACATTCTATCCCGAGTTCTTTTCAGATACTTCAGAATATTTTTAATTGCAGTCCAATGTTCTTTCCCTGGGTTACTCTGATATCTCGTTACCATGCCAACGACAAAGCAGATATCTGGTCATACACAACATTACATACATAAGGCTTCCGACAGCCGAAGCATAAGGGATGCCTTTCATGTCATCTATCTCATTTTTGTGCCTTAGAGCACATATCCTTGGATAGATGGATTCCATGCCTGAAAAGTACAAAACCTTTCTTAGAATCTTGCATGCTGAGTCGCTTCAAGACAATGTCTATGTATGAAGGTTGTGATAAGCCTATCATCAATTTCTTACGAACTCGAGTGATCTTGATGCCAAGGATGTGACCGGCTTCCCCTAAGTCCTTCATATCAAACTATTTTGACAGTCATGCCCTTACATCTGACAACACCTTTACATCATTCCCAATGTGCAGAATGTCATCTACACATAGTACTAAGAATACCAAGGTAGTTCCGACACACTTTCTATACACACAACTCTCGAACTCATTTTGATAAAAACCGTAAGACTTTATACCTGATCAAAACATTGATTCCAAGCATGGGATGTTTGCTTCAGTCCATAAATGGACTTCTTGAACTTGCAAACGAGATGTTCTTGGCCTTGTTAAATAAAGCCTTCGGGTTGTTGCATATAGATTTCTTCTTCAAGACTTCCGTTAAGGAAAGCTGTCTTGACATCCATTTGACATATCTCAAAATCAAGATGTACAGCTATCGACAAGAGAATACAAATGGACTTAAGCATAGCTACAGGCGAAAAGGTTTCCTCATAATCGATCCCTTCTTTCTAAGTGTATCCTTTTGCCACAAGTCTAGCCTTGAAGGTCTCTACCTTCCCGTCCGGTCCTCTTTTTCTCTTGTAAACCCACTTGCATCCAATGGGATTTACCCCATTGAGTGGTTCGACTAGCTCCCACACTTTATTATGATCCATAGAACCCATCTCAGCTTCCATTGTTGTTTAACAAGAATCTGCATCCTTGTCTTGGATCGCCTCGTTGTAGGACCAGAGGTCTGATTTATTATCACCGGGGACCCAGTTCGAGGACTCTCCCATCCCCATGAATCACCCAGACTGCCTAACAACCCTCCCACTACGATGAGGTTCCGGTTGTGTAGGTGTGTTGCTTGGTATGTCAACTTGTATAGTTGGCATGGGAGTTGACCCTCTTAGCTCGCCTAAGGTAATCTCACTATTGGGCTTTCTATCGTTCATATAGTCTTCTTTCAAAAATCTAAAGTACATACTAATTACGACTCTTTGATCTTTGTGACCATAGAACATGCACCCTTTTGTTCCCTCGGGATACCCTATAAACAGCCTTAATTCTGAACGTGGATCCAATTTACCGACTTTCTTGTCCAACACGTATGCCGGACACCCCCAGATTTTCATGTGTTTCAAACTGGGGTTGCTCCCGGTCCACAACTCTTTAGGGGTTTTGGGAACCGATTTGGATGACACCAAGTTTAGAATATAAGCAGTTATTTCCAAGGCGTGACCCCAAAACGATTTGGGTAGATCCACATAACTCATCATTGATCTGACCATTTCTAAAAGGGTTATGTTTCTTCGTTTTGCAACCCCGTTTTGTTGAGGGGTTCTATGTGCAGTCAACTGGGATACAATCCCCTCGTTTGATAAGTAGTTCAAAAAATCATCGCTGAGGTATTCGCCTCCACGATCAGATCGTAGAAACTTAATACTCTTTTCCCTATGTTTCTCAGCTTGAGCCTTAAATTTTTTGAATTTATCAAAAGTCTCAGATTTATGATTCATAAGGAAAATGTACCTATATCTTGAGTAATCATCGATAAAAGTAACGAAATACTCATAACCTCCTCTTGCTTTGTTGACATTGGACCACATACATCAGTGTGAACGATCTCTAACACTTCTTTGGCTCTATTCCCCTTAACTCCAAATGCCCTCTTGGTCATTTTACCCTCCAAGCAAGATTCGCAAGTTAGAAATGGTTCAACCCGGAGGGACTCCAATGAACCATCTTTCACCAACCTTTGAATCCTCTTTGGATTAATATGACCTAGTCTTAGATGCCATAGAAGTGTTTCATTCACGTCTGCTGAACGTTTCCTTTTATTACTTGAAATAGTCGATGTGTTATAGGATGCTTTTCGTGAGTGGTGTGCAGCATATTATTATATAGAGATTATTCAACAACGTTCCATGATAGATAAACTCATTATTTTGAGCAATGGTAACAACTTTATTTAAAGTAACCGAATATCCATCATAAAAGAGTTTGGAAACTGAAATTAAATTCTTCCTAAAACTTGGAACGTGAAGAACATCTCTTAAAATTAAAAATCTATCTTCAAAAGATAGGCACACTTCTCCCACTTCTTCAGCTGCTACCCTCGTAGAATCACCCAGTGTGATGAGGATCTCACTCCCACTAATTTGCCGAGTTCGCTTGAACCCCTGCAAAGTGAAACAAACATGATCAGTGACTCCCGTATCCACTACCCACGAATGGGAAGCATACACCGCTAAATAAATTTCAATAACTAGTGCATGAGTATTATCTGTCTTTCCAGCCCGTTTGGGCTTGGAACAGGCCGACCTCCAATGACCTTTCTCACCGTAGTTAAAACATTTCCCCTTAGTTGGTTTCTTGATTCCTCTCCCTTCCTTCACCCTCTCTTTGCCCTTGGCAACTCTTGAGTTCCCTTGGTTTTGGCATTTTGCCTTATTCTTATTCTTACCACCCCTTGTCCTAGAAGAAGAAGAGGGACCATTTGCCACCAAGGCGTGATTCTGTTGCCCCAATATCGCCTCAGTCGAGACCAACGCTTGCAGGAGATCAGACAATGAGAACTTCTGATTGTTCATTTGGTAATTCAGCCTGAACTTCTCAAAACTTTTTGGCAGAGAATGGAGTATGAAATCGATCTGGGTCTCGATATCATATTCGGCACCAAGAACCTCAAGCTTGTTTAGGTGAGCCATCATCTGGAGAATGTGCTCCCTTACGGGCATACCCTCCACCATTATCATCGAGAGCAAGTCTCTCATGGTGATCTGACTAGCCACACTGTTCTGATGTTGGAACATTGCTTTAAGACTTTTCATGATGTCTGCAACAGTTTCAATGTTCTGGTGTTGGTGTTGCAACACATCTGACATAGAAGCCAAGATGGTACACTTTGCCATTTCATTGGAACACTCCCAGTCAGCATAATCTTTCTTATCGATTTTACTGGACTCGTCAGTTGGCTTTTTGGGTTTAGGTACAACAAGAACCCAGTTATGATGTTGTGCAGTAAGGACAATAGTAAGTTTTTGATTCCAATCAATGAAGTTTTCACTAGTAAGTAAATTGTCTTTCAGTATATTGAATAGTGGATTAAAAGGTTGCGACATGTTGAGACTGAAAATAAACATACATCTTGTGTCAATATCCAGATTAACACAAAAAATAAATATAAAATAAACACATTATTTGATCACATGAATCATATTAAAATCTCAAAAAAATATGAACATGCATCAGTCAACATCTCAAAAAATTTAAATAAGCCACGTGGGGTGGACAGTTATTTAAACACAATCAAGCAGGTTACAAACAAAGACAGTTACAAACCTTTAATTCAAAAATTAATAGTTAGCTCCAACTTGACCAATATAAAATTGATAGGGACCCCGGTGGAGTAAGTTAATATCAATTTTATATCTAAGTAATAACCATGATTAAATATAGAATTATTATTTCATTTTGATCAAGCCTCGTGGGGAGGGTCATTGTCGCCACTAATAATAATCCACAATCATCCTTTAGGAATTCATTCATGTGAAAGCTATCTTTTGGCCGTTCCGTGGGGGAAATTTCTCCAAAAGATTTCACAAATAAATAAATCATGGAGGTCAAAATTAATTCAATTTTATTATCCAGAATTAAATTATCAATTAATTATTTAAACATACTTAGTAATTTTCGAAAGTGAGATTTTTCCAAACAATTTATCATGCATCGTATATTCAAATAAATTAAATAAGTATGAAAATAAAGCATCCATCAAAACAAAAAATTAAACAAATTGGGCACATATATTCAACTGTTATGGTTTAATTTGTCATGTCTTGATCTTGTTAAATCATTCTTGTAGCCTTCATTGTTCGTCTCGAAAAGATTCCACTCAACCGCAATAAATTCTTTAAAACGTCCTCCGTCAAGGTTCGGGACGATGTTCGGCACCGGGTAGCTCACAACCCGAACACGTGCTCGCGTGCGCCTAAGTGAACGCTCGCGTCTGGACCGGCCACTCGTCGCCCAGCGTGCGCGTCGCCCGTTCGCGTCGCATGGGCGGATCTGTGCGCGCTCGCCCGAAGCTGCAAGCTTCTCTCACCCGACGTTTGCGTCCTCCCGACGCCAAGTTTCAGCTAGTGTGTGGCCACGCCCTGGCCGTTGCCAGCATGTATCATGCGTGTCCAGCCCTGTCCCATGCATGACCGCCTAGTACGGCGTGCGGTTGTTAGTCCTTCGGCCTAGCCCGCGCGCGTGCTTTAGTTCACGTAAGTCCGGGCACTTGGTCGTCCATCTTTAATTCTTCGTCTCCGTCTTCGTTCTCGATCCGGTTATGATTTATTTATAAAAATAAATAAACCTAGATCTAGACTAGTCTATTACATTGATCAAATCAAACAAATCCTAATCTACTCGTGAATTTTCTCACGAGAAAAATGAATTCGAACGAATCGAATTAAAAACCAGAATTATATGCATGTAAATTAAAACATCCATTAAATACCATGACAATTGGATACCTGGAAAAAAGATCTAGCAATTCTACTATCAAATTTCAAATTTAATGAACAACAATTTAAATTATAATTTAATGATCAGAGCCCGAAATCGAGGCTCTGATACTAGTTGTTGGGGAATAAATTGCCCGAATCTATTTGGGATGATATTTAAATACTGAAAGTGTGTATGAAAGACACGGGGTTGTGTTTAGTAAAATCAGAGTAATGTTACACTGAATGTGTCACATCCCAATTTTTCGTAGGCCAAATATGCATAAATTTTATAAGAGTTTGCAGCGAAAGTAGAAAAATAAATTATTAAGAATTTAAAGATTCAAAATTTTTCATAGAGATGTGACTAAAATTTAAAATATAATTTATATTAAAGTGCTAATACTAATAAATCAACATGAAAATAATTTTCCTCATGATACATCCACCGTCCCTCCACCGCACTCCTTCTTAATCTGAAAAATGTTAAATGTATGGTATGAGCAAAACCACTAGCTCAGTGAGGTCACCTTGTCAAGATTAAATATAACATACAAATAAAGTGCAAATCTCAAATAATTCATGTATGTAAAACCTTTCATCGAAATAATCAATTGCTTCCACGAAGATCTCTCTTCAGTCTCGTGTTCTTTCTTATGCACGGCGGTTCCCCCAAGGATCTCTCTTCAATCCTAGGTTTCCCGAGGACCTCTCTTCAGTCCCGGGCCTCTCTTAAGCCCCTGGCCTTTTATAAAATTTCTTATATAAAACTTGTCATTCACTTTCATGTAATGCAACAGATAAACAATTTATTCATACGACATATTTAATAAAGACAAAGAAACCACACCTTAAATTCATGTCGTGGATGCAGATGCATGCAATGAAAATAACTTCAATCATCATTGTTGTAGATCCATGAGTTGTTAAAGGTATGAAGTAATATTTTTTGTGCGTTTGATTTTTAAGAGAAAAGAGGCTGTGTGTTTTTATTTAATTAAGAGAAAAGAGACCTCTATTTATAGGGAAGAAAATATATTTTCTAATGAAATTAGAATTTAAATATCTCATGAAAATTTTGAGATTTGATTTTGGTAGACTATGATTAAAATTTGAAGACATATCCTTATAAAATTTAATAGTTAAATAATAAAATAGCTTTAATATTAACAATGAAAAAGGGAACGATTCCTTTGGGGACAAAAATAGGTATTAGTGATGGTGATGTCTCTTCGAAGTTGATCATTGTGATAAAAAGATATCTATGAATTTGATTTAAAAAGATAATGATTTGCCGAATTTGTAAACAAGATATGTATAATACTTGATTTCAAAATTGCCTTGTGCAAAATAACAGAATTGCGGCTTTTACATGGAAAAAAAATAAAGAAAAAGAAAGGAAGTGGCTTCAACCTTTATTTTATAATAATTTCAATGACATTAAAATTTGGTTTTAAGAAACCCATATTTTGATAATGAAAAAAATAATCTTTGTATATTTTATAAAGATATGAGAAAAAGTTGAAGATATAATTTTGTATTTGATAAAATTATTTTTTGTAAAAAAATTGAAAGATAGACTTGAATTTTAAAAATATTTGGAAAAAATCTCTAATGATTTTTTTAAAAAAAAATAGCTGACTTGGAATTTTCGGGGTGTTACAGAATGTTGGAACACTCAAAGTAACAATTAAACAACAGAAACAACGGAAGACTCATAAACACAACACACGAAATTAATAAGACTTTGCACAATCTATATCAATATAGATAGTGATGCCTTATGGCCGAAATCACTATTTATCAAAATAATGAATACAAAGAGATTCACAAATTGAATCCTCTTGAAACAAGATCAAACATATGATCTAAAGGCTAGGTGTATCTCTACACTACCAAATGTGACATGTTCTATGAGTGTGAAACTATCTAACACCGAGACTAACACTCCACATAAAATAAATCTAGCACCAACTCGAGGTATTGTAAACCCTACAATTACTCTCTATGGTAAAATAACTCCACCACAACGACCCTATCACTCTGGATGCACCCACGCACTCTACAGTTGATGATTGGTTGTTGCTTCGACTAAACAACACACGATATATGACAATGTTCGACACTTGATGTGAACATCAAGGTCTTCTATTTATAGACTTTGTGTAGTTTTACTAGAGCGTCCTTGAAGGATATAGAAACTCTTCAATCCACTCTTCCATGATCTTTGTAACTGCCCAGGTAGTGGGTCTTCTCCAATCTTCTGAAAATAGCCGCATGATCTAGTCTCTTCTACTCGATTCTTGAAGCTTGTGGAACCTTCTGGAATCTTCCAGAACAACCTAGATCGTCAACCTGCAGTCAACAACATCAAAGACAATATTGAACATAGAAGTGTTAGTGGTTAAGAAGAAATGATGAATACTGATGTTGTAACATCGGTTGTAACATCAACAATCTCCCCCATTCGATATTTCTGCTACAACACACCTGAAATAACAAGTGCATCATGTATTTTGCATGATAGAGCTCACAATCATATCAGCTGCACTACTAAGTGTCAAACCATTTTCTAGCTATCAAGAATCGAATAAACATAATCAAACAATTTCATTTGTTTGATAAACTTAAATCTGCATAAAAACTTGTCAGAGCATAGTGTAAAACATAACAGAGCATATAGAATATCAGAGCATATGTATATTACATTGAAACTCATCAAAACAAGATGTAAAAACATCTTTGAGTAGGGGAAAATGAAAATTACAATATGTATTGTAGGTCCCGAACGGGTTTAAATGAGGCGGCGTCTAGAGGGAGGGTGAATAGACTTAAAAACTTTTTTCGTCAGATCGAGTGTGTGATTGCGGTTTGCTTTCGAGTGCGGTGAATCGATTTGGACTAATATCCAACTTACTGATCGCCTGAGGGCAGATCAATTCGGTATCTATCAGTTTAACTGATTGTGCGGAAGCTAGTTTGTACCCGTGTGAAAAACCAATTTTATCAAATCAGATTCTCAAGTCTGTTTTCAATCAGTTGACTAAACTGTCAAACTGATCAGATCAGTTGCTTGGTGCAGACTGATATTAACTCAGAATATGTATGCAGTTTTAAGCCTGCTTTTTGTGCAATAGTGTAAAGCAGTAAAGAGCAAGTAAATGCACACAAGATTTTTATAGTGGTTCGGACAACCAGTCCTACGTCCACTCTTCCCTATCACAAGGGGCACCAACTTAACCAACTTAACTGACTGGACTTAGTTTATTGTGTTAGTCCAACACACTACAACCAATAGATGTTTAGAGAGTTCTCACTCAACCGATCCCAGAAATCAGAACTAGAAACCCTAGTCTGAAATCTTGCAAAACAAACTTAACCTAACTTTTGGGTTTGGGTAAAGATTTGTTGTTGTTCCAACTAGAAATCTATCATAGTGTTTATGTAGCTAAAAGCTAGAGGATGAGATTTATATGCTAAGAACAATGGGATGAACACTTAGAAATATTCTTCAAATTTGTGTTCTTCGTGCGGAAATTTTGCTATAGTTTGAGCTTCTTGATTAATTTCCGTATCTTCACTCTGAAGAGCAATCCCATATTTATAGACCACAAAATCAAAGAGCCGTTGGAGAGCAATTTGAATTTTCGGCTATATTTGGTAGGTTTGCAGGATTTGATGTGACGTGCTTCCAGGAACGGCATGACCGAAAGCGTGTATGTTGTCCTTTATAGCCGTTTGACTCTACATCGCCGAATCCCGCATTGTCAACTCCGTGCATACGTGTCTTGTTCTCATTGGTTAACAAGTACACTTTTCAGTGTTTGTTCTACCAACTAAGGTTGACATTCTTTGTTTAGATCAACAACATATGACTGGTGTAACATCAGTTGACACCTAGTGTGAAATTTGGTGATCGATTACAAGCCCGATCGATCTACTGATAGAGTCTTCTGATGCTAGTTTTCTTAGCTTCAACTAGCAGACTCGACTGATGTAGGTCTTCTGGTCTTCTGAGCTAGATCTTGATCTTCTGGTAGACTTCTGATCTTCAGGTCTTCTGAGCTAGATCTTGATCTTCTGGTAGTCTTCTGATCTTCAGGTCTTCTGAGCTAGATCTTGATCTTCTAGTAGACTTGATCTTGAGTTTCTCTCGAGTCTCGGTGTCTTGATGACATCTTGAGTCTTGATTTCTTCGAAACTTCTTGAGTCTTCGTGTTTCTTCTTGAGTTTTCAGGTTTCTCCGAGTCTCAGTGTCTTGATGACATATCTTGAGTCTTGATTTATTTCTTGAGTCTTGTGTTTCTTCTTGAGTCTTCGTGTTTCTTCTTGAGTCTTGATTTACTTCGAGCTATTGGCTTCATGTCATCACCTGATAAATGATCAACTGATCATTCGACTAACTGACCTGACCTATACATATTGAGTTCCCCCTCAATATGTGACCTACCTTATACATCAGCTGTCTATACATTTCAGCTGGTCATCCTAACTTGATTCTACTACACCAGTCAGCTAACAGGTCTGACTGGTCATATTACAAACTATTTTGGAACTTCCATCAAAACTAAATACAAATTTCCCAACAATTTCCCCCTTTTTGATGGAACCAAAACATATAATCAGAAAAACAGATAACCATGCGAAATGTAAAAACATAAACAATAAAAATCAGAAGACAATGAGATGTTGTCTTAAGATCAGAAAGGTTACTTGTTTTATTTATAAGATATGACGATTAAATGTACAAATTTTACCTTTCACCTGATCTAAGACATCTTCTGATTCCTTCAATAGGCAAACTTCTGAAGACTTTCTGGAATGTTGAAGATCTTGTACATTCTCTGCAACAAGGTCTCCAATCTTTCTCTCTCAATAATGTCTCCTCTCTTAGCAAAATTATAGAAAAGCTGTTTGAATCCAATTGGGTCAAGAGAGTTATCAGCCCTGAGTGGTGGAGTCATTGTCTGAGATTTGGGTGCAGAAGGAGTTAGTGACATGATTTTTCCTTCATGCATCACCACTTTGAAGAATTTGGAATGTTTGATCTCCAGCCAGTTTTGAAACTCAGCATCAAATTCACCCTGATCGACATGTTCTGGTATCTTCTGAATAATGTATACGTCGCTCAGCCAGTCGATTTTAATCCTTGTCCATTCAGGAAGCAAGTCTCGTCTGGCCACCAGAATGCTGTCAACTTCAGCAGGGAAAGCTCTCTCTTCCCAATCTACTTCTTTTGCATCTGCTGCCATCTTAGATTTCCTTTTGACATATCTTTGGTCCAGACCGGCAGCTTCAGCAAGCTTCTTCTTCTTGATAGCTGCTTCAATGACCCCACGCCTCATCAGTTGTTCTTCTTTATCAGCATCTGATGTCTGCAACTGAGTCTGGGTCACGATTGGCTTCTTGATTTGCTTCTCAGCTTGCTTGCCTTTCCGCAATTTTCTTTCTTCAGAAGTGTCTTCTTCTCTCTGCAGCTTCTTTGCCAACTCGAGACTTTTCGCCTGATCCTCCAGATCAAATCTTTTTTGTGCAGTTGACAAGAAGTCTTCAATCTTGTCCACCCTGGCAACAACTTCAGACAGAGCTGCCTTCTGCTTATAAATTTCTTTTCCCTGAGCCTCGATCTCCTTGCTGTGTTGATCCACAGATTGTTTTAGTTCAGCAATAGGAGCGATCTCAGAATGAGTGACTTCAGAAGGAGTGGCATCAGACGGAGTGACCTTAGGTAAACCAGAATGGGTCACTTCTGGTAAATCAACAGTTACCATCTGCAACTGTTTTTCCGTCTGCATCTGTTTTTCTTTATCTTGTCCTTCCCCCTTTTTGGTTGCATCAAAAAGGTGTGACAACTTGAGATGAAAGGCCTGAAACTGACGTGTTATCTCCTCCTTAAGTTCTTCCACATCAAGAGGAGTGATCTGAACATTTGCAGAAGTAGTTGCAATACTCAGGAACCTATTTAATCCAGATTCAATTACTTTCTTGGCCTGAGTAATTGATTGATCAAATCCTTTTCTGCTATTGACCAGACACGAATCAGTCCTTTCCAAGGATCCCCAGACACTTTCCAAGAGAACCTGAGTCTCTCCAAGCATATCAGTCTGGATCCTCATCTTGTCAGCAAGAGGGTCAATTCTTTTTGTTACCGATTCGAGAATAGAATCATGCATATTTGTGATCATTTCGACCGTTAACTTCCTCTCACTGTCAACTAGACTTGAAATCTGATCAACAGTTAGCTTCCTCTCTTTGTCAATCAGGTTGCTCTGTGCTTCTTCAAATTTCTGCATCAGATTTGCAGCAAGAGTCGTAAATTGTGTATCAACTGAAGCTTGTACACCATCTTGCATTGCTTTTACCCCATCTTGTATTCTCGCAGAAATCAGATCTAGGATATCAGCACTGAGCACAGTAGTCTGACCAGATGTTGAAACCTCACCTGGCTGGGTCTCATCTGCAGTACCCATACCTGGTTTATCGGCAGGTTGCTCATACTCAGTATAAGCATAAGCATCATAACCCATTTCTTCTTCTTCAGAAATACCCAGCTTCTGGTGCACCAGCCATCTGATATCAGCATCTGTAGCCAGTTCGGCTGCGCTGGATACACCAGCATTCTGCTTCGCCTTCTTTTCCAAGTCAACAAAGTAATTAGAGTCCAAGGCATTCATTAAAATCAGGAAGTCTTCAATATCCTTGAGTTTGATGTTCCTCTAGAAGACTATCTCCTCCATCTGCTGTCTGATCCCAATGTGATCGATGAGTTCAGGAAAGTGCTCGTCTAGATAGGCATTCACCTGTCGCCGTAGAAAATACACCGTAGAGTGTTCTTGTACAGGTGATTCTAGGAGGGTCCTCTTGTTGAAGGGATTGTGAGACATGGAGACATACATGTCTTTGATCTCCGCAACATCTTGCTCCTCTTGAGTGAGTTCCAGAACAGGTGTTGGAACAAGTTCCTGAATGATTTCTTGAACATCTTCCTGAACAGCTTCCGAAACAAGTGGATTTAACTGTGAATATTCGAAAGGAGGTGGAGGGTTTTCTGGATGACTGGTTGAAGGTTGATCGGGCTGTGGTTCTGATGTGGTTGAAGTTATTTTGGGAGAGGGGGTTCGAGAGGGAGAGGGGGTAAATGATTTCCCTGTGGAAGGTTCAGTTGAAGGTGGTTGTCTGGTTGATGGTTCGGGTGAGGATGAAGTTCTGGTTAAGGGTTCAGGTAAAGGTGATTTCGAAGATAAGGTGGAAATTGATTTGGGGCAGTAGGTGGTTTCATGCCCTCTGAATAGAGAACTTATGTGAGCTGAGTCTGATAGTTCAGAATCAAATTGATTCTCTTCAGGTTGTACATCAGCTTCACGGGTTTCCACCTGAACTGGGTTTTCCACCAGCATTAACTCTCGACCTGATTCTTCAGGTTGTTCTTCGCCTGATTCCAGAATTTCAACATCACTTCCTTCATCTTGAAAACCTCCAGAAGGTATACCAACCTTCTTAGGCAGCATTGTAGTAAGTGTCTTCTGATGTTTCGCACCTGCATCAGAAGGCTTACTCACAGCCTGCTTCCTCTTTCTCGTTCCTCTCTTAGATGGAGCTTTGCCTTCAGGATTTTTAGGCTTCAGCACATATGGTGTTAGATCATCATCAGATAATCCAGATAGTGCCTCATCCTTGTAAAGCAAGGCTTTGAATTTCTCCACATATTGCTTCTGCCCATTTTGTGACCATGGATAGTCACTGGGAAGCTTATCAGCCAAAATTATGGATACCTTGTGAATATTGCTGATATTCTTGGTCAGCTTCACTCGATTTTCTTCATCTGTGGCAAATTTATCAGTTTACTGCAACAGACGATGCTTGAATAACCCCATCCAGTTCATATTTGGGGCTTTCTCAATGATTGCGGCCATAACATGCTGCTTTTGCTGGGTTAGAGCATCTGGGCTGAATGAGATCCCAAGTATGACTTTCGAGATAATTTCAAAAAGCAGTCTATACTTCCTTCGGAGATAGGGAACTTTGACATGTGTGAGCTGATTGATGTTCCCAGGTCTCAACAACACTTTCCGCAGATACTCCTTATCTGACATTCCAGCAGTGAACTCATCAGGGTATTTCTTGCCCATTTGAAGACCAAAGATTCTTCTGAGATCATCGTTGGAGACATCGATCCTGGTCCTTCCAACGAATGAGAATAGTTCTTTGTTGTCCGTCTCCTTTAGTCTTCTCAAGAATTCCAACGATTCAAACACATGGACAGTTTCCTGATGGCGATAGCAAAATTGATCAAGTCCACAGGCTCTTAAGCATTCGAGTATCTCCCTTGATTCTGGATCATTTGTGGTATTAAAAATGACATATTTTTCATCAATGACATTTTTGAGCATAGAGGCATAGTCACAAGTTTCCGATAACACTATTGACGATTCCATTTTTTGAAATCATAAACAAGCATACAAAGTGAGTGCTATGTGAAACAACATAATCAATCACACATTGTTATTCATAAAAGAGTAATTTTGCGAATTAATACACATGAATATCTATCCCCAATATGCATATAGATTATGATGTATATAGAAATGACAATGACTGATTTAAATTCCATTTGATCATGATTAACAGTAATACACACAATTTCAATACACTGATCATTATATGCTATTAAAGAAAATAACAAGATGAATATGTTACCAGAAAAGCGATATGAGAGTTTTGAAAGATAGATTAATCGCTTGAATATTTTGAGAGAATTTTCTGGAACTGAAATTTGCGGTTTTAGAAAGTATGAAATGCGAAAGGTTTTTCAGAGAAAAGGTATTTAGGGTTTTAAAAGATGGGAGGGAAACATTTTGCACGATTATTTTTTAAGGTACTTGAGTGTCCTTGATTTAAGTTGATAAAGTAATGTGAACAGTAATAGCTAACATAGAATAGGTACGAAGATAAATCAGAAAACATATCTGACTGACTGATATTGTAATCAGTCAGTTACCACTGTTGATCTTATCTGGTTGACCTGATTACTGTTGACCTTACTGATGTTGCCTAAACAATAGTATTTCCCAATAATGTCCCACTTATCTGATCAGTTTTCTGATAAGCCAAGCTGATCAGGTGACGTTCCCTTTTCAACTGTTATCTCTGAACAACTCTTTGACTGATCCTTTCTGATCAGTTGAGATACCATATCCAACTTATCCGTCTTATCTGATCAGTTTTCTTCGGATCCATCCTGATCTACTCTTGACTTAGGTCAAGTCTTGGAATGTGCACTCCTGCCAGAACTTAGTTCTTGAGGAGTCGAATAGTCATCTTGATTCCCTAAGTAAGCGTGATTTGATACTTCGTAATGATGGTATGGATACGTTGTGATAATTCACACCGTGAACTCATCCAACCATCAGTCGCGTGTTTCTTACGCGCTGTCCTTGCGGTGCAAATTTCTCCTAAGGGTCTTGAGAAAATGAATTTGCACCTATACCCCTGCTTTTCTTCTATAAATAGATCTGGGGTTTTAGGTAAACAACACAACACAAACCATTCATCTTCTTTATTTAGCTTATACTCCATGTTTTCCGATGAACCCTTATTTTCGGTGAAAGTTCCGTCAAAAACCTTTAACCATTCTCAAATGATTTCAGCTTCTCAAATCAACCCTGAGTGTCCCTTATTACTGCTTTCGTCGTCATCGAAGATTACACATACAATTATTGCCAAGCTTCTCTACCACCGAGGCGGCGGATCTGCTATAGCAAATGAGAAGACACTTTTCCTAACCGTATGCACCTTGTGTGCCTATCGAGATGACGAAATTAGCATCAAAAGACTCAGTCTGATACAAAACATGAGTTTGGTATCCAATTTTGATCAGACAACAGCTGATCATCGTATATCAAACTCAATATTTGCATGCGACGCTTGTGGCCATATGGTCTTTTGACCACTTCTTTGGCACTTGTGTCCCATTTAACAGCTGGAGAGCCCATTGATTTCAGAACTAGGGGCTCCTGGCTTAGAAATCCTTCAAGGCCGCTCTCGCTCCTCACTCCGAAGCTCTGAGGATGGCTTAGGATTATTTCAAAGCCTCTCACACCCCTTTTAGGATTGGGGGAAAATGGGAGCTCCAGGCTCTAAAATCTTTATAGCTTTCTCCCCCCTTTCTAGGTTTAGGCTTAGGGTTTATGGTTTGTACTTGTAACTTGTAATGTAATTCTGACCTCTGGGTCCTCATCAATGAAAAGTTCTATTATTTCATTGTTGTGTTGTTTCTACTTACTTATGCGATTTGTAGCCTTAAACTTATACAACTTGCTTGTTGAACATAGCTTAATCGACTTACAAAGTATAACCTTCCAATCTGATCAGTTCCCCCTTAATCTGATATGTCTTAATCTGATCAGTTCCTTGTCTGAACTGATAAAGTCTTTTCTTATCAGTTCCTTGACTAATCTTCTGATCAGTTGATATTCCTAACTCAACTGATTCTTCTTAACCTGGTTAGTCTCTTAACCAACTGGTTTTGGAGACCAGTCCACCAAACATTTCTGGTGCACTTTCTCCCAGATCCAGAAGCCCTAGCTCATTGCATAATTCTCTGAATCTGATCTCAGCTAGTGGCTTGGTTAAAATATCAGCTTTCTGTTTATCAGTATGGATCTTTTCCATTCTGATATTCTTCTTTTCAACATGATCTCTTATAAAATGATGTCTGACATCCACATGCTTGCATCTTGTATGTAGAACAGGATTCTGAGTGATTGCAATAGAACTATTACTGTCACAGAATATAGGTACGTTCTTAGCTAAAATGTTGTAATCCCTCAGCTGCTGACTTAGCCAGAGCAGTTGGGAACAACAGCTTCATGCAGCCATATATTCTGCTTCAGTAGTAGATGTCGCAACTGATGTCCGCTTCTTTGAAAACCAAGAGATCAGTTTACTACCTAAAAACTGACATGTACCTGAGGTTGACTTCTTGTCAATTCTGCAACCTCCGTAATCAGAATCAGAATACCCACTAAGCTGTAGATTATTGTCTGATGGGTAAAATAAATCAAGGTTTACTGTCCCCTTCAGATACTTAAGAATCCGCTTAGCTGCTTCCTGGTGGCTTTGCATTGGATTTGCCTGAAATCTGGCACATACACCTACTGCAAAAGTAATATCTGGTCTGCTGGCAGTCAGGTATAGTAAAGATCCAATGAGAGCCCTATATTCTTTCTGATTAGTTTTCTTACCATCCTCATCTGGATCCATCTTGAATCCAGTCATCATAGGAATTCTGGCTTCCTTACAGTTTTGAACTCCAAACTTAGCCAATAAACTCCTAGTGTACTTCGCCTGGTAGATGAATATCCCTTCTGTACTTTGCTTAACTTGTAAACCCAGAAAGTAACTCATCTGACCCATCATGGACATCTCGAACTTCCCTTGCATCAGCTTGCTGAATTTTTCACATACACTCTTGTTGGGAGATCCAAAGATGATGTCGTCCACATAAATCTGAACCATCAGAATATCTTCTCCATCTTCTATTCTGAATAAGGTTCTATCTACTATTCCTTTAGTGAAACCACTGTCTATCAAGAACCGAGAGAGTGTATCATACCAAGCTCGAGGAGCTTGTTTCAGGCCATAAAGAGCTTTTCTTAAACGGTACACCTGGTCGCCTTTTTCAAAGCCTGGAGGTTGTTCAACATAAACTTCCTCAGCTAGTACCCCATTTAAGAATGCACTCTTTACATCCATCTGATACACAATAAACCCTCTGTGGGAAGCATATGCCAAAAATAGCCGAATGGCTTCTAGGCGAGCGGTGCAAAGGTCTCAGCATAATCAATTCCTTCTGATTGTGAATACCCCTTAGCAACAAGTCTTGCCTTATTTCTGGTTATGACATTATTATCATCTCTCTTGTTCTTGAATACCCACTTTGTGCCAATCACATCTTGATGAGTTGGTCTGTCCACCAGTTTCCAAACCTTATTCCTTTCAAACTATTCCAGTTCTTCTTGCATGGCTAGAATCCAGTTTGCATCTTGTAGAACTTCTTCTACTTTAGTTGGTTCCTTCAGAGACAGATAATAACAATACACGACACTTTCACCAATCTGATGTCTAGTTTTGACTCTATCAGATGGGTCTCCGATGATCAGATCAGTTGGATGACTGGTTATCCAGGTCCTTCTTTTCTGATTTGCATCTGTTTGGAGAACATCATCCTCTTCTGATAGTAGTTCATTACTAGTGATTGGGAGTGGTGCAGAATTATGATCCACTTGACATGGACAAGTCTCAGTTGATGTTGGACTCATCATGTACTTATGTCATGTCGTCGTAGGAAACTTCAGTGTTCCCCACGAACCGGATGGCTCGATTGATCTTGTCTCTGGTTGTATGCAGTTTCTTCATTGACAGTTGTACGTACCTTAGGGTCTGATTGACCTGGTGAATCAGCAAGATCTGGAATATACACTGTTACGTGTTACGATCCTTTTCCTTGATACTTAGCTGATCCATTTTACGTGCATCGTCTGCGTTGATCTGGTACTTCTTGTTACGAAAGCGATTTCTCTTGTTACGAAGATGTCTCATCAAAGACCACATGAGGTGTTTCTTCCACAACTAGGGTTACTTTGTTGTAAACCCCCCGAAAGCCTTATTTGGATGAGGAATATCCTAAGAATATACCCTCATCGACTTGGCCTCAAAAGTCTTCAATGACTCTTCCCATTGTTGTGTATGAAACACTTGCACCCAAAACCATGGAAGTAAAAAAACACGAGGTTTTACGCCCTTCCACAGTTCATAGGGTGTTTTGTAGTGAGCCTTAGTCGAGAACATCTGCTTACGAGTGTGGCATCATGATATTGATGGCTTACGCCCGAAACGGCTTGGTGTTGCATGTTCAAACTAACATAGTGCGAAAGAACCGTTGAGTGTTCTGTTTCTCCGCTCGCTACACCATTTTGTTGTGGCGTTCTTGCAAATGATGTCTCATCTTTGTATACCAAACTTAGTGCAAAAATCAAGAATAAAAGAGTTCGAAAATTACGTACCTTTATCCGATCCGATTTTGACTATCTTGACACCCTTTTCATTTTGTAGTTTCTTGGCGACTCTCGGTATCTTTGTTGTTGTCTCATTCTTCTTATACAAGAATACAACCTGTAAACTTGGAATAATCATCCACGATTACGAGTATATTTTAAATCGTGAGAGATCGATTGGTGTAATCGGTCCAAATAAATCCATATGGAGCGATTCAATACTCTGCTTGATCTTTGGTCGAGGATTTCCTTGAATGAGGCTTTAACTTTGTTTTCCCTTGGACATCGACACATGTCGATCCTTAGAAATACCTCATTCGGAAGTCCCTCAACCAAAGACATCCTTGCTATCTTGTTAATAGTTTTAAAGTTCAGATGACTCATTCTTTTGTGCCAGAGCCAACTGCTACTTTTTGGAACTCTTAACAATCAGGCATGCATTTCTTGGACAACTGTTCCAATCTGTAGTGTAGATTGTTCTCTTCCTTGAACCAGTTAACAAGTTCTGTTGAGTAGCTCGATTCCTTATAGTACAATCGATCGATCGAGAACTCAACACCGAATCCGTTATGTCATAAAATTGTGAAACCCGATAACGAGTTATGCTTTAAACCTTCGACATCTGAGACTCCAATAACACATACATCATCATTCTCTAAGGTTCAAACCTCTGGTAAAACCAAAGTTATCATCACCAAAAAGTACCGTGGGCCTTCTTGTTACGTGTAAGAGCTAAGGAGATGTTTGCTTCCAGTCATGTGCCTTGAGCATCCACTATCGATGTACCAGATAGTTGCTTGTACACCTCCTTTGTTGGCCAAACCCACACGAACCTGCAATCAAGTCAAGCTTTAGGTACCCTTTTACGATTGGGTCCTGAGGGGTTAGAGTTGGTTTTAGGGATCCATACAAACAGGGCACTTCTATTGTAATTAGATAGATCAGAAGGCCTGATTTGTCTCCCATAAACATCTACATAATCATACATCTCTTCATATGCATTCTGATCAGTATGATTATTTGTGCAAGCCTTGAGTGAATCAGAAGACTTGGGATTTTTCCTTGCAGTTTGTCTTCTTTTAACCCGATTGGGGCTCAAAAGCAATGACCTGGGTTTCGATTGTAAGGGTAGGTACAACTGCTACCATTAAAAGATTCATATCTTTTTTGCATAAATGGTCTTAGCAGTTTACCTTTAGCTTGCTTGTTAGGCAGCTGACCACCCTGATTAGGTTTCAGATTAGATTTCCCTTTGACAGGTTGTCTTTTCTGATACCTAATCTGCTGATCAGGTTGTTGGGATTATACTGAAAAGTATGCTTTTTACTTTGTATAATCGAAACTGAATTTTCATACTTATTTACTGAAATAAATTGTTTATCACTGATGCTTTAAATATGATTGAATGTTACATATATTTCTTTGCATAAGCTGTTCAATAATTCATTATGTGTTACATTGTAGTTAATTTAGTGATACGGATCACGAAAGATTAAATTAATATCCTTGTAACTAAAAATCGCCATTCATGACCTAGATGGAAATGAACAACCCATCATGAAAGGTTGAGGTGTAAGGCTCGATTGGTTTGTCTTGACCAAGAGATTACACTAGTGCATGATGATCTTGTTGAATAGGACCTCTGAGGAGGATAAATTCTTGAATCCGAACAAGGAAGAATTAGACCTCAGTGGTTCGTTGTTTCTTAACCTTCGTCCCTTAAATAGGATCACGTGGGATTGGTAACTATTGCTTTGACTTATCATGGGTAGCGAATCAGAGAGATTCAATACTTTTGATCTTGGGCAATATTATTGGTCACATGTGATTGCTAAGATTTAATACTGAAGAATAGTGTGTGCAAAATGCACGCTTGTTTGATTTGTCCCCTTGGGAGGTTCATAAGCTTTATCATACCAAATCTTGCAAGTGGAATTAGTTTCCGGTATGGATAATAATGTTGAACCGTTCCTCGACCAATGATAAAAGATGTTAATTAACGGAAAGCTATTTCAGTGGCTTGAATTAATTAATGGGCTAGATAATATTAAACACGGGAAATAATGACCGGGAGCCATATTGACTGTAATATGGGTTAAGATGGATAGTGCAATATTAATTATGTAGTGGGATTAATTAATATTTATGGCTTGAATTATATTGTGGCTCAATATTAGATATTCAAGGTCCATTAGAAGGTCCAATCTTAATTCTCCTAAAGGCCCCCTGAGTAGCCCGACAAATAGTCCAATAACTAAAAAATGTGATTAAAATAAAATGAATATTGTTGCTTATTTTTCCTCTAAATTTTCGAAATTTATGGATAAAATAGGGAGAAAGATTTTCTTTGAATTTTGTTATGGAATGAAGATATGTATTCTTGGAATACAAGATTATCTCATTAAATTCAAGAAATCTCCCACTTGGTTATCTATATAGAATTTTCGAAATTTTTGAATATAATGGGCAAGAAAGATTTTCTTGATTTTCTTGAAAAGATATTATGGAAGATATGTATTTCTTGAAATACAAGAATATCTCATAAATTCAAGAAGATCCAAATCTTGGATTCTTGTATCATTTTTTCGAAAATAATCCATAATTGAGGAGGTGGGATTTTTGTGGAATATTTTAATTATGGGAAAAAGAATATAGGAGATATATTCAAGATTTCTTGGTGATCAAGAAAAGTCTTTTCCCACTTTGATTTTCTACTAGAAATTTCGACCACTCCTCTCCTATAAATAGGGGATGATTGTTTCATTCCCAAGTACAATTCCATGTGCTGGAAAAATTAGCAAATCCACATAAGTGGTGCAACAAAGTTTATTTTTTCCTTTTGTTAATTGTTCGACAAGTGTCCTTCCACCGGATAGTTGAGCAAGGGCTAAGGGAATACTTGGGAAGTCCTTTTGGTTAGTCCGTCCAATCGATGTTAACTGCCATCCCGAGAGGTACGTTCACGTAAACCCGTAGATTCCGTATGATTAGGTTTTATGTGGCTTATTATATGCATGATATGTTGTTGCAATTATTATTTGAATTAATATAGGATTAATTCATGCTAGTAATAATTAAAAAATTAAATTTGTATTTAAATATTCACCCCGAATAGATCTGTGCAACTCATTCCCCAACAACTGGTATCAGAGCCACGGTTTCGGGCTCTGAATTTTTTAAATTGTAATTTAATTCGTGGACATTAAATTTGAAATTGGATAGTAGAACTGTTAGATCTGTTTTGCAGGTATCCAATTGTCATGGATTTTAATGTGTTTATTTATGCATGCATATAAATTGTGGTTTTAATTCGATTTGTTCGGATTTGTTTTGCCTCGTGAGAAAATCCACGAATAGACTAGGATTTGTTTGATTTGATCAATGTAATAGACTAGTCTAGATCTAGGTTTATTTATTTTTTGTAAATAAATTGTAACCGGATTGGGAACGAAGAGATGAAGAATTAAAGGAAAAAATCCGAATCCCAAGCGTGGCGGCGCTGGCACGCTACCGGCACGCACGGGGCGCAGGCAAGGCGGGCCGCTGCGCGTCGAGAGAATAGGGCGGGTGCTAAGCGACGCGTACTGCGTCGCGCCAAATGGATAGATAGGCGACCGGCGCAGCGACGCAGGGACGCTGGGCGGTCAAGTCGCGGGCGGGCGGGCGGGCGAGAACTACCGACGCCGCCGACGGTCTTTGAGGCGTCTTGAGAACCTTTGCGGGCGGCCGGACCCCGCCGAAGTGCCGAGGCTGCCGAATTGGTCTAAACCAAGCGGCGGCGGATCTTGAGCGTCATCCTCCGCGAAAGCTGCTTGGTGTGGCATTTCGAGACGAAGTATTTTTTCGAGACGAACGAGTGGGATAAATTCGAGACGTGTTTCTTCAAGATCAAGTCAAGAAAAATCAAACCATGACAATTGGATAATTTGTGCCCAATATGTTTATTTTTCCGTTTTGCTTGATTTATTTGTGCTATCTTATGCTTTATTTAATTTGTTTATATGTGTTTGCATGAGGGTTGCCAAATGGAAAAATCTCACCTTCAAAATTACTAAGTATGTTTAAATAATTAGTTGACAATTTTATTCCGGATAATAAAATTGAATTAATTTTGACCTCCATGATTTATTTATTTGTGAATTCTTTTGGAGAAATTCCCCCAACGGGACGGTCAAAAGATAGCTTTCACATGAATGAATTCAAAACGGATGATTGTGGGTTATTACTAGTGGCGACGATGACCCTCCCAACGAGGCTCGATCAAAGCAAAATAATAATCCTGTATTTAATCATGGTTATTACTTAGGTATAAAATTGATATGCATATACTTCCCCGAAGTCCCTGTCAATTTTATATTGGTCAAGTGGGAGCCAACTATTAATCTTGATATTAAAGGTTTGTAATTGTTCTTGTTTGTAACCTGCTTGAATGTGTTTAAATAATGACCCACCCAACGTGGCTTATTTAAACTGTTTTGAGATGTTGGCTGATGCATGTTCATATTTTTTTGAGATTTCAATACGATGCATGTGATCGAACCTTGTGATATACTTGTGCTATTGCATATAGTTGTTTATTTCAGTTCAACATGTCGTTACCTTTTAATCCACTGTTATTATACTTAAAGTCAATACAATATGTATGGAAACTATATTGATTGGAAATGAAAAATTATCCTAACTGCACAAAAGCACAAGTGGATTCTTGACACACCAAAAATCAGATGAGCCAACTGACGAGTCAAAACATGCGGGACTCGTCAGATCACCTTGCGAGAGATGTCGTCGCTGAAAAAGGTGGAGGGCAAACCCGTAAGGGATTACGTCCTCAAAATAGATGGCCCATCTGCACAAACTTGAGATTCTGAGTGCAGATTATGATCTGGAGACTCAGATGAATTTGGTACTTCACTCTCTGCCCAAAGAGTTTTTGAGCATTTTGGCCTCGCTAGCTAATTTGTTGCAAGCTTTTGGTCTCGGCAGAAATGATGATGAGGCACCAAACTCATGCTTTGACGGCAAGTGGTCCGTCTTCATCTTCTAGGCCAAGGGTAGGCAAGATAAAGAAGAGGACCAAAGGCCATAAGCAATAAAACTCAACTGTTGCCAAGGGAAATGGTAAGATGAGGAATGCTTGTTGTGTTAAGGAAAATCCAAAGAGGAAGTGCTTAAGATGAGGTAAGAGAGGAAAATGGAGGTTTTGCCTGTTCCAACCCCAAAAGGGACGGAAAGAAAGGTAATTCTCACGCACTAGTTGTTGAAACTTGTTTAGCGGCGTATACTTCTCATTCGTGGGTGGTTGATACGAGATCCACTAATCATGTTGGCTTCACGAGTTCTAAATGATCCGGCAACTTAGTGGGAGTGAGATCCTCATCACACTGGGCAACGTTACGAAAGTAGAAGACATTGCAATGCTACGTAAGTGGCAGATATTGCAATGCTACGATAGTAACGATTATTGCAATACTACGCAAGTAGCAGACATTGCAATGCTACATGAGTAGCAGTTAAAGCAGTAGGAGAAGTGCACCTATCTTTTGAAGATAAAGTTTTTTTTTTAGATTATCTTTATGTTCCCAGTTTTAGAAAGAATTCACTTTAAGTTTCTAAAATTCGATTAAAGGACACTAAGTTTCTTCTAATAAGAATGACATCATTTTTGAAATGATGAGTGTATCTGTTACGGGACATTGATGGAAAATCTCTATACAATTAAACTGTGCACACCACTCACGAAATGCATCCTATAACACATCAACTATTTCCGACAAAAGAAGCGTGAACGAAATACTTCTTTGGCATCTAAGATTAGGTCATATAAATCCAAAGAGGATCCAAAGGTTGGTGAAAGATGGTTCACTGGAGCGTCTCCAAGTTGAATCGATTCCAACCTGCGAATCATGTTTGGAGGGTAATATGACCAAGAGGGCATTTGGAGCCAAGGGGAATAGGGCCAAAGAAGTGTTAGAGATCGTTCACACAGATGTATGTGGTCCAATATCAACCAAAGCAAGAGGAGGTTATGAGTAATTTTATTGATGATTACTCAAGGTACGGTTACATTTCCTTGTGAATCATAAATCTGAGACCTTTGAGAAATTCAAAGAATTTAAGGCTCAAACAGAGAATCATAGGGAAGAACGTATCAAGTCTCTACGATCTGATCGTGGAGGCGAATACCTCAGCAATGTTTTTGAACTACTTATCTGATGAAGGGATTGTATCCCAGCTCATTGCACCCGGAACCCCTCAACAAAACGGGGTAGCAGAGCGAAGAAACAGAATTCTTTTGGAAATGGTTAGATCAATGATGAGTTATGCGGATCGTCCCGAGTCATTCTGGGGTCATGCCTTGAAAATAGCGACTTACATTCTGAACTTGGTGCTATCCAAATCGGTTCCCAAAACTCCTAAAGAATTGTGGACCGGGCGCAAGCCTAGTATGAGACACATAAGAATTTGGGGGTGTCCGGCCTACGTGTTGGACAAGGAAGGCGGTAAGTTGGATCCTCAATCAAAATTAAGGTTGTTTGTAGGATACCCCGAGGGAACAAAAGGGTGTATGTTCTATAGTCCCGAAGATCAAAAGGTGGTCATCAACACCCACTTTATATTTTTGGAAGAAGACTATATGAACCAAAGAAAACCCAGAAGTGAGATTACCTTAAATGAGCTTAGAGGGCAAACCTCAGTGCCAACTATACTAGATGATATACCAAACGATACGCTTTCACAACCGGAGCCTCGTCGTAGTGGGAGGGTTGTTAGACAACCCGAGAGATTCATGGGAATAGGAGAGTCCTCGGACTTGATTCCCGGACAAGACGAATCAGACCCATGGATGTATGACGAGGCACTCCAAGATAAGGATGCAGATTCTTGGCAAACAACAATGAAAGCCGAAATGGGTTCTATGTTTCATAATAGAGTGTGGGAGCTAGTCGAACCACTTAATGGGGTCAAACCCATTGGATGCAAGTGGGTATATAAGAGGAAAAGAGGACCGAACGGGAAGGTTGAAATCTTTAAAGCAAGACTAGAGGCGAAAGGTTATACTTAGAAAGAAGGGATCGATTATGAGGAAACTTTTTTGCCTGTAGCCATGCTTAAGTCCATCTGTATTCTCTTATCGATTGCTGCGCATTTCAACTTTGAAATCTGGCAAATGGATGTTAAGACAGCTTTCCTTAATGGAAATCTTGATGAAGAGATCTATATGCAACAACCCCGAGGTTTCATTGAAACATGTCAAGAACATCTTGTTTGTATGATCAAGAAGTCCATTTACAGACTTAAACAGGCATCCAGAGCTTGGAACTAATGTTTTGATCATGTTATAAAGTCTTATGGGTTTGATCAAAACAAGTTATGAAAGTTGTGTGTATAAAAAGCGTGTTGGAACTGCATTGGTATTCTTAGTACTATACGTAGATGACATTCTGATCATCGGGGACGATGTGAAGGTATTATCAGATGTAAGGGCATGACTTTCAAAACAGTTTGATATGAAAGACTTAGGGAAAGCCGGACACGTCCTTGGGATCAAGATCACTCAAGATCGCAAGAAAATGATGATCGGGTTATCGCAAGTTTCATACATTGACACTGTCTTGAAATGATTCAGCATGCAAGATTCCAAGAAAGGCTTAGTACCTTTGAGACTTGGAATCCATCTATCCAAGAAAATGTTCCCTAAGACACAAAAGGAGATATATGACATGAAAGGCATTCCTTGTGCTTCGGCTGTCGAAAACCTTATGTATGCAGTGCTATGTACGAGACCGGATATCTGCTTTGCCGTAGGCATGGTAGCAAGATATCAAAGTAACCCAGGGAAAGAGCATTGGACGACAGTTAAAAACATTCTGAAGTATCTGGAAAGAACTCGGGATAGAATGTTGATTTATCAGCCAGATACTCCAATCCCCATCGGCTACACGGACTTGGATTTCCAATCAAGTTTAGATTCCAGTAATTATCTGCCTCAGTTAGTGTGTTTCCATTTGGGAAGTGTAGCCATGAAATGGACGAGTGTGAAACAGAAATGCATCACTGACTCAACCATGGAAGTCGGGTAAGTATCTGCTTGTGAAGCAGTGAAAGAACCGATTGGGCTCTAGATCTTCTTAGTGGACTTGGATGGTGTTTTGAATTTGTCTAGCAATATATGCTAAGGGCGATTCTTGAATTCAAGAGAACCAAGAGAGTCCACGAGTCAAACAAAGCACTAAAGGAAAGACATCTTATCGAGAAATCGTTAAGAGAGGAGATATAGATGTGGCAAAGATAGCGTCTGAGGATAACCTAGCAGATCCATTCACAAAGAGTCTGCCTTTGAATACATTCAAGAGACATGTGGGTGGAATGGGTGTCAAGACCGTTGCCAATCTGCTTTGAGTATAAATGGGAGAAATTATTAGGTTCGTGTAGGTGACATTAGATGTCACGGACTACGCGAGACATGTTGTAGTATACTTAAAAGCGACCTTTGAGTATAAGTGGGAGATTGTTGGGATTATCTTTGAAAAAGTATGCTTTTTACTTTGTATAATCGAAACCGGATTTTTCGACTTATTTATTGAAATAAATTGTTTATCAATGATGCTTTAAATATGATTGAATGTTACATATATTTCTTTGCATAACCGCTCAATAATTAAATGCGTGTTACATTGTAGTTAATTTAGTGATACCAGATCACAGAAGATTAAATTTTACAGTCCCTTGTAACTAAAAGTACGCCATTCACAACCTAGATGGAAATGAACAACCCATCACGAAAGGTTGAGGTGTAAGGCTCAGATTTGTTTGTCTTGACCAAGAGATTACACTAGTGCATGACTGATTAGTTGAATAGGACCTACATGAGGATAAATTCTTCAGAACTGAACAAGGAAGAATTAGACCTCAGTGGTTCGTTGTTTCTTAACCTTCGTCCCTTAAATATGATCACGTGAGATTGATAACTATTGCTTTGACTTATCATGGGTAACGAATCAGAGAGATTCAATACTTTTTATCTTGGGCAATATTATTGGTCACATGTGATTGCTAAGATTTAATACGAAGAATCGTGTGCAAGTGCGCTTGTTTGATTTGCCCCCTTGGGAGGTTCATAAGCTTTATCATACCAAATCTTGCAAGTGAAATTAGTTTCCGGTATGGATAATAATGTTGAACCGTTCCTCGACCAAGGATAAAAGATGTTAATTAACGGAAAGCTATTTCAGTGGCTTGAATTAATTAATGGGCTAGATAATCTTAAACACGGGAAATAATGATCGGGAGCCATATTGACTGTAATATGGGTTAAGATGGATAGTGCAATATTAATTATGTAGTGGGATTAATTAATACTTATGGCTTGAATTATATTGTGGCTCAATATTAGATATTCAAGGTCCATTAGAAGGTCCAATCTTAATTCTCCTAAAGGCCCCCTGAGTAGCCCAACAAATAGTCCAATAACTGAAAAAGGTGATTAAAATAAAATAAATATTGTTTCTTATTTTTCCTCTAAATTTTCAAAATTTATGGATAAAAGAGGGAGAAAGATTTTCTTTGAATTTTGTTATGGAATGAATATATGTATTCTTGGAATACAAGATCATCTCATTAAATTCAAGAAATCTCCCACTTGGTTATCAATATAGAATTTTAAAATTTTTTGAATATAATGGGCAAGAAAGATTTTCTTGATTTTCTTGAAAAGATATTATGGAAGATATGTATTTCTTGAAATATAGATCCAAATCTTGGGATCTTGCTTAGTATTTTCGAAAATTATCCATAATTGAGGAGGTGGGATTTTTGTGGAATATTTTAATTATGGGAAAAAGAATATAGGAGATATATTCAAGATTTCTTGGTGACCAAGAAAAGTCTTTTCCCACATTGATTTTTTACAAGAAATTTCGACCACTCCTCTCCTATAAATAGGAGATGATTGTTTCATTCCCAAGTACAATTCCATGTGCTGGAAAAATTAGCAAATCCACACAAGTGGTGCAACAAAGTTTATTTTTTCCTTTTGTTAATTGTTCGACAAGTGTCCTTCCACCAGATAGTTGAGCAAGGGCTAAGGGAATACTTGGGAAGTCCTTTTGGTTAGTCCGTCCAACCGAATTCACTGTCATCCCGAGAGGTACATTCACGTAAACCCGTAGATTCCGCATGTGTAGGTTTTACGTGGCTTATTATATGCATGATATGTTGTTGCAATTATTATTTGAATTAATATAGGATTAATTCATGCTAGTAATAATTAAAGAATTAAATTTGTATTTAAATATTCACCCCGAATAGATCTGTGCAACTCATTCCCCATCACAGGTTGAGGTCTCTTCAGAAGAACTGGGTTCTTCTGTTGATTCCTCGGCTGATGCTTAATCAGTTGGGGTCCATTTCTGTTACCTTTCTGATTTGGCACTTGCCTTACTTGTTCAGCATGTCTTTTTCCCTTATCAGATACATATTTTGCTTTATGTGTATCTATATCAGAAACTCGTTTGATTACACCTTTTTGAAGTGAACAAGACTGTGCTTTTGAGGATGTAGAAGGGTTTTCATACCCAATTCCCTTCTTATTAGTTGGCGTTCGAAAATAGTAGTTCATATCCTGAACGGTTTTCGAAGATTTCGTGAAAACCTCTATTTTCTTACGTAAACTATCCTCAGTTAATTTCAGACTCTCATGTAGTCGGAAGAGTTCATCAAACTTAGCTTGTAAGATTTTAAAATCATCAGCTTGTTGTTTATTGATTGCTAGTTGTTCCTTAATCCGCTTCTCCTGATTAGAAGAATTAACTTTCAGAACTTTCAGTTCTTCAGTTACCTTCTGAGCAGCTTCAGCTGATTTTAGTTCAGCTGCTTTACTGATAGCATTTTCTTTAACAAGCTGAGTATTTTTAATCCTTAGCTTATCGTTTTCAGCTTCCACTATTGTATAAGTGTCTACTGCGTTAGAGAGATCATCAAGCAAATGCTCAGAATAGAGCTGCAAGTCAATCTCTCCAGCAGGTGTGCTAATTATAGCTATTGGGATTATACTGGAAAGTATGTTTTTACTTTGTATAATCAAACTGAATTTCGGACTTATTTACTGAAATAAATTGTTTATCACTGATGCTTTAAATATCATCGAATGTTACATATATTTACTGCATAACTGTTCAATAAATAATCGCAGCGTTACATTGTAGTTAATTTAGTGATACGGATCACGAAGATTAAATTAATTAAATCCCTTGTAACCAAAAAAGTACACCATTCACGACCTAGATGGAAATGAACAATCCATCGTGAAAGGTTGAAGTGTAAGGCTCGATTGGCTTGTCTTGACCAAGAGATTACACTAGTGCATGTTTAGTGCACTCAAGAGGACCTCTGGGGAGGACAAATTCTCGAGGCCCGAACTAGGAAGAATTAGACCCGCGGTGGTTCGTTATTTCTTAATCTTAAATCCCTTAAATAGGATCGCGTGTGGTTGGTAATTATTGCTTTGACTTATTACGGGTAGAGAATCAACGAGATTCAATACTTTATATCTTGGGCAATATTATTGGTCACATGCGATTGCTAAGATTTAATCTGGAGAATCGTGTGCAAGCACGCTTTGTTCGATTTTTCCCCCTTGAGAGTTCATAAGTTTTATCATACCAAATCTTGCAAGTGGAACTAGTTTCCTGTATGGATAATAATGTTGAACCGTTCCTTTACCAAGGATAAAAGATATTAATTAATGGAAAGCTATTTCAGTGGCTTGAATTAATTAATGGACTAGACAATCTTAAACACGGGAAATAATAACCGGGAGCCATATTAACTGTATTATGGGTTAAGATGGATAGTTCAATATTAATTATGTAGTGGGATTAATTAATATTTATGGGCTTGAATAATATTGTGGCTCAATATTGATAATTCAAGATCCATTAGAAGGTTCAATCTTAATTCTCCTAAAGGCCCATCAAGTAGCCCAACATAAAGTCCAATAACTGAAAAAAGTGTTTAAAAATAAAATAAATTTTGTTGCTCATTTTTCCTATTTATTCGAAAATAATAAATAAAGGAGGGAGAAAGATTTTCTTTGAATTTTGTTATGGAATGAAGATAAGTATTCCTGGAATACAAGATTATCTCATTAAATTCAAGAAATCTCCCACTTGGTTATTTATTGTGAAATTTTCGAAAATTTTGAAAGAATAAGGGAAAGAAAGATTTTCTTGATTTTCTTGAAAAGATATTATGGAAGATATGTATTCTTGGAATACAGGTATATCTCATAAATTCAAGAAGATCCAAATCTTGGAATCTTGATCCTTAATTTTTCGAAAATTGCCATAACAAAAGAGAGTGGGATTTTTATGGAATATTTTAATTATGGAGAAAAGAATATATGAGATATATTCAAGATTTCTTGGAGATCAAGAAAAGATTTTCCTCCCTATTCCATGTGCAAAAATTGGCCACCACCCTCTATAAACAGGGGATGAATGTTTCATTCCCAAGTACAATTCCATGTGCTGGAAAAATTAGTAAATCCACAAAGGTAGTGCAACAAATTTTTATTTTCTCTTTTGTTAATTGTTCGCGAGCTTCCTTCCACCGGATTGACGAGCAAGGACTAGGGAATACTTGGGAAGACTTTTTGGTGTGTCTTTATCGACGAGACCATTGCCACTCCATGAGGTTAGTTCACGTAAACCCGTAGCCATTCGCATGCGTAGGATTTATGTGAACTGTTTATATGCATGATTTGTTGTTGAATTATTATTTGAATTAATATAGGATTAATTCATGCTAGTAATAATTGTTAGAATTAAATTTGTATTTAAATATTCATCCCGAATAGATCCGTGCAATTAATTCCCCAACAATAGCTGCTGTGGAAACTGAAAGAGCAGAAGGTTTAGAGGTTACCTCAGATTGGTTTTCCTCCTTAGCCATCAGACAGATTTCATCATCAGAAGAGAATATCAGATCATCGTAGTCGTAGAAATCATCAGCGTTGCTTATCAGACAAAAGTCCTCTACTGATGAGTAGTCAGAATCCTCAGAAGGAAGATAAGAATCATCAATTCCTGATGTATCAGCAACCATGGCTTTCCTGTCTCTATAGCGTTGCTCTCTTCTGTTCCGCTTCTCTTCTCTTTCTTTTGGATTCAGGTCTGGCCAATCTGCGTTGTAATGACCTGGTTTCTCACAGTTGAAACATGCTCCACGATCCACGGAACTTCTTCTGCCAGATGAGTCATTCCGTCTGTAGAATCTGTCAGATGACTTACCTGTCTGATTGTAATCAGAATTTCTTCTCTCAGATCTGTTGTCTCTTCTTTCATCAGACCGATCATCTCTTCGGTCATCAGATCTGGTCCTTTCTGGAGATCTGTCAGCTGGCCTCCTATCTCTTCCTCTGCTATTTTGATAATCCCTGTAAAATATGCGATACTTACCAAGTTGAATGTTAGATTTTTCAAGTTTTCTGGTTAGCAAAGCAATCTGTTCAGTTTGGCTTATAATATTTCCAACAGGTTCAGTAGACTTTGAGTTTCTGCTGGCTGCTTTGAATGCAACTGATTTTGATGTGGCAGGTGTGGCTTCAGCAGGCGACTCGTCTTCTTCTTCTTGCCCTCTTTCAATCAGATCGAACTCATGGGCTTTAAGACTCAGGAACAGGTTGCTTGGCTTCATCTTGACAATATCTTGATAATCCTTTATTACAGTGACTTTCATATCCCACTTCTTGGTTAGAGATCTCAAGATCTTGTAATTGATGTCTTTATTTGACATTTCTCGTCCAAGTTCCCGTAGCTTGTTGACTGACATGGTGATTCTTCCATCGAGCTCATTGATGGTTTCATTTAGTAGCATCTTAAGTTTCTCGAATTTCACCAGTTCAGCTTGCAGTCTGCTATCTTTAATCAGATCATTTCCTTCACACATTTCAGCAAGCGTATCCCACATCTGTTTGGTTGTCTTGAGATACTTTATCTTTTCTTTGGTTATCTTGTCCATGGTCTTCATGATTATGTGTCTGGCTATTGTATCCAGAGTGTACATCTTTCTCTCTTCAGCATCCATCAGGGCAGGACTCTTTCTGACAAGACTTCCAATTGCAAAATCTGGATCACCTCCAACAGCTGGGTTGTCATGATAGATGATGATGGGTCCTCGTTCAATAACTTCCATCATTCTGCCGCTTATTGATCCCAGATGGTTGCTCATGTATATCGTCCAGTCTGCATACTCATCAATGGAAAATTTAGGAAAATCATGATACATACCCGAAGTATTATCCATGCTGATCGTGAGTTTGAAAACGAATGAGATTTGAAAAAGGTTTTTCAAGATCAGTTCAAGTTACCACAAAGGTTCTTCCTTAAGAACCAATGATATTCAAAGCCAGTGGTCTGTAGAACCACTGCTCTGATACCACTTGTAGGTCCCAAACGGGTTTCGTGAGGGCAGAAGTCTAGAGGGGAGGGGTGAATAGACTTCTGAAAACTTTTTCGTGCAGATCAGGTGTGATTGCAGTTTGCCTGATCAGAGTGCAGGTGAATCAGTTTGGACTGATATCCAACTTACTGATTGCCTGAGGGCAGATCAGTTCGGTATCTATCAGTTTAACTGATTGTGCGGAAGCTAGTTTGTACCCGTGTGAAAAACCAGTTTTATCAAATCAGATTCTCAAGTCTATTTTCAATCAGTTGACTAAACTGTCAAACTGATCAGATCAGTTGCTTGGTGCAGACTGATATTAACTCGGAATATGTATGCAGTTTTAAGCCTGGTTTTGTGCAATAGTGTAAAGCAGTAAAGAGCAAGTAAATGCACACAAGATTTTTATAGTGGTTCGGACAACTAGTCCTACGTCCACTCTTCCCTACCACAAGGGGCACCAACTTAACCGACTGGACTTAGTTTATTGTGTTAGTCCAACACACTACAACCAATAGATGTTTAGAGAGTTCTCACTCAACCGATCCCAGAAATCAAAACTAGAAACCCTAGTCTGAAATCTTGCAAAACAAACTTAACCTAACTTTTGGGTTTGGGTAAAGATTTGTTGTTGTTCCAACTAGAAATCTATCCTAGTGTTTATGTAGCTAAAAGCTAGAGGATGATATTTCTATGCTAAGAATAATGGGATGAACACTTAGAAATATTCTTCAAATTTGTGTTCTTCGTGCGGAAATTTTGCTTCTTGATTAATTTTCGTATCTTCACTCTGAAGAGCAATCCCATATTTATAGACCACGAAATCAAAGAGCCGTTGGAGAGCAATTTGAATTTCCGGCTATATTTGGTAGGTTTGCAGGATTTGATGTGACGTGCTTCTAGGAACGGCATGGCCGAAAGCATGTATGTTGTCCTTTATAGCCATTTGACTCTGCAGCGCCGAATCCCGCATTGTCAGCTCCGTGTTCTCATTGGTTAACAAGTACACTTTTCAGTGTTTGTTCTACCAACTAAGGTTGACATTCTCTTTGTTCAGATCAACAACGTATGACTGGTGTAACATCAGTTGACGCCTGGTGTGAGCTGAATTGATCAGTCTACCTGATAGAGTCTTCTGGTGCCAGTTGTCTTAGCTTCAACTAGCAGACTCGACTGATGTAGGTCTTCTGGTCTTCTGAGCTAGATCTTGATCTTCTAGTAGACTTCTGATCTTCAGGTCTTCTGAGCTAGATCTTGATCTTCTGGTAGTCTTCTGATCTTCAGGTCTTCTGAGCTAGATCTTGATCTTCTGGTAGACTTCTGATCTTCAGGTTTCTCTAAGTCTCAGTGTCTTCAGTGACATACTGAGTCTTCAGTTTCTTCAGAAACTTACTGAGTCTTCAGGTTTCTTACTGAGTCTTCAGGTATCTCTGAGTCTCAGTGTCTTCAGTGACATACTGAGTCTTCAGTTACTTACTGAGTCTTCAGGTTTCTTACTGAGTCTTCAGTTACTTACTGAGCTATTGGCTTCATGTCTTCACCTGATCAACTGATCAACTGATCATTCGACTAACTGACCTGACCTATACATATTGAGTTCCCCCTCAATATGTGACCTACCTTATACATCAGTTATCTATACATTTCAGCTGGTCATCCTAACTTGATTCTACGACATCAGTCAGCTAACAGGTCTGACTGGTCCTATTACAAACTGTTTTGGAACTTCCATCAAAACTAAATATAAATTTCCCAACATGTATCAATCATTAAGCCTACAGACAAAGTAGAACATATATTACTTGAACATATTTCCACAAATCATCAAGGAAATAGAGTACAGTTGTAAGGAAGAAAGTTATCAGACCATTCTGAACAATCTACACAAACTATTATTTTCCAAAACACAAGGTAAGATTATCAAAGCAATGAAAACAAGGATATCAGAGCAAAGATACAAAATCTTAACCTAAAACAGAATATGACAATCAAAACATATTAATCATCAATACTCAAAATAAACAGAATATCAGAGCAAGCCATAATATTAAAAAATAAATAGAATATCAGGGCATCAGCACAAATATTCATCAACAAGCAAAAACTACCAACTAGTGTTCAATAATTACATAATCAAATGAACATAGTTTAGTAAATAATTTGCAAAAATAGAAATAAGATCATATGAATAACGAAGGACAAACAAAGAGAGTTGGAGGTGATCAAACTGAAACAATCAGGTGCAGCATCATCAAGTCCTGCACATTCTCCCCCTCAACTTGTTCTTAACTGCCTCTATCTTCATGATCTCAAAACAAACTCCCCCATATAACCATCATGTGAGATCACCATAGATTTCCTCTATGATATCATCAATGTCAGCCTCATCATCATCGTCACCATGTTCAGCAGCTTGTTCAACCGGAGGATCTGGCTCATCTTCTTCATGCACATCACCTGGAACAACTTCAGGAACTTCTTCAGCAGCAGGAATATCAGCAGCAACTTCAGGAGCATCATGTGCTACTCCCCCTGGTGGAGCAGAAAGCAACATCTCCCAAAAGTTTTTCTTGACATTCAGCTCAGCAATCTGATCCTGCAAATTCTCAATTTGCTGAAGTATGAAATCCTTGTGAATAGTAACAGACTAAACTGGAGACTTTCTCAAGTCAGTGTCACCATTATTGTTGCCAGCATTTGGTGCAACATCCGGATTTTGAACAACAGGTTTAACAACCTCAGGCTCAGCTTCATCTTCCTCTGCATTTGGTCTCCTGTATGGTAAGTCTCTAACCCTATTTCCTCTTAACAGAACATTGGAGATTCTTAAATCAGGTATCACCCCACCAAGACTTTCAACAGGTTCCCTAGCAATGTCCAACCTGTCTTGCAGAGCAAAGATCATACATGGATATGGTAAAACACTTTTCTTTCCACCTGCACACTTCATAGCATGATAAAAAATTGTTCTTCCCAGATTGAAATTATTCATGACCATTATCCTATACATCAGGATAGTTTGAACTTTAGTGATCTTAGTAGTGTTGGTAGTTGGCAACCAGTTGTACACAACAAATTTGTGAACAACTGAAAACAGACTTGTCAACTTGGATGACAACACCTTTGTTGTCCATTTTCTAACCATCCCACCAGTAATAACAATCACAATTTCATTCAAATGAGGGACGCTTCTTCATCTACATCAGGTATTCTCAAGAAAGCATTTATCACACCAGGATTGAAGCCTACATTATGACCTCTAAACCTCACATATCCATATCTCCTAGAGTTCCTTCTACTAGTTCCTTTCCTCAAATTGCAGTAAAATTCATATACCCAAGTGTCAAAGAAAGGTGAAGCAAACTGTAAATCATGCAAAAGGTTCCTTTCCTCAAAGAATTGAATCAGATTTTACCTATCAAATTCAAAAACTCTTATTCTCCTCTAAGACAATAGAATTCTCCTTCTCATAATAGCAAACTTAGGACTAGCAGTACCATGATATGCATCATCACTATCATCATCATCATCATCGGTTTCGAAGATGTGTTACCTGAACTACTTGAGTCTGATTCATCAGGGTCATCAGAGTCATCTGGTTCTCCTGATGGTGTTGCAGCACCTTGCTCAACATCTTCATCAACATCAGAGTAAGCAACAGGTTCATGCCTCCTCTTTGTTCTCAACTCAGTTCTAGCATTTGTAGCAGCTTCAGGATCATTTCTGGATTTCGCTCTTCTCTCATTCCTAGCCAACAATTCAACAAGAGGAATGATTTCATCAGAACTCTCTAAATCAGCATGAGCATTAGCAACCCCATCATCATTATCATCAGCATCAGCCATGGGCTCAGATGCTTCACTTGGTTCAGTTTCTTCTGCAATTGATTTCACACTCTCATCAACAGATTTATCACTTTCCTCAGCAAACTGTTGGGGAATGATTCAGTATAATCCCCAACACAAACTTCTCACTTTCCTAAGCAACAGTCTTCTCAACAGAGTGCTCAATTTCCTCAGTAGATTTTTCACTTTCTTCAGCCTCTTTCAAACTTTCCTCTGATTCAATTGAATCAGACACTTCAATGGGCTTAAAATCTTGACCCAAATTAGAAATCTTACCTCTCTTTGTCTCAAAGTAGTCAACCCTCGGTTTGTAGCGGTTCGACCTTCTCATTGACTTAGCAGGGCTCCTTTTCCTCTTCGGATTCTTTGAGGAACCAGCAACATTAACCTCTTTTTCAACATCAACAGGGGGTTCTACCTCCATGGGAGTAACTTCATCATCTAGTTGAGCAGTAGGTTGTGCGGCCTCGATATTTTTAGCATTAGGTTTCAGATTTTTGGCTCCAATAGTGAAATCATCTAGGAATACACCACGAGGAGGGTTCGAGGATGAGACATTCGAGAATGGTAGGATGTTTACCTTGAATTCTCCAAAAGTGATCGTCGCCAGAGTTTCAGAGCGTTGAAGAGAAATGATCGCCTCGCTCACATTCAGCAGATGTTCAGTTTCAGAGAATGCAACTGAAATCGATTCAGGGTTCAACGAATCCTGGAGTGTTGGGTTGGATGATTCAGCAATAGGTGTGGCATTTGGTGAGTTGATCGAAGTCGCCATTGATGCAAGAAGGTGTAGCGGGTTCGCGATTTCAGGGTTTTCAGAGGAAGGATTTGAAGGCGTGTTTGGCAAAGTGTCCTGATTTTCAGCCATTGTGCTATATATATATATCAAAAGTGTTAGTGACAAAATAGAATTAAAAAATCAATTCCAACTAATACTTTATGACAAAATCAGTAATACCTCAGTTTCTTCAAACTTTCATACGCAAAACTCAGTTCAAGTTTAAGTACAAAAAAAACACCCATTCAACCCTTAAATAGAAATTGAAATCTGCATGTTTCAAGTCATGATCCCACAAAGTGAATGTTCTAGAAATGGAGATCATGGGGTTCCAATATCCAAACCACACGAAAATAAAGTGTACAATCTGAAATTAAATAAAATGTGTTTAATTTTTGTATTAAATAATCAATTTAATCAAATAGTCACAATTAAATAATTATCCAAGTAAAAATAAGTCAAATCAAGTCAATGTTGTAATCAAGAACGGCACACACACACTTCAACATTCATTTTGCCTGTTTTACACAGCCAAAGTTGCACTTTTCATCTTTTCTTTTCTTTTATACACTTAACTCATATTGATCCACCTTTTGAAAAGAGAACATTGTATTAGCGAACTCCGCGCCCCATAGTTACTCAGTGGATTATGAGCAAACTGATGTTATATCAATCACCTTTTGAAAAGAAGACATCGTAGTAGCGAACTCCGTGCTCCATAGTTACTCAGTGAAAGATTACATCCAATGTGTGTATCTTTTCTTTTCTTTTTGTGCATTTAAGAAGTGTGTGTCCAGAAAATCACAATGACTTGACTCAACAAGAATTTTACTCAAAAGCTCATTTAATCAGAGAGAATCGATCAAATCAACCAAGTGCTATAAAAATTAAACCTGATGTTGCTTCAAATGTTGACACATTTGCTGCAACATCCACCCTACAGAACTCAGACAGTACATAAACCAAGAGATTTCCTCAGAAAGGAAAACCTCTCATGATCAAGGGCTTTAGTAAAAATATCAGCAAGTTGATTATCAGTGGGAACATACTCTAACTTCACAATTTCCTTTTCTACAAGGTCTCATATGAAATGATGTCTTATACTTATGTGCTTGGTAAGAGAATGTTGTACTGGGTTTTTAGAAATGTTAATAGCACTGGTATTATCACAAAACACAGTCATAATATCATTCTCAAGTCCATAGTCATCAAACATCTTTTTCAACCACAAAAGTTATGTACAACAACTACCAACAGTAATGTACTCAGACTCTGCAGTAGATTGTGAAACACAATTTTGTTTCTTACTATGCCAAGAAATCAAATTGTTACCCATGTAAAAGCAACCACCACTTGTGCTTTTCCTATCATCAATGTCTCCAGCCCAATGAGCATCACTATATCCAGTCAATACACTGCTTGTGTCCTTTGTATACCATATACCAAGATCTGTTGTTCCAGCAACATATTTGATAATCCTTTTCACAACATTCATGTGAGATTCCTTTGGATTAGCTTGGTACCTAGCACAAACACAAACACTATACATAATGTCAGGTCTACTAGAGGTAAGATAAAGAAGACTACCTATCAAGGATCTGTACAGTGTGTGATCAACATTTTGACGAACACTGTCTTTGTTCAACTTCTGAGTTGATCCCATAAGTGTTTTCATATGCTTCGAGTTCTCAAGACCAAATCTCTTAACCAGGTTCTTTGCATACTTGCTTTGGCAAATGAAGATTCCATCATCTTTTTGCTTGATCTGTAGACCTAAAAAGTAATTCAAGTCTCCAACCATGCTCATCTCAAATGTAGATGACATTGCCTCAACAAATTCATTCAGCATCTTGTCTGATGTTGCTCCAAATATTATGTCATCAACATAAATTTGTGCAATCATCAATCCTTCATTAACATGTTTAATGAATAAAGTCATGTCTACTTGTCCTCTAACAAAACCAAACTGCAAAAGAAAGTCAGTCAGTCTGCCATACCAAGCTCTAGGAGCTTGTTTCAAGCCATACAAAGCTTTCTTAAGCATATAAACATGATCAGGATAGTGAGGATCTTCAAATCCTAAGGGTTGTTCAACATAAGCTTCTTCATTCAAGATACCATTCAAAAAAGCAGCCTTTACATCCATTTGATGCAATTTGATATTGATAAAACATGCAATAGCCAACAACAATCTAATAGATTAAATCCTAGCTACAGGTGCAAATGTTTCATCAAAATCAATACCCTCAACTTGAGTGTATCCTTGGGCAACCAATCTAGCCTCATTCCTTACTATGTTTCCAGACTCATCAGTTTTGTTCTTAAAAATCCACTTGGTTCCAATAACATTAGTGTTACCAGGTCTTGGAACTAGTGTCCAAATATCATTCCATTCAAACTGATTAAGTTCTTCATGCATAACATTTATCCAATTTTCATCACTTAAGGCTTCTTTGATATTCTTAGGCTCAATTACAAAATGATAACATTCAGAATTAACCATGTTGCATATAGAAGACATACAAACAGATCTCACCACATCTTTTGAGCTTACCCTTCTTCTGGTTTGTACTCCAACAGAGGAATCACCTATGATTTGGTTTGAAGGATGGCTTTTCATGATTTTGGAAGCAGGTACCTTGTCATGAGTGTATTGAGGATTGCCTTCTAAACTTTATGTTTTTGGATTTTCAGAGAATGTTGTCCCAGATGTTGTGGCACTAGGTGTAACATCCTTTGAATTTCCAGAATTTCCAGATCCAGCTAAAATCTCAATATGCTCAGACACATCTTCTTCAGTACTTTTTCCTGCTATGTTAGCTGTATAATCAAAAACAACATTCACAGATTCTTGAATAGTGTTTAACCTAAGGTTGAAAATTCTATAGGCTTTACTATTTCTAGAATAGCCTAAGAAAAAACCTTTGTCACTTTTAGAGTCAAACTTTCGAAGTTGATCTCTATCATTCAGAATGTAACTGTTGGGAGATGAACTTAATAAGATTTTGATTAGATCCAAAAAAAAACCATGAGTAAGACATGTTCAAGATGATATTGATAGTCTGATAGTCAGGTTTCAGTATAGAATAGTGTTGACGGTCAAATATTTTACGATTCTGATGTGGCTTGTTGAATTTGACCACCAAATAAATAAGTAATCGAACAAGAACACTGCGGGAAGAACCGTAGTTCTTCCCTGAAATGTGGGGTATATAAGTGGAATGAGGGAAACATTCCAGAGTTTTTCTTTTTACAAAGAAAGGTGAGGTCCTTTATATAAAGAGGACCAGCACGACAAATTGTAAGCACGACAAATCGTAAGCACGACAAATCATGTGCATAAAGCATGACAAAACATATGCGTAAGCACGACAAATATTTAAGCACGACAGTTCACGTGGTCTCGGTGGGACCTGCTGACGTGTAATAAATCGTCCTGCTGACGTGTGATAAATCTGGTGATGCTGATGTGTGATAAATCTGGTGACAACAATAGCCCCCAAGATCGGGTTGTGACGTTGTTCAGAGCTCGATCTTGTTTCATGTCTCGACCAGATTTTATCTTTTGTTGCATCTACAGTCACATTGTTTGCCTCCGAACTTGCTCGGGTGCCGTATGAGAACTTGATCGTTCAGAATGAGCCCCTGCATAGAGGATCTTACCTTCATCGTCAATCTAGTCTATGCTTTCGTGCCGGTATGCAGCCCCATTGTACGAAGTCTTTTCCGCGGCTCATGCGCCGGGGAGCCCCCATTGTACGAAGTCTTTTACGTACTCATACTTGAGAGCCCCGTCGTACGAGCCTTTTCTGTGCTCGTACTTCGAGGGGAGCCCCATCGTATGAGTCTTTTCAATGCTCATACCGAGGGGGACCCCGTCGTCTGAAGTCTTTTTTTTTCTTGTGCTTGTACTGGGGAGCCCCATTATGCGAAGTCTTTTCTACTTTCGTGCCGGAAACCCCCATCGCATAAGTTTTTTTCAGTACTTGGGAGCCCGTGTCAGACGAACTTTTTTCTTTCGTGATTGGGAGCCCTCACGTGCCAGTCTTTTTTCTGCTTCGTACCGGAGGCCCGTTATGAAGTCTTTCTATACTGTACCGGGGAGCCTTGTCAGACGAAGTCTTTTTCGTGCTTGTACTGTGGGAGCCCCACAGATGAGTCTTTTTTATGCTCAGATTGAGCCCCCACATACGAAGTCTTTTTTTCAGGCTCATACTGGGGAGCCCTGCCTCAGACGAAGTCTTTTTTCTCTTTTCGTTGGGAGCCCCACAGATGAAGTTTTTTCAGGCTCAGATTGGGAGGCCCGTCAGACGAAGTTTTTATGCTCAGATTTCCGGGGAGCCCCATCGTGACGAAGTCTTTCTCAGGCTCGTGATTTCGAGGGGAGCCCCATCATACGAGTTTTTTTTATGTCCGTGGGAAAATGGTCTTCGGGGGTGGAACATCGGAGAGAGCCGAATGGTATCCTGCTCGGGATGAGCAGATCTTTAGAGATGGCTCATCGGAGAGAGCCGAATGGGATCCTGCTCGGGATGAGCAGGTCTTCAGAGATGGCTCGTTGGAGAGAGCCAGATGTGATCCTGCTCGGGATGAGCAGGTCTTCAGAGTTGGCTCGTTGGAGAGAGCCAGATGTGATCCTGCTCGGGATGAGCAGGTCTTCAGAGTTGGCTCGTTGGAGAGAGCCAGAATGGGATCCTGCTCGGGATGAGCAGGTCTTCTGAGATGGCTCGTTGGAGAGAGCCAGATGTGATCCTGCTCGGGATGAGCAGTCTTCAGAGATAGCTCGTTGGAGAGAGCGGATGTGATCCCCTTTCGGGATGAGCGAGTCTTGAGAGTCGCTCGTTGGAGAGAGCGACATGATCCCTGCTTCGGGATGAGCGGTCTTGAGTTAGCTTCGTTGGAGAGAGCGGATGTGATCCCGCCGGGATGAGCAGGTCTTCAGAGTTAGCTCATTGGAGAGAGTCAGAATGGGATCCTGCTCGGGATGAGCAGGTCTTCTGATATGGCTCGTTGGAGAGAGCCAGATATGATCCTGCTCGGGATGAGCAGGTCTTCAGAGATGGCTCGTTGGAGAGAGCCAGATGTGATCCTGCTCGGGATGTGAAGGTCTTCAGAGTTAGCTCGTTGGAGAGAGCCAGATGTGATCCTGCTCGGAATGAGCAGGTCTTCAGAGATGGTTCGTGAGAGAGAGCCAGATGGGATCCTACTCGGGATGAGCAGATCTTCAGAGATGGCTCGTGAGAGAGAGCCAGATGGGATCTTGCTCGGGATGAGCAAGTCTTCAGAGATGGCTCGTGAGAGAGAGCCAGATGGGATCCTGCTCGGGATGAGCAAGTCTTTAGAGATGGCTCGTGAGGGAGAGCTAGATGGGATCCTGCTTGGGATGAGCAGGTCTTCAGAGATGGCTCGTGAGAGAGAGCCGAATGAGATCCTGCTCGGGATGAGCAGGTCTTCTGAGATGGCTCATCGGAGAGAGCCATAATGGGATCTTGCTCGGGATGAGTAGGTCTTCAAAGATGGCTCGTGAGAGAGAGCCAGATGGTATCCTGCTCGGGATGAGCAGGTCTTTAGAGATGGCTCGTGAGAGAGAGCCGAATGAGATCCTGCTCGGGATGAGCTGGTCTTCAGAGATGGCTCGTGAGAGAGAGCCAGATGGGATCCTGCTCGGGATGAGCAGGTCTTCAGAGATGGCTCGTGAGAGAGAGCCAGATGGGATCCTGCTCGGGATGAGCAGGTCTTCAGAGATGGCTCGTGAGAGAGAGCCAAATGAGATCCTGCTAGGGATGAGCAGGTCTTCTGAGATGGCTCGTCGTAGAGAACCAGAATGGGATCCTTCTCGGGATGAGCAGGTCTTCAAAGATGGCTCGTGAGAGAGAGCCAGATGGTATCCTGCTCGGGATGAGCAGGTCTTTAGAGATGGCTCGTGAGAGAGAGCCGAATGAGATCCTGCTCGGGATGAGCTGGTCTTCAGAGATGGCTCGTGAGAGAGCGGATGGGATCTGCTCGGGATCAGCAGGTCTTCAGAGATGGCTCGTGAGAGAGAGCCAGATGGGATCCTGCTCGGGATGAGCAGGTCTTCAGAGATGGCTCGTGAGAGAGAGCCAGATGGGATCCTGCTCGGGATGATCAGGTCTTCAAGGATGGCTCGTGAGAGAGAGCCGAATGAGATCCTGCTCGAGATGAGCAGGTCTTCTGAGATGGCTCATCGAAGAGAGCCGGAGATACTTGAGGGAGCTAGGAGAGTTTGCGCTCATCATCGACCACTTACGGCCGAGCAGTTTGCGACTTTCCTCTGTCTAGATCGTCTTACTAGCTGTGCGATTTATAGGAGTAAATTTTGCGCCCATCGTCGACCACTTACGGCCGAGCAGTTTGCAAAATTTACCCCGTATAAATCGTCTGATTGACTGTGTGGTCTTACAAGAGGGCCAAAGTCGATAAAGGTGAGCAGGTTAATGCTGATAGAGGCAGACCGGTCACGCCAAAACAAGGAGCCAACGCCGAAAGGTTTGGTTGTCGCCAGAAAGGCCGATTTATCTCATCGCCGAAAGGCGCGAAGAATATTTCGCTAAAAGGTGGATCGACATCGCCGATATAATGGAAAGCCACGCCGAGAAGGCGGGCCGGTCATCGCCAGAAGGCCGACGATCTCATCGCCGAGAAGGTGGGAGAATATTGCCAAAATGGCGATCGACATCACCGAGATAGCGAAAAAAGCGATGCCGGTGAAGGTAGGTCGGTCATCGCCAGAAGGCTAACGATTCATCGCCAAGAAGGCGGAGAATACCGCTAAAATGGCGGATCGACATCGCCGAGATAGCGTAAAAGCTAACGCCGGAAGGCAGGCCGGTCTCGCCAGAAGGCCGATGATTCTATCGCCGGAAGGCGGAGAATACTTTTGCTAAAATGGCGAATCGACATCGCCAGATAGCGAAAGTTTATGCCGGAAGGCGGCCGGTTATCGCCGTAAAGGCCGCATTTATCTCATCGCCGAAAAGACGGAGAAATACTTTTTTAAAACGGGCGGATCGACATCGCCGAGATAGTCGAAAAGACGCCGGAAGGCCGGGCCGGTCATTACCGTAAAGGCTGACGATCTCATCGCCAAGAAGGCGGAGAATACTTCGCTAAAATGGCGACTAGACATCGCCGAGGTAGCAGAAAGTCGACACCAAGAAGGCGGGCTGGTCGTCGCCGTAAAGGCCAACGATCTCATCGCCGAGAAGGCGGAGAATACTTCGCTAAAACGGCAGACTGGACATCGCCGAGATAGCAAAAAGCCGATGCCGAGAAGGCAGGCTGGTCATCGCCGTAAAGGCCGATGATCTCATCGCCGAGAAGGCAGAGAATACCTCGCTAAAACGGCGGACTGGACATCGTCGAGATTGCGGAAAGCCGATGCCGAGAAGGTGGACTGGTCGTCACCGTAAAGGCCGACGATCTCATAGCCGAGAAGGCGAAGAATACCTCGCTAAAACGGCGGACTGTACATCGTTGAGATAGTGGAAAGACAATGCCGAGAAGGTGGGCTGGTCATCGCCGTAAAGGCCGATGATCTCATCGCCGAGAAGGTGGAGAATACTTAGCTAAAATGGCGGACTGGATATCGCCGAGATAGCGGAAAGCCGATGCCGAGAAGGTGGTCTGGTCGTCGCCGTAAAGGCCAATGATCTCATCGCTGAGAAGGCGGAGAATACTTCGCTAAAACGGCGGACAGGACATTGCCGAGATAGCGGAAAGCCGACGCTGAGAAGGCGGGCTGGTCATCGTCGTAAAGGTTGATGATCTCATTACCGAGAAAGCGGAGAATACTTCGCTAAAACGGCGGACTGGACATCGCCGAGATAGTGGAAAGCCGATGTCGAGAAGGCGGGCTAGTCGTCGCCGTAAAGGCCAACGATCTCATCACCGAGAAGGAGGAGAATACTTTGCTAAAACGGTGGACTGGACATCGCCGAGATAGCAGAGAGCCGACACCGAGAAGATGGGCTGGTCGTCGCCGTAAAGGCCAACGATCTCATCGCTGAGAAGGCGGAGAATACTTCGCTAAAACAGCAGACTGGACATCGCCGAGATAGCGGAAAGCCGATGCCGAGAAGGCGGGCTGGTCGTCGCCGTAAAGGCCGATGATCTCATCGCCGGTAGCCGGAGAATACTTTTGCTAAAATGGCGGATCGACATCGCCGAGATAGCGGAGAGTCGACGCCGAGAAGGCGATAGTTTTTCGCCGAAGGCCGACGACGCATCTTCATCGCCGGAAGGCGGAGAATATTTAGCTAAAACGGGCGGACCGACATCATCGCCAGATAGCTGAACGCCGACGCCAAGAAGGCGATGGTCGCCGCCAGAAAGGCCAACGATCTCATTGCCGGTAAGGCGCGTATACTTTCGCCAAATGGCGGATCGACATCGCCGAGATAGCGGAAAGCCGACGCCGAGAAGGCGGGCTGGTCATCACCGTAGCGTCGACATCTCATCGCCGGAATAAGAAGGAGAGCCGCCACGAAAGTAAGCGGCATAATCGCACCCGGTGCGGTGGTAAAAGGCCACGAGTAGGCGGCATAATCGTCGCCGGCCGGCGGTAATGCCAACCATGAATAGGCGGAATAATCAACGCCAAAAGGCGGTATTGCCACCGAATAAAGGCATAATCGTGCCGCCGGTAAGCGCGAGTGCCGCCGAATAGGCGGGGCATAATCATCGCCGAAAAAAGCCTTGATGATGCAGTGCCGAGTAAGCGGGCATAATTGTCGCCGAAAAAGCATTGATACCCCGGCGCGAAATAAGCGAACATATCATCGCCAAGCGGTATTACCCGGCCGCGCGAAATAGTAGGCATATCGTCACCGAAAAAGCGGTAGTGCAATGCCGGTAAGCGGGCATGTCGTTAAAAAGCGATAGTCTTGGCGGATGGCGGTCATAATCGTCACCGAAAAAAGCGGTAGTGCCGCCGAATATAAGGCGGCATAATCATCGCCAAAAAGCGGTATTACGGTAGCGAATAGGCGGGCATAATTGTCGCCAAAAAAGGCGGTAGTGCCAGCGCCGAATAGGCGGGCATAATCGTCGCCGAAAAGGCGGTAGTGCCAGCGCCGAGTAGGCGGGCATAATTGTCGCTGAAAAAGGCTGTAGTGCCAGCGCCGAATAGGCGGGCATAATCATCGCCAAAAAGGCGGTATTGCCAGCGCCGAATAGGCGGGCATAATCGTCGCCGAAAAAGGCGGTAGTGCCAGCACCGAATAGGCGGGCATAATCATCGCCGAGAAGGCGGTATTGCCGCGCCGAGTAGGCGGGCATAATCGTACAAGTGGTTTTTTTGTAATTTGGCCGGTAGTGCCATTTTCTTCTAAATGATTTCGAACAGGATATGTGTCTATGTTCCACCCTGACTTCTTTCGTTTTTTGATTGTCTTATTGTGGTGCAATCAGATTGATCGTCTTATTTAGCTGCGACCAGATGGGTTAACTTATATGCAACCCCCCCTTTCTTGTTTCGTGATTATCTTATTTAGGTGCGATCACTATTCTTACTCGGGTCGTCTTATTTAGCTGCGACCCCGTACTCATCACTCGCTTTGTTGCGGGTATCTGTAAGTACTAGTCGTCTTATTTAGTTGCGACTGCGTACCCATCACTCGCTTTACTATGGGTATCTAAGTACGAATTATTTCGTCAGGTGAACATAAACTTTGGCTCGTTTGTCTTTGTTCAGGTCGTCCGGCTTAGGTGCGACCATTCGTAGGAACGGCCAAAATGAATGAAAATAAACGAATGAATGAAAAGCCACGAGGACATAAACATAATAAACCTGGTGGGGTGGGTAAATGGACTACCCGTAGATTCTTTGAGTAGCTCATGAAACTCCGGGTGCTCGAGCATTTTCTTTCACCGAACACTGTTGCTCGCTGAAGCCTTTTTTTTTTTGATTGGGCCAAAAAATCTGGGCCCATAAATAAATCATCCAACAGCCCAGACCCATAAATTAAACAACTAATTGCCCATGCCCATATAATGGGTATTAAACCTAAGCCAAAACCCCAGCCCAACAATTTTATCCTGGCCCAGTAGGTTTTAAAACCTACGATTTTATTTTAGAGATGGCCCAACTATCAAGCCCTTTTTCTCCCCCAAAAGATCTGGCCCCAAATTGAAGATCAGAACAAAAATAAAAAGTGTACCTCCACGCGTCCAGAATACAACCCGAAACTCTTCCAATCCCCACGCGTCCAAAATTCTTCAACTCGGCGCCGCACCACTCTGTTTCGCCGTGGAGCGGCGACAGTGTTGGTGAGATGGTGGGACGAAGGCGAGGGCGAAGATGGTGGGACGAAGGTGGATGGTGACGGTGCCTTTGAGCGGCGGATTTTTGGTGATGCGGCCGCGAGGCCGAAGGCGGCGGTTGCGTGATGGTGGAGGCTTTGCGGCTCGTGCCGATTTGAGGTGACGGCGGCTCTGGTTCGGATGATTTTGGAGTGGTCGCCCGTGGCGTAGCGGCGTCCAACCGAGGCGGCGAAGTCTTGGCGACTCCACGGCCCTGTTCTTCATCTTCCTCATCTTTTTTTGTATGTATCTGTATATCTATACATGGGTGTGTATGTTGGATTTTTGAGGAATTATTGAGGAATTTTTTGTTGGTGGTGTTCTTGAGATTTCTTGGGTTTTTTGGATTTCTTGTTGTTCTTGACGAACATCGACTTCAATCCTCACCCTCCTTCTAGCGCCAATTGTTGACGGTCAAATATTTTACGATTCTGATGTGGCTTGTTGAATTTGACCACCAAACAAATAATTAATTGAACAAGAACACTGCGGGAAGAACCGTAGTTCTTCCCTGAAATGTGGGTGTATGTATATAAGTGGAATGAGGGAAACATTCCAGAGTTTTTCATTTTACAATGAAAGGTGAGGTCCTTTATATAAAGAGGACCAGCACGACAAATCGTAAGCACGATAAATCATGTGCATAAAGCATGACAAAACATATGCGTAAGCACGATAAATCTTTAAGCACGACAGTTCACGTGGTCTCGGTGGGACCTGCTGACATATGATAAATCGTCCTGCTGACATGTGATAAATCTGGTGATGCTGACGTGTGATAAATCTGGTGACAACAAATAGTTCAGGAGATATCTACACCATGTATAGTCAGCAGATATTACTCAGGATTAATGTTAGAAACTAAGAAGTCTGAAGACTCATAATGTCTGAAAACTCAGAAGACACTGAAGACTCAGGAAGACACTGAAGACTCGGATATCATTAAACACTCAGAGGGACCCTGAAGACTATCTACCTGAGGACATACAAAACTGAGGAAGATGCACATTTATAAGAAAATAAATGTTGCTCAAATCTTCAATTACAGACAAAAGGAACTAGAACTAAGTGTTGTTTAAGGGTGCCTCATTCAGAGAGTTTGACCTAAAAGAGCCATTTTGTTTGTCTACATTCACTGAAGACAAGAACCAATAAGAGAGAGACAACACTGTACTTCACTGACACAGAAAGCGACATGACATTGAATATGTCAGTAGTACTATGTTCCAGACTGCAAAAATTTGGTGATTGGCTACATTGGTTACATATTACCCAAACCATGCAAGGACGTATTCAAACCCTAAAATAGTCATTCATCAAAAACCAAAAGAGGAAACCCTTGATTTTATCTCTTCCAACGGATAGTTTTTCAAGAGTAACCTTGTAAAAGTTGCCTATAAATACCAGTAACCTTCACCATTGCAAGGTTACGGGAAATCCAAGCAACTCCAGAGCTCATTCGTATTCTTGCAAATTGAAGCACTCAAAAAACCTAAGATTTCCCAAGTGTTTCACATTGAAGAGAGCTCATTCACTAAGCCTAGTATTGTTATATATCCAAAGCTTAGTAAGAGATATCCTAACCTTTGAAACTGTTCTTATTGTCAAAGGATATCTCACCCTAGTTGGAAACCAACCAAAACCCAAACCCTATTGCTAGGTAGTTTGAGTGTGTGTTTGTTGGAGAGAAAGAGTTGTAAAGAGTGAGTAAGCTGCAGTTGAGTTCAGCCAGAAAGCTCTAGAGAAGAAGTTAGTAAGCTGTTTGAGACAGTCTGAAAGCTTGTGTGTGTTGAGTTAGTAAGTTGCAGTAGTCATCCAGAAAACTCAGTGTAGAAAAGTTAGTAAGCTGCTGAGTTCAGTCTGAAAGCTTTAGGAAGTAGAAGTAGAGGTGTGTTAAGGAATTTCTCTGAAGATCAGAGAGAGTGGATGTAGGAGCTTTGCCTCTGAACCACTATAACTTGTTGTGTTGTTTGCTTTCTGTTTTGCATTTTAACTGTTGCATATTTTCACTGAAAGCATCCTGATCTTCCTGATATTCAGTTGGAAACAATTCACTGAACTTGCATTAAACTGATCACATCCTTGTTGTAGGGAGAAATAACCTGACTTGGTGGAAGCCGGGAATTGGACCGTCCTATGGTTAGCACACTATCCGACTTTATCCAGCTGGAGCAAGATTTGAAGCGACTTCGGGAGATCGGTAAGTCGCTAGAGGAGTGGTAAGCCACGAAGGTCACGGGCTGACTTGGGATGACAAATAGGTCGCGAGGCGACTTGATAGAACCCGGAAGTCGGGACCGACTGAGCCCCGAGCTTAGTTGAAGATAAACATGGAAAAGATTCGGGTAGTTAAGGAGGCGAATTTCTCAGGATACAACCGGGGAATGTATATCTGTAAGTGCGACTTGCGGAACAAGAAAGGAAGGCCTAGGTTGGTCCACGAAAAGAAGCCCACGAAGGGTGTAACCCTAGTTCCATGTCTATAAATATAACTTGTAATGTACATTGTAAAGGATCAAACTCTTAGTATCCTAAGCAGAAATTATACAGTAAATTATCCTGGCTTGGTGCCCCCAGACGTAGTCTATTTCAAAGATGAACTGGGTAATAAAATCGTTTTTCATTTACCGCTTCTACCATTATACTGATCGGAACCTCATCAAACTATTTGCTTGTTCGCCGGTAACCAAACCGGGTACAATAATTGGCGCCATCTGTGGGAAACACAATTCCTACAAAATCACCCTGTTCAAAGGAAAACCCATCTCATCTCTGATCAATATCGATGGCAAGCAATTAGGCTAATCTGAACGGGCAAGAGCTTGATGCCCTCGATGGGCACAAAGCCTCTATGAGCTCAAAGACACCGGCCCCATCAAGGCCGCCACCCGGACACGTGATGACCCCGACCGTGGAACCTGGTGCGTACCCTACGACGCAAAGGCCGTAATGGCTATCCTCAACAAAAAGCGCCTTGCGTTCGATGAGGAGGACGTGCAGCCTCCTCCCAAGAGGTCGGACCCTTAAAAAACAAGGAACCACGGGACTGAAAGGGGCATTCGGCGGGCTAACTGGCCTATGATCCGCCAGACACACCTTGGTCCGCAATCGCCAGCTCCTCAGGAGGCCGGCAGGTTCGAACAATGTATTCGACCGACTCGGCGACCTTGGGGTTCAGAAAGCCCCAGGGATTATTGAGGATGAGGCGCAATCTGAGCCTCGGCGAGCTGATCAGGTGGAGTGCGACCTTACCCTTGCACTGAACCTCCACCACAACGACTTGCCAAGGGGATCGACCGTGCATTGAGGTGACCCCTCGGCAGCAATGGAGACCATTGACCATTCGCGATGCTCAGGTCGCAGCTCTGACCCGGACGATCAAACAACTGATGGAGCACATGGAGAATCGGAGCGGGCCAGCGGGGTCAGACCCTTTCCTAGCTGTCCCGGACTCCCCACTCGGAACTCTGGTCACCTTGGCGGCTACCCAAAGGAAGATTAATGTCGCGGCCTTGGATCGCTACAGTGGGAACACGGACCCAAGGGTCCATGTAGCGAAGTACAACTCGTACATGGCCTCTATGGGTACCACTGACGTGACCAAATGTCGGCTTTTTTCTTTAAACCTGAGCGACCAGGCTCACCAATGGTTCACCTCTCTGCCACCCCTATCGGTGGACACTTTCGAGCAGCTCGCTCGCCTATTCCTGACTCACTTCACTGCCCTGGCGTCCCGACCTGCGACCAGGCAGCGCCTGATGAACACCCAATAGGGGGACATAGAATCTTATCGGTCCTATGTCAAAAGGATCGATAAGCTGATCTTGGAAGGAGATCCCATTGGGGATGAAGCAAAACTACTGGGGGTTGTCTCCGGCCTCAAGAAAGGGACCAAACTCTGGCGGCGCATGACGGCCGAATACCCGACTAGCTACGCCGACTTATGAAGGCGGGCTAGCGACCTGATACACATAGCGGAGCTCCTGGAATCCCGACTCTCCGAGGCTAAGGAGGTCACGGAGCCTAAGAAAAGCTCCAAAAAGGCCACCACACAGTACAAGCAGCCTGAAAGATTCAAGCCTTTTGAGGAGAGCATTCCGGTGAAGTTGATGGACGCACTGGGTATGACCCCAGGACACATCTTCGCCCAGATCCGAGAGTGGGAATTACTTCTCCCGCCATGCCCGGTAATGAGTAATGTCAAGCAGAACCCCAACAAGTATTGCCACTTTCATGAGCAGACCGAACATTATACCAGTGAGTGTAAGGACCTGTTGTCCTAACTCTGGAGGTTATACAAAGACGGCCTGCTTGACGAATTCGTCAAGCGACCTCAGAAGACCGGCGACCAGGATCAAAGAGGTCGCCAGCAAGGAGAGCGAATTTTGGGAGATGAATTTAATAAAGAAGTTTTGATTAGATCCCAAAAACCCTGAGTATGACATGTTCAGGATAATCTTGACAGACTGAGTCAGGTTTCAGTATAGATTGTTCAGGAAGTTATCTGCACCATGTATAGTCGGCCGCAGATATAGATCGAGGTTAGATTTTGAAGACATCAAGATTCAAGAAATAAATCAAGACATCAAGACTCAATAAGTTCTTTGAGACATCAAGACTCGAAGAAGTTGTCAAGACATCAAGATTCATGAAAGTAATCAAGACATCAAGACTCGGATATCACCAAGACACCAAGACTCGAGAAGTTGTCAAGACATCAAGACTCAAGATGTCATCAAGACATCAAGACTCGTAAGATATTGAAGACCCAAAGAGTTCTTCAAGACTCGATGAAGATCTTCAATACTTCAAGATAACTTTGAATGTTCGGAAGACTTCAATATAATCTATCCAAGACTACTAAAACTGAGAAAAACTCAAATATTCGAAAAAAATATATTGCCCCAAAAATTTATATTGGCAGACAAAAGGACTAAGTCTAAGTGTTGTTTAAGGTTGTCCTCATTCGAGAGATTGACCAAAAAGAGTCGTTTTGTTTGTCTACATTCATCAAGACAAGAACCAATCGTAGGAAGACAACATCGCATTTTATCGACAATTGAAAGCGACGGGACCTTGAATCATGTCAAGAGTAGTAAGTTCCATCGCAAAAATTGGTGATTGGCTACATGACTGCATATTTCCTAATACATGCAAGGGAGTGTTCAAACCCTAAATATAGTCGTTCATCAAACACCAGAAGAGGAAACCCTTGATACTATATCCTCCAACGGATAGTTTTTCAAGAGTTACCTTGGTGAAGTTGCCTATAAATACCAGTGACCTTCTACATTGAGAGGTTACGGGAAATTTCAAAGCAACTCAAGAGCTAATTCGTATTATTGCAAATTGAAGCACTCGAAAACCCTAGTTGGAAACCAACCCAAAACCCAAACCCTTTGTTAAGGTAGTTTGTGTGTGTTTTGTTGGTGAGTTAGAGTTGTAAAGAGTTAGTAAGCTACAGTGAGTTAGCCAGAAAACTCTAGGGAAGAAGTTAGTAAGCTACTTGTGGTAGTCTGAACACTTGTGTGTGTTTGAGTTAGTAAGCTGCAGTGAGTCAGCCAGAAAACTCAAGGTAGAAAAGTGAGTAAGCTACAGTGAGTTAGCCAGAAAGCTTTAGGAAGTGGTTAAGGAATTTCTCTGAAGATCAGAGAGAGTGGACATAGGAGCTTGAGTCTCTGAACCACTATAATTGTTGTGTTGTTTTGCTTTCTGTACTGCATTATTATCTATTGCATGTTTTTCACTGAAAGCATAGTTCACTGATATTCAGTTGGAACCAATCCACTGAACTTGCATCAAATTGATCACAGCCTTAATCACTATTTTATTGAAGGGAAGATTTTCAGCAAAGCTAAAACGAGTATAAACTTAGGGCCAACCATTCCGCACACTTGAGTAGCTAGAACAGATAGTTACCAAACTAAACTAACTTTACTGATGGTTCAGTAAGATAATTATCTGATCCAAGCGCCTCAGGATCTCTGATAAACTCAGGCTCAATTGGGCTAATCTGAAGCTTCTGAAAGCAGCTCAGGATCATTGTCTCAGTAGACTTTGATTCAGGGCAATCCGTGCTTCTCAGGGCAAAATCATCAGGATAACCTGACCCATCTGACCTCAGTGAAATAAAAGTTTTAAAAATCACTGAACACGTGTATTCCCCCCCTATACACGTGTGAGACTCGTTAGCACCGGGACCAAGAAATGGTATCAGAGCAGTGGTTCATTTTGACCACTTGCTTTGGTAGCCATAGTCTATTTTGCTGAAAGACTTTGGTGGTCTACTGAATAGATCTGTTGTTGATATCTTACAAGGCTCAGTCATCATGCCTTCTAAGAAACTTCCTATGTTCTCTGTTGAGAGCTATGACCTATGGAGATTGAGAATGCAGGCTCATCTGTATTCAAAACATGAAAGAATGTGGAGAGTGGTTTCTGAAGGACAATTCAAATTTACTGTTGTGAATCCCAGAATCACTGATACTGAGAGGTATGATCCCAGAGATGAATTTACAAAGCCCGATGATCAACTTACTCCTGATGAGAGAAATTTAGTTAATCTGGACTACATTGTTAAAGATACTTTGTATAACACTATTGATGATGGTGTTATGGGGATGATTTCTCACTGTGAAACTGCAAAAGAAATATGGGACACACTTGTTGTTATGTGTCAAGGCACATATCATATTAAGGAAAACAAACTTTCTGTTGCTATTGGAAAGTTTGATAGCTTTGAAATGGAAGATAGTGAATCCATTGACAAACTTGAGGTTAGATTCACTAGCATCATGAATGATCTGAGTGCCCTTGGGAAAAGATACCCACAGAGAGAAGTGACACTGAAAATTCGTAGAGGATTATCTAAGAAATGGGATATACATGTTGTGGTGATTGAAAACACCAAAAATATTGATTCCATTCCATATCAACAAGTTTTCTCTGAACTGAAAGCTTATGAGTTTGTGATTGACAAGAAAACTAAGAAATCTGACAGCAAAGATGATTCTTCATCTAGCAAGAATGTGGCTTTCAAAGCCAAAGAGAAATCCTGTAAGTCTAGAGAGTCTGAGAACTCACTTGCCAAAAATCAGGATGAGCAGGAGGATAAGCTAGTACTGATGGCAAGGAGGTTTGAAAGACTCAATAGCAGATATGGGAAATATAAGAAATATTACAGGAATCACAGGTACAAGAGAGACTCAGAAGCTGAGGACAGATACACTGAGAAAAGGAAGGACCAGAAAGCTGAAGGATCCTCATCCAAGAAGAAGGACTCCAAGACCAAGGAGGAAAGTGATCAGGATGATGATACCAACAGATGCTACAACTGTCAGAAGAAAGGTCACTTTCAATATGACCGCCCCGAAATGAAAAGCTAAGAAAGAAAGGAGAGACAAGCCAAGAGAGACAGAAGATCTCCAAAGAAGAAAGCTATGATTGCGAGAAGAGGAAGAACATTCTCGAAGAAGGTTCCAGTTCCTCAGATGAAATTTTCTCAGACAGTGACAGTGATGATGTCTGTCTTATGGCTATAGAGGAGGTAAATTCTTCTATCTTTGTTGTTGCTCCTACACAAGCACATGAGTTCTCAAGTTCAACTGTAACCAGTAACTTTGACCTGATGGATTCTTTTGAGAATCTTATGAAGGACTATTTTGTGTTACAAGAACTACTCACTAAAAAAGTCAAGAAGCGTAACAAAAGGAACCGATCACGAGAATCAAGTGGAAAGACTCTAAAAATGCTGAGATCACTTCTCAATTGATGGGAACTACTGATGAACTGGATGTTCTGAAAGTACAACTCTCAGAAAAAGAGGTGATAGAGATCCTGAATCGAAAATTAGAGAAATCCACTAAAGAGATTCAAATTTTATCGAATCGAAGTTCAATGACCTCTTTGAGAAGCATGAAACTCTAAAGAAATGTGAGGATAGTCTTGCAGAGAAAGTTAGCTCTATTGAATTACGCATCTAAAGTGATAGATGAAATTCAGAGTTATCAAAGACCAAGAAACTATAAAAAGCTGGATTGGGATACATTCCATGGGGGACCTCACAAGGTCTTCAATCTTGCTTCTAGTAGCACCAAGATCGCCTTTTGTTAAACCAATGGCATCTAATCTTCTTACTGAAGAACTGCCCAGAGTTTTAGACAAGGGTAAAGGACCTATGGTTTTAAAAAAATCAAGGTTCAGGGAAGAAAACCCAGACCTCAGGAAAAGTCTAGAAAATTTGAACACTCAGTAGGAAATTTTTCGGGCCAAGATTTCAAGCCTCAAGCTAAGAATACCAACCTAAAAGAGATCTCAAGACTTGAACCATCGAGGAAATTTTAAGAAGAGAAACACTTTCGGCGAGATATTCTCAACCGAAAAGACCAAGTCCTCAGTTCTTGAAAGACCCCAATTTGAAGACAGGCAACCTAAACCCCACTTGCCTAAGGGTAAAGGTTTCTTGAACCCAAGTCAGCAGAGACAGAGACCAGCTGCACCAAAGCTAAGGCACTTGAACAAAAGGCCTGAACCCAAGAAGAACTCTAAGGCTCATGTTCATGCTAAGGCTAGCACTCATGCACAGGATACTGCCAAGGCTCCTAGGGTGGTGAATGTGTATGTAGATGTTTATGGGAGACAAATCAGCCACTCTAAATTAATTAGAGTTGTTAGGCAGATTTGGGTTCCAAAAGGTTCAGCTAACCTGGTAGGACCCTACACCAAATGGGTACCTAAGAGCGATCTGCTTTTTTTTTGAAGGAAAAGGGCACCGAAATAATGAAAAAAAACATATAGACCGATGAGTGGAAATGAATTGGCTCCTGCTGTATGGTATCTGGATAGCGGATGTTCAAGACATATGACAGGATATAAGCAACTAATCATTGACTATGTTGAGCAAAAAGGCCCTCAGATCACATATGGAGACAATTCCAAAGGACAAACTAAAGGATATGGAACCCTTGAAGTTGACTCAGTTCATATCCATGGTGTTTCATATGTGTTCCGGTCTAAAAGCATAACTTGCTTTCTATCACCAATTCTGTGACAAAGGATTCAAAGTGTTGAGTTCTCAAAGAACTTATGTTATGTAAAAAGACAATACTTCACGTAAAATTTTACTTGACCGGGTACTAGAAAAGGAAATGTGTATCTTCTTTCGATTGAGTTCAACTCCTAAAGATACATGTTTGGTTGCAAAAAGTTCAACTGATACCAGTTTGTTGTGGCACAAAAGAATGAATCACTTAAACTTCAAAACCCTGAACAAACTTGCAAGATTAGCACCTGTAAGGGGGTTACCCAATGAAGTGTTCAAGAAAAGATCATGTATGTGATGCTTGTCGAAAAGGAAAACAAATCGTAGCATCTTTCAAAAACAAAGTAGATGTTTCTACCGATAGAATACTACAACTGTTACATATGAATCTATGTTTCTCCAATAGAATACTACAAGTGAGCACTGAATCTCTTTGGTCCAAAGAACATCTGTGAGCACTAATACACACGCGTGTGGTAGTTGATGACTACTCTAGATATGCATGGGTCATATTCTTACTCAAGAAGAAAGAGACTCGCATAAAAACTAACTACGAACTCATTGAAAAGGCTTAGTATCGAAAAGAATCGAAATGTGGTCAAAATCGGATCGATAAAGGAACCGAGTTTATCAATCATATCATATCGATTAAAGTCACGAAGAAATGGAATAGCTCATGAAACATCACCGCCAAGGACCCCACAATGAAATGGTGTTCTTTGAAAGAAGAAATAGGACTCGAAAAAAAGTTCGCAAGACAATGATTCTTTGAAGTCGATATTCCTAAGAGATTTTGGGCTGAAGCTATCAACACCGCATGCTACTCTCAGAACAGATCCATGCTGACCAAGAACCAAGGAAAAACTCCATATGAGTTGTGGAATGAAAGGAAGCCTCTTGTTTCTTTCTTTCGTGTGTTTGGTTGCAAGTGTTTCATACACAATAATGGTAAAGATCAGTTGAAAACTTTTGATAGCAAAGCTGATGAAGGGATATTCTTAGGATATTCTGAAGTTAGTAAAGCCTTCAGAGTTTACAACTGTAGGACTCTTATTGTGGGAGAAACACCTCATGTTGTTTTTGATGAATCTACTTGTGTTCAGAAGAAACAAGAACATGGCTCAGGAGAACTGATCAAGAGAATCACCAGACTTAGCATGAAAAAGAATGATAAAACATCCTCTGAACCTGAAAAGAAGAAGTCAGCCACTTTCTATGAATGGAGTGAATCAGACTTAGATAAAGAAGTTCAGGATGGAAAAACTCAGGATGGTGAGACTCAGGATGGAAATTCTCCACTGAAGGAAAGCCAACACACTGAAGCTGACCAATCTAAACATACACCAATTCAGAATCAGGTATGTAATGCCGATGAAGATGTGGTCACAACTGAGGCAAACTCTGAATCTATCAACCAATGGGGAACAAATGTCTCTGACAATGTTCTGAATGGAATTTCCCCTGAGGAAGATAATTCTCTTTCTCCTTTTCTGTTGTTCCCTGAATATAATGAACTACCTGAACCTAACATTTCTGATGTTGAGGATACTACTGAAGGGGGAACATCCAGGAGAAAATGGTTGGATAGTAATCCTACAAGTCAGATTGTGGGTGATCTATCAGATGGTGTCAAAACAAGAAGGTTCCATGGAGAAAGTGCTTTGTTCTGCTGCTTCCTATCTGAAAAAGAACCTACTGAGATTGAAGAAGCTCTACAAGATTCATTTTGGATTACTGCTATGCAAGAAGAGCTGAATCAGTTCTCAAGGAATGAAGTTTGGGAGCTAGTGGATAGACCTAAGAAGCACAATGTGATTGGAACTAAGTGGGTGTTCAAGAATAAAAGAGATGAAAACAACAACATTGTGAGAAACAAGGCAATGCTAGTTGCACAAGGTTATTCCCAAGAAGAAGGCTTGGATTATGATGAAACCTTTGCACCTGTTGCAAGACTAGAAGCCATCAGATTGTTTCTTGCATATGCTGCCCACATGAAATTCACAGTCTATCAGATGGATGTGAAAAGTGCATTTCTGAATGGTGTGCTTAAGGAAGAGGTTTATGTGGAACAACCTCCTGGTTTCAGAGAGAATGACCAAGTTTACAGGCTCATGAAAGCCTTGTATGGTCTTAAGCAAGCACCCCGAGGATGGTATGATACCATTTCTCAGTTTCTTACTAACCATGGTTTTATCAAAGGAACTGTTGATAGGACTCTGTTCAGGATAGAAGATGGGAAAGACATCTTACTTGTTCAGATTTATGTAGATGACATCATATTTGGATCTCCAAATCATCAGCTGTGTGAAAAGTTTTCTACCCTGATGAAAGGAAAGTTTGAGATGTTAATGATGGGGGAGGTGAATTTATTTCTTGGACTTCAGGTGAAACAAACTAAGGAAGGAATTTTCATCAATCAAGCAAAATACACCAGAGATCTGATTGCAAAGTATGGTGTACAGAATTGCAATACAGTTAGAATTCCTATGAATACTAACTACAAGATGGATCCTGATCCTGAAGGCAAATCAGTAAATCACACTGATTATAGAGGGATCATTGGATCACTGCTATATCTCACAGCAAGTAGGCCTGATATAACATTTGTTGTTGGGATATGTGCAAGATACCAAGCTAATCCTAAGGCTAGTCACATGGAGGCTGCCAAAAAGATTCTGAAATATCTTAAAGGCACTGTGAATAGAGGATTATGGTATCCAGCTGATGATAACCTTGAATTAACTGGTTATTCAGATGCTGATTATGGAGGATGTAGAATTGACAGGAAATCTACCACAGGAACTTGTCAATTTCTTGGAAGTAAACTGATATCATGGTTTTCAAAGAAACAAACCTCAGTAGCAACCAGTACTACTGAAGCTGAATACATGGCTGCAGGAAGCTGTTGTGCACAGATTCTTTGGCTCAGACAACAATTGAGGGATTATAAGATTATAGCCAATGAAGTACCTATATTTTGTGATAATAATAGTGCAATTGCTATTACACAAAATCCTGTATTGCACACCATATGTAAGCATGTTGATATCAGACATCACTTCATCAGAGATCATGTTGAGAAGAAAGACATCAGAATGGAGAAAATTGAATTAGGTATGTTGGATCCAGGTGAATAAAGCAAATCTGAAAACCCAAACCCTTTGTTAAGGTAGTTTGTGTGTGTTTTGTTGGTGAGTTAGAGTTGTAAAGAGTTAGTAAGCTACAGTGAGTTAGCCAGAAAACTCTAGAGAAGAAGTTAGTAAGCTACTTGTGGTAGTCTGAACACTTGTGTGTGTTTGAGTTAGTAAGCTGCAGTGAGTCAGCCAGAAAACTCAAGGTAGAAAAGTGAGTAAGCTACAGTGAGTTGGCCAGAAAGCTTTAGGAAGTGGTTAAGGAATTTCTCTGAAGATCAGAGAGAGTGGACGTAGGAGCTTGAGTCTCTGAACCACTATAATTGCTGTGTTGTTTTGCTTTCTGTACTGCATTATTATCTGTTGCATGTTTTTCACTGAAAGCATAGTTCACTGATATTCAGTTGGAACCAATCCACTGAACTTGCATCAAATTGATCACAGCCTTAATCACTGTTTTATTGGAGGGAAGATTTTTAGCAAAGCTAAAACGAGTATAAACTTAGGGCCAACCATTCCGCACACTTGAGTAGCTAGAACAGATAGTTACCAAACTGAACTAACTCTACTGAGGGTTCAGTAAGATAATTATCTGATCCAAGCGCCTCAGAATCTCTGATAAACTCAGGCTCAGTTGGGTTAATCTGAAGCTTCTAAAAGCAGCTCAGGATCATTGTCTCAGTAGACTTTGATTCAGGGCAATCCATGCTTCTCAGGGCGAAATCATCAGGATAACCTGGCCCATCTGACCTCAGTGAAAGAAAAGTTTTAAAAATCACTGAACACGTGTATTCCCCCCCATACACGTGTGAGACTCGTTAGCACCGGGACCAACTGCGACCTATCCCGCCCATGCCTGAAAATGCGGGAGATCGGGTGATACACACTCTCTCCCCTCTAGGGACGGTCGGGGGGCTAGCCTCCAGCTCCTCCTCCAAGCGGAAGATGAAAGCCAAAATAAGGGAGATAGAGAATGCCAGGAAGATGGTGTTGCCTGTCCTCGCCGTTGGGGAAGAGTCCAGTACCATCGAGTTTGGAGAAAAGGACAAGGCAGGGGTGGTCTATCCCAATGTCGATCCCTTGGTGATCCGGGCCAACATCATGGGGACTACGGTGTGTCGGCTTCTGGTCGACGGGGGGGACCTTCTGCAACATTCTTTTCAAGAAAACCCTGAACCAGCTCGGGGATGACGATGCCTACATTACCCCATGCGACCACCTCGTGAAGGGTTTTTGCGACGCTACCGTGAGGCCCACTGGGATGATCCGACTGGCCGTCGAGCTGATCTCCACACTGAATAGCAGAGTTAGGGCAACTAGGCTGTTAGATTTTCTAGTAGTCGACCTCCCCAGCTCCTATAATGGCTTCCTGGGGAGGCCTTTTGAACATGAATTCGAGGCTGCGTCCTCTACTTTCCATTTCTGTGTAAAATTCCCCACCAAGAGTAGGGTGGTCGGCACCGTTAAGGGCGACCAAGTCAATGCAAGAGGTTGTTTGATTTACTCTTCGTCTCCTTTCATTCTGCACAAGTACCTATCAAACAAGCATTTGTAATAGATAACAATGAACAAGATGAAGAGTTAAGTGAGAAAAGGGCAAACAGAAAAAGAACCTACAACGACCTCGACCCAAGAATAGGGCACGAACCCGACGAGTTCCTAGTCGAGGCCAACATCGACGATCCCCGACAAGATGGCCCAAGGGCCGTCCCGGGGGAAGAACTTGAAAAAGTCAAATTAGATCCAACTCGCCCGGATCTAGAAGTCATTATTGGCTCCAAGATACCGAACGACCTGAAGGGGGAAGTGATTGACTTTCTCAAAAAGAACTTCGATGTCTTTGTCTGGTCGCACAAGGACATGGTGGGAATAGATCCGGAAGTCGCGTGTCACCGACTTCACATTGACCCATCTCAGAGGCCGGTTTCCCAGAAAAGACGGAAATTCAACCCCGAGAAATATGCCGCTTTAGCCGTAGAGGTAAAGAAGCTACTGGATAACAACCTGATCATGCAGACCGACCAGCCTCAGTGGGTGGCCAATGCAGTACTGGTGAAAAAGTCCAACGTAACCTGGCGGTTGTGTATCGACTTCACCGACCTCAATGAGGTCTGCCCAAAAGATTTCTTTCCCATGCCGCACATCAACCACCTGATAGATAACACGGCCGGGCACGAGATGATGTCATTCATGGACGCTTTCGCGGGTTACCACCAAATAGCCATGCACGAACCAGATCAACAACACACCTCTTTCCTGGCCGAGAATAAACTATATTGCTGGAAGAGAATGTCGTTCGGCCTGAAGAATGTCGGGGCAACCTACCAAAGACTTGTCAATCATATGTTTGTCGATCAGATTGGGAAGTCTGTAGAAGTGTATGTCAATGATATTGTCGTCAAGAGCTTAAAAAGGGAGGATCATCTATTTCACCTCGCACAGACCTTCGATATCCTCAGGAAGTTCAATATGAGACTCAACCCCAAGAAGTGTAACTTTGGAGTGGAGTCAGGAAAGTTCTTGGGACATCTAGTCAGTAAGCGAGGGATCGAGGCAAATCCAGGGAAGGTCAGGGCCGTATTGGATATGGGGGCACCCCGTAATGTGAAAGAGGTTCAGAGACTCATGGGATGCCTGGCCGCACTAAGCAGGTTCATCTCCCGAATGGGGGAAAAATGCAAGATGATGTTCGACACGATCCGTAAGAAAAAAAAGTTCGAATGGACACCCGAAAGCTAGGATGCCTTTGAAAAAATCAAAGTGTACCTGGCAGATGTGAGCATACTGTCCAAACCTGTCCCGGGAGAGAAGTTGTTCCTGTATCTCGCGGCTTCGGAAATCGCCTTGAGCGCAGTATTAGTCCGAGCCGAGGGCCAGATCCACCTGCCCATTTACTTTGTCAGCCAGACATTGAACGAGACGGAGCAATGCTACCCATCGCTAGAGAAGCTGGCATACGCATTAGTCATGAGTGTGAAGAAACTGAGGCCTTACTTTTTCGATCACCAGGTCGAGGTTCTCACTTCCCTGCCGCTGCGGAACGTGCTCCACCGACCAGACACTTCAGGCCGATGTCTCAAATGGGCCATTGAGGTCGGGCAATATGGTGTGACTTATGCGCCATGACCTGCAGTTAAGGCCCATGCTCTGGCCGATTTCTTAGAGGAGCTTACATTCCCTTCTGAAGCAGAGAATTTGAGCGGTTTGTCGTGGGAGCTGTTCGTAGATGGGTCGGTGACCTCTCACAAGTCGGGAGCCGGCCTAGTCTTAATGAGTCCTGAGGATATCTCATTCCAAAATGCCATTACCTTTGATTTTCCCGCAACGAATAATGAGGCCGAATATGAGGCGCTCATCAGTGGCTTAGAAATGGCAACTGCCATGGGCGTCAAGAGATTGCAGGTCCATACCGACTCCCAACTTGTGGCCTGCCAAGTTTCAGGGGAGTACGAGGCTAGGGATGATAGGATGGCAGCCTATCAGGAAATTGTAAAAACACTGTGCCTGAAGTTCACACAGATCCATGTCAAGCTGATACCGAGAGATCAGAACTCGCGAGCTGATGCTCTGGCCCGGCTGATGACCTCTGAAGGATCACCAGACATGAAAGATATCACCATAACGACACTTCCCCACCCATCCACCGCGCAAGTAACTGTGACAACATTAGAAACCCCGGTGTCGAACTGGATGACACCCATCATGGAGTATCTGATAAGCGGCCTCCTGCTACCCGATCGCGTCCAGGCTCGGCAGTTGCAGTTATGGGCCGCACGATACACAATGATCAGCGAGGAGTTATGAAAGCGAGGCTTCAGCATGCCCCTACTTTGATGTATTACGCCTGAACAAGGTCAAGTCATTCTTCGAGAAATACACGAAGGGGCATGCGGAAACCACACTGGGGGGAGTCGCTGGCCCACAAGACCACAAGGCAGGGATATTTCTGGCCAACCTTAAGGGCCGATGCCATCGTTTTCGCCCGCAAATGCCACAAATGTCAGATCTATGCTCCCTCCATCAAGATCGCACCAGAAGAGCTCACAAGCATCCTCAGCCCTTGACCTTTTGCAAAGTGGGGGATAGACATCATTGGGCCACTCCCAACGGCCCCGAGATCAGTCAAGTATGCCCTAGTAGCGGTGGATTACTTCACAAAATGGGCCGAGGCTGAGGCATTGGCGACCATAAACCAAGATCATGTCATCAGGTTCATATGGCGAAACATTATCTGCATGTTCGAGCTACCTCAGGCGATCATATCAGACAATGGAAAGCAGTTCAACGGTATTAAGATCGATGCCTTCTTCAAAAAGTGGAAGATCACAAAGTTGTTCTCTACCCCATACCACCCTCAATCAAACGGTCAGGTCGAGGCCGTGAACAAAATCATAAATCACACGCTCAAGGCCAAGATCGAGGGGGGAAAATGGAAATGGGCTAGCGAGCTCCCAGATGTGTTGTGGTCATACAGAACGACCTGGAGAAATTCAACGGGAGAAACCCCTTATTCGCTAGCTTTCGGAACTGAGGCAGTTAAGCCCGCAAAAGTCAACTTCCCGACCTTCCGAACCAGCCAGGTCGCTTTCAACCATAACGACGAGGCCATGGAAAGGAACCTCGACTTACTTGAAGAAAAGCGACTGGAGGCTAACATGAGAAATTCCAGATACAAGCAGAGGTCTGAGAGATAGTACTGTTGGGATTATACTGAAAAGTATGCTTTTACTTTGTATAATCGAAACTGAATTTTCAGACTTATTTACTGAAATAAATTATTTATCACTGATGCTTTAAATATGATTGAATGTTACATATATTTACTGCATAACTGTTCAATAATTCGTACGTGTTACATTGTAGTTAATTTAGTGATACCAGATCACAGAAGATTAAATTAACAGTCCCTTGTAACTAAAAGTACGCCATTCACGACCTAGATGGAAATGAACAACCCATCACGAAAGGTTGAGGTGTAAGGCTCAGAGTGGTTTGTCTTGACCAAGAGATTACACTAGTGCATGACTGATGCGCTGAATAGGACCTACAGGAGGATAAATTCTTCAGAACTGAACAAGGAAGAATTAGACCTCAGTGGTTCGTTGTTTCTTAACCTTCTTCCCTTAAATAGGATCACGTGGGATTGGTAACTATTGCTTTGACTTATCATGGGTAGCGAATCAGAGAGATTCAATACTTTTTATCTTAGGCAATATTATTGGTCACATGTGATTGCTAAGATTTAATACGAAGAATCGTGTGCAAGTACGCTTGTTTGATTTGCCCCCTTGGGAGGTTCATAAGCTTTATCATACCAAATCTTGCAAGTGGAATTAGTTTCCGGTATGGATAATAATGTTGAACCGTTCCTCGACCAAGGACAAAAGATGTTAATTAATGGAAAGCTATTTCAGTGGCTTGAATTAATTAATGGGCTAGATAATCTTAAACACGGGAAATAATGACCGGGAGCTATATTGACTGTAATATGGGTTAAGATGGATAGTGCAATATTAATTATGTAGTGGGATTAATTAATATTTATGGGCTTGAATTATATTGTGGCTCAATATTTGATATTCAAGGTCCATTAGAAGGTCCAATCTTAATTCTCCTAAAGGCCCCCTGAGTAGCCCAACATATAGTCAATTAACTGAAAAGGTAATTAAAAATAAAATAAATATTGTTGCTTAATTTTTCCTAATTATTTCAAAATTTATGGATAAAAGAGGGAGAAATATTTTCTTTAAATTTTGTTATGGAATGGAGATATGTATTCTTGGAATACAAGATTATCTCATTAAATTCAAGAAATCTCCCACTTGGTTATTCATTAAGGAATTTTGAAATTTTTGGAAATATAGTGGGCAAGAAAGATTTTCTTGATTTTCTTGAAAAGATGTTATGGAAGATATGTATTTCTTGAAATACAAGAATATCTCATAAATTCAAGAAGATCCAAATCTTGGGATCTTCCTTAGTATTTTCGAAAATTATCCATAATTGAGGAGGTGGGATTTTTGTAGAATATTTTAATTATGGAAAAAAGAATATAGGAGATATATTCAAGATTTCTTGGTGACCAAGAAAAGTCTTTTCCCACATTGATTTTCTACAAGAAATTTCGACCACTCCTCTCCTATAAATAGGGGATGATTGTTTTATTCCCAAGTACAATTCCATGTGCTGGAAAAATTAGCAAATCCACACAAGTGGTGCAACAAAGTTTATTTTTTCCTTTTGTTAATTGTTCGACAAGTGTCCTTCCACCGGATAGTTGAGCAAGGGCTAATGGAATACTTGGGAAGTCCTTTTGGTTAGTCCGTCCAACTAAATTCACTGCCATCCCGAGAGGTACGTTCACGTAAACCCGTAGATTCCGCATGCGTAGGTTTTACGTTGTTTTTTATATGCATGATATGTTGTTGCAATTATTATTTGAATTAATATAGGATTAATTCATGTTAGTAATAATTAATGAATTAAATTTGTATTTAAATATTCACCCCGAATAGATCTGTGCAACTCATTTCCCAACAACTGGTATCAGAGCCACGGTTTCGGGCTCTAAATTTTTTAAATTGTAATTTAATTCGTGGACATTAAATTTGAAATTGGATAGTAGAACTGTTAGATCTGTTTTGCAGGTATCCAATTGTCATGGATTTTAATGTGTTTATTTATGCATGCATATATAAATTGTTTTTTAATTCGATTGCTCGGATTTGTTTTGCCTCGCGAGAAAATCCACGAGTAGATCAGATTTGTTTGATTTGATCAATGTAATAGACTAGTCTAGATCTAGGTTTATTTATTTTTGTAAATAAATTGTAACCTGGATCGGAATGAAGAGATCTAAGAATTAAAGGACAAAATCTAGAATCAGCGTGGCGGCGCTGGCTACCTGGCAAGACGCGCACAGTGGCGCAGGCCAGGCCGAGCGCCAGGCGAGAACAGGCCGCACGACGGCGGGCACTAGTGACGAGGTCTGTGGCGCTTATCGAACCCCGACGGGCGGCGATGCAAAGCGCCATGCGCTGGGCGCTACAGCAGGACGCCGGGTCGCCAAAGTCGCCATGAGGCGGAGGCTGGCGATGCGCGTGCGGATGCACACGCTATTTTGCCGAGAGCCGCCGACACCTGCCGACGGGTCTTGGGGGCATGCCGAGGCACCCCAGTGGTATGGCCCCGCTCGGGCGGTGCCGAGGTTGGTTCAGCCAGCGGCCCGGCGGATGTGGGCGTACATCCCGGCCAAGGAAATGCTGGCGTGGCATTTCGAGACGAAGTATTTTTTGAGACAAACAAGTGGGAGAAATTCGAGACGTGTTTCTTCAAGATCAAGCCAAGAAAAATCAAACCATGACAATTGGATAATTTGTGCCCAATATGTTTATTTTTCTGTTTTGCTTGATTTATTTGTGCTATCTTATGCTTTATTTAATTTGTTTAAATGTGTTTGCATGAGGGTTGCCAAATAAAAAAATCTCACCTTAAAAATTACTAAGTATGTTTAAATAATTAATTGACAATTTTATTCCGGATAATAAAATTGAATTAATTTTGACCTCCATGATTTATTCATTTGTGAATTCTTTTGGAGAAATTCCCCCCACGGGACGGTCAAATGATAGATTTCACATGAATGAATTCCAAACAGATGATTGTGGGTTATTACTAGTGGCGACTATGACCCTCCCCACGAGGCTCGATCAAAGCAAAATAGTAATTCTGTATTTAATCATGATTATTATTTAGGTATAAAATTGATATGCATATACTTCCCCGAAGTCCCTGTCAATTTTATATTGGTCAAGTGGGAGCCAACTATTAAACTGGATATTAAAGGTTTGTAATTGTTCTTATTTGTAACCTGCTTGAATGTGTTTAAATAATGACCCACCCCACGTGGCTTATTTAAACTGTTTTGAGATGTTGGCTGATGCATGTTCATATTTTTTTAGATTTTAATATGATGCATGTGATCGAACCTTGTGATATATTTGTGCTTATGCATTTTATTATTTATTTCAGTTCATCATGTCGCAACCTTTTAATCCACTGTTCAATATAGTAAAAGACAATTTGCTCACTGGAGAAAATTTTGTTGATTGGAATCAAAAACTCACTATTTTTCCTCACTGCACAAAGCCATAACTGGATTCTGACCACACCTAAACCGGATAAACCATCAGATGAGTCCACTAAGACGGTTAAGAAAGAGTATACTGACTGGGAGCGGTCTAACGAAATGGCAAAGTGTACCATCTTGGCTTCTATGTCAGATGTGTTGCAACACCAACACCAAAACATTGAGACCGCTGCGGAAATCATGACTAGTCTTAAAGCGATGTTTCAACATCAGAACTGTGTGGCTCGTCAGATCACCATGAGGTACTTGCTCTCTATGAAAATGGTGGAGGGAAATTCCCGTAAGGGAGCACGTTCTCCAGATGATGGCTCACCTTAATAAACTTGAGGTACTTGGCGCTGAATACGATATCGAAACCCAAATCGATTTCGTGCTCCATTCTTTGCCGAAAAGCTTTGAACAGTTCAGGTTCAACTACCAGATGAATAATCAGAAGTTCTCGATGCCTGATCTGTTGTAAGCTTTAGTCTCGGCAGAGGCGATAGTGGGGCAGAAGAGCCAAGCCTTGGTGGCAAATGGACCTTCTTCTTCTTCTAGACCAAGGGGTGGTAAGAACAAGAAAAGGAACAAAGGCCACAAGCAAGTGAACTCAAGTGTTGCCAATTGCAAAGATAAGGTGAAGAAGGGTGGTGGAGTGAACAAGCCAGCTAAGGGGAAGTGCTTCAACTGCGGTGAGAAAGGACATTGGAGGTCAGCCTGTTCTACACCTAAAAGGGATGGAAAGAAAGGTAATTCTCACGCACTAGTTGTTGAAACTTGTTTAGCAGCGTATGCCTCCCATTTAGTGGGTGGTGGATACGGGATCCACTAATCATGTTTGTTTCACATTACAGGGGTTCAAGCGGACCCGGCAACTTAGTAGGAGTGAGGTCCTCATCACACTGGGCGATGCTACGAGAGTGGCAGCTGAAGCAGTGGGAGAAGTGCACCTATCTTTTGAAGACAGAGTTTTATTTTTGAGATATTCTTTACCTTCCGGATTTTAGAAAGAATTCGTTTTCAGTTTCTAAACTTTTATGATGGATATTTGGTTACTTTTTAATAAAGTTGTTACCATTTTTCTTTTTGATAAATTTATCTATCATGGAACGTTGTTGAATGATCTCTATACAATTAACTGTGCACACCACTCACGAAATGTATCCTATAACACATCAACTGTTTCTGAGAAAAGAAAACGTTCATCAAACGTGAACGAGACACTTCTTTGGCATCTAAGATTGGGTCATATAAATCCAAAGAGGATCCAAAGGTTGGTGAGAGACGGTTCACTAGGGCTTCTCCAAGTTGAACCAATTCCAACCTGCGAATCATGTTTGGAGGGTAAAATGACCAAGAGGGCATTTGGAGCCAAGGGGAATAGGGCCAAAGAAGTGTTAGAGATCGTTCACACAGATGTATGTAGTCCAATGTCAACCAAAGCAAGAGGAGGTTATGAGTAATTTTATTGATGATTACTCAAGGTACGGTTACATTTCCTTATGAAGCATAAATCTGAGACCTTTGAGAAATTCAAAGAATTTAAGGCTCAAACAGAGAATCATAGGGAAGAACGTATCAAGTCTCTACGATCTGATCGTGGAGGCGAATACCTCAGCAATGAGTTTTGAACTACTTATCTGATGAAGGGATTGTATCCCAGCTCATTGCACCCGGAACCCCTCAACAAAACGGGGTAGCAGAGCGAAGAAACAGAATTATTTTGGAAATGGTTAGATCAATGATGAGTTATGCGGATCTTCCCGAGTCATTCTGGGGTCATACCTTGGAAACAACGACTTACATTCTGAACTTGGTGCTATCCAAATTGTTTCCCAAAACTCCCAAAGAATTGTGGGCTGGGCGCAAGCCCAGTATGAGACACATGAGAATTTGGGGGTGTTCGGCCTACGTGTTGGACAAGGAAGCAGGTAAATTGGATCCTCGATCAGAATTAAGGCTGTTTGTAGGATACCCCAAGGGAACAAAAGGGTGTATGTTCTATAGTCCCGAAGATCAAAAGGTGGTCATAAGCACCCACTTTAGATTTTTGGAAGAAGACTATATGAACCAAAGAAAACCCAGAAGTGAGATTACCTTAAATGAGCTTAGAGGGCAAACCTCAGTGCCAACTGTACTAGATGATATACCAATCGATACGCTTTCACAACCAGAGCCTCGTCATAGTGGGAGGGTTGTTAGACAGCCCGAGAGATTCATGGGAATAGGAGAGTCCTCGGACTTGATTCCCGGACAAGACAAATCAGACCCATGGATATATGACGAGGCACTCCAAGATAAGGATGCAGGTTCTTGGCAAACAGCAATGAAAGCCAAAATGGGTTCTATGTTTCATAATAGAGTGTGGGAGCTAGTCAAACCACTTAATGGAGTCAAACCCATTAGATGCAAGTGGGTATATAAGAGGAAAAGAGGATCGGACGGGAAGGTTGAAACCTTTAAAGCAAGACTAGTGGCGAAAGGTTACACTCAGAAAGAAGGGATCGATTATGAGGAATTTTTTTCGCCCGTAGCCATGCTTAAGTCCATCCGTATTCTCTTATCGATTGCTACGCATTTCGACTTTGAAATCAGGCAAATGGATGTCAAGACAGCTTTCCTTAACGGAAGTCTTGATGAAGAGATCCATATGCAACAACCCCAAGGCTTCATTGAAACAGGCCAAGAACACCAAGTTTGTAAGCTCAAGAAGTCCATTTACGGACTCAAACAGGCATCCAGAGCTTGGAACCAAAGTTTTTGATCATGTAATAAAGTCTTATGGGTTTGATCAAAATGAGTTTGAAAGTTGTGTGTATAAAAAGCATGTCGGAACTGCATTGATATTCTTAGTACTATACGTAGATGACATTGTGATCATCAGGAACGATGTGAAGGTGTGGTCAGACGGGCATGGCTTTTCAAAACAGTTTGATATGAAAGACTTAGGGAAAGCCAGACACATCCTTAGGATCAAGATCACTCGAGGTCGTAAGAAAAGGATGATCGGGTTATCGCAAGTTTCATACATAGACACTGTCTTGAAACGCTTCAGCATGCAAGATTCCAAGAAAGGATTCGTACCTTTCAGACTTGGAATTCATCTATCCAAGAAAATGTCCCCTAAGACGCAGAAGGAGATAGATGACATGAAAGACATTCCTTGTGCTTCAGCTGTCGGAAACCTTATGTATGCAATGCTGTGTACGAGACCGGATATCTGCTTTGTCGTAGGCATGGTAGCAAGATATCAAAGTAACCTAGGGAAAGCGCATTGGACGACAGTTAAAAACATTCTAAAGTGTCTGAAAAGAACTCGGGATAGAATGTTGATTTATCAGTCAGATACTCCAATCCCCATCGGCTACACGGACTCAGATTTCCAATCAGACTTAGATTCCAGTAATTATCTGCCTCAGTTAGTGTGTTTCCATTTGGGAAGTGTAGCCATCATATGGACGAGTGTGAAGCAGAAATGCATCACTGACTAAACCATGGAAGTCGGGTAAGTAGCTGCTTGTGAAGCAATGAAAGAACCGATTGGGCTCTAGATCTTCTTAGTGGACTTGGATGGTGTTCTGAATTTGTCTAACAATATCTGCTAGGGGCGGTTGCAAATTCAAGAGAACCAAAAGTCCACGAGTCAAACAAGCACACTAAAGGAAAGACATCTTATATGAGAAATCGTTAAGAGATGAGATATAGATGTGGCAAAGATAGCGTCTGAGGACAACCTAGCAGATCTATTCACAAAGAGTCTGCCTCTGAATACATTCGAGAGACATGTGGAAGGAATGGGTGTCAAGACCATTGCCAATCTGCTTTGAGTATAAGTGGAAGAAACTATTAGGTTCGTGTAGGTTACATTAGATGTCACGGACTACGCGAGACATGTTGTAGTATACTTAAAAGCAGACTTTGAGTATAAGTGGGAGATTGTTGGGATTATACTGAAAAGTATGCTTTTACTTTGTATAATCGAAATTGAATTTTCAGACTTATTTACTGAAATAAATTATTTATCACTGATGCTTTAAATTTGATTGAATGTTACATATATTTACTGCATAATTGTTCAATAATTCGTACGTGTTACATTGTAGTTAATTTAGTGATACCAGATCACAGAAGATTAAATTAACAGTCCCTTGTAACTAAAAGTACGCCATTCACGACCTAGATGGAAATGAACAACCCATCACGAAAGATTGAGGTGTAAGGCTTGTTGGGATTATACTGAAAAGTATGCTTTTTACTTTGTATAATCGAAACTAAATTTCCAGACTTATTTACTGAAATAAATTGTTTATCACTGATGCTTTAAATATGATTGAATGTTATATATATTTACTGCATAATTGTTCAATAATTCGTACGTGTTACGCTGTAGTTAATTTAGTGATACCCGATCACAGAAGATTAAATTAACAGTCCCTTGTAACTAAAAGTACGTCATTCACGACCTAGATGGAAATGAACAACCATCGCGAAAGGTTGAGGTGTAAGGCTTAGATTGGTTTGTCTTGACCAAGAGATTACACTAATGCATGACTGAAGCGCTGAATAGGACCTACAGGAGGATAAGTTCTTCAGAACTTAACAAGGAAGAATTAGACCTCAGTGGTTCGTTGTTTCTTAACCTTCGTCCCTTAAATAGGATCACGTGGGATTGGTAACTATTGCTTTGACTTATCATGGGTAGCGAATCAGAGAGACATTCAATACTTTTTATCTTGGGCAATATTATTGGTCACATGTGATTGCTAAGATTTAATACGAAGAATCGTGTGCAAGTACGCTTGCTTGATTTGCCCCCTTGGGAGGTTCATAAGTTTTATCATACCAAATCTTGCAAGTGGAATTAGTTTTCGGTATGGATAATAATGTTGAACCGTTCCAAGACCAAGGACAAAAGATATTAATTAACGGAAAGCTATTTCAGTGGCTTGAATTAATTAATGGGCTAGATAATCTTAAACACGGGAAATAATGACCGGGAGCCATATTGACTGTAATATGGGTTAAGATGGATGGTGCAATATTAATTATGTAGTGGGATTAATTAATATTTATGGGCTTGAATTATATTGTGGCTCAATATTAGATATTCAAGATCCATTAGAAGGTCCAATCTTAATTCTCCTAAAGGCCCCCTGAGTAGCCCAACATATAGTCCAATAACTGAAAAGGTGATTAAAGTAAAATAAATATTGTTGCTTAATTTTTCCTCTTATTTTCGAAAATTATGGATAAAAGAGGGAGAACGATTTTCTTTGAATTTTGTTATGGAATGAAGATATGTATTCTTGGAATACAAGATTATCTCATTTAATTCAAGAAATCTCCCACTTGGTTATCTATATAGTATGTTTCGAAATTTTGGAAATATAGTGGGCAAGAAAGATTTTCTTGATTTTCTTGAAAAGATATTATGGAAGATATGTATTTCTTGAAATACAAGAATATCTCATAAATTCAAGAAGATCCAAATCTTGGATTCTTGCACACTTAATATTTTCAAAAATCACCATAAAATAGAGGAGGTGGATTTTTGTGAAATATTTTAATTATGGGAAAAAGAATATAAGGGATATATTCAAGATTTCTTGGTGACCAAGAAAAGCCTTTTCCCACATTGAAAAATTACACAAATTTCGTTCACCCTCCCTCCTATAAATAGGGGATGATTAGTTCATTCCCAAGTACAATTCTATGTGCTGGAAATATTAGCAAATCCCCGAAAGTGGTGCAACAAAGTTTATTTTTTTCCTTTTGTTAATTGTTCGCGAGTATCCTTCCACCGGATTGTCGAGCAAGGGCTAAGGGAATACTTGGGAAGTCCTTTTGGTTAGTCCGTCCGACCAAAGACACTGCCATCCCGAGAGGTACGTTCACGTAAACCCGTAGATTCCGCATGCGTAGGTTTTAAGTGGCTTTTTATATGTATGATATGTTTTTGCAATTATTATTTGAATTAATATAGGATTAATTCATGCTAGTAATAATTAATGAATTAAATTTGTATTTAAATATTCACCCCGAATAGATCTCATGCAACTCATTCCCCAACAATCGGGGTATCGAGCCACTTGCTTTGCTCAATTTTTAAATTGTAATTTAATTCGTGGACATTAAATTTGAAATTGATAGTAGAACCGTTGGATCTGTTTTTGCAGTATCCAATTGTCATGGATTTTAATGTTTTATTTTGCATGCATATAAACCGTGGTTTTTTAATTCGATTCGCTCGGATTTGTTTTGCCTCGTGAGAAAATCCACGAGTAGACTAGATTTGTTTGATTTTATCAATGTAATAGACTAGTCTAGATCTAGGTTTATTTATTTTTTGTAAATAAATTGTAACCGATCGAAAACGAAGAGACGAAGAATTAAAGGACTAAATCCGAAACGAGGCGTGGGGCGGGCGGGCGCGCTGCACCGCACGCTTTTTAAGCAGGCGGGCGGGTGGCCGAGCGCCGATGAAGGTCGCCAAGACGGGTGGTGCGCGCAGCCAGGCCGAGCGGGAGGAAGGAAGGGCGCTGGCGAGATGCGACGGACGTTTCCGAGGTCGCGGATGAGGCGGAGGCGGGCATCTTCCACGGATGATGCGGATGCGCGCCGCCGCCGCCGAGATCTCCGCTGATGCTCGCCAACACTGCCGAGGCGTGTCGAGGCATCAAGGGCGCGGCCCGCCGGGCAAAGGCCGAGGCTGCTTAGGCGCCCCAGCCAAGTGGCTGCCGCCAGATAAGGGTGTGCATCCCGGGCCGAAGCCGCTGGCATTGCGGTTCGAGACGGGCATTTTTTCGAGACGAACGAAAGGGGAGAAATTCGAGACGTGTTTCTTCAAGATCAAGCCAAGAAAAATCAAACCATGACAATTGATAATTTGTGCCTAATATGTTTATTTTTCTGCTTGATTTAATTTGTGCTATCTTATGCTTTATTTAATTTGTTTAAATGTGTTTGCATGAGGGTTGCCAAATTGAAAAATCTCAACTTCAAAATTACTAAGTATGTTTTAAATAATTAATTGACAATTTTATTCCTGGATAATAAAATTGAATTAATTTTGACCTCCATGATTTATTTATTTGTGAATTCTTTTGGAGAAATTCCAACGGAGATTCGGTCAAAAGATAGGTTTCACATGAATGAATTCCAAACGGATGATTGTGGGTTATTACTAGTGGCGCGATGACCTCCCAACGAGGCTCGATCAAAGCGAAAATAGTAATCCCAGTATTTAATCATGGTTATTACTTAGGTATAAAATTGATATGCATATACTTCTCCTCAAGTCCCCGCCAATTTTATAATGGTCAAGTGGGAGCCAACTATTAATCTGGATATTAAGGGTTTGTAAATCGTTTTTGTTTGTAACCCGCTTAAATGTGTTTAAATAATGACCCACCCAACATGGCTTATTTAAACTGTTTTGAGATGTTGGCTGATGCATTGTTCATATTTTTTTTGAGATTTTAAATATGATGAATGTGATCGAACCTTGTGATATACTTGTCTTATCGCATATAGTTGTTTATTTCGATTCAAAGATGTCGCTACCTTTTAATCCATTATTATTATACTTAAAAGTCAATACAATATGTATGGAAACTATATTGATTGAAAAAAATATAATTGTCCTAACTGCACAAAAGCACAAGTGGATTTTGACACACAAAAATCAGATGAGCCAACTGACGAGTCAAAACATGCGGGACTCGTCAGATCACCTTCGAGAGATGTCGTCGCTGAAAATGGTGGAGGAAAAAACCCGTAAGGATTACGCCCTCAAAATAGATGGCCCATCTCGAACAAACTTGAGATTCTCGAGTGCAGATTATGATCCGGAGACTCGGATGAATTTGGTACTTCATTCTCGCCCCGTAAAGGTTTTTGAGCATTTTGGCCTCGCTAGCTAATTTGTTGCAAACTTTTGGACTCGGCAGAAATTATGATAAGGCACCAAACTCAAGCTTTGACGGCAAGTGGTCCGTCTTCATCTTCTAGGCCAAGGGTAGGCAAGATAAAGAAGAGGACCAAAGGCCATAAGCAATAAAACTCAATCAATCAAGGCAAGGGCAATGGTAAGATGAGGAATGCTTATTGAGTCAAGGAAAATCCAAAGAGGAAGTGCTTAAGCTGTGGTGAGAGAGGACAATGGAGGTTTTGCCTGTTCCAACCCCAAAAGGGACGGAAAGAAAGGTAATTCTCACACACTAGTTGTTGAAACTTGTTTAGCGGTGTATACTTCTCATTCGTGGGTGGTTGATACGAGATCCACTAATCATGTTGGCTTCACGGGTTCTAAATGATCCGACAACGTAGTGGGAGTGAGATCCTCATCACACTGGGCAACGTTACGAAAGTAGAAGACATTGCAATGCTACGTAAGTGGCAGATATTGCAATGCTACGGTAGTAACGATTATTGCAATACTACGCAAGTAGCAGACATTGCAATGCTACATGAGTAGCAGTTAAAGCAGTTGGAGAAGTGCACCTATCTTTTGAAGATAAAGTTTTTTGAGATTATCTTTGTGTTCCCAGTTTTAGAAAGAATTCACTTTCAGTTTCTAAAATTGGATTAAAGGACACTAAGTTTCTTCTAATAAGAATGACATCATTTTTTGAAATGATGAGTGTATCTCATACGGGACATTGATGGAAAATCTCTATACAATTAATCGCACACACCACTCACTTAAATGTATCCTATAACACATCAACTGTTTCCGAGAAAAGAAAACGTTCATCAGACGTGAACGAGACACTTCTTTGGCATCTAAGATTAGGTCATATAAATCCAAAGAGGATCCAAAGGTTGGTGAAAGATGGTTCACTTGAGCGTCTCCAAGTTGAATCGATTCCAACCTGCGAATCATGTTTGGAGGGTAATATGACCAAGATGGCATTTGGAGCCAAGGGGAATGGGGCTAAAGAAGTGTTAGAGATCGTTCACATAGATGTATGTAGTCAAATGTCAACCAAAGCAAGAGGAGGTTATGAGTAATTTTAATGATGATTACTCAAGGTACATTTTTCTTATGAAGCATGAATCTGAGACCTTTGAGAAATTCTAAATAATTTAAGGCTCAAGTAGAGAATCATATGGAAAAATGTATCAAGTCTCTACGATCTGATCGTGGAAGCGAATACCTCAGCGATGAGTTTTTGTACTACTTATCTAATGAAGAGATTGTATCCCAGCTCACTGCACCCGGAACCCCTCAACAAAATCGGGTTTGCAGAGCAAAGCAACATAATTCTTTTGGAAATGGTTAGATCAATGATAAGTTATACGGATCTTCCCGAGTCGTTCTGGGGTCATGCCTTGGAAAAATAGCGACTTACATTCTGAACTTGGTGCTATCCAAATCAGTTCCCAGAACCCCAAAGAATTGTGGACCGGGCGCAAGTCTAGTATGAGACACATGAGAACTTTGGGGTGTCCAGCCTACGTGTTGGACAAGGAAACCGGTAAATTGGATCCTCGATCAGAATTAAGGCTGTTTTGTAGGATACCCCGAGGGAACAAAAGGGTGAATATTCTATAGTTCTGAAGATCAAAAGGTGGACATCCGCACCCACTTTAGATTTTGGAAGAAAACTATAGAACCAAAGAAAACCCAGAAGAGAGATTACCTTAAATGAGCTTAGAGGGCAAACCTCAGTGCCGACTGTACTAGATGATATACCAAATGATACGTTTTCACAACCGGAGCCTCGTTATAGTGGGAGGGTTGTTAGACAGCCCGAGAGATTCATGGGAATAGGAGAGTCCTCGGACTTGATTCCCGGAATCAGACCCATGGACATATGACGAGGCACTCCAAGATAAGGATGCAGATTCTTGGCAAACAGAAATGAAAGCCGAAGTGGGTTCTATGTTTCATAATAGAGTGTGGGAGCTAGTCGAACCACTTAATGGGGTCAAACCCATTAGATGCAAGTGGGTATATAAGAGGAAAAGAGGATCGGACGGGAAGGTTAAAACCTTTTAAAGCAAGACTAATGACGAAAGGTTATACTCAGAAAGAAAGGGATCGATTATGAGGAAACTTTTTTTCCCGTAGCCATGCTTAAGTCCATCCGTATTCTCTTATCGATTGATGCGCACTTCGAACTTGAAATCTGGCAAATAGATGTCAAGACAGTTTTCCTTAACGGAAGTCTTAATAAAGAGATATATGTGCAACAACACCAAGGTTTCATTGAAGCAAGCCAAGAACACCTAGTTTGTAAGCTCAAGAGGTCCATTTATGGACTCAAACAGGCATCCAGAGCTTGGAACCAAAGTTTTGATCATGTAATGAAGTCTTATGGGTTTGATCAAAACGAGTTTTAAAGTTGTGTGTATAAGAAGCGTATCGGAACTGCATTGGTATTCTTAGTACTATACGTAGATAACATTGTGATCATCGGGAACGATGTGAAGGTGTTATCAGACGTAAGGGCATGGCTTTCAAAACAGTTTGATATGAAAGACTTAGGGAAAACCGGACACATCCTTGGGATCAAGATCACTCGAGATCGCAAGAAAAGGATGATTGGGTTATCGCAAGTTTCATACATAGACACTGTCTTGAAACGATTCAGCATGCAAGATTCCAAGAAAGGATTCGTACCTTTCAGACTTGGAATCCATCTATCCAAGAAAATGTTCCCTAAGACGAAAAGGAGATAGATGACATGAAAGGTATTCCTTGTGCTTCGGCTGTCGGAAACCTTATGTATGCAATGCTGTGAACGAGACCGGATATCTGTTTTGCGTAACCCAGGGAAAGCGCATTGGACGACAGTTAAAAACATTCTAAAGTGTCTAAAAAGAACTCGGGATAGAATGTTGATTTATCAGTTGATACTCCAATCCCCATCGGCTACACGGACTCGGATTTTCAATCAGATTTAGATTCCGTAAATTATCTGCCTCGCCAGTAATGTTTCCATTTGGGAAGTGTAGCCATCAAATGGACGAGTGTGAAGCAGAAATGCATCACTGACTCAACCATGGGACTCGGGTAAGTAATTGCTTGTGAAGCAGTGAAAGAACTGATTGGGCTCTAGATCTTTTTAGTGGACTTGGATGGTGTTCTGAATTTGTCTAGCAATATCTGCTAAGGGCAGTTGCAAATTCAAGAGAACCAAGAGTCAACGAGTTAAACAAACACATTAAAGGAAAGACATCTTATACGAGAAATTGTTAAGAGAGGAGATACAGATGTGGCAAAGATAGCGTCTGAGGACAACCTAGCGTATCCATTCACAAAAGCGTCGCCTCTGAATACATTCGAGACATGTGAGTGGAATGGGTGTCAAGACCGCTGCTAACTGCTTTGAGTATAAGTGGGAGAAATTATTAGGTTCGTGTAGGTGACATTATATGTCACGGACTACTCGAGACGTGTTGTAGTATACTTAAAAGCAGACTTTGAGTATAAGTGGGAGATTGTTGGGATTATACTGAAAAGTATGCTTTTTACTTTGTATAATCGAAACTCAATTTCGCACTTATTTATCAAATAAATTGTTTATCATCGATCTTTGTAAATATGATTGAATGTTATATATATTATTGCATAACTGTTCAATAATTCGTGACGTGTTACATCAGAGTTAATTTAGTGATACCCGATCACGTAAGATTAAATTAACAATCCTTTGTAACTAAAAAAGACGCTATTCATGACCTAGATGGAAATGAACAACCATCGCGAAAAGGTTGAGGTGTAAGGCTCGATTGGTTTGTCTTGACCAAGAGATTACACTAGTGCATGACCGATCTTTGAATAGGACCTCTACGGAGGATAAGTTCTTCGTAAACCCAACAAGGAAGAATTAGACCTCGATGGTTCGTTGTTTCTTAACCTTCGCCCCTTAAATAGGATCACGTGATTGGTAACTATTGCTTTGACTTATCATGGGTAGCGAATCGAGAGAGATTCAATACTTTTTATCTTGGGCAATATTATTGGTCACATGTGATTGCTAAGATTTAATACGAAGAATCGTGTGCAAGCACGCTTGCTTGATTTGTCCCCTTGGGAGGTTCATGTAGGTCCCGAATCGGGTTTTAGTGAGGACGAAGTCTAGAGGGGAGGTGAATAGACTTCGAAAACTTTTTGTGCAGATCAAAGTGAGGGCGCTTAGCCCGATCCCAGTCGAGTGAATCGGTTTGGTGATAACCAACTTATCGATCTCTACGCAGCAGATCGGTTCAGTAACTATCGGTTTAACCGATGTGTCAAAGGAAGCTTAAGGTTTACCCGTGTGAAAAACCCGGTTTGATAAATCGATTCCAAAGTTAGTCTTTTAATCGATTGATGAAGTGTCAAAGTATGATCGATCGTAAGCTTGGTGCTAGCGATCTCAACTTGAATGTGTATGCGCTTTTAATGGTTGTAAAAGCGATTGTGTGGCGCTTAATCAAAGCAAAGAGAGGCACACAAGATTTATAGTGGTTCGACAAACCAAATCCCACGCCCACTCTTCCCTATCACAAGGCACCTACTTAACCAATCGGACTTAGTTTTATGTGTTAGTCCAACACAAGACACCGACTAGATGTTTAAAGAGTTCACACTCAACCGATCCCGAAATCGAACTAGAAACCCTAGTCTCGAATCTTGCTAAACAACTTAACCTAACTTGGGGTTTGGGTAAGATTGTTTTGTTCAACTATGAAATCTTTTCTTGATATAAGCCTAACAATTAGATGAAAAGATTTCTATGCTAAGAACTTATGGGATGAACACTTAATAAAAATAATCTTCTTGATCGTGTTCTCCCGTATTCACTCTAAAGTGTGATCCCATATTTATAGACCTTGAAATCAAAGAGCCGTTGGAGAGCAATTTGAATTTCAGGCTATATTTGGTAGACTTGCAGGATTGATGTGACGTGCTTCAGGAACGGCATGGCCGAAAGCGTGAACTTGTATTTTATAGCCGTTAGAGAGAAGGCAGCATCGAATCCCTTACTTGTCGGCTCCGATCATACGTGTCTTGTTCTTATTGGATAGCAGACTCACTTTTCAGTGAAGTTCTTCCAACTAAGCTTGACATTCTTCTTGTTCAGATCATCGACGTATGATTAGATGAAACATCAGATTTCACCTGGTGAGCTGACCTGATCAGTCTGAACTGATCAGTCTACCTGATAGAGTCTTCAGGTGCCGGTTGACTTAGCTTCAACTAGCAGACTCGACTGATGTAGGTCTTCTGGTCTGATCTTCGAGTATTCTGAGTTTGAGCTTCATGACTTCAGCTGAGATATCTGACTAGATCAGATCGATCTGATCTTTTGTTCTTCTCTAAAGATTTTGGCCCGCTCGGATATCACCGTTCTTTGAGTCTTGGATCGACCTATACATATTGAGTTCCCCCTCAATATGTGACCTATCTATTACATCAGTTGTTATATACAGTAATTATCAACTGGTCTCCTATAGCGGGTAATATAAACATCAGTCAGCTAACAGGTCTGACTGGTCCTATTACATGTGTTTTTGGAACTTTCATCAAAACTATAAATTTCCCAACAGTTCATAAGTTTTATCATACCAAATCTTGCAAGTGGAATTAGTTTCCGGTATGGATAATAATGTTGAACCGTTCCTCGACCAAGGACAAAAGATATTAATTAACGGAAAGCTATTTCAGTGGCTTGAATTAATTAATGGGCTAGATAATCTTAAACACGGGAAATAATGACCGGGAGCCTTATTGACTGTAATATGGGTTAAGATGGATGGTGCAATATTAATTATGTAGTGGGATTAATTAATATTTATGGGCTTGAATTATATTGTGGCTCAATATTAGATATTCAAGATCCATTAGAAGGTCCAATCTTAATTCTCCTAAAGGCCCCCTGAGTAGCCCAACATATAGTCCAATAACTGAAAAGGTGATTAAAATAAAATAAATATTGTTGCTTAATTTTTCCTCTTATTTTCGAAAATTATGGATAAAAGAGGGAGAAAGATTTTCTTTGAATTTTGTTATGGAATGAAGATATGTATTCTTGGAATACAAGATTATCTCATTTAATCCAAGAAATCTCCCACTTGGTTATCTATATAGTATGTTTCGAAATTTTGGAAATATAGTGGGCAAGAAAGATTTTCTTGATTTTCTTGAAAAGATATTATGGAAGATATGTATTTCTTGAAATACAAGAATATCTCATAAATTCAAGAAGATCCAAATCTTGGATTCTTGCACACTTAATTTTTTCGAAAATCACCATAAAATAGAGGAGTTGGATTTTTGTGGAATATTTTAATTATGGGAAAAAGAATATAAGGGATATATTCAAGATTTCTTGGTGACCAAGAAAAGTCTTTTCCCAGATTGAAAAATTACACAAATTTCGTTCACCCTCCCTCCTATAAATAGGGGATGATTAGTTCATTCCCAAGTACAATTCCATGTGCTGGAAATATTAGCATATCCACGAAAGTAGTGCAACAAAGTTTATTTTTTTCCTTTTGTTAATTGTTCGCGAGTATCCTTCCACCGGATTGTCGAGCAAGGGCTAAGGGAATACTTGGGAAGTCCTTTTGGTTAGTCCGTCTGACCAAAGACACTGACATCCCGAGAGGTACGTTCACGTAAACCCGTAGATTCCGCATGCGTAGGTTTTAAGTGGCTTTTTATATGTATGATATGTTGTTGCAATTATTACAATAGACCCGGAGGTCGGCAAAAGAAAGCATTCCAATACAATACAAGCGACTTGGTCTATACTACGGAGCTACTCGAGCTAGCGACCTGGTCTATACTACGGAGCTACTCGAGCTTGAGACTTGGTCTATACTACGGAACTACTAGAGCTAACGGCCCTCTGACACAAAGGAGGTCCCTGAGGAAGATGCTGCAAAACTATCAGAAAAGGATGTTTTAACATCCGAGAAGTGTTAGATGCAACCATCGGACTTCCCGCGTTAAATGAACACGAGTGTCATACATGTGGTGCAAAAAATTCAAGGGATTGTGAAGGAAATTTTGGCCTGATCGGATTCGCACATACGTTACCAAATCCATACTACAGACCAGAGAATGCCCGTCACCACTAATCCCATTATCCCGATCGGCGGCGGCAAATCCGCCACCCGGGTGGCAGTAAAACTTGACAATGGTCGTATGGTCATCCTTTGTTGGGGACAAAGTCAGAATCGGGGGGAACTCAGGGATAGACTGAATGCCGAAAGCCGCGAGTGTAGAGCAGGAGAAGCTTATCACCGGAGGACGTTCTAAAATAGGGGTTAACCGGAGTCGCCCATAACCAAAATCTGGGGGTGATAGGTGGGAAGGGCAGAGGAGATAACTCATGTTCTACACCTCAATGTCCCGCCCTATTTATAGATGAAAGGCGGGGGTCAAGTTGCAAATTTCAACTCTCGAGGGCCCCATAAAGAAACCGGCGGCGCACGTGCAGCGCGTGGGCAGAACGCGACTTCTGGTTGTCCTAATTTACGGCGCCCGACGCCATCAAATATCCAAGCCATCATTGCGGATCTGTCAACCGTCACACCGATTTGGAGAATCGAGGAAACGTTGTGCCTCCCCGAGGAGGAGATGTCGGCGTAGGCGCACTTTCCGAGTCCGACCTGCCAGAAGTTGATAAGTTGTACGAGTTCAAGTCAAGGCTCCAAGACGAGCTTGCGACCTCGACTTGGGGGGATTAAATATGGGAGTTTTATTTCATAATAAGATAAACACTAGATGAGACGAAAAACGAAATGACTACTTCCATTGATAAAAGACCTGAAGGTCGGGAGGTAGTACATCGCAAATCAAAGCCCGAAGGCCAGTACAATCATAAAAAGAAAAATAAAAGTAAGGCTACAGCTTCAATCTTTCTCGGACTGGGCAGTTGAGGGTGGGGTGCTAACTGTCCCAATAGGAGGCTCCTGCTGGGTAACCTCCGGCGGATCGACCTCCAAGCTTGATATTTTCTCCACAACGGGCTCGGAAACCATGTCAACAGCTGGGGCTCGAGATCTCCTCCCCGATGGGCTCGGCGACAGCGGGAGGAAAGACCTCCGAGGTCGCCAACTCCTCCATCGAGGGCTCGGAAGGTGTACCTATCGGAGAGTCGGGGAAAGGGCGCACGATCTGCCGTGGGTCTGGAAAGAATGAGAGATCAACGCCCATATCCTCCAAGTCTTGGATATCCAGCAAAACATTGGGGGCCAGAGGGTTGGTCTGGACATAGTCCTTGAGGTCAGCGACCAGCCCAGTAAGGCCGCCAGAAGGGTTCGCCTGATGACATATTCAGATGGCACCCGCAAAGGCCATCACGTACACAAAATTAGCGTTCATCTCTTCGGCGACCTTGAACTGGGTCTCCCTGGTGACCAACTCCCCTTTCGCTCCGGCCAGCTCCTGCCTCAGACCGGCCTCCACCTCGGCTGCCCTCGTTTTTGCCTGAACCGCCTTCAGCTTCTCGCCCGCCAGCGCGGTCTCAGCCCGGGCCGACTTCAGCCTCTCCTCAGCCAGCCCACCCTCTAGCTCAGCCAGGCGACCCTCGAGGGTCGAGATCTGCAGAAGGTGCTCCGCATTGGTTTTCTCCAGCCCCTTCTGGGTCTCGGCTGCCGCGAAGATCATTCTGGCCTGATCAGATACACGAGCCTGTGACTCACGGAGATGTCAGAGCTCGGTTTCATCTTGGGCACTGGTCCTCCCAAATAAAAGGCCGCCTTGAGAGTGTGGACCATGACCGAGTACATGTTGCCCATCATTTTCTGGCGACGGGCATTATCGTGATCAGTAAGAGTCCACGCCCGGGGCAGGTTATGCACACTACGGGAGATGTACCCCGTATTGGGGAGTTCGGTCGAAGGAAGGGAGGACTCCTGAGGAAGCTAACCACCTCTGGGCAAAAGTCGGCGGGGCCGAGTTCAGGGTTGTAAAAGAGAGCCGAGTCATCAGAGCTATGAAATTAATATGAAAAAGGTCATGCAAATCGTAGTGAGGACTAACTCGTTCACCCGCTCCTCCTCCCAGCCTAAGAAGGAGTCATCATCGTCATGTCGACCTCTCATCCGGGCTGGCGAGGCAGGCCGCGAACTGGCTGGCGGTGAGGTTGGGGGCAAAGTAGCCGACTGCGATTGGGGGTGGACTCGATCTTTCTTTCCAAGGGCCCGGTTGATTTCAGACTCATAGGTCGAAATCTCCTCCCTCACTTTCTTCCGAGCATGCCCGGAAGTCGGCGGAGTCGACCCTGTGGCCTTTCTCTTGCCTTTGTCGACAGTAGAGGGACCGGTAGGGACCGAGCTTGGAGGGGCAACCTCGGCAGGAGACGGCCTCGGAGGCCACCAGTCGCCTCATTTTTCCCAGAACAGACTTCTTGCAGGAGGTCATGACGTCCGCAGGAGGCTTACGGCGGTAAATGGGGATGTTGGGAACTACAGAAATGTGAGGGAAGCCAATCAGTCAGGTCGACATCGAGAAGTGTAACAGGCACTAAGTAAGGGAACTTACAGGGGATGTTCAGGTGGAGCGGATAAGTATACAGGCCGGCGTTGAGTTGATCAAGCTCGGTATTCAAAGCGTTCATGCGGTTCAGAACCGCTCTGCAAGAGAGAGCGATTCTGAACCGCTCTGTAAGGGCGTAGCCCTATATTCAGAGCGCGCCCCCATATCGCATTTTTTTTCCTACACATTTCCTCATCTTCCTCGTCCAATATTCCTCCTCCTCCCTTCTCCATTTTTTCCGGTGAAAGGCCGTCGCCACCACTGTGCATTACCGCCACGTGTCGCCCTCCTCCTCCCCTACCGCCTTGCGTCGCCCTCCACCTCCTCCTCCCCTACCGCTCTGTGCGTCGCCCTCCACCTCCTCCTCCCCTACAGAGCCGTTGCCTCCTCCTCCTCTTCCTCCTTCCTCCCCTACTCCTCCTCCCTCCCCCCTCGCCTTTCCTCTATATATAGGTAATCTAATTATTTTATTTAATATTATATATATATATATATGTGTATATATATATATTTATATATATCTATATATGTTAGGATATATATAGTGTTAGATTAATTAATTGGTTAATTGGCTTGGTTTTAATTGTTGTTTGTTTGAATATTAGATTGTTTAATTTAGTTTAATTGTTGTTATATGTTAGGATTAATTGTTGTTTGATTAGATTGTGGTTAATTGGTTGTCAATTTGTGTGTTGTTTCACTCAAAAGTATTAGTTGTTTCATTTAAAGGTATTAGTTGTTTCATTTAAAAGTATTAGGTGTTTGATTAAAAGGTAATATTAGTTGTTTCATAAAAAAGTATTAGGTGTTTCATTCATAGGTATTAGTTATTTCATTCAAAGGTATTAGTTGTTTCATAATAAGGTATTAGGTGTTTATTCAAAGGTATTAGTTATTTCATTAATAAAAAAGTATTAGGTGTTTCATTCAAAGGTATTAGTTATTTCATTAAAAGGTATTAGTTGTTTCATAATAAGATATTAGGTGTTCCATTCAAAGGTATTAGCTGTTTCTTTAAAAAGTGTTAGACATTTCATTCAAAGGTATTAGTTGTTTCATTCAAAAGTATTGTTGTTAGTATGTGATTAATGTTGGTTTAATTATATTGTTGTTAGTAGCTTGGATTAATTGTTGTTAGTACGTGGCTTGAATTAATTTTTATGTGTTTCTTTAATTAGATGATTAATGATGGTACATTAGAATACATTAGAAAATTAAAATGAATGTAGATTAAGTATAGTTAGGTATGCTTTTAAGTTTAATACTTTAAGATACTGTTGGGAGATGAATTTAATAAAGATATGATTTTGATTAGATCCCAAAACACCTGAGTATGACATGTTCAGGATAATCTTGATAGTTGAGTCAGGATTCAGTTTTAGAGTATTGAGGATGTTATCTGCAAAATGTATAGTCAACAGATATAGATCAGGTTAGGATCTGAAGATTCTGAAGAACTCAGTAAGTTTATGAAGAAACTGAAGTTTCAAAGATGAAATCAAGTTTCAAGAAAACCGGTTTCAAGATGAAACCGGTTTCAAGAAACCGAAGTTTCAAGATGAAACAAGTTTCAAGATGAAATGAAATCAAAGATGAAATCGGTCAAGACTCAAGATGAAATCGAGATATCAAGACTCAAGATGAAATCGAGATATCAAGACTCAAGATGAATCAAGAACTAAAGACTCAAAGATGAAGACTCAAAGATATCGGCCAAGATATCCGTGAAGACTCAAAGACATCAAGACTCAAAGACCTCAAGACTCAAGACTCTAAAGACACGTACATGTAAGACCAAGAACTAAAGATCAAGAATATCAAGGCACAAAGAATTATCAAGACTCAAGAATGTATCAATGCTCAAGATAAACCTCAATGTTCAGAGGCACCGAAAATATCTATCCGGCTGATTCAATATCGAGAAGATCGCGATTCCTTAGAAAAATAGATATTGCCCAAGACATTCAAATACGCATAAAAGGAACTAAGACAAAGTGTTGTTAAGGTTATATCAACTCGTAGATTGTAACCAAAAAGAGCCGCTTGAAGTTGTCTACCTTTTAAACCGAGACAAAAGTCAAAAAGAGGAAGACAAAGATCGCACCATATCGACATCGACAAAATGACAGTCAATGAAAAGATGTCAGATGTACTAAGTTCCAGACTGCAAAAAGTGAAGACCGGCTACATGAAAGGCTATTGCCTAAAATGTGTTAGGGAGTGTCAAACCCTAAATATAGCCGTTCCTCACACACCATAAGAGGAAACTCACGGAGCTATCTCTCCAACGGATACTTTTTCAAGAGTGACCTTGGTATATGCCTATAAATACTTGTGACCTTCTACATTGAAAGGTTACGGGAAATTTGTAAGCAACTCAAGAGCTCAAACTTATTATTGCAAGTTGAAGCACTCGAAAAACCAAGAATTTCCCAAGTGCTTTAAATCGAAGAGAGCTCTTTCCACTAAGCCTAGCTTGATAAGATATATCCAAAGCTTAGTCGAGATATCCTAGCCTTTGCATTGTTCTTTATTGTAAAGGATATCTCATCCTAGTTGGAAACCAATCAAGAAACCCGAAACCCTTTGTAAGGTAGTTTGAGTGTGATTGTTGGTGAGATTGGAGTTGTAAAGAGTAAGTAAACTACATTGAGGTAGTCAGAAAGCTCTAGAGAAGAAGTGAGTAATCTATCTTTGATGATTTAAAGCTTTTGTGTGAGTTTTGAGTTAGTAAACTACAGAGGTAGTCAGAAAGCTCAAAATTAGAAAGGTTAGTAAACTACAGAGGTAGTCAGAAAGCCTTAGGAAGTGATTAGTGAATTTCTCTGAAGAGATCAGGGAGAGTGGACGTAGGAGCTTGAGTCTCTGAACCACTATAATTTGCTTTGTTCTTTACTTTCTGTTTTGCTTGATTTATCTGTTGCATTACTTTGTCTTGAAAGCATATTTTCACTGATATTTTAGTTGAATCAATCCAATGAAAGTTGCATATAAATTGAATCACAGCCTAATCACTATTCCATTAAAGGAAGGTTTTCAGCAAAAGCTTAAAACGAGTATAAACTAAGGGCCAACCATTCCGCACATCTAAGTAGCTAGAACAGATAGTTACCAAACTGAGCTTACTCTTCTGAGGGTTCAGTAAGTTAGTTATCTGATCCAAGCAACTCAGGATCTCTGAAAACTCAGGACTCAGTTAGGATTATCTGAGGTATCTGAAATCAGCTCGGGATCACTGTCTCAGATAGACTTTGGCTCAGAGCGATTTGTGCTTCTCAGGACCAAATCATCAGGACAACCTGACCCAAGTGACCTCGGTAAGAAAAAGTTTTAAAAACACTGAACACGTGTATTCCCCCCCCATACACGTGTAAGACTCGTTTGCACCTGGACCAACAAGTGGTATCAGAGCAGTGGTTCAACTTGACCACCTGCTTTGTTGACCAAAGTTTTATTTTTCTAAAAATACTTGTGGTCTATCTGAACTGATCATATTTGCTGAATTTTTTAAAAAGACTCAGATAAATTGTCTTCTAAAAAACTTCCCATGTTCTCATTGGAGAACTATGATTTATGGAGACTGAGAATGCAGGCTCACCTGTATTCTAAACATGAATGTATGTGGAGAGTGGTCTCTGAAGGGCCATTCCAATTTACTGTGGTGAATCCCATAGAAATGTAAAATGAAAGAAACGATCCTAGAAAGCAGAAATTTCCTAAGTCCGATGACCAACCCACTCTGAGGAGAGGAAGTTAGTCAATCTAGACTATATTGCTAAAGACACACTATACAAAGACAATTGATGATGGTGTGATGGGAATGATCTCTCAACGTAATACTCGCAAAAAGAAATTTGGGATACACTAGTCAGAATGTGCCAAGGCAATCGATCATATCAAGGAAAACAAACTTTCGGTTGCAATTGGAAAGTTTGATAGTTTTGAAATGGATGAAGGTGAATCTATAGACAAATTGGAAGTCGATTCACTAAAGATTATGAATGATCTAAAGGCACTTGGTAAGAAATATCCACAGAGAGAAGTTGCATTGAAAATTCTTAGAGGTCTTTCTAAGAAATGGGATATACATGCAAAGGGTGATTGAAAACACCAAAAACATTAATTCAATGCCATACCAACAAGTCTTCTCTGAGCTGAAAGCCTATGAGTTCGTAATTGATAAGAAATCTAAAAAGGCTGACAGCAAAGATGATTCATCATCTAGTAAGAATGTGGCTTTTAAGGCCAAGGATAAAACCCTCAGAAAACTAGAGAGTTCGAGAACTCCTTGCTAAAAAATCGATGATGAGCTTGAGGATAAGCTAAAGACCGATGGCAAGGAGGTTTGAAAGACTTAATAGTCGATATGGAAAATATAAAAACTATTACAGGAATCACAGGTACCAGAAGAAACCTGAGGACAGATCAACTAAGAAGAAGAAGGACCTGAAAGCTGAGGGATCTTCATCCAAAAGAAAGGACTCCAAGTCCAAAGAAGAAAGTGATCAGGATGATGATGCCAACAGATGCTACAATTGCCAAAAGAAAGGTCACTTCCAATATGATTGTCCTGACCTGAGTGCTAAGGAGAGAAGAGATAGACAGGCAAAAAGAGACAAGAAGTTCTCCAACAGAAAAGCCATGGTTGCAGAAGAAGAACATTCTGAGGAGGGATCTAGCTCTTCAGATGAAATATTCTCAGACAGTGAAAGTGATGACATTTGTCTGATGGCTATTGAGGAGGTAAACTCTTCTTTCTCTATTGTTGCTCCTACACTAGCACAAGAGTTGTCAAGTTCAACTGTAAACAGTCATTTTGACCTGATGGATTCTTTTGAGAGTCTAATGAAGGACTATGCTGTTTTACAAGAACTGCTAAATGAAACTCAAGAGCAGAATAAGGAACTGAAGGCTGAAAATCTTAAGTGGAAAGACTCTAGCAAAACTGAAATCACTTCTCAATTAATGGGAGTTACTGATGAACTGGAAGTTCTGAAAATACAACTCTCAGAGAAAAAGAAGTTGATAGTGACCCTAACTGAAAAGCTAGAGAAATCCACTGAAGAGATTCAGCTGATCAGAACTAAGTTCAATGACCTCTCTGAGAAGCATGAAACTCTACAGAAATGTGAGGATAGTGCACAGAAGAAGTTAACTCTATTGAATACTGCATCTAAAGTAATAGATGAAATTCAGAGTTACCAGAGATCTGTCGCTATAAAATCTGGATTGGGATACATTCCAGAGGGAACCTCACAAGGTCATCTGAATGCTGCATCAAGTAGCAAGAAGACAATCTTTGTAAAACCAGTGGCACCCACACTTCAAACTGAAGAAATGCCCAAGGTTGTAGACAAGGGAAAAGGACCCATGGTTTCAGTAAAACTGAATGATCAGGTAGGAAAGCCCAAACCTCAGGTGAAGGCTAGAAAACCTGAGCACTCGGCTGAAAATTTCGAGCAAGTACTTCAAAGACTCAGGCTAAGAATGCAAACCCGAAAGGATCTCAGACTTTGAACCATCGAGGAATCTTCGGAAGAGAAACACTCAAATAGAGACATTCTCAACTCAAGAGACCAAGTCCTCAATATAATGAAAGAGCTAAATTTCAAGACAGTAACTCAACCCCCACTTGCCTAAGGGGTAAAGGTTACCTGAACCCGAGTCAACAAAGATTCGACCCAACAGACAGAAGCCAAAAGCAAATGAACAAAAGGCCCGAACCAAAGAAAAATTCAAAAGCCCATGTTCATGCTAAGGCTAGCACTCATACACAGGAAACTACTAAGGCACCTAGAGTAGTAAATGTGTATGTAGATGTTTATGGAAGATGATCGACCACTCTAAAGTGATTAGAGTTGTCGAGCAGATTTGGATTCCGAAGGTATAAACTAACCTTGTAGGACCCTACACAATTGGGTACCTAAAAATTGATCTGTTTTTCGAGGAAAAACAAGGGCCTTGAAATGATTGAAGATCACATAAAGACCGATGAGTAGAGATGAAAAAAGCCCCCGATGTATGGTTTCTTGACAAAGGGATGCTCAAGACATATGACAGATTCAAGAAGATACTCAAAGACTATGTTGAACAAAGAGGCCCTCGGATCACTTTTGGAGATAACTCCAAGGATGTAGACCGGAGGATATGGAACTTTGGAAATAGGCTCGATTCATATCCATGGTGTTTCATATGTATCTGGATTGAAGCATAACTTGCTTTCAATAAGCCAATTCTGTGATAACGGTTTTAATGTTGAGTTCTCTAAGAACTTATGTTATGTGAAAGATGATATCTCAGAGAAAGTATTACTGACTGGTACTAGAAAAGGAAATGTGTATCTTGCTGATTGGAGTTCAACTCCTAAAGATACATGTTTGGTTGCAAAAAGTTCCATAGATACCAGTTGGTTATGGCATAAAAGAATGAATCACCTGAATTTCAAAACCCTGAATAAACTTGCAAGATTAGCTCTTGTGAGAGGGTTGCCTAATGAAGTGTTCAGTAAGGAACATATTTGTGATGTGTGCCAAAAAGGAAAACAAATTAGAGCATCATTTAAAAGCAAAGTAGATGTTTTTCTTGAAAAGAATACTTCAGTTGTTGCATATGGATCTTTTTGGTCCAATAACACCAGTGAGCACCAATGGCAGGAAATACACACTAGTAGTAGTTGATGACTACTCAAGATATACTTGGGTCATATTCTTACTCAGTAAGAAAGAGACTCAGATAAAGCTGCCTGAATTACTAAAAAGGCTCAGTATTGAGAAAAATCTGAGTGTGGTCAAAATCAGATCTGACAAGGGAACTGAATTTATAAATCATATTATATCGATTATTGTGCAAAGAAATGGAATTTCTCATGAAACATCACCGCAAGGACCCCTCAACAAAATGGTGTTCTTTGAAAGAAGGAACAAGACTCGAAAAGTTCGCAAGGACAATGATAGTTGAAGCTAATATTCCTAAAAGATTTTTGAAATTTCAAGTCACCGCATGCTATTCTCAGAACAGATCCATGCTGACCAAGAGTCAAGGCAAAACACCCTATGAGCTTTGGAATGAAATGAAGCCTCTTGTTTCTTTCTTTCGTGTGTTTGGTTGCAAGTGTTTCATACACAATAATGGTAAAGATCGATTGAAAACATTTGATAGTAAAGTTGATGAAGGAATATTCTTAGGATATTCTCAAGTCGATAGAAAGCTTTCGAGTTTACAACCGTAGGACTCTTATTGTGGAGGAAACACCTCATGTTGTTTTTGATGAATCTACTTGTGTTCGAAAGAAACAGAAACATGATGCGTAAGAACCCACCAAGAGAATCACCAGATTAAGCCCGAAAAAGAATGACAAAACACCCATTGAACTGAAAAAGAAGAAGTCGGTCCACCATCTATGATTGGGTGACTCAGACTCGAATAAAAAGTTCGGATGGAACTCGGGATGGTGAGACTCAGGATGGAAAGTCTTCACCGAAGGAAAACCAACACACCGAAGTCGACCAATCTGAATGCAGACACCGCCTCGGACTCGGTATGTGATGCCAATGAAGATGTGGTCACAGCTGAGGCAAATTCTGAATCTATCAACCAAAGAGGAACAAATATCTCGACAATGTTCGAATGGAATTTCCCCGAGGAAGATGATTCCCTTTCTCCCGCTCACATTGTTCCCTCGAAGTTTCTTGAATTAATCAACCTAACATTTTAAATGTTGAGGATACTATTGAAGGGAGAACATCTAGAAGAAGATGGTTAGATAGTCATCCTACAAGTCAGATTGTGGGTGATCTAACTGAAGGTGTCAAAACAAGAAGGTTCCATGGTGAGAGTGCACTATTCTGCTGCTTCCTATCAGAGAAAGAGCCTACTGAGTTGGTGAAGCTCTACAAGATTCTCATTGGATTACTGCTATGCAAGATGAGCTGAATCAATTCTCAAGAAATGAAGTGTGGGAGCTAGTGGATAGACCTGAAAGGCACAATGTCATTGGAACCAAGTGGGTATTTAAGAATAAAAGAGATGAAAACACAACATTGTAAGAAACAAGGCAAGGCTAGTTGCACATGGTTATTCCCAAGAGGAAGGCTTGGATTATGATGAAACCTTTGCACCAGTTGCAAGACTAGAAGCCATCAGATTGTTTCTTGCATATGCTGCCCACATGAAGTTCACAGTCTATCAAATGGATGTGAAAAGTGCATTTCTGAACGGTGTGCTTAAAGAAGAGGTTTATGTAGAACAACCTCCGTGTTTCAAAACAGAATGACCAAGTTTACGTGCTCGTAAAAAGCCTTGTATGGTCTTAAGCAAAGCACCGAGCATGCTATGATACTCTTTCTCGCTTTCTTCGACCATGGTTTTGTCAAAGGAACTGTTGATAGAACTCGCTCGGGATAGAAGATGGGGAAGATATCTTCTTGGTTCGATATATGTTGATGACATCATTTTTGATCTCCAAACCATCACCGTGTGAAAAGTTTTCAACACCGATGAAAGGCAAGTTTGAGATGTCAATGATGGGAGATGAATTTCTTTCTAGGTCTTCAAGTGAAACAATCAAAGGAAGGAATCTTCATCAACCGTGCAAAGTACACCGTGGATCCGATTGCAAGTATGGTGTACAGATTGCAATGCAGCTTAGAATTCCTATGAATACTAACTACAAGATGGATCCTAATTTCAAGGCAAATCAAGAAGTCATAATCGATTATAGAGGAATCATTGATCATTGCTCTATCTCACGACAAGTAGGTCGGATATAACATTTCTTTGTTGGGATATGTGCAAGATACCAAGCTAATCCTAAGGCTAGTCACATGGAGGTCATTAAAAAAGATCTTTGAAATATCTTAAGGGCACAAAGAATAGAGGATTATGGTATCCAAATTGATGATAACCTTGAATTAACCGGTTACTCGATCTTTGATTATGGAGGTTGCAGATTGACAAGAAGTCCACTACAAAGAATTTGTCAATTTCTTGAAGCAAGTTCGATATCTTGGTTTTCAAAAGAAATGCACCTCGATAGCAACCAAGATTACCGGGTTTGAATACATGGCTACGAGGAAAAGTCTGCCGTGTTCGATTCTTTAGCTCGCACAACAATTAAGGGATTATAAAGTTATAGCCAATGAAGTACCAATATTTTGTGACAATAATAGTGTCATTGCTATTTCACAAAATTCGGTATTGCACACCAGATGCAAGCATGTGGATATCAGACATCACTTCATCAGAGATCATGTCGAGAAAAAGGACATCAGGATGGAGAAAATTCATACTGATAAACAAAGAGCTGATATCTTGACTAAACCTTTGGCTGAATCAAGATTTCATGAACTATCAGTTGAATTAGGGATGTTGGATCCAGGTGTATAGAGTAAAATCTGAAAAATTGAAGATTTTCAGATGCATGAAGTTTTCTCATAATTCTACTGAGAAACTCAGGATAAAATTGGAAATACTGAACTGAGTCTCAGGAAACTCAGATTTACTGAAGGTCAAGATTCAAGAAGATTGAACCCCCATTCAAGATACTTCGGTATCATCTTGACATTTTTATCAAAGTCAATACTCAGTAAGACTGATAGAGGGAAATTAGTCTGAAGAAGTAATGACTCATGCGACTCATTTATTGCTTAAGTGAAACTCAGTAATCATTCGCAATAAATACAAAACACCTGAGGAATGTTTTTGGGGGGGATCTTTGAAATTCCCAAAAAGGTCAACAACCATTAAATGCTCTGTTACATTTAATCACCAATGAAGTTAAAAGGGCGGCTTACTTTTCGGGGATCGACCTTTCGCATACCCGATTAATCGTGGATTAATCTTAACCGTTGTTTTTCACCAAACCGGTACGACTTCCCACGATCTCGAGCTATTTATTCCTTTGAAAATCATTCAAGCCAAATTTTATTGAAACCCTTCATTCCCAAAAACCCTTTGCAAATAAATCCCTTTTTACCCAGAAAAGCTTCATCGCTCAAAACCCTAAATCTTCAAATCTCAAATGGCTCCTACCATGTTCGAAAGATTATCCGAGACAAATAAGCCATGGTATGAGTACGTGGTTTCTTTGGAGAGTACCACCAATGCCAAGCACGAAGAAGAGGCGCTCCATTTAATCCGATTGGCGAAACTGACGAACCTCATCGCGAATCGACCGGAGGCAGAGTATACTCCCGAGGTAATAGAGTTTGTCGCTAATTTGGAAATAAATGAGGATGATTGTATAGAGTCCAAGATATATGTTGGGACGAGAGCAAGAGTATCTTGATGGGATTACTTAGAATCCTATTAAGTTTGAGGCAACTCTGCATAAGCGGCATCTAAAGCCAAAATACAGAGTATTGATGGATATTGTTGGAAAGTGCATCATGAGTCGATCTGGAAGTTTCGAGCAGATCAGCACTCCCAAACTCTGACTTATGGCGGCGATCGAGGACTCACCCACCAAGGAGTTCAACTGGTTGAAGTATCTGATCAAGGTGGTGAGTGAGCAAACCAAGGTCATAAGAAGAGAGGATGGGGTAGTATCTATCAAAGGCAGGATCCTCCATGCCAACAAAATAGCATTTATTTTGGAGATGTGCCGAGAGGAGGAGGACATCTTTTCCAAATCTACTCCATTCCCTAAGTCCAAAATAATGTTCAAGCCCATTGCTGCTAAGAGGACGATTAAAGGGAAGAAAGAGAAGAAAGTGGAATCACCAGTTGCGGCTGCTGCTGAAGAAAGCCAACAAACAGGGGGAAAGGTTTTGTTGGATGCCAAGAAGGAGCATGGTGAGAAATTGAAGAAGCGAAAAAACCTTTGCTCCCAAAGCGCAAAAAGGATGGTAGTTCTCACCGATGATGATGAGGAAAGTGAGACTGAGGAGATTCAGCCTGAGAGCCAAACTGCTCAGAAATCGCCTTTACTTGTATTGGCTCAGGCTATCTCAAAGGCACAGGATCAAACTGAGGAGCAAGTCTTCTTTGAGGTTCTTGAGACGTCGCTTAGTTTTCGATAAGTTCTCTCAAGAAATATTCAAGGACCTCATACCTCGAGAGAAAGTACAGATTCTGCTGCCGAGAAGCACCTCGGGCCTCGAGAAAATGTTGATTCCCTCTGAGGAAGTGCCCCGCTAGTTCTCGAAGCAAACCGATATTCCCAATCGGGGAGGAACCAGCTCGGACCTCAGAACCAAGTCGATTCAAATCGAGGAGTCTGCCGCCCAAACCTCGAGTTTGTCGAGCCTCGGGGCCGATGAATTTTGATGAGCTCTGAATGAGCTGTTAGTCGATCTTTCGTGAGTTTCCAATCCGAACACGAGAGCCCGATGCTCAAAGAAAGGTGAAGTTTAAGAGACCGAATGGCGAAAGCAAGGGGGAACAGTTCATCCTTGACCACTACCCTAAGCTTAGCTCATTCCCCGACCTCCAAGACATCTTCTTGATTGAGGTCAACGGTCTACATCCTCCACCGGAGACTCTTCCGGAGATGCTCAATATTGCTTCATTCGGAGGGAAGACTGGTGGAACGAGGAGACAGTTTTCTCATCAATTCTCGATTCGTAAAAACCAAGCTTCGGGATGAAAATTTCGGACTTTGATGAGCTTGTGAAGAGGGGCGTTTCGAGAGGATTCTTTGGTTGGTTCCCCGAGCTCCAAAGATAAATCTCAGGATGGGGACCAACAAGGGGATGATGAGAGTCGATCTCGTATGGAGAAAGACTCAATCGATCTTGATCAGTCAAGGGTCGAACATCCTCGGGATCGAAGTTAGCCTTCGTGTAACTTTTGGCACTATTAATAATTATGCCAGATTATTTGGGTTCCTACCTTTAAATCAGAATGTCCGATATATGCAGACCGAGGCTCGTGGACACCCATGCTCGGAATCCTGACTCAGATCGAAGTCTAAAGCCCCATTCAAATCAAGCTCGAGTTCGGATCGAGACTCAGATGAAACGTACCAACTCAGAGTCACAATGATCGATATGCTCCTGAGATTGATCTCACCCCGCTGATGATGAAGATGGAGAAGGTTGAGCCGATCCTGATCAAAGTTGCTCAGATCGAGGAGGCATTGGCCAACCTAGCACGGAAGATTGATAACTTGAGTTCTTCTTCAAAACTGGTGCAGTTTCAGGATACTCTGACAGATAAGTTGACCTCCATGGAAGGAAAATTAGAAGAAAAGATGGAGGGGGTCAAGGCTGAGCTTAATGCAGAGCTGAAGCAGAAGCATCGGGAGCAGACTCAAATTCTAGAAGCAAAATTGGTAGAGAAGAGGAGATGTTTGGTAAAGAATGTTTATTGAGGAGATGAGCTCAATGCTCATGGCCAAGATGACAGACATGTTCAAGGAAGCTCTCTCAAACCAATTTGTTCATCTGTCTGAAGAATTCTCTGTGGCGAAGAACCACCTCAGAAGGCTCGAGGAGGAGCAAGATCAGATGGCAGGGGAGGTGCGGAGTGTCAGTAAAGAACAATACCATATGGACACAAAGACTTCCAAAGCTTCGCCAGAGTATGGTTCCAAGAAGGGGGAAAGAACTGGAGCTGATCTCAGGGTTTTATTGGAACATACTCTGAAGGGCAAGGTTGTAAAGGATGCTGAGAAGAAAATCATTGCCGAAGCAATGAAGGAGATAGAAGCCACTGAGAAGCTTAAGTTCAAGGAGGTGGAGAAGCCAGTCTACACTCAGGTTTCAGAGGAAACAATGCAGAAGTTCTTTGAGAAACTGAGTGGTAGAGGAAGGATTGGTACAAGCCTAGCTGGTGCTGAAATGTCCATCAAGAGAAAGGCTATGGCGATGAAAGAGCCTGAGGGCAAAAGAGCAAAGGCTTCTAAGCCAATACAGAGGAAATTGATGCTGGATATTGAAGAATCTGAGGTTGAGTCTAAGAAGAAGGTCTTCAATACCAGAAGCACTCTGAAAACACTCCAGATTGAACAAGCGAAGAAAATCAAGCTATTTCTATTTCGGTGTACCAAAGGATCGAAAAAGAAGGTAGAAGAAGAGTAGAAAAAGAAGGAGTGGGTTCAAAAAGTTCGCAAGCAAGAGGAGAGAGAACACTAAAAGCCGTAAATGGCCGCGATGTTGACAAATGGATGCCACCATCTCAACGATGCATGGGAAGAAATCAAGAGAACCTTCGGTTCTACTATGATGTGCTCGAGAAATGGAGAGGGAGAGCTCGGATCCGAATGAGGCTTTCATCGACTATCTCCCGACCTTCTATCCTAAATATCTTCAAGGATGGATTAATCTTGTGGATGAAGGAAAGGTGCGTATAACCGCCTCGTCCATACGTACCCTCCTCCCAGTCGAGAATGGTCAGTAAATGAGAAAGTCATTTCTCAGGAAATCATTCAGTACGCCACTCAGTTAGGTCTGACATGGAACAATCCTGATATCATCAAAGAGAGAGAGATGTGCTGAAAAGAAGATATTACGGAATGTTCAACCTTGAAGTCCCTGCTGATGAGGTGGAAGAGCAGAACTGAAGAGCCGAACTGAAGAGCCGAGCTGAAGAGCTGATGAAGACTTAGAAGATTCTTGTAATCCTTTATTTTTTTGTCTTTTTGATTTTGTTCAGATAAGATTCATTGTAACTTGTAACAGTCTACCTATCATCAATGAAAACTTATCATTTATTCTCAAAAGATAATATCTCATTATCTTATTTACATGTCTTTTAATTTTGATATGCCTGATTGATTGTCTCTGAATTAATTGTTGGGAAATAAAGTATTTGGTGATGAATCCTTTGAGAGATTCTTTACTGAAGAAATTGTTGGGAGATTAATTGTTGGGAGACTCATTATTTATGGGGGAAATTGTTGAAAATAAAACCAATCTTGTAATAGGATGAACTGAAACCTGAGTATAGGTTAAGTATGAGTGTAACAAGATAGGTTTTAGCATCATCAAAAAGGGGGAAATTGTTGGGAGATGAATTTAATAAAGATATGATTTTGATTAGATCCCAAAACCCCTGAGTATGACATGTTCAGGATAATCTTGATAGTTGAGTCAGGATTCAGTTTTAGAGTATTCAGGATGTTATCTGCAAAATGTATAGTCAGCAGATATAGATCAGGTTAGGATCTGAAGATTCTGAAGAACTCAGTAAGTTTCTGAAGAAACCGAAGTTTCAGTATGAAACTGAAGTTTCTGAAGACTCAGTATGAAACTGAAGTTTCTGAAGACTCAGTGTGAAACTGAGATACTGAAGACTCAGTATGAAGCTGAGATACTGAAGACTCAGTATGAAACTGAAGAACTAAAGACTCAGCATGAAGACTCAGTATATCAGTCAGTATATCTGTGAAGACTCAGAAGACACTGAAGACTCAAAAGACCCTGAAGACTCTGAAGACTCTGAAGACACAGAAGACAGAAGACTGAAGAACTAAAGATCAAGAATACTGAAGGCACAGTAATTACTGAAGACTCATAATGTACTGAATGCTCAGTATAAACCTGAATGTTCAGAGGCACTGAAAATATCTATCTGAAGGATTCAATACTGAGAAGATCGCGATTCCTTAGAAAAATAGATATTGTCCAAGACATTCAAATACAGACAAAAGGAAGTAAGACAAAGTGTTGTTAAGGTTATATCAACTCAGAGATTGTAACCAAAAGAGTCGTTGAAGTTGTCTACCTTTAAACTGGAGACAAAAGTCAAAAGAGAGGAAGACATCACTGTACCATACTGACACTGACAGCGACAGGTCACTGAAAAGATGTCAGATGTACTAAGTTCCAGACTGCAAAAAGTGAAGACCGGCTACATGAAAGGCTATTACCTAAAACGTGTTAGGGAGTGTCAAACCCTAAATATAGCCGTTCCTCACACACCATAAGAGGAAACTCACGAAGCTATCTCTCCAACTGATAGTTTTTCAAGAGTGACCTTGGTATATGCCTATAAATACTTGTGACCTTCTACATTGAAAGGTTACGGGAAATTTGTAAGCAACTCAAGAGCTCAAACTTATTATTGCAAGTTGAAGCACTCAAAAAACCAAGAATTTCCCATGTGCTTTAAATCGAAGAGAGCTCTTTACACTAAGTCTAGCTTGATAAGATATATCCAAAGCTTAGTCGAGATATCCTAGCCTTTGCATTGTTCTTTATTGTAAAGGATATCTCATCCTAGTTGGAAACCAACCAAGAAACCCCAAACCCTTTGTAAGGTAGTTTGAGTGTGATTGTTGGTGAGATTGGAGTTGTAAAGAGTAAGTAAACTACATTGAGGTAGTCAGAAAGCTCTAGAGAATAAGTGAGTAATCTATCTTGGATAGACAAAAAGCTTGTGTGAGTTTTGAGTTAGTAAACTACAGAGGTAGTCAGAAAGCTCAAAATTAGAAAGGTTAGTAAACTACAGAGGTAGTCAGAAAGCCTTAGGAAGTGATTAGTGAATTTCTCTGAAGAGATCAGGGAGAGTGGACGTAGGAGCTTGAGTCTCTGAACCACTATAATTTGCTGTGTTCTTTGCTTTCTGTTTTGCTTGATTTATCTGTTGCTTTACTTTGTCTTGAAAGCATATTTTCACTGATATTTCAGTCGGAATCAATCCACTGAAAGTTGCATATAAATTGAATCACAGCCTAATCACTATTCCATTAAAGGAAGGTTTTCAGCAAAAGCTTAAAACGAGTATAAACTAAGGGTCAACCATTCCGCACATCTAAGTAGTTAGAACAGATAGTTACCAAACTGAACTTACTCTTCTGAGGGTTCAGTAAGTTAGTTATCTGATCCAAGCAACTCAGGATCTCTGAAAACTCATGACTCAGTTGGGATTATCTGAGGTATCTGAAAGCAGCTCAGGATCACTGTCTCAGATAGACTTTGACTCAGAGCGATTTGTGCTTCTCAGGACCAAATCATCAGGACAACCTGACCCAAGCTGACCTCAGTAAGAAAAGTTTTAAAAACACTGAACACGTGTATTCCCCCCCCATACACGTGTAAGACTCGTTTACACCAGGACCAACAGATACATTATCTTGAGAAACAGTCTTCATATTGTCTTTCCTATAGGCATTTGTAGCTAGTTCTATATGGATCGAAAGTGGGTTCGAGCAAATCGATTATCGTGGATCGAACAAAGGTTATGCACGCATAAGAGAAAATCTGGTGAGATCAAAATCCTAACATTTAATTTTGTTTATATATTCACTTTTAATATATTTAATAAGGGGACACGTTAATGACTATCGTAGAAAGAAGAAAAAAAAGAAAGCTGGAGAGAGTGAGCCTGTTGTTACCCGTTTCGAGTTATTTCAAACTACCAGAAAGACTCGATACGGGAATATTCCCTATTCCAGTGCACAGCGTATCATCGAAGAAGGGGTAAGCTATCCATTAATTTGTCTTTGAATTACAAACTATTATTTCTAAACAAATGATTAAATAATAATATTTTGTAATTCAGGAGCTTATATCTCAGACCATGACGCCCGAAGACACCCGCTTTGTCGGTACCGATGATCTACTTGGACGGGCTATAGGTCATCAGGAGCATGCCGGCCGCTTACGGAGTGTTGGATATGGCGTGACGAAGTCATCATTGGCCATGTTACCTGCTCTTCAAGCCATGAATATGGTGGGTATACTTTCGGAACAGGTTGCCCAGATGGCTAAAGAGTTGGAACAGATGAGGTTCGAGAGACGGTCGCATCAAGGAATGTCCTCGAGTGGAGCAAGCTGTAAAAATAGTGTCGTTGATGCTATGTTTTCGGCTAATGCTAGGGACCATTTTATTGAGGAACTTCGAAACGATGTCCCGTAGGTATTAGATGTGTCTCACATTTATTTCAGTTAAAGACTAGTATATATATTAAAATTTTCTAACTAAATATCTTATTCGAACAGTCACCGACCTCATGCTACCTTTATTTGGAGGATCCTACTCAGTTAGCCTATATATGTTGGTTAAAGATATTTGGGTGAGGTATATCTCTCCAGAGATCCTCGAGCATGTGGAATGTATTCCTTCGTCTCCTCCAAAGTGTCTTGCTTAATGGCTGATAGGGCACCGACCATAGAGTGGTTAGTTTCTCATATGCTGAGTTATACTGACAGAGATCATCTCATTTTTTGGCCAACAAATGTGGGGTGAGTACAATAAACATTTCGTTAAAATTTATATTCATAATATATATGATATTTGCACATATGCTAAATTTACAGTTAATTTTAATATTCTTAATATAATATAGGAATCATTGGGTGATGGTCGCCATAAATATGATCACATTAAGTGTGCATTTTATGGATCCAACTGCGAATGGGTTGGCTTCAAATCGATCTGATCTCACTTCGTACATGGAAGCTTAAGTTCATTTTTAATATTATAATATAATGATTTATTTTACTTATTAAAATTATGCATATTTAATCTAACTTTATTTTTTAATTCTAATAATAATAGTGTGATGACGATGTATCGGAGTCGCCTTCCTAATCAAGGCTCAAGAGCTAATTTCAATAAAGTGAGCTGTAATAATGTTAAGGTAAATTTAATTTATTAAGTTATCAAATTAATATAAGATAATTATAATTGTAATACGTGATTATATTGTTAATCAACAGGTATCGAGGCAACGAGATAGTGATCACTGTGGACATTTTGTGTGCTGTTATATTGAAGATATAATATGCGCTTCTCAAACGGCGGTTCCTATCAACGTAAGTCAATTTATCGATTTATTTAAATTATTATTAATTGAATAAAAATTCATACTATATATCTAACTATATTGATTAATTGATCATTATTTGCAGTTTGTCTATGATCGTCCAGTCAAGTCTTACTCCAAACAAAGAATGAACAAATGGAAAATGGATTGGACATGGTACCTTTACAATCGATTCTTGTATAATTATAGATAGAGTGGGATAACTTTTGGTAGCATATTATATATATATATATATATATATATATATATATATATTTGTATTGATATACTTCGTGCATGTTTTAATTTGTTGTATTGGACGGATATTTATTTCATGATGTGTATGCGTTTATTAATTTATTTGATGTTTTGGTATTGGACGTATATATATTATCGTGTGGTATAAAATTTGGTTTTTAGTTTTGGTTTTGGTTTTAGTTTTGGTTTTATATAAACAGGATTTAAAAAATATAAATTAAAAGTAAAATATATATATATATATATTGGACAACGGTTTTTAACCGCTGTCCAAGTGTATTTATATATATATATAAAAAAAAGGGTTAGACAGTGGTTGTAAACCGTTGTCCAAGTGAATATTCTTGGACAATAGTTACAAACCGTTGTCTAAGTGTAAAACTTGCAATGCGGTTAAAAACTGCTGTCTTAGTGCAATATCTTGGACAACGGTTTTTTATCAGCTGTCCAAGCTTGGACAGTTGTTACTTGGAGAGCTGTTATAACCGCTCTCCAAGGTCATTTTTAACAGTTTTCCAAGCCCAAATCTGTATTAGTGAGTATAGTAGTATTAGTTTGTAAGTGTTGTGGTATAAATTTCATACTATATAACAAGTTTCATCAGAGACCTACTCTTTTCTTATATATCACCTCTCATAAATAAAAACTAAAATCTTGGTTGTCCGCAGGTATGTCCCAAGTTTGGACAAAGGAAAGGCCTCTACTTCCTCTTCATAAAGGCCGAAACCAAAACCCTGGGCGGGCTCCTCGCCCGACCCGTTCTCACCAGCTATTACAAAAGTGACCACTTCAAGACCCGGCCCCACGACCCGTACAATGTCTACACCAGCCCCGACGAGGCCATCCTCTGCCCTGATTCGTTCCAAAGCATGTACACACAGATGCTCTGCGGCCTTCCCATACGAGAACAAGTCCTCCGGGTCGGGGCGGTTTTCGCTTCGGGCCTTCTCCGGGCCATCCGGTTCCTCCAGCTCAACTGGCCACAACTCACATGTGACCTCTCAATCGGGTCTTTGAGCCCCGAAGTTACGGACCCTTCGATTAGCGCCCGCATGGCGAAGATTCTAAACAAACCTGACCCGGCTCTCGCGGAATTTGTTGTCAAAGAATGCGAGGGCGAGAATTGGAAGGGAATAATCGGGCATATTTGGCTTAACGCGAAGTATTTAGACGTCATTATTACTGGAGCGATGGCGAAGTATATACTGGTACTCGATTTTTACAGCGGAGAGTTACTGCAAGAGTGCACAATGTACGCTTCATCCGAGTGTTACTTCGGGCTGAGTTTGAAGCCCATGGAGAAACCTGAAAACGTGTCGTACACTATCATGCCCAACATGGGCTACTTCGGGTTCATCGACCCGGCCCAACCCGGTGACGAGCTGGTGGATCTTGCTGACGTGGAAGTGGGTAAAGAGTACGAGTTGGTGGTCACAACCTACTCGGGGCTGAGTCGGTACCGAGTCGGGGACGTCCTCCGAGTCACGGGGTTCCACAACTCGGCGCCTCAGTTTAAGTTCATAAGGCGGAAGATCGTTTTACTCAGCATCGACATGGATAAAATCGATGAGTCGGAGCTGCAAAAGGCCGTCAAAAATGCCGTCATTTTGTTAACGGAGTTTGATACCACGGTTGTGGAATACACGACTTTTGCTGCACGAGCACGATTCCGGGGCATTACGTTGTCTACTGGGAATTGCTTGCGAAAGATGAACTCGCGAATGGGCCGAGCGACGTCGTTTTGGGGGAGTGCTGCCGAGTTATGGAGGAGTCGATAAACTCGGTGTACAGGCAGTGCCGAGTTGAGAATAACTTGGTGGGACCGTTTGAGATTAGGGTTGTGAGGAACGGGATGTTTGAGGAGGTGATGGATTATGCGATCTCGAGAGGTGCATCGATTAATCAGTACAAAGCGCCGAGGTGTGTGTGTTGGAATATAGTGGCACGTAAACACGTAATACATGCACTGGGAATTAAACAGTTCACCAACAACGAACATATAATTGCATAGACGATTACAATAATCATAACAAGAAATCTTACAGTAATTCAAAAGCAGATTTCTCAACTATGATATCCACGTAATCCCCACTCACGGACTTGCACGGATTTGCCAGCGTCGAATCCCGAGATGAATTTGCTAGAAAAATTATAACTCTAGATTTTATGGAGAAAATATGAATTAACGTTGTTTGTGAATTCCCAAGAGCTCATATATATAGGGAGGCCCAGCTTAAAACCCTAAGCTGGCCTGATTGAAAAATAAAATCCCTAATCTTTATTTAAATAAATCTCTTAGGTTTATTTCCCACATATAAAATCTCTACGGATTTAATTCACATATATGTCAAATCTCTACGATTTGATTCCATATATATTAAATCCTATAATAATATTCCATATTATTATTGGGAATTCCTATTTAATTAAATCCAATTTAATTAAACACTAATAATAATTAATTCCAAATTAATCTATTATTAATTAATTCTCCATAAATTAAATATTAAATCTAATTTAACATTTAATCAACCAACTATAATCCGTAAAAGGGAACTACTTATTGTGTGACCTATAGACCCTCATATATCGAGCGATTAGTCAAACTAATGGTCTTAATTGAACCCTAGACAATAAATCAGACATTCTCAATATATGAGGTACGTTGCGAGAAATGTGCAACTACATGTAACTGTAACATGGGCTATTACGATTTCCTCATTTCATTCACGAATACTCTATTAGTCTTGAACATGATGAAGTGTATATTCAAATAACTTAATCAATTTATCTCTAATCACTAATTGATCACTCATATCACACTTGGCCACAAAGTCCAAGTTGACGTGCATTGGCCAATGACTTTGATCCAATTATGATGAGAAGATGAGTATTCTCTCTAAATCCACTTTGAGGAATGAATCATTTTCTTGGCTCAACTACCACGCACATGCACTTCGTGATGAACCCAATCCAAGTCATATCTACCCATGGAAGGGTGCAAGCGTCGGTCATGGTCAAAGTTCATCACTCCACACATGTCGTGCGTATTGACCTCAAGTTAAAGGAGTATTGCATCGCTCCCACTAACCGAGACACCCGTAGACACATATAGTAGAACTACATCAAACGGTTTCTCGGATGGGTATACCAATACCCTCCAAGGTATTTGTGCATCCATCATGAGATACCTAGTATCTCGTAGTAAGTAAGATCTTACTACACTCTCTAAGAGTATGATGCAAATCGCACACCAATATACATTGCATCATTAATATCTCATTCTTGATGATCCTCGATCGGGGCTATTTGAGAATCATGCTTAAGTCATCTGAGTTCTCACACACTCAATGACAGCAGTGACTAAACGGAACACAGATAAGAAAAAATACAATCAATCAAACATAATATTCTAACAAATGTAATGTCATACATTTAATATTAAATAAACAAAAATATTAAACCAATACTGAATATTATCTAAGTATTATGTCCTTACAATGAATTTCTCTAGGACAGTAACACTAACAGTGTGAGCTACACGCCCATCGTTGAGTTGTTCGATGAGAGGGTTTTGTCGGCGCATTTTAGCCCCGTGCCGCCGCTGTGGGACTGTGGGAGGCGGAGAGGCAAGTTTGACTCGGTTGGTGGATTTGTTAAGGGAGTGTTTGGAATAAATGGTTGCGTCACAAAATTCTATTAGCTACCAACAGTCAATAGACAGATATGTCTTTGGGTTTGTTGAATAAAAGAATTTCAGGTTTTGAGTATCTTTTTTTGTCATTGGCTTTTCGGGTGTAGATTCAGAATAATACTTGTGATTGTAATTTTATAACTTAAGCTTATCTAAAGTGTGGTTCTCCGTCATATTTTTATCTCATTCCAGATAGATATTTGAAAATTAAAGGGCTGAGTTTCTAAATTTTGAAAGCAAAAAAAGTCGTAGAAAATTATAAGCTCATATATATGCTTAAATATGAATTTCAAGATAATAAATTTAATGTTGAATTAGTTTTGGAAGCTATGAAATATTGGATTATAGAGTCGTAAATTGTTCTTCCGTACGTGTTCTTCTGCTTCAACAATGAAGAGTATATGTATATATATTGTAACTCTTTACAAAGGAATTAGTATATTATTATTATTATTCATGTTAAAATATTTTTTCCATCATAAAAGTGTTATTATATCACTATATGACTAATCCAAAACGAAATAAATCCCTTGATGAAATAATAGATCTCTGTAATTTATTCGATAATATTTAAAAACTTTCATAATAGGTCGTTGTAGTATAGTGGTAAGTATTCCCGCCTGTCACCCGGGTGACCCATGTTCGATCCCCGGCAGCGGCGTCTATTTTTTTGTTTTATTCTCCAGCTTTCAAAATAGTAACGTAAAATGCAATTGTATACATGTGCCCGTCTAGCTCAGTTGGTAGAGCGCAATGCTCTTAACCTTGTGGTCGTGGGTTCGAGCCCCACGGTGGGCGAAGCCTATCTTTGAAGCTTAAGTTTTACAACAAATTTACATTAGAAAACATTTAAATTGGGTTTGGTAAATTCAGAATTTTAGATCAATAAATGCTGATAATATCATTATACTTGAATAATTTGAAACTTTCTTCATTAGTCTTAAAAAGCAGATGCCCTCACTCCAAGATCTATGCATTAGGTCATTCACGTTCAGCTTTTGGGCTTTAAGGTTGGACCTATTTTAGCCTTTTCAAATTTTGTTTATGGGTCCGGTTATTAACACCCCCATGATTAATAAATTCACCCACTTATTTATTGAACTACCAAATATACCCTTCTTCTTCTCTAAGGCACTCATTTCTCCAATTGTCCCGGCAATGGAAAAACGTAAGAATTGCCTGAAAAATCGTGAAAATTATCAGATAAGAACACCATTCTCAGCACAAAAATATATCAAAAGATCAAAAAATGAGAACAATCCTAATTTATTTACTAACAAATACCATATCATTTGAAAACACAAAAAAAAAAAAAAAAAAAGAGAGAGAGAGAGAGAGACATGGATTGCAGTAAAGAAGAAAGACAAGTTTACAGTGGAAAAGAAGAAATATGTTTGCAGTAAAATAAAAGAGGGAGAAAATATGGTAGAAAGAAGAAGAGAATGGGGGGAGCGACGTTGATTATAAGGGGCGACGGGCGGCGTTTTGGCGGCGAACGACGGGCAGCGATGGCGGATGACGGGCGATGGCAGCGGGAGGCGGCTGCTTCTGCGGTGTTAGGCAGCCAAATGGAGATAAGGAGAAATGAGAGGGACGGCTGATAAAAAAGATTGAAACTTTAATTTTTATCTATAGAAAAAACAATTAGAGAAATGTGTTCCATAATATATCACGGCGATTCTCAGTGTTGCTAGAACAATTGGAGAAGAGGAATCAGGAGTTTGTGGAAGAAGAAGAAGAGTATATTTGGTAGTTCAAATAAATAAGTGGGTGAATTTATTAATCATGGGGGTGTTAATAACCGGACCTTTGTCTATATCATTTCAGTTTCTTTTGAGCAATTAGTTACTTTGTTTTGTTTTTTGAGAACTTTGGGCAATTAGTTACTGGACCGTTGGCAGATTGGTCTTATTTTGAGCGTTTTTAAGGTTGCATGGTTTTATCTCAAATGGGGTGCATCCCAATTTGTTTATTTAATGGGTTTTTAAAGCCCAATTGCTTCATCTTTGCATTTCTCTTTTTTTTCAATGTCCTTTGATAATATTTGTACTCATTTTGAAAATACGAATTGATGATGGATTCAATTCACATCGATATATATTAATGGAAAACATGACATGGATATCTAGTCGTGGGCTAAGCAGGTGAAGAGTAATCTACTCAAAATAAATAAATAGAGTAGGTCTAGTGTGAAAATTTTTACGTGTGAAAATTTTCATGTATGAAAAATTATAAAATCGTCCTAAATCATGACTTATTCGGGCCGGGTGAACCATCTACACCCTAAACACTAAATAATGAACTCTAAATCATGACCTATTCGGGTCTGGTGAACCATGAACCACTCGGGCCTGGTGAACCATGAACCACTCGACTTTGTCTTACCTTCACAATATACAGAATTTGTTTGTAAATAATTTTTTTTCATGTATGCAAATTTTCATACTAGACTTTGTCAAATAAATATTGTTTCTCCATATTTTAGTTCATTTCCCCAACTCATAACAAATTGTTTAAAGACCCATCTCAAAAAATTTGGTTGGGGTAATGAAAGTGGATAATGTAAATCACTTCTATTGATGTTGCTTGTTGGTTTTGATACACAAGTAATAGAAATAAAAGTAAGCAATTGATTGCCCTCATCCACTCAACCCACTTCACATGTTACTCATTGTTGATGATCTAACCAAGCAATAACAATGCAATCAATAACCTTTAGGGATTGATCTCTCAATGATATTCATTACCATTCTCAAGTCATACCAAGCGAGTCCTTAATACACGCGACTAATACTATTTTGAATTATCAAATTAAATGGGTGGATATTTATAAGTGATAAATAGTAAAGAGAATTAAGATTCTAGTATCTTAAATAATCTTACATAAGACCCTCTCAAGCAGATCTACATTCAGACTAAACGAGAATTAGGAAATGGGCGGGTTTCCTATGCACCGTGCACTTATGCACATAGGTGACTCATTTTAAGAAAACGGGTCTCACGTTTATTTAAAGTCAAGATCTCATATTCAACTGATGCACATGTCTTGACCCTATCCAACTATTAAATATGGGTCATATATAATTTCCTTATCGCTCTAAATTTTTTTCCTCGTGTCCTCACGATTTTCCTCTCTACAAATCCTCTTTCCCCTGCCTCTTGCTTGCCGCTAATATAACAAGGGCTCCATTTCCTTTTTCTTGAACCAGAATTTATCATGATTTGCCGCTAATCCTCTTTCCCCCGCCTCTAGCTCTCTCTCTCTACAAGTCGTACTGTCTCATCGTCTGCCTCGACATCAAGCTCTTAAATCCCAACAATAATTACATCGTTCTTCTTGTGCTCCGCAATCCCCACAATAACCACAAGGGTTGGATTGAGAATAAAATTTTAAGGAGGAAATAAGATGGGACACAGGTTGGGAAGAAGAAAGGGGGCTGGGGTTAGAAGGAAAAAAAAGAGCAGATGTGGGAATTCATTGTATGTTTCTGTAATATTTAGTTGCAAAATTCTATTTTAAGTAGTTGCACGTTTTTTTGTATAAGTAGTTGCACGCTTCTGTCATAAGTAGCTGCATGATTCTATTATACATAGTTGCACGTTGTAGATAGTTGCATGTTTCAGTGACAGAAAGTTGCACATTTATGCTACAGGTGATTGCACGTTTTTGTTATAATTGGTTTCCACATTTTAGTTGTAAGTAGTTGCATGTTTCGATATTTAAAAAAATTAGGGAAAAAAAAAGAAAAAAAAGGGACAAAGCGAGTTCGAACCTTGTACCCACACCTAGAAATAAGGTGTTTCAACCATTAGGATGCATCCTAATTTGTTAAAACTTCCAACGGTATAGCATTTTAAATAAGAATGAGTCTCATATGCATCATGCACTCATGCACATGGGTGACCCCATTTAAAAAAAAAAAAAAACAGGACTCACGTTCATTTAATATTTATTAAAGAAAAATTAAGTATACTCCTCAAATATAAGATGGTTTCAAAATATTGTTTTTTGCTCAATCACTCTAAATTTATTACCTATGTAGCATATTAGATAAGTCTTGTATGTATCCAGGTGCACCGTGCATTTATATTGTATTATAGAAACATGCAATTTGTTATACTGGAAGATGCAATTTGTTCACAATGAATTGTGCAACTATTAATATGAAAAAATAATTGTATGGTAATATAATAACAAGTTACATATTTTTAAAATGCATTATAAGTATTCAGTGCATGCACCTCGATGCACACGAGATCTCCTCTTACACAATATCTCATACAATTTTCTATGTTTTGTTTTTTGAAGTTACTGTTTTAGCATTCTTATCATGTTTGGTATAATATGACCCAGCCTGCAGCCACATGAACAGATTTGAAGAATCACAAGTTCTGTTTGTTTCCTACTTTCTTAATCACAAGTCCACTTATTTAGACACCATCCTAGCAGTTGGCTCTACTCTGGAACAAACTTAGCACTACTTTATTCTAGAGTCAACACAAATTTTTAGCAGTTTGTACTATTTTTTGCACTAAAATGGAATATTCTATAAAAATTCTTTATTTTTTATTTTTTTTATGTTATATATAATTATCTATATTTATAATGTATTTGTATACTTATTTCTAATATAAATTAATTTTTATATTTAAATTTAAATAAAAAATATAAAATTGATAAAATTGTTGAGCAAATCAAAATTTAAAATTCAACATAATATTAGAACGAAAATTTAAATTACAATGATAACTTAAATTACAATTAATATATGAATTACTATACAATAGATACTGATTACACTATGTTGGAATATTCTTCCCACAAATGATCAATTAGTGCATTGCGGAGTGCAAAAAATGAGCATCTGCATCGTTAGTTTGACTAAATCTGCCAAGGAAATTTTGAAATTGATCAGGTTCATTATTAACAAATTCAAGATCCGGAGATGACACTTCTTATGCATCTTCAATTGGAGCATCAAGGTCACGTTCATCCTCGACTATCATATTTTCAATTTATGTGTAGTATTTAAATTCATAACATATTTTAAATTAATTGAATTTTTTTAAAAATTAACTATAATATTAATTTATTTTTCATTAATTGAATACAATAATAATTGATTTTTAATATTAAGTAAAAATAATAATTTGATTATATATGCCATCACATAAATTATTCTAAGTTATCCACAATAAAAAAAATATCATCCCAACACAAATACACAAATTATTCTAAGTTATCACATATTATCACATATTAAAACCAATTAAAATAAATTAAAAAAAGAAAAGAAAAGGAAAAGTAGCATAGTTTTGACGTGAGCTAGATTCAACGCATTTTCATTGTGAACAGTAATATAATCTATTGTGGAGCAAAGATGTAGTGCACTCCTGGAGAAGAACTTTAGAAAAAAACGTCATTCTGGCGTATTGCTGGAGATGGTCTTAGTACTCCACAATAATGATATCAACACTACTTATATATGTATTCATAGTACTCCCTCCATTCCATGAGAACTTGAATATTGAAAATGATACGCAAATCAAGTAAAGTGAGTTTTAGTGGTTTGAGTGAAATAAAATAAATGTGTTATGAGTGTATTAATATTATGTTTGTTTCCATTTTAAAAATGCTCAAGTTATATTGAGACGTCCAAATAAAGCAAGTGTTCAAGTAATCGCGAGACGGAGGGAATATTATTTTGCATTTGAAAAATGATATCAATACTAACATTATTTTACACCTGCACATGCATTGCCGTAACGAGTCTGATCAATTATTGAATCCCCCATTTATCTATTTCCAAGTTATTTTCCTCTAATCTCCCCTATTCAAATTTCTAATTTTCTTATTAATTTGCTTTTAAAAATAAATAAATTAAATGCCTCTAATTTTGACGGTTTTTTCACCAAAATATATGTTAGTAAATAGTAACACAACAGTTTTTTTTTCCTTATCTAAAAGATAAATGTATGTTTTTTTTTTCGAATGAGCAGTTACTTTTTAAATTATTGACAGTTACTTTCTCATATTTTTCAACACAATGCTCCTGCAAAACTCAGCCTCCCAACTGTTTTTTTTTTTTTGCTTTCCTCTTCTACCAATTCGACTTCCTCTTTCCTACAAAACTCTGGATCTCTTATAAATTGTGGCCCAACTATGAAGTTGTGTAATCTCTATTTTTATTCTTATTTTATTTATCTCGGCGAATCGTCTCACTGCAAATCGTGGGAATGTGGTAAAATCTATTACTCTTTTTTAATATACTTGGGTAATGACTAATGATTTTTATGTGTATTTGCCTACATATAATTATTTAAAGTACGTCTATTGTGAAAATTTTCATATGTAAAAAAATTAAAAAGGGGCGAATTATAACATTGAAAATGGCTAGGAAAGAAAATTTGTATCAGTGGTCTTTGTAGCCTGATGGTGGGACATATCTTAATCTAGTAGATAGACGCGGGTTCGACCTTGTTCATTACAAATTTCTTTTTTTCCATAACTTTTACTTTGTAAAATAAAAAAAATTAAAAAAAAATACAAAATTTGCTATTCCCAGAAATCGAACATAGGTCACAGGGAAACTATTGAAGCAAGCATACCACTACACCAAATTGAAATTTCACATTATATATTTCTCATTAATTTAAAAATATAGTTACTCATATATAATTAGTGTCATGACAAGCCCAATCGAAGAGTTGATGTTACATTTTGAATGTTCATCTCACTATAAAATTTACACACATACTCAACAAAATTTAAAGTAATTCTTGTCAAATGGTTTGCTAAAGTACATATTTGTTTAGTTAATAGTTTTACAAAATATCAAATAATTAGCACATAAATATGAGGTGTCATTTTCATCTGGAAAAACAGTTTCGAGAGTTTCCCAATGTGTTTTCTCCACATATCGTCTTGAACAATAAAGTAGCATTTTCCTTCCAGTCGTTTTGGAAGCATTTGTTGTATCATAAATTCAAAACATAGAAAAAATGTAAGTTTTGAAAGGTTTTAAATTTAAAGGAAAGCAGTATTACATTCAAAACATAAACAGTATTATAGGAAAAATATAACAGTATTACGTGAAAAAGTATAAAGTATTACATCCAAAATTAAAAATAAAATAAAATTAAAGTGTATTAAATGCATAGCTCAAGCAGTATTAAAATTCATAATCAATAATCATTAATGCCTTCTATTTTAATTTCAAATAGAAAATTGAAGCAATATTACAAGCAAAAATATAACAGTATTACAAACAAAACATAACAAGTTTACATGAAAAAATATAATAGTATTACAAAACAAATAATGATATTACAATCTAAACATAAGAAAAATTAAGTAAGTTGCGAAGTTTATCTAATCAAAACAAAAGCATATTAGATGCAAAACATAATAATATTACAATAAAAAAATAATTTTAAATGTATTATACGTACAATTTGTAAACATAAACAATAATAAAAGTATTTCCTTATACACTTGAATCGACTAGAGTTAACTCAAATTTTCAATCATCAACCAATTGTAAATGTAATTTACAAATAATTAAAATATATATACCTAATTAAAATAGTTAAACACAATTTAGTAGTTAAAATGTCTAAATTTTAAAGTATTTGATTGATTGTAGTATAGTGGTAAGGTTCGACATCTATAGGTGATGCGGTTGGCCTTTTTTTTCTTTATTAAATATACATTCATAACTAATTTTTTTTCTTTGTTAAATATAAATTCTTAATTAAAATATAAAAATACACGTTATTATAAGAAAACCATCAAATAAATAACACAAGTTGGTACAGCCGAATGGTCAATCATTCTTTGCCTGCCAGAGGTGCTTTTTTGCCCTTTTTTTAATTCTTAATTGAAATAGAAAAATATGCGGTTATTATATGCTAAACCCTCGAATAGAAGTAAGAATGTGGTGTAGCCAAGCTGTCAAGCATTCTTCGCAGTGCTGATTTGCCCTGAGATCGAGCCCTGATGGGCGCGCTATTTGGCAGCCCCGTATTTTTGGGTGATTTTTATTTTTACTTTGTCAAAATAAAAGTTTTTTCATGTATGCAAATTTTCATAGTAAACTTTGTCAATTAATTATTAATAATTGCTCATTATGTTTGTTAATTTTTTTCAATTTTTATTTAATATTGATTCATATTAATTTCTTTTGCAGGTTTAAATAGAGCATAGTCATTTTTCTAAATCTTGATTATCGTTTATTAAATTTTCTTATTTGTCAAATTTTGAAAATTTTTTATGGACCTGGACTGATTGCACCATTCAACATTTATGTGGGCACCATACTTCAGAAGCAGATAACGATTATGAGGAACGACATGTCTGTTATCCAAAACATTAAGACCATCCTTCCATTATCTCTACACCTCTAAACAGGATATCCATCATCATCAATAGTAGTCTTATCTAAAAATCTCTTTGGAAAATGATTTAAGCATATTCCCTCGTCAGACATGCAAGGTGAACTCATATTTGCAGCACCACAAGGACCATGCATCATAAAGTTCCGAACAACATTAAAATAATCTAGATCATTCTCCTCATCGGGTATCTCGGCTAAAATAATACGATCAATATCGCTCCCGCTAGGAATCTGTAGGATTTTTTCCAAATTAATGACAAAAAGAATAACAATAATAATTCAAATTCGAAATTGAATTGCAAATATAAGACATTATCTAACCTCATTATGATTTTCAAGAAACAACAAAATATGTGCATGAGGCAGACCTCACTTTAGAAATTCAATAGTATAGATAACTGCAAATACAATCGAGTAAGAAAGATAATTAACAATAATATTTATACGATATATATATATATATGAGGGATATATTATTTTAAAAGTTATAATAGAAATAAGTATTTAAAATAAAATGAATATCATCTGCTTTGACGTTACAGAATATTTTTTTTTCCGTATATGATTTAACAATTCGTCCAACTTCACCTTAAATACTTGACAGAGTATGTCCGGACAGTCTTCAACTTTTTGTCCATTATGTTGTAAAAAATGAACTATCTCAGGCCACTTTTGATTGCAGGTAAAAGTTATAAATAACTGGGGATATCTGGCTCATCTACAAATTGCCATAACATATTGATAAATTTGGACCATGTTGTTGGGGTTATACGTGAAAGTATGTTTTTACTTTATATAACCTATGTATTAAACACTTATTTACTGAAATAAATTATTTATCATTGTTGCTTTAAATATGATTGAATGTTATATATATTTATTGCAAACCGTTCATAGCACGCGTTACATTGTAGTTAACGTCGTGATACCAGATCACAGAAGATCACGTTAACAGTGCCTTGTAAACGAGTGCGTGTTCACAACTTAGATAGATCCGAACAATCTATTGGTAGAAGTTGATGTGTAAGGCTCAGATTGGCTTGTCTTGACCAAGATATTACACTAGTGCATTCGATACGCTGAAGCGGAGTCCATTAATTAATTAAGCCACTGAAAAACTTTATATTAATTAATATCTTTATCCTTGGAGTAAGGACAACCCAACTTTATTATCCATATAGGAAAATTAATTCAACTTGCAAGATTTGGTATGATAAAGGTTCCGGGCCCACAAAGTGGACCAATCAAGCAAGACATTTCAAGCACATGATTCTCTGTATTAATTTAGCAACTGTCGTGCAATTAATATTATTGCCCAAGATATAGGGTATTGAAGTCGCAATGATTCTCTTCCCATTTATAAGTCAAAGCAATATCTATTAATCACACACAGTCCCTATTAAGTGACAAAGATTAAGAAATCAACAACCACTGAGGTCTAACTCTTCATCCCTTAAGTCAGTGCGAATGAGTTTATCCTCTGATGTAAAGGTTTTGTCACACGTAAGGGTATGGTTGTCAAAACAGTTTGATATGAAGGACTTAGGGGAAGCCAGTCATATTCTTGGGATCAAGATCACTTGAGATCGAAAGAAATGAATGATCGACTTATCGCAAGCTTCATACATAGATACCATTTTGAAGCGTTTCAGCATGCAAGATTCCAAGAAGGGTTTTGTACCTTTCAGGCACGGAATCCATCTATCGAAAGACATGTGTCCCAAGACGCAAATGGAGATAGATGACATGAGAGGAATTCCTTATGCGTCGGCAGTAGGAAGTCTCATGTATGCAATGTTGTGTACGAGACTGGATATCTGCTACGTCGTAGGCATGGTAGCGAGATATCAAAGTAATCCCGAAAATCAACATTGGATTGGTGTTAAGAACATTCTGAAGTATCTGAAAAGAACTCGAGATAGAATGTTGGTTTATCAGTCAGACAGTTTATTTCCAGTGGGATACACGTACTCGGATTTCCAATCAGACCTAGATTCCAGAAAATCTACCTCGGGTAGTGTGTTTGTCTGGGGGGAGGAGTTGTAACATGGAGAAGCGTTAAGCAGAAATGCATCGCTGATTCTACCATGGAAGTCGAATATGTAGCTGCTTGTGAAGCAGCGAAAGAAGCGGCGTGGCTCAAGAACTTTCTAGTGGACTTGGACGTTGTTCCGAATTTTCCCAGCACTATCACGATTTTTTGTGATAATGCCGGAGCAGTTGCAAATTCAAGGGAACCGAGAGCCCACAAGGCCAGCAAACACATTGAAAGGAAATACCATCTTATACGAGAAATTGTTAAGAGAGGAGATATAGAGGTGGCAAAGATCGCGTCGAAAGACAACCTAGCTGATCCATTCACAAAGGGTCTGCCTCAGTTTACATTCGAGAGACATGTGGAAGGAATGGGTGTCAAGAGCGTTGCTAATCTGTTTGAGTATAAGTGGGATAAATGTTATTAGGTTGATGTAGGTGACATTAGATGTCACCGGATAATACATCAGACATGTTGTGGTATACTTAAAGCAGACTTTGAGTATAAGTGGGAGATTGTTGGGGTTATACGTGAAAGTATGTTTTTACTTTGTATAACCTATGTATTAAACACTTATTTACTGAAATAAATTATTTACCACTGTTGTTTTAAATATGATTGAATGTTATATATATTTATTGCAAACCGTTCATAACACGCGTTACATTGTAGTTAACGTGGTGATACCAGATCACAGAAGATCACGTTAACAGTGCCTTGTAAACGAGTGTGTGTTTCGCAACTTAGATAGATCCGAACAATCTATTGGTAGAAGTTGATGTGTAAGGCTCAGATTGTCTTGTCTTGACCAAGAGATTACACTAGTGCATTCGATGCGCTGAAGCGGACTTGTAGAGAGGATAAACTCATTCGCATTGACTTAAAGGATGAAGAGTTAGACCTCAGTGGTTGTTGATTTCTTAATCTCTATCACTTAATAGGGACTGTGTGTGATTAATAGATATTGCTTTGACTTATAAATGGGAAGAGAATCATTGCGACTTCGATACCCTATATCTTGGGCAATAATATTAATTGCACGACGATTAGCTAAAATTAATCAGAGAATCGTGTGCTTGCAATGTCTTGCTTGATTGGTCCCCTTGGTGGGCCCGGAACCTTTATCATACCAAATCTTGCAAGTGGAATTAATTTTCCGGTATAGATAATAAAGTTGGGTTGTCCTTACTCCAAGGATAAATATATTAATTAATATAAAGCTTTTCAGTGGCTTAATTAATTAATTGACTAAATAATCTTAAACACGAAAAATAATGACCGGGAGTCATATTACCGTAATATGGGTTAAGTTGGATAGTGCAATATTAATTATATAGTGGCATTAATTAATATTAATGGGCTGAATTATATTGTGGCTCAATATTGAAATTCAGAAGCCCATTGGAAGGTCCATCTTAATTCTCCTAAAGGCCCCTCAAGTAGCCCAATTATAGTCCAATAAATAAAAGGTTCTTAAAATAAAATAAATTTTTGTTGCATTATATTTCCTTGAAATTTTCGAAATATTAAAGAAATAGAGGGAGAAGATTTTATGGAAAGGAGATAAGTATTCATGGAATACAAGACTATCACATAAATTCAAGAAAACTCCCACTTGGCTTCTTTATGAGGTAATTTTCGAAAATAATGCAAAGAGAAAGGGAAGAAAGATTTTCTTGATTTTTTTGGAAAGATTTTATAGAGAAAGATATGTATTCTTGGAATACAAGAATATGTCATAAATTCAAGAAAGATCCAATCTTGCAAATCTTCTTGTAATTTTTGAAATTTTAGCTAAATAAGGGTGTGAGATTTTTGTGGAAAAATACACATGGAAAGAAGAATATATTGGATATATTCAAGATTTCTTGAAGATCAAGAAAAGATCTTTCCTAGCCCTAATTTGCCTTAAAATTTTCGTCCCTCCTTCACTTATAAATAGGGGATGAATTTTTCATCGCCAACTAGTGTTCCATGTGTTGGAAATATTAGAAATCCACAAAGGTGGTGAAATAATTATTTATTTTTCTTTGTTTTATAAATCGTTCATTGGAGAACCTTCCACCGGGGTTATTGGACGAGGACTTGGGAATACTTGAGAAGGACTTTTGGTGGGTATCCAGATACTTGATCCTGTCTGTCTTAGACCATCTCTCCAACGGGTACGTTTACGTAATCTCCTAGAAATTCCGCATGCTAGGATCTTTTACGTGAAATATTATTTGCATGTCGTTGTTGGATTAATTATTATTTGAATTCACTTAGGTTAATTCATGCTAGTAATAATTGTTAATTTAAATTTGTGTTTATGAGGTCATCCCAATAGATCCTGACATATGTTATCCCAACACATGTAACGTGGACCTCCAGTGAAGGAAGGTGGCAAAACGATACGTTTTCCCAATTCACACGCATCAGTCTCTCCATTCAACACATCATCCTCAAAATCGTTATACATATCAGAACGAAGTTCCTTCTGGTGATTTTTTTATATATTTATGTCTTCTAGACTCCACCATAGTTTAAGCATCAACAATAAATTGTTGAGTGAGATGTTTGGAAGATAAAATCGTAGATGGTTCTCCATTTCTCTCTTGTAGACGGAATACAAAGTACCCCCTTTGACTAATGGAATAGCGCGTTCCAACTCTATCTATTGCAGATGCTGTGAAAGGAATATTCTCACTGTATCCGTCATCACCATATGAAAAAATATTGGATATTGCAAACCAAGGTACGATGGATTCAGTTCAGTAATGTGTTGAAGTATACCGAAATGAGTTTGATTTACAATATCACGATCACCAAGAGTGTGATCAAGATCACCAACAACAACATCATCAACCTCAGATGTAGTGGGTAAGTTATACATTCTCGGATCGGTTCCTCTTCTGGCAATCAATCTCATAGTTACGGTAGAATTTCCTTGGCTGAATCTGTCTTTAGCTTCTCGAAATTTATGTGCAAGTACATTATTATCATCCAACATATCCTTAATATCAGCTACAATGTCAATATGTAATGCGTTGATGCTCGTACTTGAACTGTAATCATTAATCACCAAACATGACGTAATTAGTGTAGACTATCAAAAATTTTAAATATTTAAAATGAGTTAATATGGATGAAAATTGCCTAAAATTACGAATCCTATTTGAAATTTCATTGTCGGTATCGTAAATGTACAATTGGGCATATTGAGGTTCAGCTCCGGTAGAGGCAAAAGTCCTCCTATACGATGATAATTATCCCCATGTAAACGGAACACCGGTGGAGTACCACCGACATTAATTGTTCTATCAATCTTACACCCAATGAAGTAAATGAAAACATGTTGTTAAAAGTATGAACATTATCTAAATAATGTTTGTTCCTTGTAGTGTTTCCCCATAATAATTCTCGAAGAAGTTCAGGAGGCTGAGGCATAAAAGGAATTTGTATTTTTTCTTGAGTACAACATAAGGAGAAATTTAGTTGTTCAGAAACACGTCTTGCTTTTAATCTCTCATCATGCCAGAACAACGCATAGCAATATTGACAACTATGGATAGGATCACCATTATCCCAAAAAAAAATAACTGTAAAAAAAATACATAACTGTTAACATGTATTTTATAGTATATTTTTATCATAGAAATAAGTATAAACACACAAACATATATATACATGCATAATTTATTAAAAAATCAATGAAATTACAAATTTATGATTTATATTTAAACTTGATAACTTATAATCAACTCGATTATTGTGATCACACGCATCATCGGGATCAAGTTCAACAATTTCAAGACTATTCTCTTTCAAATTCATCATATCCCCGAACTGAGGATATGTTGCTTGTAAACCAATAAACTCGGAATCATCACCAGTTAAATCAATTGCATTTGTCGAAGGATCATAAAACATTGATGGTTGATTCGATGATTCCGGATGATTAATTCTTCCATGGGAAGGTTGATTAGTTGACATGGAAAATCTCGGAACAAATAATATATCTACAAAAGAAAATTATATATTATGAAATTAATTTTATTATAGATGGTTTATAATTTTAATTAAAAAATTACCATTAGTGACATCGATGAGAGGATCAATTGAAATATTAATCAAGGTTGGTGACGATATATTATCTCCAAATAAATAACATCCCTTTTTGGCTGAAGTAGAACCTGTACTTCCTATAGAATGTTGTTCCTCATTCTCTATAAAAATAATTTACAAAATTTAAATAAATACTCCCTCCATTTTTTTTAGATGTCGTTTAGTCTTTTTAAATATTTCTATAATAGATGTCGTTTTGGTATATTCTCCCCCTTTATCTCATATTTACCTTTAACATGGTAATTTCAAATTTCCTACAAATGTGTGTATATTTTATCAGCCAATAGTAAATATTGTTAAGAATATTTAAAAAATATTAATTAAAGTTAATTTTGGAAAAAAAAATGTTCTTAATGTGTCTTAAAAACCCGAGAATGACATCTATTAAAAAATGGACGGAGTAAATAAAAAGATATTATATATGTTTTGTTATAAAATGGATTAAAAATGAAACAAACTTATTGAAAATAAATATAATGTTTTTTTTAAATGTACCTCGTGTATTGGTATCCTTATTGAACACTTTCCAATTAGTTTTGTTGATCCAAGAAGCTTGCACATTTTGTGATAATCTAGCACATAAAAAATAATTAAATGCTTGAGGTTAACCAATTAATTACTTTTATAAAATAATTTTATAGAATTATATATATTTTAAAATATAGCTCTTAAAGATAAACATACAATTTATGAATTAATTGTACTGACTCTAAGATTTTGTTTGTGTTAATTATAATCTTTTAAAAATTAATCAATACGAATTTTAAAATATATTTTGTAATTTACATAGAGTATTATTAAATTATATACATTTAATGATTGTTGTGTGATATAGTGTGATGTGTATTCACTAATACACATTTGGGCTTGGACAGCTATGAAAAATGACCTTAACCGCTCTCCAAGTAACAACTGTCCAAGCTTGAACAGCTGATAAAAAACCGTTGTCCAAGTAATCGCGCTCTTTTGACAAATTTTTCTTTCGCGATTGAAGAGGGTCTTGGATGGTTAATAATAAATCATTGCCTAACATAATTTCTTTTTTATAATTTCGTTTATTACGTTAGATAGACAGCGGTTATTAACCGCTGTCCAATATCTTTTTTTTTTAATTATTAATTTATATTTTAAAAATCCTATAATAAAACTATAAACCAAAACTTATATATACGTCCAATACCATAAACCATAAACCAAAAATCCTATAATAAAACCATAAACCAAAACTTATACAACATGTATATATACCAAAACATCAAATAAATAAACATACACATCATGAAATAAATAAACATACAATCATAAACATACGTCCAATACACCAAAAACATAAAATATATATCATCACAAATACGTCCAAATGATTGGAAGGTTGGACGTTCCCCTTTTTAAAAAAATATATCACACATCAAGTGAGCATTAAATCATTATAATACGTTTTGTTGGGAAATTTATAGTTTTGATGAAAGTTCCAACAACACTTGTAATAGGACCAGTCAGACCTGTTAGCTGACTGATGTTTATATGTTTATATTACCTGAATAGGAGACCAGTTGATAATTACTGTATAGAACAACTGATGTAATAGATAGGTCACATATTGAGGGGGAACTCAATATGTATAGGTCAGATCTGAAGACTCAAAGAACAAGCTGATATCCGACAGGCCAGAACGCTAGAAAAGAACAGAAGATCAGATCGATCTGATCCAGTCAGATATCTCAGCTGAAGTCATGAAGCTCAAACTCAGGATACTCGAAGATCAGATGACTTCCAGATGATCATACCAGAAGACCTACATCAGCCGTGTCTGCTAGTTGAAGCTAAGTCAACCGGCACCAGAAGACTCTATCAGGTAGACTGATCAGTTCAGACTGATCAGGTCAGCTCACCAGGTGAAATCTGATGTTTCACCTAATCATACGTCGATGATCTGAACAAGAAGAATGTCAAGCTTAGTTGGAAGAACAGCACTGAAAAGTGAGTCTGCTATCCAATAAGAACAAGACACGTATGATCGGAGCCGGCAATTGCGGGATTTGATTTTACCTCTCTGTAACGGCTACAAAGTACAAATTCACGCTTTCGGCCATGCCGTTCCTGAAGCTAGTCACATCAAGCCTGCAAGTCTACCAAATATAGCCTGAAATTCAAATTGCTCTCCAACGGCTCTTTGATTTCAAGGTCTATATATATGGGATCACACTTTAGAGTGAGATACGGAAATAACGAACGAAAACGCTGAACAATCAAGAAGCTCAAGCTAATTTCAGATTTCCGCACAAGAACACGATCAAGAAGAATATTTTTATTAAGTGTTCATCCCATAAGTTCTTAGCATAGAAATCTTTTCATCTAGCTGATTAGGCTACTTATACGCAAGAAAAGTTTTCATAGTTGGAACCTCAACAATCTTACCCAAACCCCCAAGTTAGGTTAAGTTGTTTAGCAAGATTTCAGACTAGGGTTTCTAGTTCTGATTTCTGGGATCGGTTGAGTGTGAACTCGTTAAACATCTAGTCGGTGTACTGTGTTGGACTTACACATAAAACAAAGTCCAGTTGGTTAAGTCGGTGCCCCTTTTGATAGGGAAGAGTGGACGTAGGACTGGTTTGTCCGAACCACTATAAATCTTGTGTGCCTCTACTGCTTTGATTAAGTGTTCACATAATCGCACACAACCTTTAAAAGCGCATATATATTCCAAGTTGAGATCATTAGCACCAAGCTTCGATCCGATCATACTTGACACTTCACCAACCGATTAAAAGATTAACCTTGAATCGATTTATCAAAACTGGTTTTTCACACGGGTAAAACTTAAGCTTCCGCACACATCAGTTAAACTGATAGTTACCGAACTGATCTGCTTCAGGCGATCAGTAAGTTGGTTATTAAAGCCAAATCGATTCACTCTGACTCGATCAAAGCTAATCGCCTCACACCTGATCTGCACAAAAAGTTTTCAGAAGTCTATTCACCCCTCCCCTCTAGACTTCTGCCCTCACTAAACCCGTTCGGGACCTACACGTTTGGTCAGAAAATTAAAAATGATTGAATAATTGATGCACATTTATAATATGTAACATCCATCTATAATGTAAATTCCATAATTAAGTAAGTCAGACATTAATTCATATATAGTCAAATGTGTATATAACATTCATCTATAATGTCTTTTGTGCACCCAAGTTCACCGTGCACTCATGCAACTGAATGACCCATTTTAAGAAATACTTGACCCATTGAATATATTAGACATGCTCTGTAGATACATGAGTAGGGTTGAAGCGAGTGCATGAATCTTAAATCCGTGTATCAGTTGCACATGAGACTTTGTTTATATATATATATATCACAATTTTATAAGAATTAATCAAAATTCAATTTTTGTTTATATATTTGAAGTATTAATTGAGGTTTCCAGTTGGGCACTAAATTTGTTACTACCCTTTAATTTTAGAATTACTTAACTAATATTAATTACATTCCCATATATTATTAAGAAGAGAATTATAATAGATAGATATTGTAAGGGGATGATAATTACTCGTGCCTTGAATATATCAATATTGAATTTTATCCCAACATATCCTTTTTTAAGGATTTTGGAAATGATATATTCTATTATTGCACAATCAAATAAATTGTTTAATCTATTTAGTTTGATGAGTTGATATGGTGCGTTGATTTTTACGCGTTATTTTTTTAAAATTCAGACTTTTAAAAAAAAAAGTATTAGTAGATGCCGGAATTAATACAATTAGAAGATTATGAGAGTTCTTAGTGCATCCATTTATATAAGTAATTTAACAATAATTTTTTTATTTTTTCTCATCAAGAGTTGAAAATATTTTATTTTAATTAAGTATTTATTACTCCCTCCGTCCCGGAACACTTTGCATAACCTTTTGGGCACAAAGATTAAGAAAAATTGCTTTATGGGGGGTAGTAAGTGTGTATGTGGGGTAATAAGTGTGTGTTGTAAGATTATAAGTGGAGAAGAGTATGTCCAAAAATGGGTGTGCAAAGTCTTATGGGACAGACCAAAAAGGAAAGTGTGCTAAGTCTTCTGGGACGGAGGGAGTAGTAGTTTAGCATGATGATTTATTTATTCTCATGATTATAATTTTTTTAATTTTTAAAAAAATATGCAAAAATATCAAGCCATGGATAGTAATTTAAAATTATTAAAAATTATTATTGCTATCATTAGATAATGTAAATTATTTCAATCATACTATTTTTAAAAATTCACCAGACTCTTTTCAAACCATGGATGGTATTTTAAAATTATTTATATTAAAATTTAAAGCTAAAAAATTGGAATAAAATAGTTTAACTTTTAAGGCATTCTATAATCAAGCAATTAAATATAGAAAAAGTTAAAAATAAATTTAATATAAAATACAAAATGAAATTTTGACATAAAGTTATAGGCACAAAATCGTGTGCATTATATTCATCTAATTACAACTTTGACATAAATAATGGAATTAGTAATAAATAAGTCTAAAATTTTGAATTGCATGCACTAATTATTGAAAAAAGAATTACATGCACTAATAATAGGAACACAAAATTCGTCCACAATTCTAACACTAATTACGTGGGTTACATATAATTTCCTTTTGGTTGAATTCTTGGCCGAAAGCCATTGATCATAGTATGTTTTAATGAAATAATTAATATTATTTCAAATACATATAAATCAAATGCACAATAAAAAATTATGTCTCATCTTCTCCTAAAATAAACAAATAAAATTAATTATTTCAAATAAAAGCACAATTGTAAAAAGCGGCTCGGATCCACTGTTCCAACACCGTATTTCAACTACTATTCTACATCTTAGATGAATGATACGTGTACATCTCACAATATCAATAAATATAAGAATAACATCCTAACATAACCAGATAGACTATTAAGGAAATTATATCTATTTAAGCAAAACTAATTAATTCTTACAAAATCTCATTCCAAAAAGTCTTATAAAAATATTTATAATTAATTAATTTAAGCTATATATATATATACATATAGAGTAATTAATAATTAAATTTGTTAATTATTAATTGGAGTTCGTATTGTAATCTGTATGTATCATATAAAATTTAAAATCCAATTAAAAAATATGAAAATTTATTAGAATAATAAAACATACTTTTTTATTTATTTTTTACGTATTTATAATCACATTTCACATTAGAACATTTGTATGTATTAATATATTAAAATATATGTATATCAATGAGATATGTATATGATTTCACATTTTAATATTTGTATTAGTTACATACAAATCTTATATTAATTACATCAAATTTAATTATAAGCTATATGTACAAAATTTATATGTATTTAAATTTAATTCTAAGTACATACAAATTTTATATGCATTTATCGAATTTACTTATAAAATTTTATAATATTTTTAAATATTAAAATTTTCATATTTTATTTTGTAATATATGTTCTCAATTTTTTTTCTAATATTTTTTCATATTTTTTAATTGGATTTAAATTTTATATAATAGATTACAATTATAAAACACAAATTCCAATTAATAATTAACAAATTTAATTATTGACTAATATATATAGCTTAAATTAATTAATTATAAATATTTTTATAAGATTTTTTGGAATGAGATTTTGTAGGAATTAATTAGTTTTGCTTAAATATATATAATTTCCGTAATAGCCTATCTGGTTATGTTAGAATGTTATTCTTATATTTATTGATATTGTGAGATGCATACATGTCATTCATCTAAGATGTGGAATAGTAGATAGAATACGGTGTTGGAACAGTGGATCCGATCAAGACGCAATTAAAGGATCGATTATATGTGTCATTATTTATACAAATGGACTTAACATGTGTACAAAATAAATGGACCAATTGCCAATAATTATGTAACTAATTGTGGACGAATTTTAAGGAATTTTAATAACATTCGATGTGAGGTCTAATAACAAAATTATATCATTACAACTTTTAATTCTAGTATTTGTAAATTCATGGTATATTCATATATAAAATTATAGTCTATGATCTATTGATGTCTAAAATTATATTGAATAATAAAATGTATTATCGATTTAATTAGAATTAAGGTTTTTGCTCCACATAATCAATTTGGTTGAAGTTTGACCAGATCAATTTATTGTTGCAACCAATCACGATAATTATGCAGTAATGGTCTTTGATCTATTGATCAATTTCTAATATTATATTGAACTAGTTTTTTGCCAGCCCGTGCGTTGCACGGAGTTCATTGATATTGCTATATTTTATTAACTTATTGTTGTTTATTTTTAATATCATTTCAAGTTATAGATTATAAATAATCTTTTAAATATTAATTGGTAATTTAATCATGAAAAAATATTTTTTTTTACTAAAATATATATTAGTTAAAATGAATTGTAATAATTATTGCAGTTCCCGAAATTTCAACTGCAGAAGATCTAATAATTAGAGCTTCCGTTTACAACTTGATAATTTGGTTTTAAAAACGACACTTATTATGCATAAGTAATTCTTATTCTCAAACACTTAATATAAAAAAAAATAGATACAATATATTAAACATTAATTAATAAACATACATATAGCAGTAATTATATTTTTTAAAAATATATAAAAATAAAATAACAACAACCATTTATAAAAAAATAACATTCAATATTTCAAATAAAAACAATGTAAATAAACAAAAAAAAAATAAAAAAAATCATAATATAATTCCAAAAATCTAAACATTTCGGAACAATTCTTGAAGTACAACATTCTTTGTTGTATTATGTTCAAAACTATCATTATTACACAACATAATCCTCAAATCATCTTGACTGGTAACCCTCGAAACTACGACATAAAGTTGGTCATAGCTAATAGAGGTGGCAAATCAGGCAGCCCGACCAAGCCCAGCTCATCGAACCAAGTCATGTTCATGGGCTGGGTCGGGCCAACCCATCTTTTGATCGGGCCTCTGAAAATGGTGCTTTCAAATTTCAAATTTCAATATGGGCTCACCGGACCATGGGCCAACTCGGCCCATGAATTTTTTTTTTTTTTTTAATTACTTCATCTATTTTACAAATTTTTCATTATTAGCAACATCTACTAATATATCAAATAGAATAAAAAAATAATAATTCCTAACATAATTTATTAAATAAAATTAAAGGTCATGATCGACATCAGTTCATCATAAACTTCACAATGCGTGCCTTAATTTTTTGGGTTTCTCATGAACTGAAATTCTATTATGTTACTTCTGTATATTATGTGGTGTTTAGTTTACAAAAATTAGGTTGGGCCTGGGTGTGTTTATTTTAAAAATAAAGGTCCATTGTCATTAGTTTTAATTATCAATATTAAATAATTATAGTAATTAAATAATTAATACAGTAATAAAACAATAAAAAATAGAAAATTGGTCGAGCCAGTTGGGCGGCCCGTGGGCCAAATGGGTCGGGCTAAATAGGACCGACTATTTTTGGGTCCTCTAATTTTTTAGCACAGCCCATACTTAGCCTTGGGTTGGCAGGGCCGGCCCGAAATTGTCGACTCTAAATTGGCTGAACACCGGCTTCTTAATAAATACTCCAACATGGGAAAAAAGATAATTCTTGACTTTTACTTATAGACATAACATACGAAACAATCAAAGAAAACTGTATGGGTGTAAATTTGAAAGGTAACCTAGGATCATAAGGAGTCAGTGACAATCTAAGTATTAATGCTAGTTCACCAGCGCTGCTACCAGTAAAAACTTTAACTTCGATTACTCTATCACTCAACCTAGTGATCACCAACCTACACATATAGAAAAAGAAATTATAAAATTAATCTTATAAGAAATGGTAAATATTACTAAATAGCAAATTTAATTTCCAAATATTTTATTTTGGTGAATGTCACGAATCAGTGCATCCAATTTAACCTTAAAGATGCGACACACAATATCATGTCGATCTTCGGGATTTTGACCTCTATGCGACATATAGTGAAAAATCTATTTTCATTTTGAATTGCACGTAAATGTTATAAACAACTGTGGATAACCAGCCCAACGAAAAATAACCATAGCATCTTGATAATTCTGCTTCATGTACCGTGGACCTTTAGTAAATGAAGGAGACAACACAATACGTTTACCAATAGCTCTTTCTTCAATTTCTCCATTCAAATAAGCATCTTCAAGACCAACATATATATCACAACGAAGTTCCTTTTGATGATTTTTTATGTACAAAAGCTTTGCAGACTCAACCATTGTATATACATCTACAATGAATTGTTTCGTCAACCTCTTGAAAGATAATATTGTAGGTGGCTCCCCATTCCTCTCCTGAAGACGCGCGATATGCAAAAAACTCTCTGATGCTAATACTAGTTGTTGGGATATTTTAGTTTTGATGAATTATGCCAAAACATTATCAACTTGTGTTTTTGAAGCTAATCTACAGATAACAAGTTGAGGGGGAACGAGAGAACAAATTGAGGGGGAACTCACGAAATCAGACGTAGATGATCGAGATCAGAAGAGGCTGCAGATGAGACTGGTCGAGATCAGATGAGTAAGATGAGTTCCGGAGTTAACGATGAAATTTGAGCAAAATCGAAGATCGATGACCGATGACCTGGTCGATGACGGAATGACTGATCGATGATCGGAAGAATAGACCAAATGATATGGTGATCGGAAGAGCGCATAAGCCGATCGTAAAAGAAACCGACTAGAAGATCGAGAGAAGGTTGCGGATCGGAAAAGGAGCGGATGAGATCGACGAGATCGACGTGATCGAGATCGATATGAGATGAGCAAATTGATCAAGATCGACGTGATTGAGATCGACAAAGTAAACCGATATGCTAACCTAATATGCTAACCTCGATGTACTAATCGATGCGATAAACCGATATGTCGACTCTATCGCTATACCGATTCGATCATGTGAGCCGATCGATCAAAGTAGAAGAAATCGATATCGAAAACCCCCGAATCGTGATACCGATCGAGAGAGAAGTCATCGTAAGAGAAGTCATCTCAAGTCATATTCACCGAGAATCGAATGTCAGCCGATGATCGGGCTAGCTCGAAAGCAGCTAGTGACTGAGGGTCGATTGTTCAAGACAGAAGAATCAACTCACCACTCGAAAGTGTCGAGATGCCGACGATAAGGTCCGGCAAGAGAAGTCACTGAAGGCTCGAGATAGACCTCAAGGCTCGATAGACCAAAGGCTCGGGATGGAATCAAGACACCGAGACTCGTGAGAATCTGAATGATTCCAAGGCGAGGAATCTGAGGAATGTAGCCGTTAGAATCAGCTGACGTGGACCAACGAGAGGAAGACAACCAGCCTAGAAAAGCTGCAAAAAGCTACAGAATAGTATGGATTTGAATGTGACTCCATCCAACGGTAACATTCAAATCCACACTATAAATACAAGTTCTTCCTTCATAATTCGGTGTGGAAAAATGCGTGAAACATCCATCAAGCCAAATCATCAAGCATTCCCACCATAGAACACTGAGCAAGAAATACACGCATATATTCAAAGAGTGTTCTAGAACCCAATCTAAGCAACTCACGATGTATCCTAAGCTTAGAGAGATTTTCCCAACCTTAGCATTGAGGCTAAACAAATGTAAGGGAAAATCTCACCATAGTTGGAAACCAAACAAACCTTACCCAAATAAGTCGGTTAAGTTTGTAGGTGAGTGTGAACTCGGTAAACATCTAGCAATCCCGAAAGGGAGGGTAGGCAATCCCGAGTGAGGGTGATAAGTCCCGATGGAGTGTGAACTCGGTAAACATCTGTAGGCAATCCCGTGGAGGGTGATAAGTCCCGTTGGAGTGAGAGCTCGTTAAATATCTAGAGGCGAACTCGAGAGGGTGATAAGTCCAGTTGGAAGGAATTTCCCTAGGAACAGGGAGAGTGGATGTAGGAGCTTGAGCCTCCGAACCACTATACATTGTTGTGTTATTTACTGCTTTATGTTCTTATATTGTCATATGCATTCGATTATAAGCAAAACACAACACATGAGCTTAAAACGCAAAAATTGGAATCACTCTGCCCTCACCCCTGTTTTATATGCATCGCTTTTAAAATGTTTTGCTTCCGCACACGCAAAATGGGTTTTCAACCGGGACCATCACTAGTCCTTTGTCCAACCCTTCCCATTGCAGATTGAGAAAATGGTATATTTTCCCTGTATTCATCCTCATCATAAGGAAAAAGAAAAGTATATTGCAAAGCAAGATAAGACGGGTTCAACTATGTTATACGTTGCAATATACCATAATAGGTTTGAATGATAATGTTTCTGGAAAGTTATTAATGGAGTTTTCTTTTCCTGAATAAAAAAAAGGTTTGAATGATAATGTCATGAACCTCAATAGTATTATCAAGATCACCAGTAATCACAACTGCAACTTCTGCAACTGTAGGTAAGTTGCCGTCCTTGGATCATAGCCTCCACTTCCAATTAATTGCAAAGTTACGGTCTGTGAACAGATCTGAATCTATCTCTAGCAGCATCAATTGAAAAAAAATGTCAAAAAACATAAAATTTAATAAAATAAAATATATAAAAAGGAAAAAAAAATTCCAAATCACATACTCTGTTCTCCTAATCAATACATGTTATGAACCAATAAGCAATAATTGAAGAAATTCTAAGTCGTTCGTCAATCAAAACTGAAATAATATAAGGAAAGTATGACCTTAATTTAAGTGTGACTATGACCTAATTTATAATACTTATATGCATTGTAGAACATTATTTTTTTTAGATTCTATACATAGAGATATTAATTCTAAAATATTCATCTACCGATTTTGTGATACCATATAGAAAATTGATTTTATCAAATCTATATATGAAAACTGAAAACAAATCCTCCTAAATTATAGAGTAAATCCCCTTGACACAGGGGATATATTTAATGATGATGTGTTTGGAAATTATATTTTCTATTATGAGTAATGTACATTCAATTTATAGAATAAATGCAATTTAACATATAGATAAGTATGCAACATCAACCATAAACCATAAGAATAATAAGAACAACATGTGTTTTTAATTTTTTTTACAATACATTAAAATAAATAAATAACACGGTAAATCTACCAAAAAAACATAAACAAAATTATATTAAATTCTATGCATGCAATTATGATAGAATGTTCATAAAAATAAAATATGTGTAATAACTCACTTACAAATAAATGACACACGTAAAATAATAATTGAAGTAATATCAAAATTAAAGGATAGTTACCAAACTAATGCTCGACTCCAAATCAGTGCACAATCATAAACATCACTATACATGGCGAGATTATTTTGTGGACGACAACAATCATTAGGCAATTAATATTAATATCGTTTCTATATTAAAGTATAAATAAAAATGTTAAAATTCAAGTGTACCACAATAAAATCGTATTATTAGAAAATGTCAAAACTTATTCTTAAAACATAATAGATTTTTTTTAAAAAAACTTAGAAATGAGTTGATCACTCATTCGCACAATTAGAAGGATATTACTTATTTTCACTAAAAAGATATTAGTTGCTTTTACTAAAAGATACCCCCTTTGATTGGCTAAATATTGTAGACACGGAGATTAAAAAAAAATGGAAAATAATATTATTAAATGGTGTAAAGTGGGTAAAGTGGGTTTGGTGGAGGGAAATAATAGTATTAAATGGTGTAAAGTGGGTTTGGTGGAGGGAAATAATAGTATTAAATAGTATTGAAAGTTGCTTTATTTTCTTTTTAGGAAATGACCAATCAAAATTAGGACGGCTATTTACGAAAAGTGGTCAATCAAAATTAGGACAGAGGGGGTAATACTTATGAAAGGTATTAATTGATTACACTGAAGAGTATTAATTGAACTGTACGAAGATTATTAGTTGTTTAATCCTGTTGAACATGTCATTACCTGAAATCACAAAACAAAAAATATATACAAATTAAGTAATTAAAAAAATAACCATATATGAAAATTTAGAAAAATAAAAATCGACATTAAATTCATAATATAAGATTTTTGGTTAATAAAAAAATTACCCAAAATCTTGACCGGAAAGTTAAGAAAACGTTCACCAACATTCTTCTTCATGCTAAGATCAGTACCATTAAATATTACATGTGAAAAAACACCAACAAATTGTTCGTCGAAAAAAATTAAGTCCTGAGATTGAACATCATAATTTTTTTTTATACAGATGCTAAATCTTAAAAACCACATTCCTTCATTAAAAATAACTTCAACTTGTTGTTCACGAATCCAAGAATCAGACATTGAGCGTTGTCTCAGTTTGAATTCTTGAATATTAGTCAAGTTGTTAAACCTCTTCTGGAATTGCAAGGGTAAAGGTTAACAAAAAAGCCAACATAATAAAAAATAAATAAATGTCTTAAAAAAATGCACATTCAAATTTGAAATACAACATTCATAACTTACAATACACTCAGATTCCTTAGCTTTCTTAAACTGAAGATAAAACTTGAACTTTTGTTTGTTATAAACATTCATAGTGTACTTATGAATATCCTTAATTTGAAGGCACAAGCACATCATCTCCTACCAAAATCAATTGAAAGAAATGTCAAAAACATAAAATTTAATAAAAAAATATATATAAAAAGGAAAAAAAAAATATTCCAAAGCACATACTCCGTTCTCCTGATCGATACATGTTATGAACCAACAAACAATAATTGAAGAAATTCTAAGTCGTTCGTACGTCAATCAGAATTGAAATAATACTAAGAGAGTATGACCTTAATTTAGGTGTGACTATCACCATATTTTTATTTACATTATCATGTGGTATTTGTAATACCCCGTCCCAGTTTTAATAAGAATAATAAAAGAAACGAGCTTAATAAATTAAATATATGATTTAAGGATTATTCGAATGATTTTAGAGCGTGTATGTTTGCAAAAGGTTTTGATTTTTCAGGGAACGGACGAGCACTTTGAACCGGGAGCACTCCTAGCACTGTAATAGAATATTTAATTAAGGTTTGATCATAAAATATTTAATAATAATTATTAATTTCTAATATAAAGAAAGAAAATTTAATATTTCAACAAATTAGGATTTTCGATATAAAATCGAAAATCTGATGAATAATAAATACGACGATGGAAAATCTCCTTCGTCTAACTAAATTAAGATTTTTGGAGAACTTTAAGAAAAATTGAATTTTTAAGTAAATAATTAAATAAATAATTTTATCTCGAAACGTGATGATTTAATTGCAAAAAGTTCTAAACAATTAATTCTAACGAAGCCGTGAATTTTAATTAACGAAATTGCGATTTTATAATACATATGTGAAGGTGCGAAGATGTAATAATACAGAGTAATAGCAATACACTGAAGTAATTAAATATCTTCTTAAGAAAGAGCACCATAACCACAAATTAAAGATGTGGCCACAAATCATTAACTATTCAAATTAAGCTAGTAGCTCAAAAAGAAAAATGTAAACAAACTATCCCCTTTCAGTATACACTCACTCCTCTTACTCCCTCTATATATACCCCCAATTTACTCCTCATCAACCAAATTCCTCCATTCCATCGGCGAAGCCCTGCCCAAACAACTTCAGTCAAAACTCTGCAGAAATCGTTCCCTAAAACTATATCTCACTATCCTCTCGATTATGTAAGAAACTCCCTCCATAGAACTTCATAGCTGATCATCTGGGTTGCTGCTCATCCATCAAAAGATCAGTCCTGGGCGTTTAAGACCTGTGCTCAAACATTCAAGTAAGCACTCAACTCTGTTTTCTCCATATTCAACATAAAGGAACATTCTTTTCCTTCTTCAGCAAACTCCGTCAAACCATTTTATTTCAAGACGGAAGCTACTTTACCCCTGATCACTCAACGAACCTTCGGAAACCAACAATCGTTCGAGTTTTCATCCAAAATCCAGATGGAAACTACAAAGGTTGTGATTTCATCCTTTGTGAAATTAATAGTCGTGTTCTTATTTCTTTGCTATTTTTGTTATGGAGTGTATATTAGTGAAATCTGTAGAAATAAACTTCTAAAATGTTGCTTGAAGTGTAGACGTCATGCTCGTATTTTTGGTTTAAAAAATATACCATTATTCAGCCGAAATTTACGCTCAAATATGTCAAGTTAAACCGTCAAAACTATGCTTGATTGATTTTCGGTTACGCCGTCGAGTACTCTGTTGCGTTGAAAATATCTGTTTTAACACGTGTATGTTCTCTCTTATATGTGTAGTGCATAATCGTAGTCTCGATACTCAATTTTGGTGTCGTTACGCTGCTCATTTTTACGATTAAACATGGACGCTCGAAAACTGAAATTTCCAAAAAAACTGCTGTTGGTCCCGGTGCAAACGAGTCTTACACGTGTATGGGGGGGGCAATACACGTGTTCAGTGATTTTAAAACTTTTTCTTCACTGAGGTCAGATGGGTCAGGTTGTCCTGATGATTTGGTCCTGAGAAGCACAAATCGCCCTGAGTCAAAGTCTACATGAGACAGTGATCCTGAGCTGCTTTCAGAAACCTCAGATAATCCCAACTGAGCCTGAGTACTTTCAGAGATACTGGGTTGCTTGAATAACTACTCAGATGTGCGGAATGGTTGGCCCTAAGTTTATACTCGTTTTAAGCTTTGCTGAAAACCTTCCTTTTAATGGAATAGTGATTAGGTTGTGATTCAGTTAGATGCAACTTCAGTGGATTAATTCCAACTGAGTATCAGTGAAAATATGCTTTCAGTTAAAGATATGCAACAAATAATCAATGCAGTACAGAAAGCAAATAACACAGCAAGTTATAGTGGTTCAGAGACTCAAGCTCCTACGTCCACTCTCTCTGACTCTTCAGAGAAATTCCTTAATCACCTCCTAAGGTTTTCTGACTACCTCTGTAGTTTACTAAGCTTTCCACTTCCTAAGGTTTTCTGACTACCTCTGTAGTTTACTAACCTTTCTATTTTGAGCTTTCTGACTACCTCTGTAGTTTACTTACTCAAAACACACACAAGCTTTCTGACTATCCAAGATAGTTTACTCACTTATTCTCTAGAGCTTTCTGACTACCTCTGTAGTTTACTAACTCTTTACAACTCCAACTCACCAACAATCACACTCAAACTACCTTACAAAGGGTTTGGGGTTTCTTGGTTGGTTTCCAACTAGGATGAGATATCCTTTACAATTAAGTACAATGCAAAGGCAAGGATATCTCTACTAAGCTTTGGATATATCTTATCAAAACTAGGCTTAGTGAATGAGTTCTCTTCAATGTAAAGCACTTGGGAAATTCTTGGGTTTTCGAGTGCTTCAACTTGCAATAATAAGTTTGAGCTCTTGAGTTGCTTACAAATTTCCCGTAACCTTCAATGTAGATGGTCACAAGTATTTATAGGCAGTCACCAAGGTCACTCTTGAAAAACTATCCGTTGGAAGAGATAGCTTCATGAGTTTCCTCTTATGGTGTGTGATGAACGGCTATATTTAGGGTTTGAAACTCCCTAGCATGTTTTAGGCAATAAGCTTTTCATGCAACCAGTCAACACATTTTGCAGTCTGGAACATAGTACTACTGACATGCTTCAGTGACCTGTCGCTTTCAGTGTCAGTAAAGTATAGTGCTGTCTTCCTCTGATTGGCTGTTGTCTTCAGTTAAATGTAGACAAACATAACGGCTCTTTTTGGTCAATATCTCTGAGTGATATAAACTTAACAACACTTAGTTTTAGTTCCTTTTGTCTGCGTTTGAATGTCTTGGGCAATATCTATTTTTCTAAGTAATCGCGTTCTTCTCAGTATTGTATCCTTCAGATAGATATTTTTAGTGCCTCGGAACATTCAGGTTTATACTGAGCATTCAGTACATTACTGAGTCTTCAGTAATTACTGTGCCTTCAGTATCCTTTGTCTTCAGTCTTCAGTATCTTCAGTCTTCAGTCTTCTGTGTCTTCAGAGTCTTCTGAGTCTTTAGTGTCTTCTGAGTCTTCACAGATATACTGACTGATATACTGAGTCTTCATACTGAGTCTTCAGTTTCTCAATTTCACACTGAGTCTTCAGTTTCTCAGTTTCACACTGAGTCTTCAGTTTCTCAGTTTCACACTGAGTCTTCAATTTCTCAGTTTCACACCGAGTCTTCAGTTTCTCAGTTTCATACTGAAACTTCAGAAACTTCAGAAACTTACTGAGTCTTCAGAATCTAACCTGATCTATATCTGCTGACTATACACGGTGCAGATAACATCCTGAACACTCTAAAACTGAATCCTGACTCAACTATCAAGATTATCCTGAACATGTCATACTCAGGGGTTTTTGGGATCTAATCAAAATCTTCTTTATTAAATTCATCTCCCAACAATTTCCCCCTTTTTGATGATGCCAAAACCATCTTGTTACAAAAACACTTAACCTATACTCAGGTTTCAGTGTTTCCTATTACAAGAATGGTATATCTCCCAACAATTTTCACAATCAATCTCCCAACAATTTCATCAACAATAATCAGGCATATAAAAAGTAAAGACATGTAAAGTAAGATAATGAGATATTATCTTTGAGCATAAAAGATAAAGTTTCATTGATGTATGATAGAATGTTACAATTTACAATGAACTTATCAGAAAGTAAAGACAAAAAGATAAAGAAATTACAAGAGTCTTCAGTCTTGATTCTTCAGTCTTCTTTTGATCTTCAGCTCTGGCTCTTCAGTTCTCTTCTTCCACCTTATCATCAGGCACTTCAAGGTTAAACATTCCATAATATCTCTTCTTCAGCGTATCTCTCTCCTTAATGATATCAGGATTGTTACCTGTCAGTCCTAACTGGATGGCATATTGAGCAATCTCCTGAGAAATGACTGTTTCATTTACCAAGCCATTCTCTAGCCTAGGAGGAGGGTATGAGTATGGACCAGGGGCAGTGATCTGAACTTTTCCTTCATCCGTAAGATTGATCCAACTTTGTAAGTACTTTGGATAGAAGGTAAGCAGATAGTCAATGAAAGCTTCATTTGAATCTGAGCTCTCCCCTCTCCATTCTCTTAGCACTTCGTAGTAAAACCAGAAGGTTCTTTTAATCTCTTCCCAAGCATCATTGAACTGGATTGACATCCACTTATCAATGTGCGGCCACTTCTGTGCTTTAGCAGTCCCTCTCCTCTTGCTCACGAACTTCTTGAAACCACTTCTTCGCCTCTGCTCTTCTTCCTTCTTTTTCCTTATTAAAGGCACTCCTGAGACTGAAGCAACAGTTTTCTTGGCTTGCTCGACCTGAAGTGATCTCAGAGCTCTTTTGGTGTTGAAGACTTCCTTCTGCGGTTGCTCTTCAGACTCTTCCAATTCCAATATCAGCTTCCTCTGAGTTGGCTTAGAAGCCTTAGCTCTTTTTCCTTCGGGCTCAACAAACGCCACAGCCTTCCTTTTGATAGGCAGTTCAGCACCGGCTAGGCTTGTTCCAACCCTTCTTCTAGCACTCAGCTTCTCAGCAGCTACTTCTTGCATGGTTTCCTCAGAAACTTGAGTGTAGACAGGCTTCTCCACCTTCTTGAATTTCAGCTTCTCAGTGGCTTCAATTTCTTGCAAGGCTTCTGCAATGCTTTTCTTCTCAGCTTCTTTGTCTGCCTTTCTTTCCAAGGTGTGTGCCAATAATATTCTCAGGTCAGCTCCGGGTCTTTCCCCCTTCTTGGCACCATACCTTGGCAGAAGTTTGGATAGTGCTGTGTCCATATGATACTGTTCCTTGCTGACACTTCGCACTTCTCCCGCCAACTGATCTTGCTCTTCTTCTAGCCTCATCAGGTGGTTCTTCGCCACAAAGAACTCTTCAGACATTTGTGCAAACTGGTTGGAGAGAGCATCTTTAAACATTTATGTCATTTTGGTCATGAGCATGGAGCCCATTTCCTCAACAGTATTCTTGATCAGAAGATCATTCTTCTCCACCAGCTTGGCTTCTAGAAAAGCAGTCCTCTCCTGATACAACAGCTTCAGCTCTGTGCTCAATTCAGCCTTGACTCCATCCATCTTTCCTTCCATGGCAGTCATCTTGTCAGTCAGAGTAGTCTGAAGTTGCATCAGGTCTGAAGTAGAACTCAGACTTTCCATCTTTTGGGACTGGTTGGCCAATACCTCTTCAATCTGAGCCACTTTGTCCATGATTGACACAACCTTGTCTAGCTTCTCCACAATGGGAGTGAGATCAATCTCTGGAGCATAGAGAATTTGCTGTTTTTCTTGAGCTGGTTGCTCATCCTGAGTCTCAGTCTCTAACTGAGCTTTGGTCTCAACCTGAGCCTCAGTATCAGCCTGAGCTTGGGTTTCCACCTGAGCCTCAGTCTGCATATCAGACATTTCAGAATTAAAGATAGAAACTTCAGTAATCTTGACATAATTTTTAGTAGTACCAAAAGTTACCTGAAGACTAACTTCAGTCTGAGGATGTGTGACAGCAGGCTCTCCAGCATCAGTACTGTCTTTCTCCATCTGAGATTGACTCTCATCATTCCCTTGTTGGTCCCCATCTTGGTTTTTGTCTTTGGAGCTCGGGGCACCAACATCAGCTTCTGTTCTCTCAGCAATCTTCCTCCTAACCAACTCATCAAAATCTGACATTTTCATCCTGAGCTTGGTTTTTCTGAACCCGGAGAACTCTGTTAAAACAGTTGTCTCCTCATTCCACCAGTCTTCACCTCTGAATGAAGCAATGTTGAGCATTTCAGGCAGGGTCTGGTTGAGTATGTAGACTGTTGACCTCAGTCTGAAGAAGAGATCCTGGAGGACAGGATATGTGCTTAGCTCAGGGTACCGGTCCAGTATGAACCGTTCCCCCTTGCTTCGCCACTCAGTCTCTTCCGCTTCGCCCTTCTTCAGCTTCGGGCTCTCAGGTTCAGTAGGAAGTTGTTCTGAGGCATCAAGGAATGGATCACTCAGGAGCTCATCAAGTTTCAACAGCTCCTGAGGCTCAGCTAAATCTGAGGATTGGGCAGGCAACTCCTCAGTTTGAATCTGAGCTTGCTCTGACGATTGAGCAGGCACTTCCTCAGTAGGAATCTGAGTTTGTTCTGAAGTCTGAGGTCCTTTGAAAATTTCTTGAGAGAATTTGTCTGAGCTCAGTGACGTCTCAAGAACCTCAGAGAAGACTTGCTCCTCAGTTTGCTCCTGTGCCGTGGATACAACCTGTGCAAACACTTGTAAAGGCGATTTCTGAGCTTTTTGGCCTTCAGGTTGCACCTCCTCAGGCTCACTCACCTCCTCCTCAGTGGAAATCAGCATCCTTCTGCGCTTGGGAGCAAGGGTTTTCTTCCTCATGGCTTCTCCCTTCTCCCTCTTCACCTCCATCAAAGCCTTCCCCTTGGCTTGATGGGCTTCTTCAGCAGCAGCAGGTGATTCCACTTTCTTCTCTTTCTTCCCTTTCAAAGTCTTTCTAGTTGATGTAGGTTTGAACATGACCTTAGACTTTGGGAATGGTGAGGAATTAGCAAATATGTCCTCCTCTTCACGGCACATCTCCAAAATGAATGCTATTTTGGTTGCATGGAGAATTTTGCCTTTGATTGAGATCGATCCATCCTCCTTCTTGATCTGCTTGGCCTGGTCACTCACCACTCTAATCAAATACTTCAACCAATTGAAATCTGTGGTGGGTGAGTCCTCGATAGCAGCCATCAATCTAAGCTTGGGAGTGCTTATCAACTCAAAACTCCCTGATCGACTCATTATACACTTACTAACAATATCTAACAAAACTCTGTATTTTGGCTTCAAATGCCGTTTATTCAATGTAGCCTCGAACTTAATAGGATGCTCTGTTATCCTATCAAGGTATTCCTGCTCCCGACCCAACATATACGTCGTGGGATCCTCACCTCTATCACACAACTCAAATACATCATTCAAATTTTTAGGGATTATATACACCTCCCGTACAAAATCTATGTATTTAGAGCTATGTTCTAGATGGGAAACAGTAATCTGGGACTCGATACCATCCTCGTCATCTAGTCTCAGATTCGAAATAAACTCTATTACCTCCTTACAGTATTCTGCTTCCGGTTGGCTGGCAACAAGATTTGTAAGCTTCACGATTCGGATCATATGTAGAGCCTCTTCTTCGTGGGTAGCATTTGAGGAACTCTCGAGCTACACCACATATTCGTACCATGGCTTGTTTGAAATAACCAGTTTATCAAAGATTGAGAAAGTCATTTTTGAGGATTTTTGAAGTGTAGGGTTTGAAAATGACGAAGGTTTTCTCTGGGCAAAGATGGGTTTTGAATTTGCAGAGAATTTTTGGAGACGAAGGTTTTATGAAATGGGGCTTGAATGAATTCTCAAATTAATATAAGGATCGATTCGTGGGAAATCGTATCGATTGATGAAAATCAACGGTTGAGATTAATCACAGACTAATCAGGTATGCGAAAAGACGATCTCACAAAAAATACGCCGCCATTTTAACCTTATTGGTGATTAATTGAATCAGAGCAATTAATGACTGTTGACCTTCTTCGGCATTTCAAAGATCCCGCCCAAAACATTCTCTTCAGGTGTTTAGTATTTATTGCAAATGATTTCTGAGCTTCAGTTGGACAATAAATGAATTGCATGAGTCATTACTTCTTCAGACAAATTTCCCTCTATCAGTCTTACTGAGTTTTGACCTTAATAAAATTCAAGATAATATCTTCGAATCTTGAGCAAGATCGATATGATCTTGATCTTGATCTTGATATATCCGAGTTTCAAAGACTCGATTCAAGATTTCAATTTTATACTGAGTTTCTCAGTAGAATCCTGAGAAAACTTCATGCATCTGAAAACCTTCAATTTTTCAAATTTTACTCTATACACCGATCCAACATCCCTAATTCAATCGATAGTTCACGAAATCTTGATTCAGCCAAAGGTTTAGTCAAGATATCAGCTCTCTGCTTATCAGTATGAATCTTCTCCATCCTGATGTCCTTCTTCTCTACATGATCTCTGATGAAGTGATGTCTGATATCCACATGCTTACATCTGGTGTGCAATACCGGATTTTATGAGATAGCAATAGCACTATTATTATCACAAAATATTGGTACTTCATTGGCTACAATCTTATAATCCCTTAATTGTTGTCTGAGCCAAAGAATCAGTGCACAACAGCTTCATGCAGCCATGTATTCAACTTCAAGAAGTCTTGGTTGCTCTTTTGAGGTCTGTTTCTTTTGAAAACCGGGATACCAAACTTACTTCCAAGAAATTGACAAGTTCCCGTAGTGGACTTCACAATTCTACACCCTCCATAGTCGACATCTCAATAACCCCATTAATTCAAGGTTATCATCAGCTGGATACCATAATCCTCTATTCACTGTGCCCTTAAGATACTTCAGTATCTTTTTGGCAGCCTCCATGTGACTAGCCTTAGGATTAGCTTGGTATCTTGCACATATCCCAACAAAGAAATGTTATATCCGCCTGCTGTCGTGAGATAGAGCAATGATCCAATGATCCTCTATAATCGGTGTGACTTCTTGATTTGCCTTGAGATCGGGATCCATCTTGTAATTAGTATTCATAGGAATTCTAACTGCATTGCAATTCTGTACACCATATTTTGCAATCAAATCTCTGGTGTACTTTGCTTGGTTGATGAAGATTCCTTCCTTTGATTATTTCACTTGAAGTCCAAGAAAAAATTCATCTCCCCCATCATAGACATCTCAAACTTTCCTTTCATCAGTGTAGAAAACTTTTCACACAGCTGATGATTTGGAGATCCAAAAATGATGTCATCTACATATATCTGAACAAGTAAGATATCTTCCCCATCTTCTATCCTGAACAAAGTTCTATCAACAGTTCCTTTGATAAAACCATGGTCAGTAAGAAACTGAGAAAGGGTATCATACCATAATCTGGGTGCTTGTTTAAGACCATACAAGGCTTTTCTGAGCCTGTAAACTTGGTCATTCTGTCTGAAACCAGGAGGTTGTTCCACATAAACCTCTTCCTTAAGCACACCGTTCAGAAATGCACTTTTCACATCCATTTGATAGACTGTGAATTTCATGTGGGCAGCATATGCAAGAAACAATATGATGGCTTCTAGTCTAGTAACAGGTGCAAAGGTTTCATCATAATCCAAGCCTTCTTCTTGGGAATAACCTTGTGCAACTAGCCTTTCCTTGTTTCTTACAATGTTGTTGTTCTCATCCCTTTTATTCTCGGATACCCACTTGGTTCCAATAACATTGTGCCTTTCAGGCCTATCTACTAGTTCCCATACTTCATTCCTTGAGAATTGATTCAGCTCTTCTTGCATAGCAGTAATCCAATAAGAATCTTGTAGAGCTTCTTCAATCTCAGTAGGCTCTTTCTCTGATAGGAAGCATCAGAATAATGCACTTTCACCATGGAACCTTCTTTTTTTAACACCATCAGTTAGATCACCCACAATCTGACTTGTAGGATGACTATCTAACCAACTTCTTCTAGATGTTCCCCCTTCAATAATATCCTCAACATTTGAAATGTTAGGTTCAGGCAGTTCATTAAATTCAGGGAACAACAGAAAAGGAGAAAGGGAATCATCTTCCTCAGGGGAAATTCCATTCAGAACATTGTCAGTGACATTTGTTCTCCTTTGGTTGATAGATTCAGAAATTGCCTCAGCTGTGACCACATCTTCGTTGGCATCACATACCTGAGTCTGAACTGGTGTCTGTTCAGATTGGTTAGCTTTGTTGTGTTGGTTTTCCTGAGTCTCACCATCCTGAGTTCCATCCTGAACTTCTTTGTCTGAGTCTGAGTCACTCCATTCATAGAAAATGACTGACTTCTTCTTTTCAGGTTCAGAGGATGTTTTGTCATTCTTTTTCAGACTTAGTCTGGTGATTCTCTTGGTCAGTTCTCCTGCATCATGTTCCTGTTTCTTCTAAACACAAGTAGATTCATCAAAAACAACATGAGGTGTTTCTTCCACAATAAGAGTCCTACATTTGTAAACTCTGAAGGCTTTACTGACTTCAGAATATCCTAAAAATATTCCTTCATCAGCTTTGCTATCAAATGTTTTCAACTGATCTATACCATTATTGTGTATGAAACACTTGCAACCAAACACACGAAAGAAAGAAACAAGAGGCTTCCTTTCACTCCAAAGCTCGTATGGTGTTTTGCCTTGACTCTTGGTCAGCATGGATCTGTTTTGTGAATAGCATGCAGTGTTGACAGCTTCAGCTCAAAATCTTTTAGGAATATCAGCTTCAGCTATCATTGTCCTTGCAGCTTCTTTTAGAGTCCTGTTCCTTCTTTCAGCAACACCATTTTGTTGAGGGGTCCTTGCAGCTGATGTTTCATGAGTTATTCCATTTGCTGCACAATAATCAGATATAATATGGTTTATAAATTCAGTTCCTTTATCTGATCTGATTTTGACCACACTCAGATTCTTTTCAATACTAAGCCTTTTCAGTAGTTCAGGCAGTTTTATCTGAGTCTCTTTCTTATTGAGTAAGAATATGAACCAAGTATATCTTGAGTAGTCATCAACTACCACTAGTGTATATTTCCTGCCATTAGTGCTCACTGGTGTTACTGGACCAAAAAGATCCATATGCAACAATTGAAGTATTCTCTCAGTAGAAACATCTACTTTGCTTTTAAATGATGCTTTAATTTGTTTTCCTTTTTGGCACGCATCACAAACATGTTCTTTACTGAACACTTCATTTTGTAACCCCCTCACAAGTGCAAATCTTGCAAGTTTTTTCAGGGTTTTGAAATTCAGGTGATTCATCCTTTTGTGCCACAACCAACTGGTATCTGTGGAACTTTTTACAACCAAACATGTATCTTTAGGAGTTGAACTCCAATCAGCAAGATACACATTTCCTTTTCTATTACCAGTCAGTAATATTTTCTATGAGGTATCATCTTTCACATAACATAAGTTCTTTGAGAACTCAACATTAAATCCCTTGTCACAGAATTGGCTTATTGAAAGCAAGTTATGCTTCAATCCAGATACATATGAAACACCATGGATATGAACTGGATCGATTTCCAAAGTTCCATATCCTTCAGTCTGTCCTTTGGAGTTGTCTCCAAATGTGATCTGAGGGCCTCTTTGCTCTACATAGTCACTAAGTATTTGCTTGTATCCTGTCATATGTCTTGAACATCCACTGTCAAGATACCATACAGCAGGGGCCATTTCATCTCCACTCATCAGTGCTATGTGATCTTCAATCATCTCAGTGCCCTTGTTTTCACCTGAAAAATAGATCAATTCTTAGGTACCCATTTGGTGTAGGGTCCTACCAGGTTAGCTGTACCTTTTGGAATCCAAATCTGCCTGACAACTCTAATTACTTTAGAGTGGTTGATCTGTCTTCCATAAACATCTACATACACATTTACCACTCTGGGTGCCTTAGCAGTATCCTGTGTATGAGTGTTAGCCTTGGCATGAACATGAGCCTTAGAATTTTTCTTGGGTACAGGCCTTTTGTTCCATTGCTTTGGCTTTTGTGCAGCTGGTCTGAGTCTCTGTTGACTTGGGTTCAGGTAACCTTTACCCTTAGGCAAGTGGGGTTTAGGTTGCCTGTACTGAAATTGGGTTCTTTCAGTAATCTGAGGACTTGGTCTTTTCAGTTGAGAATATCTCTGCTGAGTGTTTCTCTTCTGAAAATTCCTCTGATGGTTCAGTGCAGATCTCTTCAGGTTTGTATTCTTAGCCTGAGGCTTCAAAGTACTTGCCTGAAAATTTCCTACTGAGTGGTCAGGTTTTCTAGTCTTTTCCTGAGGTTTGGGCTTTCTTACCTGAACATTCAGTTTTTCTGGAACCATAGGTCCTTTTCCCTTGTGTAAAACCTTTGGCATTTCTTCAGTCCGAAGAATGGGTGCCACTTGTTTAACAAAGACAGTCTTCTTGCTACTAGAAGCAGCATTCAGATGACCTTGTGAGGTTCCCCCTGGAATGTATCCCAATCCAGATTTTATAGTGGCAGGTCTCTGATAACTTTGAATTTCATCTATTACTTTAGATGCAGAATTCAATAGAGTTAGCTTTCTCTGCGCACTATCCTCACATTTTTGTAGAGTTTCATGCTTCTCAGAGAGGTCATTGAACTTAGTTCTGATCAGCTGAATCTCCTCAGTGGATTTCTCTAGTTTTCCATTTAGGGACTCTATCAACTTCTCTTTCTCTGAGAGTTGTACTTTCAGAACATCCAGTTCATCAGTAGTTCCCATTAATTGAGAAGTGATCTCAGCATTACTAGAGTCTTTCCACTTAAGATTTTCAGCAATCAGTTCTTTGTTCTGCTCTTGAGTTTCATTCAGCAGTTCTTGTAAAACAGCATAGTCCTTCATAAGACTCTCAAAAGAATCCATCAGGTGAAATTGACTGTTTACAGTGGAACTTGACAACTCTTGTGCTAGTGTAGGAGCAACAACAGAGATAGAATAATTTACCTCCTCCACAGCCATTAGACAGATGTCATCACTGTCACTATCTGAGAACATTTCATCTGAAGAGCTGGAACCTTCTTCACAGTGTTCTTCCTCTGCAACCATGGCCTTCTTGCTGGAGAACTTCTTGTCTCTCTTTGCTTGCCTTTCTTTTCTCTCCTTAGCACTTAGGTCTGGACAATCATACTGAAAATGACATTTCTTTTGGCAGTTATAGCATCAGTTGGCATCATCATCCTGATCACTTTCCTCCTTTGTCTTGGAGTCCTTCTTTTTGGATGAAGATCCTTCAGCTTTCAGGTCTTTTCTCTTCTCAGTGGATCTGTCCTCAGCCTTTGAATCTCTCTGGTACCTGTGATTCCTGTAATAGTTTTTATATTTTCCATATCTACTATTAAGCCTTTCAAACCTCCTTGCCATAAGTGCTAGCTTATCCTCTAGCTCATCCTGATTTTTAGCAAGGGAGTTCTCAGACTCTCTAGTTTTACAGGATTTTTCCTTGGCTTTGAAAGCCACATTTTTACTAGATGATGAATCATCTTTACTGTCAGCTTTCTTTGATTTCTTATCAATAACAAACTCATAAGCTTTCAGCTCAAAGAAGACTTGTTGGTACGGCATTGAATCAATGTTTTTGGTGCTTTCAATCACCACTGCATGAATATCCCATTTCTTAGATAGACCTCTAAGAATTTTCAATGCTACTTCTCTTTGTGGATATCTCTTTCCAAGAGCATTCAGATCATTCATTATACTAGTGAATCTGACTTCCAGTTTGTCAATAGATTCACCATCTTCCATTTCAAAACTGTCAAACTTTCCAATGGCAACTGAAAGTTTGTTCTCTTTGATATGATATGTGCCTTGGCACATCACAGCTAGTGTATCTCATATTTTTTTGGCAGTATTACAATGAGAAATCATTCCTATCACACCATCATCAATAGTGCTATATAGTGTATCCTTGGCAATATAGTCTAAATTGACTAACTTCCTCTCCTCAGGAGTAAGTTGATCATCAGACTTAGGAAATTCAGTCCTGGGATCATTTCTCTCATTTTCTGTAACTCTGGGATTCACCACAGTAAATTGGAATGGTCCTTCAGAAACCACTCTCCACATACGTTCATGCTTAGAATACAGGTGAGCCTGCATTCTCAATCTCCACAAATCATAGCTCTCTACTGAGAACATGGAAAGTTTCTTAGAAGGCATTATGTCTGAGCCTCTTAAGATTTCAGCAAATAAGATCTGTTCAGATAGACCACAAGAATCTTTTAGCAAATAAGACTATGGTCAACAAAGCAGGTGGTCAAGTTGAACCACTGCTCTGATACCACTTGTTGGTCCCGGTGCAAACGAGTCTTACACGTGTATGGGGGGGGAATACACGTGTTCAGTGATTTTAAAACTTTTTCTTCACTGAGGTCAGATGGGTCAGGTTGTCCTGATGATTTGGTCCTGAGAAGCACAAATCACCCTGAGTCAAAGTCTACCTGAGACAGTGATCCTGAGCTGCTTTCAGAAACCTCAGATAATCCCAACTGAGCCTGAGTACTTTCAGAGATACTGAGTTGCTTGAATAGCTACTCAGATGTGCGGAATGGTTGGCCCTAAGTTTATACTCGTTTTAAGCTTTACTGAAAACCTTCCTTTTAATGGAATAATGATTAGGCTGTGATTCAGTTAGATGCAACTTCAGTGGATTAATTCCAACTAAGTATCAGTGAAAATATGCTTTCAGTTAAAGATATGCAACAAATAATCAATGCAGTACAGAAAGCAAATAACACAACAAGTTATAGTGGTTCAGAGACTCAAGCTCCTACGTCCACTCTCTCTGACTCTTCAGAGAAATTCCTTAATCACCTCCTAAGGTTTTCTGACTACCTCTGTAGCTTACTAACCTTTCCACTTCCTAAGGTTTTCTGACTACCTCTGTAGTTTACTAACCTTTCTATTTTGAGCTTTCTGACTACCTCTGTAGTTTACTTACTCAAAACACACACAAGCTTTCTGACTATCCAAGATAGTTTACTCACTTCTTCTCTAGAGCTTTCTGACTACCTCTGTAGTTTACTAACTCTTTACAACTCCAACTCACCAACAATCACACTCAAACTACCTTACAAAGGGTTTGGGGTTTCTTGGTTGGTTTCCAACTAGGATGAGATATCCTTTACAATTAAGTACAATGCAAAGGCAAGGATATCTCTACTAAGCTTTGGATATATCTTATCAAAACTAGGCTTAGTGAATGAGCTCTCTTCAATGTAAAGCACTTGGGAAATTCTTGGGTTTTCGAAAGTGCTTCAACTTCTAATAATAAGTTTGAGCTCTTGAGTTGCTTACAAATTTCCGTAACCTTCAATGTAGATGGTCACAAGTATTTATAGGCAGTCACCAAGGTCACTCTTGAAAAAACTATCCGTTGGAAGAGATAGCTTCATGAGTTTCCTCTTATGGTGTGTGATGAACGACTATATTTAGGGTTTGAAACTCCTAGCATGTTTTAGGCAATAAGCTTTTCATGCGACCGATCAACACTTTTTTTTGCGATGCGAACATAGTACTCTTGACATGCTTTAGATACTGCCGCTTTTAGTGTCGATGAAAAATGCGATCTTATCTTCCTCTCGATTGGTCATTGTCTTCAATTAAATGTAGACAAACACAACGGCTATTTTTGGTCAATATCTCTGAGTGATATAACCTTAACAACACTTAGTTTTAGTTCCTTTTGTCTGCGTTTGAATGTCTTGGGCAATATCTATTTTTCTAAGTAATCGCGTTCTTCCGATTATTGTATCCTTGAGATAGATATTTTTCGATTGCCTCGGAACATTGAGTTTTATATTGAGCATTGATACATTCTTGAGTCTTGATAATTCTTTGTGCCTTGATATCCTTTGTCTTGATCTTGATATCTTGATCTTACTTCTTACGTGTCTTCATAGTCTTCTGAGTCTTCAGTGTCTTCTAAGTCTTCACAAATATACTAAGCGATATCTTGAGTCTTGATTTCTCGATTTCACACAAAGTCTTGATTTCTCGATTTCACAAGTCTTGATTTCTCGGTTTCCACTTTGAGTCTTGATTTCTTAGTTTCATCTTTGAAACTTGATTTCTCGATTTCATCTTTGAAACTTGAAAACTTCTTGAGTCTTCGAAATCTAACCCGATCTATATCTGCGACTATACAGTGTCGAGATAACATCTGAACACTCTAAAACCAATCGACTCAACTATCAAGATTATCCTGAACATGTCATACTCAGGGGTTTTTGGGATCTAATCAAAATCTTCTTTATTAAATTCATCTCCCAACAATTTCCCCCTTTTTGATGATGCCAAAACCATCTTGTTACAAAAACACTTAACCTATACTCAGGTTTCAGTTTTTCCTATTACAAGAATGGTATATCTCCCAACAATTTTCACAATCAATCTCCCAACAATTTCATCAACAATAATCAGGCATATAAAAAGTAAAGACATGTAAAGTAAGATAATGAGATATTATCTTTGAGCATAAAAGATAAAGTTTCATTGATGTATGATAGAATGTTACAATTTACAATGAACTTATCAGAAAGTAAAGACAAAAAGATAAAGAAATTACAAGAGTCTTCAGTCTTGATTCTTCAGTCTTGAGTCTACTGTATTCGTATAAAATCTCGTAATTTTTCATCGGGTAGAATCGGAATTATGATTTATTTCGAAAAGTGTGACGTGCTGGGAAAATTCTGTAATTTTAGTGTGGAGGAGGTAACTTCACTCGTCTATAACTTTCTGATAAAAACTTCTTTTGAACTAAGAAAAAAAGGGTTATATTCTCTACATACTGTAGTTTCTAAATATGAAAATTTGATTCATTTCGTTTATTTTATAAAAAGTTATGTACGTTTTAAAAGTAAGACAAAAACTGGGAGTTTTCTTTGAGCAAGGAATTGGTTTCAAATACCTGACTTTCATGACACTTTTAACCAACTTTCGTTCGTTATTTCCAAACGATTTTTCCTGCCAGTAAAGTTTATATTACAAGTTTTAAAAGCCCTAAAGTTTGGTCTCGATTGGATAAGCGAATCAACGGGGAACTGCTCGCAAAAATGGAAGAAAATCACACGATTTTGGGACACTAACTTTTTGAAAAATGTCAAAACTAAATACTGAAACTTTTAAAAGACTATTGGATAGTATTATAATTATTTGAATAATTTTATCTCCAAAAACCTTACGTGTTTCATATTCTTTTATGCTACAAAATTTAAGTCCTTTAAGATCTATTTTCGAGAAATAATTTTAGGACGTTCATTAATAAAATTCAATAGCCGTTTAAAGTAAAAGTTCGACAAAAACTCACGAGTAAGGACATCTAAAGAATGAGGTTTAACGTCATCGATAAACTTCTAAATAATTTACTTCAATCAAAAGTAATTAATGACGAGAACATGAAAATATTGTGCTAGGGGAAGTGCTGCTCGAATCAAAGCTCGGACGATCACCGTCACGCTCAAACTCTCAAACCGATTTCAAAGTTTGTAACTTTTCTTAAAATTTAACAAGATGGGTGACATTATTTGTATGCAATGGTTTATGTTACAGTGATTGTTGGTGTATTCTGAACTCGACTAAACAAATACGAATCTATAACCAAGAACACAAGAAAACAATTAATAAAATAGACCCGCTTATGAATGATATGATATGTATCTTATGAGATACATAATATGCGATTTCACGAAGGAGGTGGGAAGATGCAAGAGGGGATTGCGCGTGGTAGTTTGCTACCAGTGTCCCATATGATGGTTATCATGAGATGTAGGTTTGAAGCGAAAAGGGGATTGCATGTGGTCGGAGCAACCAGTGTCCCAATGAATGTTTATGATCAAATGATCATTATGAATATTAATAATGTTTAAGAAATTAAGCTACTAATAAGATTTCCATAAGACACCAAGCTACGAACGAGTTTATACGATGACTTCGAGCAACCCTCCAAAAATCATCTACGCAAAAGCGTATGAATAAATCTTTAATAAAATACCAATATAATTATATTTAGGTGACCAATATGAGTAACAGTGTACAAGTTGCCCGCTGAGATTTTTATCTCACCCCCCAACAGTTTGATATTTTCAGGAAAATGAATCGAGAGGGGTCGGAGCCGCAACAGGGATGACACGGAGTTTCACTTGGTTAATGGTAATAATATGTAGATATGACTCTTTAAATAAATGTTATCACTCTTAACACTTGATGATATATTTGTATGCCGACTAATGAACCTTCTCTTAAAAGTTGCTAGATGTCTATCTTGTAAGATATCCTTAAAATTAACTAATACTTATCAATGATCTAGTTTTAATAAATGGGCCCACGCTGCTTTTTCATAATATATATTTGTCATTAATACTTTCCGCTGCAAAATGTAATACTTATGCTTGTCGTTATATTTTTAAAAAAAGAAATTTTTAAGCTCAGATTTTACAATCACTAAGTGGCGACCCGAGTTTAGAGTGTCGAAGGTACAAGAGCTGGCATTCTGGATTCGGGGCGTTACAACATTTGCGCCATAAACGTCTTCCATCAATCAATGTATTGAAATCCACCAATGTAATTTTATTGTTTCATATTTATACCTTTTCAATAGAGATTTGTATTAAATTGATATAAAAATATATTGGTCAATTAATATTTAATACATGTTATATATATATATATATATATATATTATATATATATATATATATCAATTTGATAATAATAGTTAAGATTTTGTTTTGCTATATTAATGTGTTTATATATATCTAAACAAATCTATATCTACAAAGTAATTAATTCGATGATTTAGTAATTTTTTAAAAATAGAGATAGTAACTTGATATTTAAATTTTTCTAAATAAAATCTTAACTATAATTGATGCAAAATATACAATAATATCCCCTTTGTTGGTCCCGGTGCAAACGAGTCTTACACGTGTATGGGGGGGAAATACACGTGTTCAGTGTTTTTAAAACTTTTTTCTTCTTCGAGGTCACTTGGGTCGATAATCCTCAAGATTAGGTTAAAGAAGCACAGATCGCTCGAGTCAAAGTCTCTTCGAGATGTTGATCCCGAAATTCGCTTTCGGATACCTCGGATAATCCCAACTGAGTCCTGAGTGTCAGAGATCCTGGGTTGCTTGGATCAGATAACTAACTTACTGAACCCTCAGAAGAGTAAGTTCAGTTTGGTAACTATCTGTTCTAGCTACTCAGATGTGCGGAATGGTTGGCCCTTTAGTTTATACTCGTTTTAAGCTTTGCTGAAAACCTTCCTGAATGGAATAGTGATTTAGCTGTGATTCAGTTATGCAACTTCAGTGGATTGATTCCAACTGAATATCAGTGAAAAATATTCTTTCAAATTCAAGTCAATGCAACAGTTAAACACAGATAGAGAAAGCAATAAACAACACAACAATTATAGTGGTTCAGAGACTCAAGCTCCTACATCCACTCTCTCTGATCCTCAGAGAAATTCACTAATCACTTCTGAGCTTTCTGACTACCTCGCGTAGTTTACTTACTCAACTTCGTACCCCGAGCTTTACGACTACTCCACGTAGTTTACTTACTCAACCCGACCTTTAGCTTTCTAACTACCTCCGTAGTTTACTTACTCAAACACAAACAAGCTTTCAGACTACCTCTGTAGCTTACTAACTTCTCCTCTAGAGTTTTCTGACTACTCCGCGTAGTTTACTAACTCTTTACAACTCTTCTCACCAACAAACACACTCCAACTACCTTCTCAAGGGTTTGGGGTTTCTCGGTTTGTTTCCAACTAGGATGAGATATCCTTTACAATGAAGTACAATGCAAAGGGTTATGATATCTCGACTAAGCTTTGGATATGTCTTATCAAGCTAGGCTTAGTTTAGTGAGCTCTCTTCAATATAAAAGCACTTGGGAAATTCTAAGTTTTTCGAGTGCTTTAACTTTGCGAGAATAAGTTTGAGCTTCTTGAGTTGCTTATAAATTTCCCGTAACCTTACAATGTAGAGGGTCACCAGTATTTATAGGCATACACCAAGGTTACTCTTGAAAACTATCCGTTGGAGAGATAGCTTCGTGAGTTTCCTCTTATGGTGTGTGAGGAATGGCTATATTTAGGGTTTGAAACTCCCTAACACGTTTTAGGCAATAACCTTTCATATAGCCGGTCTTCACTTTTTGCAGTCTGGAACTTTGTACTTCTGATATCTTTTTTCAAATGACACATCGCCTTTGTCGATTATCGATGGCAGTGCGATCTTTGTCTTCCTCTTTTTTGACTTTTGTCTCAAGTTAAAGGTAGACACCTTCAACGGCTCTTTTGGTTACAACCTCTGAGTTGATATAACCTTAACAACACTTCTGACTTAGTTCCTTTTGTCTGCATGGGAATGTCTTGGGCAATATCTATTTTTCTAAGGAATCGCGATCTTACCGATGTTGCATCCTTCAGATAGATATTTTCAGTGCCTCGGAACATTCAGGTTTATACTGAGCATTCAGTACATTACTGAGTCTTCAGTAATTACTGTGCCTTTAGTATTCTTGATCTTCAATTCTCGATCTTGATCTTTCGTCTTGAGTCTTAGTCTTACGAGTCTTGGCGTCTTGAGTCTTGAGTCTTACGAGTCTTCGACGTCTTCCGAGTCTTGAGTCTTGAGTCATCCGAGTCTTGAGTCTTCGAGTCTTCAAATATCTTGGACCGATATCTTGAGTCTTCATCTTTGAGTCTTGATTCCTCGATTTCATCTTGAGTCTTGATATCTCGATTTCACCGAGTCTTGATTCTCGATTTCTTCTTGAGTCTTGAAACTTCCGCCCATCTTTGAAACTTCAGTTTCTTCAGAAACACACTAGGTTCTTCAGAGTCTTCAGAACCTATCCTGATCTATATCTGCTGACTATCCATTTTGCAGATAACATCCTGAATACTCTAAAACTGAATCCTGACTCAACTATCAAGATTATTCTGAACATGTCATACTCAGGGGTTTTGGGATCTTAATCAAAATCATATATCTTTTATTAAATTCATCTCCCAACAATTTCCCCCTTTTTGATGATGCCAAAACCTATCTTGTTACAAACATATAACCTATACTCAGGTTTCAGTTTATCCTATTACAAGATTGGTTATGTCTCCCAATAATTTCCTAATCAGAGAATCTCCTAATAATTTCAGAGAATCTCCCAACAGTTAATCTTTCAACAATTTCTTCAGTAATGAATCTTCTTAAATAGTTCATCACCAAATACTTAAACAATTTCCCTTTATTAACACACAATCAGTTCAGAGACATTCATTCAGCATATCAAATATAAAAGACATGTTAATAAGATAATGAGATATTATCTTTTGAGCATAAATGATAAGTTTTCATTGATGATTGGTATACCATTACAGATTACAATGAGTCTAATCAACAAAATCAAAAAGACAAAAATTTAAAGAAAACAGAATCTTCTGAGTCTTCAGTCTTCAGATTTGGCTCTTCAGTCTTCTGTTCTTCAGTTTGCTTCTTCTTCAACTTCATCAACGGGCACCTCCAGGTTGAACATTCCGAAATACCTCTTCTTCAGCTCATTTCTCTCTTTGATGATATCCGGACTGCTTCCTGTCAAACCCAACTGACAAGCATACTGAGCAATTTCTTGAGTAATGGCCTTCTCATTCACCAAGCCATTACCAAGTCTTGGAGGAGGGTAGGAGTATGAACCAGGGGAAACTATCTGTACCTTTCCTTCATCAGCTAAGTTCATCCAACTTTGGAGATATTTTGGATAGAAGGCTAGGAGATATTCAATGAACGCTTCATTCTGATCTGAGCTTTCCCCTCTCCACTCCCTGAGCACATCATAATAGAACCAGAAGGTTCTCTTGACTTCTTCCCACATATCGTTGAGTTTGATAGGCATCCATTTATCAACGTGTGGCCACTTCAGTGCTTTTGATGTATCTTTCCTCTTGCTCGCAAACTTCTTGAATTCACTCCTTCGCTTCTGCTCTTCGTCTATCTTCTTTCTGATCACAGACGCACCTGAGACCGAAGCAACAACTTTCTTAGCTTGTCCTATCTAGAGTGTCTTCAGAGCATCTCTTGTGTTGAAGACTTTCTTCTGAGGTTGAGACTCAGATTCTTCAGTTTCTTCATCATCCAGAATCAGCTTTCTCTGGATTGGCTTAGAAGCCTTCGCACGCTTGCTCTCAGGTTGAACAATGCCCAAGGCTTTCCTTTTCATAGGCAATTCAGCAGCAGACTGGCTTGTTCCAACCGTAGTTTTAGCACTCAGTTTCTCTCTTGCAACATCAAGCATGGTTTCCTCAGAAACTCGAGTGTAGATAGGCTTCTCCACCTGAGCGAACTTCATCTTGTCAGTAGCTTCGACTTCATTTAAGGCTTTGGATAGGTTATACATTTCAGCATCTTTCTGCGCCTTTTTCTTCAAAGTACGTGCCAATAATTTCCTGAGGTCTTCACCTTCCTTTTCCCCCTTCTTGGCACCGTAATTTGGAGGAAGTCTGGAGAGTGCTATGTCCATGTGATATTGCTCTTTGCTCACACAGCGCACCTCTCCTGCTATCTGATCTTGTTCGTCTTCCAGCCTCCTGATGTGGTTCTTAGCCACTGAAAATTCTTCAGATAAATGGGCAAACTTGCCAGAGAGTGCTTCTTTAAACATCTCTGTCATCTTGGTCATGAGCATTGAGGTCATTTCCTCAACAGCAGATTTTATCATCACTTCATTCCTCTCTGCCAATTTCACCTCTAGAAATGCGGTTCTCTCCTGGTGCTTTTGTTTTGATTCGGAAGATCGGCTCGGCCTTGACTCCTCCAACTTTTCATTCAAATTTTTATCTTCCATGGAGGTCATCTGTGAGGTCAGAGTGTTTTGGATTTGCACCAGTTCTGAAGAGTGACTAAGATTTTCCATCTTCTGAGCTTGGCTGGCCAATGTTTCTTCCATCTGAGCAATCTTGTTCATCATTGGCTCAACCTTCTCAAGTTTCTCCATCAGGGGAGTGAGGTCAATCTCAGGAACCTTCTGCACCTCCTGTGCTAATTGATCATCCTGAGCTTCAGCTTCATCCTGAGCTCCAGTCTCCATCGAGCCTCGATCCAGACATCGAACAATTGAAATTAAAGATAGAACTTCCAGTAACTTTGGCATAATTGTTAATAGTGCCAAAAGGTACCTGAAGAGTGCTAGCTTCAGTCTGAGGTTGATCGATATCAGGTTGATCAGCACGAGAAGTTTCCTTCTCCATCTGAGACTGATCCTCAGCATCTCCCTGTTGGTCCCCATCTTGGAATTTGTCTCTGCTGCTAGGGGCACCAACCTCAGTAGCTCTCCTCTCAGCTATCTTCCTCTGAACCAGCTCATCAAAATCGGAGTTTTTCATCCTGAGCTTTGTCCTCCTGAACCACGAGAAGTCGATCGGGAAAAGTGTCTCCTCATTCCACCGATCTTCCTTACGAATGCGGCAATATCAAGCATCTCTGGAAGAGTCGATTGAGGATGAACCTGATCGACCTTAATCAAGAAGACATCTTGCGGATCGGGGTATGAGTGAGCTCAGGGTAGCGGTCAAGAATGAACCGTTCCCCCTTGCTCCTCCACTCGCCTTCTTCAGCTTCGCCCTTCTTCCATCTCGGGCTTTCTGGTTCAGTTGAAGCATCAGCTGAGGGATCAAGAAGTAGATCACTCAGGAGCTCATCAAGAATAAAATTGCTCCCGAGTCTCGGCTGACTCCTCAAGTTTGTGCGATCGGTCCTCGGTTTGCATCCCGAGTGGGTTATAGGGCTGGTGACACGTTCTCAGATTGACTCTGAGTTGGCTCTTCTGTCTAAGCCGGCACATCTTTGGTAGGAATCTCTCGAGGCTGAGAGTTCCTTTAAAATTTCTGAGAAATTTTTATGCATCGAGCCCGAGTCTCAAGCACCTCGAGAAGACACGCTCCTCGATCTGTTCTTGTGCCTTAGAGATAACTTTGAGCCAAAACTTGCAATGGCGACTCGGCGGTTTGGCCCTCAGGTTGAATCTCTTCAGAATCACTGCCATCTTCATCGGTGAGAACCACCAATCTTCTGCGCTTGGGGTGAAGGTTTTCTGCTTCTTTAGCTTCTCATCGTGCTCCATCTTTGCCTCCAACAAAACATTCCCCCTGGTTTGTTGGGTCTCTTTTTCAGCAGCAGCAGCTTTTGGTGATTCTGCTTTCTTTTCCTTCTTCCCTCTGATGGCCTGTTTCTTCACAGCAATGGGCTTGAAGAGCACCTTGGACTTAGGGAAAGGGGTCGAATTGGCGAAGATATCCTCCTCCTCTCTGCACATCTCCAAAATATAAGCTATTTTGGTTGCATGGTGGATCTTGCCTTTAATCGAAATCACCTCGTCAACTTTCTTTATGACCTTGGCTTGCTCCGTCACCGTCTGAATCAAGAATTTCAGCCAGTTGAAGTCAGTGGTGGGAGAAGCCTCGATCGCCGCCATCAGTCTGAGCTTCGGGGTACTGATCTGCTCAAAACTCCCCGCAAGACTCATGATGCATTTGCTCACAATATCCATCAAAACTCGATATTGTGGCTTCAAATGCCTCTTATGCAGTGTAGCCTCAAATTTCACAGGATTCTCAGCAATCCTATCTAAAAACTCCTGCTCTCTTCCCAAAATATACACAGAAGGATCCTCTCCTCTATCACATAGCTCAAAAACATCATTTAAATTCTTTGGAATTATGTACAATTCCCTCTCAAAATTGATGTATTTGGACGAATGCTCTAATTGTGATACAGTGATCTTAGAGTGTAAACCATCCTCATCATCTATCTCCAGATTACAGAGGAACTCGATTACCTCTTTCGCGTACTCCTGGTCTGGTCGGCTTGCGACTAGATGGGTGAGTTTAGCTAGTCGAATCATATGCAGAGCCTCCTCTTCTGGCTTTGAGTTGGTTGTGCTATCGAGTGAGACAATGAACTCATACCAAGGCTTGTTGGTTTCGGCTAATCTCTCGAACAAGGTTGGGGCCATTTTAGAGATTGATTGAAGAATTGAAGTTTTTAGGGTTTTGAGTTTTCTGGGCAAGGGGATTTTTATTGCAGAGGATTTGGGAACGAAGGGTTTGATAAAATTTTGGCTTGAATGGCTTTTTAGGGTATAAATAGCTTCGAGATCGTGGGATATTGCGTTGGTTAGGTGAAAAGCAACGGTTGAGATTAATTGCCGATTAATCGGGTATACGAACAGACGATCTCCGAAAAGTAAGCCGCCAAAATATCCTCATTGGTCATTAATGTAACAGAGCATTAAATGACTGTTGACCTTCTTCGGAATTTCAAACGATCCCGCCCAAAACATTCCTTAGGTGTTTTGTATTTATTGCAAATGATTACTGAGTTTTACTTAAGCAATAAATAAGTCGCATGAGTCATTACTTCTTCAGACTAATTTATCTCTATCAGTCTTACTGAGTACTGACCTTGATAAAATGTCGATTATAATCTTGAAAATCTTGAATGGGTTTAGTATAACACCGAAAGTTGACCTTGATGAATCTGAGTTTCTTGAGACTCAGTTCAGTATTTCCATTTTATCCTGAGCTTCTCAGTAGAATTCTGAGAAAACTTCATGCATCTGAAAATCTTCAATTTTTCAGATTTTACTCTAAACACCTGGATCTAACATCCCTAATTCAACTAAAAGTTCCTGAAATCTTGATTCAGCCAAAGGTTTAGTCAAGATATCAGCTCTCTGCTTATCAGTATGAATTTTCTCCATCCTTATGTCCTTCTTCTCGACATGATCTCTTGATGTCTGATATCCACATGCTTGCATCTAGTGTGCAATACCGGATTTTGTGAAATAGCAATGGCACTATTATTGTCACAAAATATTGGTACTTCATTGGCTACAACTTTATAATCCCTTAATTGTTGTGCAGGAGAAGAATAAAACCGCAAAGACTTCCTGCAACCCATGTATTCAAACCCATTAATCTTTGGTTGCTCTTTGAGGTTTGTTTCTTCAAAAACCAAGATATCAGCTTACTTCCTAGGAATTGACAAGTTCCTGTAGTGGACTTCCTGTCAATCTTGCAACCTCCAAAATCAGCATCTGAGTAACCAGTTAATTTAAGGTTATCATCACCGGATACCATAATCCTCTATTCATCGTGCCCCTTAAGATACTTCAAGATCTTTTTGGCGACCTCCATGTGACTAGCCTTAGGATTAGCTTGGTATCTTGCACATATCCCAACAAACAAATGTTATATCCGGCCTACTTGTCGTGAGATAGAGCAATGATCCAATGATTCCTCTATAATCGATTATGACTCACCGCTTTTACATTCGAATCGGGGATCCATCTTGTAGTTAGTATTCATAGGAATCCTAACTGCATTGCAATCTGACACCATATTTGGCAATCGGATCTCGGTGTACTTTGCCCTTGATGAATATTCCTTCCTTTGATTGTTTCACTTGAAGACCTAGAAAAGAAATTCATCTCTCCCATCATTGACATCTCAAACTTGCCTTTCATCGGTGTTGAAAACTTTTCACACAAATGATGGTTTGAGATCCAAAAATGATGTCATCAACATATATCTCAACCAAGAAGATATCTTCCCCATCTTCTATCCCCAACGAGTTCTATCAACAATCCCTTTGACAAAAACCATGGTCGATGAAGAAACCGAGAAAGAGTATCATACCATGCTCGGGTGCTTGCTTGAGACCATACAAAGCTTTTCCGAGCACAAAACTTGGTCATTCTGTTTTGAAACCGGGAGGTTGTTCCACATAAACCTCTTCTTTAAGCACACCGCTTCGAAATGCACTTTTCACATCCATTTGATAGATCGTGAACTTCTTGTGGGCAAGATATGCAAGAAACAATCGATGGCTTCTAGTCTTGCAACAGTGCAAAGGTTTCATCATAATCCAAGCCTTCTTCTTGAATAATAACCTTGTGCAACTAGCCTTGCCTTGTTTCTTACAATGTTGTTGTTTTCATCTCTTTTATTCTTAAAAACCCACTTGGTTCCAATGACATTGTGCCTTTCAGGTCTATCTACTAGCTCCCATACTTCATTCCTTGAGAATTGATTCAGCTCATCTTGCATAGCAGTAATCCAATGAGAATCTTGTAGAGCTTCACCAATCTCAGTAGGTTCTTTCTCTGATAGGAAGCAGCAGAATAGTGTACTCTCACCATGGAACCTTCTTGTTTTAACACCTTCAGTTAGATCACCCACAATCTGACTTGTAGGGTGACTATCTAACCATTTCCTTCTTGATGTTCCCCCTTCAGTAGTATCCTCAACATTTGAAATGTTAGGTTCAGTTAATTAAGTATACTCAGGGAACAACAGAAAAGGAGAAAGGGAACCATCTTCCTCAGGGGAAATTCTATTCAGAACATTGTCAGAGACATTTGTTCTTCTTTGGTTGATAGATTCAGAATTTACCTCAGCTGTGACCACATCTTCATTGGCATCACATACCTGAGTCTGAACTGGTGTCTGTTCAGATTGGTCACCTTTGGAGTGTTGGTTTTCCTGAGTCTCACCATCCTGAGTTCCATCCTGAACTTCTTTATCTGAGTCTGAGTCACTCCAATCATAGATAGTGACTGACTTCTTCTTTTCAGGTTCAGTGGATGATTTATCTCTCTGTTTCAGGCTTAATCTGGTGATCCTCTTGGTCAGTTCATCTGCATCATGTTCCTGTTTCTTCTGAACACAAGTAGATTCATCAAAAACAACATGAGGTGTTTCCTCCACAACAAGAGTCCTACAGTTGTAAACTCTGAAAGCTTTACTGACTTCAGAATATCCTAAGAATATTCCTTCATCAGCTTTACTATCAAATGTTTTCAACTGATCTTTAACATTATTGTGTACGAAACACTTGCAACCAAACACACGAAAGAAAGAAACAAGAGACTTCCTTTCATTCCAAAGCTCATAGGGTGTTTTGCCTTGACTCTTAGTCAACATGGATCTGTTCTGAGAGTAGCATGCAGTGTTGACAGCTTCAGCCCAAAATCTTTTAGGAATATCAGCTTCAACTATCATTGTCCTTGCAGCTGATGTTTCATGTGAAATTCCATTTGCTGCACAATAATCAGATATGATATGATTTATAAATTCAGTTCCTTTGTCAGATCTGATTTTGACCACACTCAGTTTTTTCTCAATACTGAGCCTTTTCAGTAATTCTGGCAATTTTATCTGAGTCTCTTTCTTACTGAGTAAGAATATGACCCAAGTATATCTTGAGTAGTCATCAACTACTACCAATGTGTATTTCCTGCCATTAGTGCTCACTGGTGTTATAGGACCAAAAAGTTCCATATGTAGTAACTGAAGTATTCTGTCAGTAGAAACCTCTACTTTGCTTTTAAATGATGCTTTAACTTGTTTTCCTTTCTGGCACGCATCACAAATATGTTCCTTACTGAACACTTCATTAGGCAACCCTCTTATAAGAGCTAATCTTGCAAGCTTATTCAGGGTTTTGAAATTTAGGTGATTCATTCTTTTATGCCATAACCAACTGGTATCTGTGGAACTTTTAGCAACCAAACATGTATCTTTAGGAGTTGAACTCCAATCAGCAAGATACACATTCCCTTTTCTAGTACCAGTCAGTAATATTTTCTGTGTTGTATCATCTTTCACAAAACATAAGTTCTTAGAGAACTCAACATTAAAACCCTTATCACAGAATTGGCTTATTGAAAGCAAATTATGCTTCAATCCAGATACATACGAAACACCATGGATATGAACTGAGTCGATTTCCAAAGTTCCATATCCTTCAGTCTGTCCCTTGGAGTTATCTCCAAAAGTGATCTGTGGGCCTCTTTGTTCAACATAGTCACTGAGTATCTTCTTGAATCCTGTCATATGTCTTGAACATCCACTGTCAAGATACCATACATCAGGAGCTTTTTCATCTCTTCTAATCAGTGCCATGTGATCTTTAGTCAGTTCAGTGCCCTTGTTTTCCTCCTGAAAAACAGATCAATTTTTAGGTACCCAATTTGTGTAGGGTCCTACAAGGTTAGATGTACCTTTCGGAATCCAAATTTGCCTGACAACTCTAATCACTTTAGAGTGGCTAATTTGTCTTCCATAAACATCAACATACACATTTACTACACTTGGTGCCTTAGCAGTTTTCTGTGTATGTGTGCTAGCTTTAGCATGAACATGGGCTTTTGAATTTTTCTTTGGTTCAGGCCTTCTGTTCATTTGCTTTGGCTTCAGTGCAGCCGGTCTAAATCTTTGATGACTTGGGTTCAGATAACCTTTACCCTTAGGCAAGTGGGGTTCAGGTTGTCTGTACTGAAATCTGGGTCTTTCAGTGTACTGAGGACTTGGTTTCTTCAGTTGAGAATGTCTCTGCTGAGTGTTTCTCATCTGAGGATTCCTCTGATGGTTCAGTGTGGAGCCTTTCAGGTTTGCATTCTTAGCCTGAGGCTTTGAAGTACTTGCCTGAAATTTTCCAACTGAGTGCTCAGGTTTTCTAGCCTTCACCTGAGGTTTGGGCTTTCCTACCTGATCATTCAGTTTTACTGAAACCATGGGTCCTTTTCCCTTGTCTACAACCTTGGGCATTTCTTCAGTTTGAAGTGTGGGTGCCACTGGTTTTACAAAGATTGTCTTCTTGCTACTTGATGCAGCATTCAGATGACCTTGTGAGGTTCCCCCTGGAATGTATCCCAATCCAGATTTTATAGTGGCAGATCTCTGGTAACTCTGAATTTCATCTATTACATTAGATGCATTATTCAATAGAGTTAACTTCTTCTGTGCACTATCCTCACAGTTCTGTAGAGTTTCATGCTTCTCAGATAGGTCATTGAACTTAGTCCTGATTAGCTGAATCTCTTCAGTGGATTTCTCTAGCTTTTCAGTTAGGGTCATTATCAACTTCTCTTTCTCTGAGAGTTGTACTTTCAGAACATCCAGTTCATCAGTAGCTCCCATTAATTGAGAAGTGATTTCAGTATTGCTAGAGTCTTTCCATTTTAGATTTTCAGCTTTCAGTTCATTATTCTGCTCTTGAGTTCTATTTAGCAGTTCTTGTAAAAGAGCATAATCCTTCACCAGATTCTCAAAAGAATCCATCAGGTCAAAATGACCGTTTTCAGTGGAACTTGAAAACTCTTGTGCTAGTGTAGGAGGAACAACAGAGAAAGAAGAGTTTACCTCCTCAATGGCCATCAGACACATGTCATCACTTTCACTGTCTGAGAATATCTCATCTGAAGAGCTAGATCCCTCCTCAGAGTGTTCTTCTTCTGCAACCATGGCCTTTTTGCTAGAGAACTTCTTGTCTCTTTTAGCTTGCCTTTCTCTTCTCTCCTTAGCACTCAAATCTGGACAATCATACTGGAAGTGACCTTTCGTTTGGCAATTATAGCATCCGTTGGTATCATCATCCTGATCACTTTCTTCTTTGGACTTAGAGTCCTTCTTTCTGGATGAAGATCCTTCAGCTTTCAGGTCCTTCTTCTTCTCAGTTGATCTGTCCTCAGGTTTCTTCTGGTACCTGTGGTTCCTGTAATAGCTTTTGTATTTTCCAAAACTACTATTAAGTCTTTCAAACCTCCTTGCATCAGTGCTAGCTTTTCCTCAAGCTCATCCTGATTTTTGGCATGGGGGTTCTCAGACTCTCTAGTTTACAGGTTTTATCTTTGGCTTTTAAAGCCACATTCTTACTAGATGATGAATCATCTTTGCTGTCAGCCTTTTTGGATTTCTTATCAATTACAAATTCATAGGCCTTCAGCTCAGAGAAGACTTGTTGGTATGGCATTGAATTAATGTTCTTGGTGTTTTCAATTACCACTGCATGAATATCCCATTTCTTAGAAAGACCTCTAAGAATTTTCAATGCAACTTCTCTTTGTGGATATTTCTTTCCAAGTGCATTTAGATCATTCATGATGCTAGTGAATCTGAATTCCAATTTGTCTATTGATTCACCATCATCCATTTCAAAACTATCAAACTTTCCAATTGCCACTGAAAGTTTGTTTTCCTTGATATGATCTGTGCCTTGCACACATTACAAAAAGTGTATCCCAAATCTCTTTAGCAAAAGATTACAGTGAGAGATCATTCCCATCACACCATCATCAATTGTACTGTATAGTGTGTCTTTAGCAATGTAGTCTAGATTGACTAACTTTCTCTCCTCAGGAGTCAGTTGGTCATCAGACTTAGGAAATTCTGTTCTAGGATCAATTCTCTCATCTTCTATTCCTCTGGGATTCACCACAGTAAATTGGAATGGTCATTGAGAGACCACTCTCCACATACGCTCATGTTTGGAATACAGGTGAGCCTGCATTCTCAGTCTCCATAAATCATAGTTCTCCACTGAGAACATGGGAAGTTTTTTAGAAGACATTTTTATCTGAGCTTTTGAAAAATTCAAAGAAATAAGATCGATTCGATAGACCACAAGTATTTTTAGCAAATAAAACTTTTAGTCAACAAAGCAGGTGGTCAAGTTGAACCACTGCTCTGATACCACTTGTTGGTCCCGGTGCAAACGAGTCTTACGCGTGTATGGGGGGGGAATACACGTGTTCAGTGTTTTTAAAACTTTTTCTTACTGAGGTCAGCTTGGGTCAGATAATCCTGAAGATTAGGTTCTGAGAAGCACAAATCGCTCTGAGTCAAAGTCTACTGAGACAATGATCTGAGTCGCTTTCCGGATACCTCGGATAATCCCATCCGAGTCCCGAGTGTGCGAGATCCTGAGAGTTGCTTGGATCGATAACTAACTTCTTCAACCCTCGAAGAGTAAGTTCAGTTTGGTAACTATCTGTTCTAGCTACTCAGATGTGCGGAATGGTTGGCCCTTTAGTTTATACTCGTTTTAAGCTTTGCTGAAAACCTTCCTGAATGGAATAGTGATTTAGCTGTGATTCAGTTATGCAACTTCAGTGGATTGATTCCAACTGAATATCAGTGAAAAGTATGCTTTCAAATTCAAGTCAATGCAACAGTTAAGCACAGATAGATAAAGCAATAAACAACACAACAATTATAGTGGTTCAGAGACTCAAGCTCCTACATCCACTCTCTCTGATCCTCAGAGAAATTCACTAATCACTTCTGAGCTTTCTAACTACCTCGCGTAGTTTACTTACTCAACTCGGCCATGAGCTTTCTGACTACTCCACGTAGTTTACTTACTCAACCCGACCTTGAGCTTTCTGACTACCTCCGTAGTTTACTTACTCAAACACAAACAAGCTTTCAGACTACCTTTGTAGCTTACTAACTTATCCTCTAGAGTTTTCTGACTACTCTGCGTAGTTTACTAACTCTTTACAACTCTTCTCACCAACAAACACACTCCAACTACCTTCTCAAGGGTTTGGGGTTTCTCGGTTGGTTTCCAACTAGGATGAGATATCCTTTACAATGAAGTACAATGCAAAGGGTTAGGATATCTCGACTAAGCTTTGAATATGTCTTATCAAGCTAGGCTTAGTTTAGTGAGCTCTCTTCAATATAAAAGCACTTGGGAAATTCTAAGTTTTTTGAGTGCTTTAACTTTGCGAGAATAAGTTTGAGCTTCTTGAGTTGCTTATAAATTTCCCGTAACCTTACAATGTAGAGGGTCACCAGTATTTATAGGCATACACCAAGGTCACTCTTGAAAAACTATCCGTTGGAGAGATAACTTCGTGAGTTTCCTCTTATGGTGTGTGAGGAACGACTATATTTAGGGTTTGAAACTCCCTAACACGTTTTTAGGCAATAGCCTTTCATGTAGCCCGATCTTCACTTTTTTTTGATGCGGAACTTTTGTACATCGACAACTTTTTTCAATGACATTATTCTTTGTCGATTATCGGTTATGGTACAGTGTTGTCTTCCTCCTTTTTGACTTTTGTCTCCAGTTAAAGGTAGACACCTTCAATGGCTCTTTTGGTTACAAACTCTGAGTTGATATAACCTTAACAACACTCTTACTTAGTTCCTCTTGTCTGCATTTGAATGTCTTGGCAATATCTAGCTTTCTAAGGAATCGCGATCTTCTCAGTATTGCATCCTTCAGATAGATATTTTTCAAATATTCGGAACATTGAGTTTATCTTGAGCATTCAAGACATTCTTGAGTCTTGATAATTCTTGTCCCTTTAGTATTCTTGATCTTCAATTCTCAGTCTTCAGTCTTGCGTCTTCAGAGTCTTCAGAGTCTTCAGAGTCTTCTGAGTCTTCAGCGTCTTCTGAGTCTTCAGCGTCTTCTGAGTCTTCAGAGTCTTCTGCGTCTTCTTGAGTCTTGAGTCTTGAGTCTTGATATATCTTGGCCGATATCTTTTGAGTCTTCATCTTTGAGTCTTGATTCCTCGATTTCATCTTGAGTCTTGATATCTCGATTTCACAATTGAGTCTTGATTCTCGATTTCTTCTTGAGTCTTGAAAACTTCGATTTCATCTTGAAACTTTCGTTTCTTGAAACACTGTTGAGTTCTTGAGTCTTGAAACCTATCCTGATCTATATCAGTTGACTATACATTTTGCAGATAACATCCTGAATACTTTAAAACTGAATCCTGACTCAACTATCAAGATTATTCTGAACATGTCATACTCAGGGGTTTTGGGATCTTAATCAAAATCATATATCTTTTATTAAATTCATCTCCCAACACCCTTAAATTATAATGTACATTCTATAATTAAATGAATCAGACATTAAAATATATACAAAAAAATAATAATAATGGCAATGAGACAATGTAAATTTTTGTAAAAAAAAAAAAAAACGTATCATCTTCTCCTAAACTTCCGTCAAATTTGATACAATTTGATATCAATTGTTTCCTTATATATATCAATTTGATAATAATAGTTAAGATTTTAATTTGCTATATTAATGTGTTTATATATATCTAAACAAATCTATATAGTAATTAATTCGAACATTTAGTAATTTTTTTAAATAGAGATAGTAATTTGATATTTAAATTTTTAATGTTGATATATAAAATTAGGCAAAATAAAAAATTAACATAAAAAACCCAATATCACTTATTTTTCGAAAACAGTTCTGATGGTCCCGGTGGGAAAACCCATTTTGCGCGTGCGGAAGCAAAACATTTCATTGCGGTGCATATAAAACAGGGGTGAAGGAATGGTGATTCCAGATTTTTCTCTTTTAAGCTCATGTGTTGTGTCTTGCTTATAATCGAGTGCGTATGACAAGATAAGAACGTAAAGCAGTAAAGAACACAACAATGTATAGTGGTTCGGAGACTCAAGCTCCTACATCCACTCTCCCTGTTCCTAGGGAAATTCATTCAAACACTTCCTAAGGTTTTCTGACTACCTCTGTAGTTTACTAACCTTTCTACTTTGAGCTTTCTGACTACCTATGTAGTTTACTAACTCAAACTGGACTTATCACCCTCTCGGGCTCGCCTCTAGATGTTTAACGAGTTGACACTCCAATCGGGATTTATCACCCTCACTCAGGATTGCCTAACAACTACCTCACTTCACCACTGGTTATCTCTTACGAGAATGGGGTTTTGGTTTGGTGTTGTCTCCAACTATGGTGAGATTTTCCCTTACATTTGTTTAGCCTCAATGCTAAGGTTGGGAAAATCTCTCTAAGCTTATGATATATCGTGGGTTGCTTAGGTTGGGTTCTAGAACACTCTTTGAATATATTTGTATATCTACAGACTTGTGTTCTAGGGTGGGAATGCTTTGAGTATATGTCCTCTTAGCTATGTAGCATCGTGTGCTATATTCTCCATGCATCCACACTTAATTTGATGGAAGAACTTGTATTTATAGTGTGGATTTGAATGTTACCGTTGGAGAGAATCTCATTCAAATCCATACTATTCTTTGTAGGTTCTGCAGCTTTTTCAGGCTGGTTGTCTTCCTCTCATTGGTCCACGTCAGCTGGATTCCAACAGCTATATTCCTCAGCTTCTTCGCTTCGGAACATTCAGGATATACTGAGCATTCAGTACATTACTGAGTCTTCATTAATTACTGTGCTTTCAGTATTCTCTGAGTCTTCAGGTTTCTCTGAGCTTTCAGATTCTCTGAGTCTTCAGGTTTCTCTGAGTCTTCAGGTTCTCAATTTCATACCGAGTCTTCAGAAACTTCAGTTTCATACTGAAACTTCAGTTTCTTCAGAAACTTACTGAGTCTTCAGTTTCTAACCTGTTCTATATCTGCCGACTATACACGGTGCAGATAACATCCTGAACACTCTAAAACTGAATCCTGACTCATCTATCAAGATTATCCTGAACATGTCATACTCAGGGGTTTTGGGATCTAATCAAAATCCTCTTTATTAAATTCATTTCCCAACAATTTCCCCCTTTTTGATGATGCCAAAACCATCTTGTTACAACACTCTTAACCTATACTCAGGTTTCAGTTTTTCCTATTACAAGAATGGTAAATCTCTTAACAATCAATTCAACAATGAATCACCCAACAATTTCATTACCAAACAACAATAATCAGGCATATCAAATATAAAGACATGTAAAAAAGATAATGAGGTATTATCTTTGAGCGTAAAGATAAAGTTTCATTGATTGTATGTTATCAGTTACAGATTACAATGAACTTATCAAAAGTAAAGACAAAAACATAAAGAAATACAAGTCTTCAGTCTTGGTCTTCAGTCTTCTGATGATCTTCAGCTCGGCTCCTGGCCTCAGATCTATCTGAGCTCTCAGTGTCTTCAGTGACATACTGAGTCTCAGGTCTCTTGATTCAACGGACCTTGTCTGATCAGGCATACTGACACTCATGCTGACTGAGTTCAGTTTCTTCTGACTTCAGACATTCTGACCCTCAGGTCTCTCTTACTTACTGAGTCTCAGATCAGTTTTCTTTACTGAATCTCAGATCAGTTTTACTTACTGAGTCTCAGATCTTACTGAGTCTCAGATTACATTTACATAGGCTATCTGATTTCTTCTTTGTCTGATCGGATACAACTTCAGATCAATATATCAGAATAGCATCTGGTAAGTACATCATATCAGGTTAGCATATCAGGTTTATCATATCTGATCTTGATCACGTCTGATCTTGATCAGTCCCATCTGCTCATCTTCTGATTTGCTGGCTTTAGCTTTTCTTCATTTCTTGATTTTGCACAGCTCATCAGTTGAATCCAAAACTCATCTAACTCATCTGATCTCGATCAGTCTCGTCTGAAGCCTCGTCTGATCTCGATCATCTACTTTTGATTCCGTGAGTTCCCCCTCAACTTTTTCTTTCGTTCCCCCTCAACTTGTTATCTGTAAATTTTCTTGAATAACACAAGTTGATAATGTTTTGGCATAGAACTAAAATATCCCAACAATTTCTCAATTGATAAAGATGCCAAAACATCAGAATATATGCATTTTTAAAGAAACGGGTTTTTCTTTAAAAAGATCTGTTCAGGTGGTCACTCTGAAATTAGTGAACCTTTTGAACTCCTGCTCTGATACCAATTGATGGTCCCGGTGGGAAAACCCATTTTGCGCGTACAGAAGCAAAACATTTCATTGCGGTGCATATAAAATAGGGGTGAAGGAATGGTGATTCCAGATTTTTCTCTTTTAAGCTCATGTGTTGTGTCTTGCTTATAATCGAGTGCGTATGACAAGATAAGAACGTAAAGCAGTAAAGAACACAACAATGTATAGTGGTTCGGAGACTCAAGCTCCTACATCCACTCTCCCTGTTCCTAGGGAAATTCCTTCAAACACTTCCTAAGGTTTTCTGACTACCTCTGTAGTTTACTAACCTTTCTACTTTGAGCTTTCTGACTACCTCTGTAGTTTACTAACTCAAACTGGACTTATCACCCTCTCGGGCTCGCCTCTAGATGTTTAACGAGTTGACACTCCAATCGGGATTTATCACCCTCACTCAGGATTGCCTAACAACTACCTCACTTCACCACTGGTTATCTCTTACGAGAATGGGGTTTTGGTTTGGTGTTGTCTCCAACTATGGTGAGATTTTCCCTTACATTTGTTTAGCCTCAATGCTAAGGTTGGGAAAATCTCTCTAAGCTTATGATACATCGTGGGTTGCTTAGGTTGGGTTCTAGAACACTCTTTGAATATATTTGTATATCTACAGACTTGTGTTCTAGGGTGGGAATGCTTTGAGTATATGTCCTCTTAGCTCTGTAGCATCGTGTGCTATATTCTCCACGCATCCACACTTAATTTGATGGAAGAACTTGTATTTATAGTGTGGATTTGAATGTTACCGTTGGAGAGAATCTCATTCAAATCCATACTATTCTTTGTAGGTTCTGCAGCTTTTTCAGGCTGGTTGTCTTCCTCTCATTGGTCCACGTCAGCTGGATTCCAATGGCTATATTCCTCAGCTTCTTCGCTTCGGAACATTCAGGATATACTGAGCATTCAGTACATTACTGAGTCTTCAGTAATTACTGTGCCTTCAGTATTCTCTGAGTCTTCAGGTTTCTCTGAGCTTTCAGATTCTCTGAGTCTTCAGGTTTCTCTGAGTCTTCAGGTTCTCAATTTCGTACTGAGTCTTCAGAAACTTCAGTTTCATACTGAAACTTCAGTTTCTTCAGAAACTTATTGAGTCTTCAGTTTCTAACCTGTTCTATATCTGCCGACTATACACGGTGCAGATAACATCCTGAACACTCTAAAACTAAATCTTGACTCGTCTATCAAGATTATCCTGAACATGTCATACTCAGGGGTTTTGGGATCTAATCAAAATCCTCTTTATTAAATTCATTTCCCAACAACTTCTAATATCACTTAAACAACTCTTAATGATAAAACATTAAAAATAAAATGAAATACACATATTAAAGTCAATGAATTTCTCCAAACTAAAATTTAGATCAATTTAAAATGATATTATACTACCAAAAGGATGGAGAATGATTAGTAAGGATTAATCAAGAAAAGAACGCTTTCTTCTCCCCTGTTAAAATTTCCTAAAATTGGATGCATCTATTTTCACAAATCCATTCACACATAGGATTGAACATAGCAAAACCCAGGGGCATTCCAGAAAAAGAGAAAGAGAGAAGAGTAAAAGACCCTACAATAGACATAATCAACAAAAATCATCACTGAAAACAAAAAATGGATTGAGGCTCAATTTAAAATATTGATGGAGCATAAATAACTCTCATACAACTTGAAACAAAATTCCTATCGAAAACAAAATCACTAAGAATTATAATTGTTTATTGTTTGGGAATGAAAATTTTGGATCATGGAACTTCACTTTAAATAGGAGAGACAACAAATTAGTAGGATTGAATTAAGCATGCCATTAAGGGGTATTTAATTTTATTAAATAAAGATTAAAAACAATATAAGTAATTGATGGAAAATTTTGGACGATTAAGATTAATCTAGCAAAAGTGATCAAGATTATATTTGTGATCAAGATTATATTTGTTGTTGAAATTAGTTTATGTGAAACTTTTATGAAAAGATAATCTATAATATTATTTTTTAATGGTTTACCTACTCATTGAAGTTAATATTCCAATTAAATTTTAAAATTTTATAAGTTTAATTTAATTTAATTAATAATAATTTTTATTGTGCTAAACATTTAAAAAATGTTAAAATATAATAAATTATATAATATTTATATTTAAATACATCATAAATTTTATTTTAATAGGTGGTTTTTATTGAAGGGCGGTTAATCTACGTACAATTTGATAAAATAATATGTTGCCTAATGATTTACTTGATTGATTCAAACCAATAATAAATTAGAGGATGAGGTGCATAAAATGAAAATCTAGTAAAATAATTATATATCACTAAATCCAATTTTACAGTTTTTAGTATTAAAAATAATATAATTTTTAAATGAATCTAACAATTCAATCTAAATTATGACTATTCTAACAATGTTTAATCATATAAATAATACTATAAGTTTGAGAAATATATAAAATTTATTATTTAAAAAATATATATCACACATTAAATGAGCATTAAATCATAATAATAATTTTGGTCAAAAAATTCCAAATGATTGCATAATTGATGCAAATTTATAATATGTAACATCCAACTATAATGTAAATTCCATAATTAAATAAACCAGACAATAAAATATATATAGTCAAATGTGTGTGTGTATATATATATATCACAAATTTATAAGATTTAATAAGAATGAATCAAAATTCAATTTTTGTTTATAATTGTGCACTGATTTGTTGTCCTAATTTAGGTTTCCAGTGGAGCACTAAATTTGTTACTATCCTTTAATTTTGGAATTACCTTGGTTCCATCTTACGATCTCCCATCATTTTTGTTGTTTTTGGAGAGTGTTGGTCCCGGTGCAAACGAGTCTTACACGTGTATGGGGGGGGAATACACGTGTTCAGAGTTTTTAGAACTTTTTCTTACTGGGGTCAGCTTGGGTCAGGCTGTCCTGAAGATTTGGTCCTGAGAAGCACAAATCACTATGAGTCAAAGTCTCTTGAGACAAAGTGATCTGAAGTCTTTGAAACCTCGAGATAATCCCAACCGAGTCCCGAGTTTGAGAGATCCTGAGTTGCTTGGATCGGATAACTAACTTCTTGAACCCTCGGAGGAGTAAGTTCGGTTTGGTAACTATCTCGTTCTAGCTACTCGGATGTCTTGAAATGGTTGGCCCTTTAGTTTATACTCGTTTTAAGCTTTGCTGAAAACCTTCCTTTAATGGAATAGTGATTAGGTTGTGATTCAATTACATGCAACTTCCAGTGGATTGATTCCAACTGAAATGTCAGTGAAAATATGCTTTCAAACTCAGTGATACAACAGTTAAGCACGGATAAGGAAAGCAATAAACAACACAGCGGTTATAGTGGTTCAGAGACTCAAGCTCCTACGTCCACTCTCTCTGATCCTCAGAGAAATTCACTAATCACTTCTGAGCTTTCTGACTACCTCACATAGTTTACTTACTCAACTCGGCCCTGAGCTTTCTGACTACTCCACATAGTTTACTTACTCAACCAGACCTTGAGCTTTCTGACTACCTCCGTAGTTTACTTACTCAAACACAAACAAGCTTTCAGACTACCTCTGTAGCTTACTAACTTCACCTCTAGAGCTTTCTGACTACTCCGCGTAGTTTACTAACTCTTTACAACTCTTCTCACCAACAAACACACTCCAACTACCTTCTCAAGGGTTTGGGGTTTCTCGGTTGGTTTTCAACTAGGATGAGATATCCTTTACAATGAAGTCCAATGCAAAGGCTAGGATATCTCGACTAAACTTTGAATATATCTTATCAAGCTAGACTTAGTTTAGTGAGCTCTCTTCAATATAAAAGCACTTGGGAAATTCTAAGTTTTTCGAGTGCTTTAACTTTGCGATAATAAGTTTGAGCTCTTGAGTTGCTTACAAATTTCCCGTAACCTTACAATGTAGAGAGTCACATGTATTTATAGGCATACACCAAGGTCACTCTTGAAAAACTATCCGTTGGAGGAGATAGCTTCGTGAGTTTCCTCTTATCCGTTGGAGGAGATAGCTTCGTGAGTCTTCAGTATCTCAGTTTCATACTGAGTCTTCAGTATCTCAGTTTCACACTGAGTCATTAGATTCTTAGTTTCTTACTGAGTCTTCAGCAACTTTAGTTTCATACTGAAACTTCAGTTTCTTCAGAAACATACTGAGTTCTTCAGAATCTTCAGATCCTAATCTGATCTATATCTGCTGACTATACATTTTGCAGATATCATCCTGAATATTATAAAACTGAATTCTGACTCAACTATCAATATTATCCTGAACATGTCATACTCAGGGGTTTTGGGATCTAATCAAAATCATATATCTTTTATTAAATTCATCTCCCAACAGAGAGTTTCAAATTAAAATGGTACGAAGAATATTAGTTTTTTAATGGAACAATATTAGTTGGTTACACGTAAAGGTACTACTTTGTTCTTTTACCAAAATTATATTAAATTCTATGGTAGAATGTTCATGAAAATGAAATATATGTAATAACTCAATTACAAATAAATGATACACGTAAAATAATACACAGTACCTGTAATTTTATAGACACTTGATGTGTTCTTGAAATGAAGAAAAGAGATAGACGGGAGAATATCTAAGTGTAGGTGGTTAATGAAAAAATACGTGGCAAAAATCAAGAAAATACAACATTTGTAATTCAAAATTTATATAGAACATAAGGAATGAATCTTGTAGAATGGATTTTACATCCTTACAAACTAAACTAAATAGTAAAATTTATACATAAAACTCGACATCATTACAACAAAAAAAATCATACGAATCTATCTATATTGTGAATATAAAGCATATCTGTTGGTCCCGGTGCAAACGAGTCTTACACGTGTATGGGGGGGAATACACGTGTTCAGTGTTTTTAAAACTTTTCTTTTACTGAGGTCAGCTTGGGTCAGGTTGTCCTGAAGATTTGGTCCTGAGAAGCACAAATCACTCTGAGTCAAAGTCTCTTCGAGACAATGATCTGAAGTGCTTTCGAAACCTCGGATAATCCCAACCGATTCCTCGAGTTTTCAGAGATCCCGAGTTGCTTGGATCGGATAACTAACTTAACAACCCTCGGAAGAGTAAGTTCGGTTTGGTAACTATCTCTGTTCTAGCTACTCGGATGTCTTGAATGGTTGGCCCTTTAGTTTATACTCGTTTTAAGCTTTGCTGGAAACCTTCCTTTAAATGGAATAGTGATTAGGCTGTGATTCAATTATATGCAACTTCCAGTGGATTGATTCCAACTGAAATGTCAGTGAAAATATGCTTTCAGATTTAAGTCAATGCAACAATTAAGCACAGATAAAGAAAGCAATAAACAACACGAAGAATTTATAGTGATTCAAATGACTCTCTCGATCCTCGAGAAAATTCACTAATCACTTCCTGAGCTTTCTGACTACCTCGCGTAGTTTACTTACTCAACTCGGCCTTGAGCTTTCTGACTACTCCACGTAGTTTACTTACTCAACCCGACCTTGAGCTTTCTGACTACCTCCGTAGTTTACTTACTCAAACACAAACAAGCTTTCAGACTACCTCTGTAGCTTACTAACTTCACCTCTAGAGCTTTCTGACTACTCCGCGTAGTTTACTAACTCTTTACAACTCTTCTCACCAACAATCACACACCAACTACCTTCTAAAGGGGTTTGGGGTTTTCTTGGTTGGTTTCAACTAGGATGAGATATCCTTTACAATAAAGTACAATGCAAAGGCTAGGATATCTCGACTAAGCTTCGGATATATCTTATCAAGCTAGGCTTAGTTTAATGAGCTCTCTTCAATATAAAAGCACTTGGGAAATTCTAAGTTTTTCGAGTGCTTTAACTTTGCGATAATAAGTTTGAGCTCTTGAGTTGCTTACAAATTTCCCGTAACCTTACAATGTAGAGAGTCACATGTATTTATAGGCATACACCAAGGTCACTCTTGAAAAACTATCCGTTGGAGGAGATAGCTTCGTGAGTTTCCTCTTATCCGTTGGAGGAGATAGCTTCGTGAGTCTTCAGTATCTCAGTTTCATACTGAGTCTTCAGTATCTCAGTTTCACACTGAGTCATTAGATTCTTAGTTTCTTCTTGAGTCTTGAAAGAACTTTAGTTTCATCTTTGAAACTTACTTTTCTTCGAAACATATCTTGAGTTCTTCAGAATCTTCAGATCCTAATCTGATCTATATCTGCTGACTATACATTTTGCAGATATCATCCTGAATACTATAAAACTGAATCCTGACTCAACTATCAAGATTATCCTGAACATGTCATACTCAGGGGGTTTTGGGATCTAATCAAAATCATATATCTTTATTAAATTCATCTCCTAACAATTTCCCCCTTTTTGATGATGCCAAAACCTATCTTGTTACAACCATACAACCTAAACTCAGGTTTCAGTTTATCCTATTACAAGATTGGTTATGTCTCCAATAATTTCCTGAACAGAGAATCTCTCAAAATTTTCTGAGAATCTCCCAACAATTAATCATTCAACAATTTCTTCAGTAATGAATCTCTCAAAGGATTCATCACCAAATACTTAATAAACAATTTCCCATTAACAATTAATTTAGAGACATCATTCAGCATATCAAAAGTAAAAGACATGTAAATAAGATAATGAGATATTATCTTTTGAGCATAAATGGTAAGTTTTCATTGATGATGAGTAGACTGTTACAGGTTACAATGAAACTTATCAGAAAAAAAAATAAAAGACAAAAAGATAGAAAAATTACAAGAGTCTTCAGGTAAGTCTTCAGTCTTCAGATTTGGCTCTTCAGTCTTCTGCTCTTCAGTTTGCATCTTCTTCAATTTCATCAGCGGGCACCTCCAGGTTGAACATTCCGAAATACCTCTTCTTCAGTGCATTTCTTTCCTTGATGATATCCGAACTGTTCCCTGTCAGACCTAACTGTCCAGCATATTGAGCAATTTCTTGAGTAATGGCTTTTTCATTCACCAGGCCATTTTCAAGTCTTGGAGGAGGGTAGGTATATGTACCGGGGGCTACTATCTGCACCTTTCCTTCATCCGCAAGGTTTATCCAGCTTTGGAGATATTTAGGATAGAAGGTTAGCAGATATTCAATAAATGCTTCATTTGGATCTGAGCTTTCCCCTTTCCATTCCCTGAGCACTTCATAGTAGAACCAGAAGGTTCTCTTGACCTCTTCCCAACTATCGCTGAATTGGATGGACATCCATTTGTCAATGTGTGGCCATTTAAGTGCTTTTGAAGTCCCTCTCCGTTTGCTCGCAAACTTTTTGTATCCACTCCTTCGTTTCTGCTCTTCTTCGGCCTTTTTCCTGATCACTGGCACGCCTGAGACCGAAGCAGCAGCTTTCTTTGCTTGTTCTATCTGGAGTGTCTTCAGAGCATTCCTTGTGTTGAAGACTTTCTTCTGAGGTTGACCTACAGACTCTTCTAATTCTCCAATCAGCTTTCTTTGCACTGGCTTAGAAGCCTTAGCACGCTTGCTCTCAGGTTCAACAATGCCCAAGGCTTTCCTCTTCATAGGCAATTCAGTAGCCGCCTGGCTTGTTCCAACCTTAGCTCTATCACTCAGTTTCTCTCTTGCAACTTCAAGCATGGTTTCCTCAGAAACCTGAGTGTAGATCGGCTTCTCCACCTTACTGAACTTCATCTTCTCAGTAGCTTCGACTTCCTTCAAGGCTTTAGATAGGCTATTCATTTCAGCTTCCTTTTACGCCTTTTTCTCCAAAGTACGTGCCAATAACTTCCTAAAGTCTTCATCTGGTCTTTCCCCCTTCTTGGCACCGTAATTTGTAAGAAGTCTGGAGAGTGCTGTGTCCATATGGTATTGCTCTTTGCTTACACAGCGCACCTCTCCTGCTAACTGATCCTGTTCATCTTCTAGCCTCCTGAGGTGGTTCTTAGCCACAGAAAATTCTTCAGAAAGATGGGCAAACTGGCCAGAGAGAGCATCTTTAAACATCTCTATCATCTTTGTCATGAGCATTGAGCTCATTTCCTCAACAGCAGACTTCATCAGCACTTCATTCTTCTCTGCCAATTTCACCTCTAGAAAATCAGTATTCTCCTGGTGCTTCTGTTTAAGTTCAGCACTCAGCTCAGCCTTGACTCCCTCCAGCTTCTCATTCAGCTTGTCTTCCATGGAGGTCATCTTTGAGGTCAGAGTGTCTTGAAGTTTCACCAGTTCTGAAGATGAACTCAGATTCTCCATCTTCTGAGTTTGGCTGGCCAATGTCTCTTCCAATTAAGCGATTTTGTTCAGCATTGGCTCAACCTTTTCAAACTTCTCGAATATGGGAGTGAGGTCGATCTCAGGAACATTGTGCACCTTCTGTGCTGATTGATCATCTTGAGGTTCAGACACAACCTGAGGGTCGGTGTGCACCTGAGCATCAGCTTCATCCTGAGCTCCAGTCTCCAACTGAGCCTCAGTCTGTTCATCAGACAATTCAGAGTTAAAGATAGAAACTTCAGTAACTTTGGCATAATTGTTAATAGTGCCAAAAGGTACCTGAAGAGTGCTAGCTTCAGTCTGAGGTTGAATGATTTCAGGTTGATCAGCACAAGAAGTTTCCTTCTCCATCTGAGACTGATCCTCAGCATCTCCCTGTTGGTCCCCATCTTGAGATTTGTTTCTGCTGCTAGGGGCACCAACTTCAGTAGCTCTCCTCTCAGCTATCTTCTTCTGAACTAGCTCATCAAAATCGGAAACTTTCATCCTGAGCTTTGTCTTCCTGAATCCTGAGAACTCAGTCAGGAAATGTTGGGATATTTTAGTTTTGATTAATTATGCCAAAACATTATCAACTTATGTTATTTAAGATAATCTACAGATAACAAGTTGAGGGGGAACGAGAGAACAAGTTAAGGGGAACTCATATAAAATCGCATTTAAGATGATCGAGATCGACGAGGTCATACGAGGCCGACGAGATCGGATGAGTAGGATGAGTTCCAAGTTAACCGATGAAATTTGAAGAAGAAGCATGTTGATTTGTGATGAAGAAAAGGCGATAAAATCTTTGTGAAGAAATCGTAAATCGAAATCAAAGTAGAAGAAATCGAAATCGGTGAGAAGAAATCAAATCGATTCGGATGAACAAAGGAAATCAGTTCGGATGAACAAAGGAAATCGATTCGATGAACAAAGGATTTCAAAGAATCGATGAACAATGATTTCAAAGATCGATGAACGATGATTTCAAAGAAACCCAAATCTGCAGACCGGATCGATTTCATTGGACCGATCGGCGACCCGAATCGGAAGAGATGAACAAAGATGTCGACGAAATGATCAGATCCATTAGACACACAAAAACAGCTGGCCAATAAGAAGACAACACACATATTGATGTGACATAAAGCTGCAGGGAAAAGTGCAAAAGGTCAAAGAAAAGCTGAAAGTTATTAGTATGGATTTGAATATTACTTTCCAACGGTAATATTTAAATCCACACTATAAATACATTGCACTATCTTCAAAAGAAGCTAATGGAGGATCTGCAAAGTGAAATTAAAGCCAAATATTCAAGCAACTCCATTCATAGAACACAGAGCAAGAAATACACACATATATTCAAAAGTGTTCTACCCTAGATCTAAGCACAAATGTTATATCCTAAGCTTAGAGAGATTTTCCCATCCTTAGCATTGAGGCTAAACAAATGTAAGGGAAAATCTCAACATAGTTGGAAACCAAACAAACCTTACCCAAATCAGTCGGTTAAGTTTGTAGGTGAGTGTGAACTCGGTAAACATCTAGCAATCCCGAAAGGGAGGGTAGGCGATCCCGTGAGGGTGATAAGTCCCGTTTGAGTGAGAACTCGGTAAACATCTGTTGGTTAAGTTGGTGCCCCATGAAGGGAAGAGTGGATGTAGGACGAGTTGTCCGAACCACTATAAAAATACGTGTGTTCTTATTTGCTTTCATATTAACTGTCATACATACTTTAGCAAATCTGCATAACACATTAAAAAAAAAAAAAATTAAGTCACCTCCCATTGAGATTTTACGAGTTTTAATCGGGTTTTTTGGGACCATCAGGAAAGCTGTCTCCTCATTCCACCAGTCTTCCCCTCTGAATGCAGCAATGTTAAGCATCTCCGGAAGAGTCTGATTGAGGATGAAAACCGTCGTCCTTAATCTGTAGAAGATATCTTGCAGATTAGGGTATGAGCTGAGCTCAGGGTAGCGGTCAAGGATGAACCGTTCCCCCTTGCTCCTCCACTCGGTTTCTTCAGCTTCGCCCTACTTCCATCTCGGGCTTTCTGGTTCAGTCGAAGCATCAGCTGAAGGATCAAGAAGTAGATCACCCAGGAGCTCATCAAGAATAAGCTGCTCCTGAGTCTCAGCAGCATCTGAATGTTGTGCAGTCAGGTCCTCAATTTGCATCTGAGTAGGTTCTGGGGTCTGAGCTGGCACGTCCTCAGATTGACTCTGAGTTGGCTCTTCTGTCTGAGCCGTAACATCTTTGGTAGGAATCTCTGAGGTCTGAGTTCCTTTAAAAATTTCCTGAGAAATTTTATCTGAGCTGAGCGATGTCTCGAGCACCTCAGAGAAGACCTGCTCCTCAGTCTGGTCCTGTTCCTTAGAGATAACCTGAGCCAAGACTTGTAGTGGCGATTTCTGAGCGGTTTGGCTCTCAGGTTGAATCTCTTCAGAATCACTACCATCTTCATCGGTGAGAACCACCATTCTTTTTGCGCTTGGGACCGAGGGTTTTCTGCTTCTTCAACTTCTCACCCTGCTCCATCTTGGCCTCCAACAAAACCTTACCCCTGGTTTGTTGGGTTTCTTTTTCAGCAGCAGCGCTTGGTGATTCTGCTTTCTTTTCTTTCTTCCCCCTGATGGCCTGTTTCTTCACAACAATGGGCTTGAAGAGCACCTTGGACTTAGGGAATGGGGTCGAATTGGCGAAGATGTCCTCCTCCTCTCTGCACATCTCCAAAATAAAAGCTATTTTGGTGGCATGGTGGATCTTGCCTTTGATCAAGATAGCTCCGTCAACCTGCTTTATGACTTTGGCTTGTTCACTCACCATCTGAATCAAGAATCTGAGCCAGTTGAAGTCGGTGGTGGGTGAAGCCTCGATCGCCGCCTTTAATCGGAGCTTCGGGGTACTAATCTGCTCAAAACTCCCCGAATGACTCATGATGCATTTGCTCACAATATACAACAAAACTCTATATTGTGGCTTCAAATGCCTCTTATGCAGTGTAGCCTCAAATTTTACAGGATTCTCAGCAATCCTATCTAAATACTCCTGCTCTCTACCCAACATATACAAAGCTGGATCCTCTCCTCTATCACAAAGCTCAAAAACATCGTTTAAATTTTTTGGAATTATATACAATTCCCTTTCAAAGTCGATGTATTTAGACGAATGTTCTAAATGTGATACAGTAATCTCGGAATGCATACCATCCTCTTCATCTATCTTCAGATTACAGATGAACTCGATTACCTCTGTCGCGTATTCTTGGTCTGGTTGGCTTGCGACGAGATGGGTGAGCTTGGCCAAACGAATCATATGGAGAGCCTCCTCTTCTGGTTTAGAGTTGGTTGTGCTATCGAGCGAGACAACAAACTCGTACCAAGGTTTATTGGTTTCGGCTAATTTGTCGAAAATGGTAGGAGCCATTTGAGAGATTGAAGATTTAGGGTTTAGGTTTTCTGGGCAAAGGGATTTTCTTGCAGAGGATTTTGGGAACGAAGGGTTTGATAAAAATTGGCTTGAATGGCTTCTTGGGGAATATATAGTTTCGAGATCGTGGGAATTCGCGTTGGTTAGGTGAAAAGCAACGGTTGAGATTAATCGCCGATTAATCGGGTATGCGAACAGTCGATCTTCCGAAAAGTAAGCCGCCAAAATATCCTCATTGGTCATTAATGTAACAGAGCATTAAATGACTGTTGACCTTCTTCGAATTTCAAAAGATCCCGCCCAAAAACATTCCTTAGGTGTTTTGTATTTATTGCAAATGATTACTGAGCTTCACTTAAGCAATAAATGAGTCGCATGAGTCATTACTTCTTCAGACTAATTTCTCTATCGGTCTTCTTGATCTTGACCTTGATAAAATGTCGATTATAATCTTGAAATCTTGAATGGGTTCATTATAACACCGAAATCTTGACCTTGATGCGTCGAGTTTCACGAGACTTCGATTCGATATTTCCATTTTATCCCGAGCTTCTCGGTAGAATTACGAAAAACTTCATGCATCTGAAAACCTTCAATTTTTCAGATTTTACTCTATACACCTGGATATAACATCCCTAATTCAACTGAAAGTTCCTTAAATCTTGATTCAGCCAAAGGTTTAGTCAAGATATCAACTCTCTGCTTATCAGTATGAATTTTCTCCATCCTTATGTCCTTTTTCTCGACATGATCTCTGATGAAGTTCCTTCTTTAGCTTGATTTCTCTTGAAGTCCATGAAGGAAATTCATCTTCAAACAATGACATCTCAGATCTTCTTTCAACAGGGCTAATGATATCTTCATTCAGTTCAGTGCCCTTTTCTGTTTACCTGAAAAACAGATTAGATCTGTGGTACCCATTTGGTATAGGGTCCTATCTGGTTAGCTGTACCTTTCGGAATCCAAATCTGCCTGACAACTCTAATCACTTTAGAGTGGCTAATTTGTCTTCCATAAACATCAACATACACATTCACTACTCTGGGTGCCTTACCAGTCTTCTGTGTATGTGTGCTAGCTTTAGCATGAACATGAGCCTTTGAATTTTTCTTTGGTTCAGGCCTTTTGTTCATTTGCTTTGGCTTCTATGCAGCCGGTCTAAATCTTTGTTGACTCGGGTTCAGATAACCTTTACCCTTAGGCAAGTGGGGTTCAGGTTGTCTATACTGAAATTTGGGTCTTTCAGTATACTGAGGACTTGGTCTCTTCAGTTGAGAATATCTCTGCTGAGTGTTTCTCTTCTGAAGATCCCTCTGATGGTTCAGTGTAGATCCTTTCAGGTTTGCATTCTTAGCCTGAGACTTTGAAGTACTTGCCTGAAATTTTCCAGCCCGAGTGCTCGGGTTTTTCTAGCCTTCACCGAGGTTTGGGCTTTCCTACCGATCATTCAGTTTTTCTTTGGCCATGGGTCCTTTTCCTTGTCTACAACCTTGGGCATTTCTTGATTTGAAGTGTGGGTGCCATTGGTTTTACAAAGATTGTCTTCTTGCTACTTGATGCGACAGATTCGATGACCTTGTGAGGTTCCCCTGGAATGTATCCCAATCCAGTTTTATAGTGGCAGATCTCTGGTAACTCTGAATTTCATCTATTACTTTAGATGCGATTATTCAATAGAGTTAGCTATCTCATGCACTATCCTCACAGTTCTGTAGAGTTTCATGCTTCTCAGAGAGGTCATTGAACTTAGTTCTGATAAGCTGAATCTCTTAAGTGGATTTCTCTAGCTTTTCAGTTAGGGTCATTATCAACTTCTCTTTCTCTGAGAGTTGTACTTTCGAACATCCAGTTCATCAAGAGCTCCCCATTAATTGAGAAGTGATCTCAGTTTTGCTAGAGTCTTTCCATTTTAGATTTTCAGCCTTCAGTTCCTTATTCTGCTCTTGAGTTTCATTTAGCAGTTCTTGTAAAACAGCATAGTCCTTCATCAGATTCTCAAAAGAATCCATCAGGTCAAATTGACTGTTTACAGTTGAACTTGACAACTCTTGTGCTAGTGTAGGAGCAACAACAGAGAAAGAAGAGTTTACCTCCTCAATGGCCATCAGACAAATGTCATCACTTTCACTGTCTGAGAATATTTCATCTGAAGAGCTAGATCCCTCCTCAGAATGTTCTTCTTCTGCAACCATGGCCTTTTTGCTTGAGAACTTCTTGTCTCTTTTAGCTTGCCTTTCTCTTCTCTCCTTAGCACTCAGATCTGGACAATCATACTGGAAGTGACCTTTCTTTTGGCAATTGTAGCATCTGTTGGCATCATCATCCTGATCACTTTCTTCCTTAGACTTGGAGTCCTTCTTTCTGGATGAAGATCCTTCAGTTTTCAGGTCCTTTCTCTTCTCAGCTGGTTTGTCCTCAGGTTTCTTTTGGTACCTGTGATTCCTGTAATAGCTATTGTATTTTCCATATCGACTATTAAGTCTTTCAAACCTCCTTGCCATCAGTGCTAGCTCATCCTCAAGATCATCCTGATTCTTAGCAAGGGAGTTCTCAGACTCTCTAGTTTTACAGGTTTTATCTTTGGCTTTAAAAGCCACATTCTTACTAGATGATGAATCATCTTTGCTGTCAGCCTTTTTGGATTTCTTATCAATTACAAACTCATAGGCCTTCAGCTCAGAGAAGACTTGTTGATAGGGCATTGAATTAATGTTTTTGGTGTTTTCAATCACCACTGCATGTATATCCCATTTCTTAGAAAGACCTCTAAGAATTTTCAATGCAACTTCTCTCTGTGGATATTTCTTTCCAAGTGCATTTAGATCATTCATAATACTAGTGAATCTGACTTCCAATTTGTCAATTGATTCACCTTCTTCCATTTCAAAACTATCAAACTTTCCAATTGCAACTAAAAGTTTGTTTTCCTTGATATGATCTGTGCCTTGGCAAATTACATCTAGTGTATCCCAAATTTCTTTTGCAGTATTGCAGTGAGAGATCATTCCCATCACACCATCATCAATTGTACTGTATAGTGTGTGTTGGGAGATGAATTTAATAAAAGATTATATGATTTTGATTAAGATCCCAAAGCCCCTGAGTATGACATGTTCAGAATGATCTTGATAATTGAGTCAGGATTCAGTTTTAGAGTATTCAGGATGTTATCTGCAAAATGTATAGTCAGCAGATATAGTTCGTGATAGGTTCTCAAGACTCAAGAACTCAAGATGTTTCAAGAAATCAAGTTTCATATGAAATCAAGTCTCTGAGACTCGATATGAAATCGAGAATCTAAAGACTCGAAGGAGAAATCGAGACTCAAGACTCAAGATGAAAAACTCGAGATATCAAGACTCAAGATGAAATCGAGAACCAAGACTTCAAAGATGAAGACTCAAGATATCGGTCAAGATAAATCAAGACTCGAAGACCTCAAGACTCGAAGACCAAAGACTCGAAAGACCTCAAGACTCGAAGACCAAGAGACGCAGAAGACTCAAGACGCAAGATCAAGATCGAGAAATCAAGATCAAGAATACTAAAAGCACAGTAATTACTAAAGACTCAGTAATGTACGGAATGCTCAGTATGAACCTGAATGTTCCGAGGCACTGAATATATCTATCTGAAGGATGCAATACTGAGAGAAACGCGATGCCTTATAAAGTTAGATATTGCCAAGACATTCAAATGCGCATAAAAGGAACTAAGTCGAAGTGTTGTTAAGGTTATATCAAACTCGAGTTTGTAACCAAAAGAGCCGTTGAAGGTGTCTACCTTTAACTGAAGATAAAAGTCAAAAACAGGAAGACGACATTGTACCATACCGACATCGACAAAAGATGACAGTCAATAAAAAAGATGTCAGATGTACGAAAGTTCCAGACTGCAAAAAGTGAAGACCGGCTACATGAAAGGCTATTGCCTAAAACATGTTAGGGAGTTTCAAACCCTAAATATAGTTGTTTCTCACACACCATAAGAGGGAACTCACGAAGCTATCTCTCCAACGGATAGTTTTCAAAGAGTGACCTTGGTGTATGCCTATAAATCTTGGTGACCCTCTACTTTGTAAGGTTACGGAAATTTATCGCAACTCAAGAGCTCAAACTTATTCTTGCAAAAGTTAAAGCACTCAAAATACCTTGAATTTCCCAAGTGCTTCTATATTGAAGAGAGCTCACTTTACTAAGCCTAGCTTGATAAGATTTATCCAAAGCTTAGTCGAGATATCCTAACCCTTTGCATTGTACTTCATTGTAAAGGATATCTCATCCTAGTTGGAAACCAATCGAGAAACTCCAAACCCTTGAGAAGGTAGTTGGAGTGTGTTTGTTGGTGAGTAGAGTTGTAAAGAGTTAGTAAACTACGCGGAGTAGTCAGAAAACTCTAGAGGAGAAGTTAGTAAGCTACAGGGGTAGTCTGAAAGCTTGTGTGTGTTTGAGTAAGTAAACTACGGAGGTAGTCGAAAAAACTCAAGGTCGGGTTGAGTAAGTAAACTACGTGGAGTAGTCGAAAAACTTCGGTAGAAGTTGAGTAAGTAAACTACGAGGTAGTCAGAAAGCTCAGAAGTTGATAGTGAATTTCTCTGAAGAGTCAGAGAGAGTGGATGTAGAAGCTTGAGTCTCTGAACCACTATAACTACTGTATTCTTTATTGCTTTCCTTATCTGTGCTTAACTGTTGCCTTGACTTGATTTTGAAAGCATACTTTTCATCGATATTGATTGGAATCAATCCACTTGAAGTTGCATAAGTGAATCACAGCCTAATCACTATTTCATAAAGGGAAGGTCTTTCGTGAGCTTAAAACGAGTATAATCTAAGGGCCAACCATTCCGCATTTAATCGAGTAGTAGCTAGAACAGATAGTTATCAAACCGAACTCTCTTACGAGGATTGATGGCTAGTTATCGAATCGGGTTTGTGAGGCGGTAAGTCTAGAGGGAGGGTGAATAGACTTACGAAAACTTTTTTGCAAATCGGTGTGGTCGATTAACTTTGATTAGAGTGTGAGTGAATCGGTTTGGGCTGATAACCAACTTCTTGTCGCTGAAGGCGGTCGATTCGAACTATCGATTTAAGCGATGTGTCTGCGGAAGCTTAAGTTTTACCCGTGAAAAACCAGGTTTTGATAAATCGATTCCAAGGTTAATCTTTTAATCAGTTTGGTCAAGTGTCACGCTTGATCGTCGAAAGCTTGGTGCTAACTGATCTCAACTTGGAATATGTATGCGCTTTAAAGGGGTGTGTGCGATTGTGTAATCAGTTAAACAAAGCGGTAAAGGCACACAAGATTTATAGTGGTTCGGACAAACCAGTCCTACGTCCACTCTTCCCTATCACAAGGGGCACCTACTTAACCAACTGGACTTTGTTTTATGTGTAAGTCCAACCACAAGACAATCGACTAGATGTTTAAGGAGTTCACACTCAACCGATCCCAGAGATCAGAACTAGAAACCCTAGTCTGAAATCTTGCTAAACAACTTAACCTAACTTGGGGGTTTGGTAAGATTGTTTTGGTTCCAACTATGAAATCTTTTCTTGCATATAAGCAGCCTAACAACTAGATGAAAAGATTTCTATGCTAAGAACTTATGGGATGAACACTTAATAAAAATTAATCTTCTTGTTCGTGTTCTTGTGCGGAAATCTGAGAATTGCTTGAGCTTCTTAATTGTTCAGAGTCTCCGTTTTTTCACTCTAAAGTGTAATCCCATATATATAGACCTTGAAATCAAAGAGCCGTTGGAGAGCAATTTGAATTTCAGGCTATATTTAATAGACTTCTGATGGGCTTGATGTGACGAGCTTGGCGGCATGGCCAAAAGCGTGAATTTGTACTTTGTAGCCGTTCTGAGAGGTAGCATAGAAATCCCGCAATTCTTGGCTCCGATCATCGTGTCTTGTTCTTATTGGATAGCAGACTCACTTTTCAGAGTTATTCTTCCAACTAAGTTTGACATTCTTCTTGTTCAGATCATAGACGTATGATTAGGTGAAACATCGACTTCACTGGTGGTGACTTTGTCGATCTGGCCCGTCGATCTACTGATAAAGTCTTGGTGCTTGGTTGACTTAGCTTCAACTACGGACTTCGTGATGTAGGTCTTCAGTGCGATCTTGAGTATTGAGTTTGATCTACATGACTTCAAATTGAGATATCGGACTAAATCGGATCGTCGATCTTACATTCTTGTCTTGCATTCGCCCGTCGGATATCACCGTCTTTTGAGTCTTGAGATCGACCTATACATATTGAGTTTCCCCCTCAATATGTGACCTATCTATTTCATCGGTTGTTCTATACAATCATTATCAAGCTGTCTCCTATAGCGAGTAATATAAACATCGATCGGTAATGAATTCCGATTGGTCTATTACATGTGTTTTTGGAACTTTCATCAAAACTATAAATTTCCCAACAATTTCCCCCTTTTTGATGAAACCAAAACACTTTGAGAAACCAAAAAACAGTTGATAAAAAATAGAACAGTTAAGAGAATATAATCAGAAGACAATGAGACTTTGTCTTAGGATCAGAAAATAAACTTTTCTCATTAATGAATGTTGATTACACGTTACATCAGAAAAGTTTGAAAATAAGAACAGCTGATCCTGAGTAGTCTTCTGATTCTTCACTCTTTGGGCTTGTATCCTTCTGGCATCTCTCTTTGATCTTGAGGTACGTTGAAAATCTGATAAAGTTTCCATTTGACATCATTAGTTTGCTGAAGATCAGTTATATGCGTTTTGCTCAGGATGTCGAAATAGAATCTTTGAAATGCCAGTCTGTCAAATGAGCCATCTGCCTTCTTCGAGTACTCCAGCAGATCATACTCTTGGCGAGATATTTTTACATTGATAAGCTTGGCCTCATTTTCCGGATACTTGAAAAATCCGGGTATTTATTTTCTAACCGGTTGAGAATTCTTCATCGGGAGATTCTTCTTGTGGAACAAGATTAAGAACAAAGGCATCCGAAGCCATTCACTCGATCTTATTCCATTCCTCAAATCTCTTAGCATCTTGTTGCAGTTTTTGGGATGATCTCATCAACTCTTCTTTGGCGGCTTAGGTTACGTACGGATTTTCCAAATTTCTTCCTTTCTTTACTCTCGATCTGAATTTCTTGTTCAGATTTTCTGCCTCTGACATTTTTTCTGCCCTTCTTTCTTCTTGACATTTTCGGGCTTCTTCAAATTCTCTGTTCTTTGGACATCTTTTTCATGAATCTGAGTTTGTGATGTCCTGCACTTTTGTTGTGTCGATTGGTTTCTCACTCTGTCCTTCCCTCTTTTTGGTTTGATCAAAAAAAAGTAGTGAGGTGGGAGGTCGAGAAACCAAAGTTGATCTGCGATCGCCTTGTTGAGATCTGCAGCGAGAGATGCCTTGATTTGAGCGATTAGATTTTGAATCTTTGATATCAGCTCAGTCTTGACAGATTCCATGGCAGTGGAGAGTGTTTTAATCAGTTTGTCAAGTTTCGCTTCTGTCAATTCTAGCTTGTCAGTGAGAATCAGAAAAGAAACTTGTTGTTTGTCCACCGAGTCGATTTTGGTGTCAACGGTCTTTATCGATTCGGTATGACGATGGACCCTGATTTGGGAAGAACGATCTTTGATTGCCCCAATCTGGGAAATAGCCAATTCCCTTTGATCTGATATTTCTTTAATGGCAATCTGCCTTTGATCAGCTATCAGTCCCTCAACTTCTTCTTTCAGGAGATCTTTGAGACAAGTTTTGATCTCCTGAAGTTGATCAATAGTGACGTGAGATGTTGGAATGTTGATTGTCACTTGATCCGATTCGATTGTTTGTGCCTCCGGTGGTTGGTCATGAAGCTGCAGCACCGGTTCCACTATCATCAGCGGCTCTGTATCCTTCATGATGGCATCTGTTTGAGGGAGCTTTGTCGGTATCTCGATTAAATCTGTTCCGCAACCCTAAACTTCTGTGGATCGAGCTTTGTGATTTGCGATTATCAGCTTTCATTTGGTGATCCCACTTTAGCAATTTCCTCATATCGAAATCGAAGTCTGCAAACTCATCTGCACCGCCCATCTGTTCAATAATTATTATAAAGTCTGAGAAGCTTTTTAATCGAAGATCTCTCCAGGTGAGGATCTCCAAAACTTCCTCTCGTATGGCGGGTTAGGCGACCCGATTAAAATACAACTCATCAATCTCTCTTTTCGATTAGCATTACGATCAATTTCCCGGCTATGATCTTTGTTGATCTGGACTCGAAATTGTCGGTCGGTTCGGTTTGATGAGATGTGGAAGGTTACGGTTGTGCTTGAGTAGCGGAAGTTGGTGATCGGTTCGACTGCGAGAGGTTACTGCTTTGTGGAAGCGGTGATTACGGTTCCTGACGGGTAAGCTTTACGGTTGGCCCGATGTAGTTTCGAGTTATTTGGCGGTGGAAGAATAGGAGAGTTATGCTTTCGTGACCATTAGTCTGAGTGGTGAATCGGCTTTCGAGCTTGAGGAGAAGGAGATCGATCGACTTGTCGTCTTCCTCGAGAATGACTGGCGATCTTTCGGCTTGAAGCTTTGCCCGTCGATTTTTCACCGATTTTGTTGTTTACCAACAATGACCGATCTGGCGCTCTTTCTTCATCGACTCATCTTCAAGCATCGAGTCATGGAGGCTTGCTTCGCCTTCTTGACCTCTTGTCACAGGCCTTCACCATTTTCTTTTCTTCTTCTTGGGGGGCATCTGGTGGGCCTTACGGGGGCTTTCACCGGCTCGAGGTGGTCCTTCCCCATCTGGTGTAGAAAAAAAGTTGCTTTCTTCTTGCCTTTTCCTTCTTTGACTTTGGGGGGTTGGCGCATATCATCGTCTGGTGGCCCAAAAATGGTAAGTGGTTGTGAGAAAAAAGCTTTATAGGACTTCAGTCCATTTTGTTCCCATTTGACCTTTGGCATTTTATCCTGTAAGATAACTGCAACCTTGTTGAGATTGCTGATCTTTTTCTTCAGAAATACCTGCCTCCACTCATCAACTCCAAATTTATCATGTTCTTGGAGCGAGAATGGCCTTGAAAACCCATGCCGATTGATGTTCTTGGCTCCATCAATTATTGCGGCCATCTTTGTCTGCAGTTTAGCGGATGTAATAGCATTCAGGGCTTGAATCTGATACCCATAATTGTTTTTGACAATATGTCAAACAACAATCGGTATTTCCTCTTGAGCATTGGCCTGACAAATCCTGAAGTATGGTGTTTGTCAGCCTCTCTGAAGAGCTCTTTTCTGATCAGCTCATCTTCGTTCTCCCTGTAATGAGCAGGCGAGATTCGTCCTTTGGGTAGGCTGAACAGACGAGTTATATCCTCATTCGACAGTCTGATTTCTTCTCCGGTGACTGTCGAAAGTAGTTCTTCTCCTGGAGCATCTGTATCCACTCTTAAATTCCTTAGGAATTCTAGAGCTTCATCTTTGCATCAACGGATTGCGATTGAAAGCGTATAAAAATTTCTCAAGGCCTGCATTTCGCAGAATTTGCTCGACCTCCATGGATTCCGGATCCTGAGTGACATTGAACTGAACGGACTTATCATCCACAATCTTTGTTGCCAGTTCCGCATAATTGCACATTATCTTACCCATACCGTGAGTGATCATCAGATTCTGTTTTTCGGAAAGATGATTTTGAAACTTAGGAAAACACTTTGAATCTGAGAGAAGTAATTTGGAGTTTTCAGAGAATAAATCGCAAGTTTGTGAAATGGAAAACTCTGGTATGTTTTTGATGAACTTTATAAAGACGAGGAGGGAAGAAGAAGACACGATTTTGAAGATCAATCGTTTGAAAAGATTGAATGCTCCAGATTAAGCGGTTTTGATCGTAGGGTCAGGAAAAAGCACGTACGAAAACCTTTTGGATTTAAAGGCACATTTAGTAGCAGTTAATACATGTTCCCCACGTCCGCATTAAATGATTTGCAGAGAATACGTCACAAGGATAATGGGTACAGTAAGGCAAATAATATCAGATCAGATCCGATAAATAAGCAAAGAACAAGAGAAAAGAAAAGCGTGTCTGGTTGGTGATATTATGTCGATCAATACCACTTGTCCAAGTTGATTTCACTTGTTGATCTTAATATTCCACTTAAGCCTTAAAATTTCCCAACCGATCCTTTTAGGCGATCTTCTTCACTTGCATCGATCTGTTGAAGTTTCAAGCTCAACCGATCTTCCTTGAATCGTCGATTTCTCTTACGATCCTCCTTGATCGGTTGAAGTTCCCTTCAACCCGATATTTCGTTCTTCTCATAGGTGATGTATCGATTTGTTGGAGTTTCAAGCTCGGTGATCTTCCTTATCGATCGACCGTATGTAATCGATTTTAGTTGACCTAATCGATTCTTCTCGAGATCAAGCCAATTCTTGGGATAAGTGTTACCGCCAAAACTTAGTCTAGGATAGTAGCTTCTATTCCTTAAGTTGGCGCGATTTGACATGCGTAATTATCGTCTGAATCTTTTGATGTGTCAATCCGCCGTAAATTTATCCAATCATCAGTCGCGTGATTCCTACACGCTGTCCTTTTGGTGCAGATTTCTCTAAAAGGTTCTGAGAACTCGAATTTGCATTTGCACCCTTTCTTGGCCTCTATAAATTGGACCAATTGTTTTACACAACATAACCCATTCACCATTCTTATCTTCTTTGTAGAATCATGAAACCTGGTGAACCCCTATTTCCGGTGAAACTTCCGGCAAACACCTTTACCCCCTTTTCAATGATTTCAGCTTCTCAAATCAACCCTGTGCGTCCCTTATCACTGTTTTCGTTATCATCAAAGATTTCACATACGATTATTGCAAAGCTTCTCTACCACCATGGCGGCGGGCCTGCTGTTGCAACTGAGAAGACACTTCTCCTAACCGTATGCACCTTGTGTGTCTATCGTTATGATGTAACTACCATCAACAGACTTAGTCTGAAAATGAACGCGAGTTTGATATGCGATCTTGATCAGCCAACAACTGATCTTCGTATATTAACTCACCATTTAACAACTGGAGAGCCCACTGACTCTTTCTTAGGGCTCCTGGCTTAAAAATCCTATCAAGGCCGCTCTCGCTCCATTTTTCTTGATCTTCAGCTTCTGCGAGCGCCTTGGAATTTTTTTTTTTTTTAAAGCCACTTTCACCCCTTGTTAAGTGAGGGAAAATGAGAGCATCAGATTTAAAATCTCTCTCTCTCCTTCACTTCTAGGGTTAGGATGAGGGTTTAGGGTTATAGGTTTAGGGTTTTTGGTCATTACTTATGTACTGACCTCCGGGTCTTCTTGTACTTGTAACTTGTAATGTAATCTGGCCTTCGGGTCTTTATCAATGAAAATTTCTATTATTCCATTGTTGTGTAAAATTTCTGTATCCTTATGCGATTTCAAGCTTTAATCTTGTGAATACTACTTGTGAATCTTGCTTGTTGAATATCAGCTTAATCGACTTACAAGGATGTAAAATAACCTAACTGATTTAATCAGATATTCCTTTAAAATTGTGTGTTTCCTTTAATCTGATAAACCCTAAATCTGATAACTTGTAAAACTGATTAGTTCCTTTGAATCTTGTTGAAATTCAACTTAATTGACTTACAAAGTATAACTGAACAGATTTAATCAGATAATCCTTTAAGCGATCAGTTCATTAAATCTGATAAACTTTAAATCTGATCGGCATATTCTCATATCAGTTCTTTGACTGATCTTCTGATCAGTTGAGATACCAAGCTCAACTGATTCCTTTCAGCCTGGTTAGTCTCTTAACCAGCTGGTTCTGGAGAACAATCCATCAAACATTTTAGGTGCATTTTCTCCAAGATCCAAAAGCCCTAGCTCATTGCATAATTCTCTTAATCTGATCTCAGCTAGTGGCTTGGTTAGAATATCAGCTTTCTGTATATCAGTATGAATCTTTTCCATTCTGATATTCTTCTGTTCAACATGATCTCTTATAAAATGGTGCCTGACATCCACATGCTTGCATCTTGTATGTAGAACTGGATTCTGAGTGATTGCAATAACACTATTACTGTCACAGAAAATAGGTACATTCTTAGCTTCAATGTTGTAATCCCTCAGCTGCTGACTAAGCCAGAGCAGTTGGGAACAACAACTTCCTGCAGCCATATATTCTGCTTCAGTAGTGGATGTTGCAACTGATGTCTGCTTCTTTGAAAACCACTAGATCAGTTTACTTCCTAAGAACTGACAAGTTCCTGAGGTGGATTTTCTGTCAATCTTGCAACCTCCATAATCAGAATCAGAATACCCACTAAGCTCTAGATTATCATCTGATGGGTAAAATAAACCAAGATTTACCGTCCCCTTCAGATACTTAAGAATCCGCTTAGCTGCTTCTAGGTGGCTTATCATTGGATTTGCCTGAAATCTGGCACATACACCTACTGCGAAGGTTATATCTGGTCTACTGGCAGTCAGGTATAGTAGAGATCCAATGAGAGCCCTATATTCCTTCTGATTTGTTTTTAGACCATCCTCATCTGGATCCATCTTGAATCCAGTCATCATAGGAATTTTGGCTTCCTTACAATTTTGAACTCCAAACTTAGCCAATAAGTTCCTAGTGTACTTTGCTTGGCAGATGAATATTCCTTCTGTACTTTGCTTTACTTGAAGACCCAGAAAGTAATTCATCTGACCCATCATGGACATCTCGAATTTCCCTTGCATCAGTTTGCTGAATCTTTCACATAGACTTTTGTTGGGAGATCCGAAGATGATGTCGTTCACGTAAATCTGAACCATCAGAATATCTTTTCCATCTTCTATTCTGAATAAGGTTCTGTCCACTGTTCCTTTAGTGAACCCACTTTCGATCAAGAACTGAGAGAGTGTATCATACCAAGCTCGAGGAGCCTGTTTCAGGCCATAGAGAGCTTTTCTTAGACGGTACACCTAGTTGCTCTTTTCAAAGCCTGGAGGTTGTTCGACATAAACTTCCTCTGCTAGTACCCCGTTTAAGAAAGCACTCTTTACGTCCATCCCGATACCACAATGAACCCTCGTAGGGCGGCGATATGCCGTAAACTTGACCGAATGGCTTCTAAGCGGCCGGCCGGTGCAAAGGTCTCATCATAATCAATTCCTTCTGATTGTGAATACCCCTAAGCAACAAGTCTTGCCTTATTTCTAGTGATGACGTTTTTCTCATCTCTCTTGTTCTTGAATACCCACTTCGTGCCAATTACGTCTTGATGAATTGGTCTGTCTACCAGTTCCCAAACTTGATTTCTGTCGAACTGTTCCAGCTCTTCCTGCATTGCTAGAATCCACTTGCGTCTTGTAGAAACTTCCTCTATAGTTGTTGGTTCCTTCATAGGCGGATAAACAACAATACATGGCACTTTCACCAACGATGTCTAGTTTTAACTTTATCGGATGGGTCTCCGATTATCGGTCGGTTGGATGATTTGGTTATCCGGTCATACGCTACGATTTGCGTTGGTTTGGAGAACATCGTCCGTTTTACGATAAAATTTCATTACTAGCGATTGGGAGTGGTCTTTGAGTTATGATCCACTTGATAAGAACAAGTCTCGGTGATGTTGGACTCATCATCATGTTGATGTCTGTTCGTGGGAACTTCAGTGTTCCCCCAAACCGGATGGTTCGGTTGATCTTATCTCACCAGATGTCGAACTTCTTCACCGACAGTTTTTCGTACCTTAGGATCTGAATGATCTGGTGAATCAGCTAGATCTGGAATGTATACCGTTACGGTTTCTGATTCTTTCTCCTTGATCATTAGCTGATCCATTTTCTGAGCATCAGGTACTTGTTGATCAGGTACATCTTGTTACGAAAGGATTTCTCTTGATCGGAAGATGCTTCATCAAAGACTACATGGGGTGTTTCTTCCACAAGTAGGGTTAAATGCATTGTAGACCCTGAAAGCCTTGCTAGATGAGGAATATCCTAAGAATATACCCTCATCTGACTTGGCTTCAAAGGTTTTCAACTGACTCTTCCCATTGTTGTGTATGAAACACTTACACCTAAAAACATGGAAGTAAGAGACACGAGGTTTTCTGTCCTTCCACAGTTCATAGGGCGTTTTGTAGTGAGCCTTAGTCAGAAGACATCTGCTTACGAGTATGGCATGCAAAGGTTGATTATTACGCCCGAAAGCGGTTTGGTATTGCATGTTCAAATAACATCGTCTGGCGAACTTCTTTGAGAGTTCTGTTCTCCGCTTCGGCTTTCTCCATTTTGTTGTAGGCGTCCTTGCGGTGATGTTTCATGTTGTATACCAAACTTAGAGCAAAAATCGATATTAAAAGAGTTCGAAATTTCGTACCTTTATCGATCCGATTTTTACTACTGTTGACACCCTTCTCATTTTGTAATCTTTTTAGCAACTCGGGTATCTTCGTTTGTCGCCTCATTCTTCTTATGTAAGAATATAACCCGTAAACTTGGAGTAGTCATCCACGATTACGAGTGTATTTGGCGTCCGTTGAGATTTGACCGTGTAATCGGTCCGAATAGATCCATATGAAGCAAATGCGATTATCTGCTTGGATGCCGGTCCCGGGAATTCCCTTGAATGAAGCTTTGACTGTTTTTTTCCCTTCGACATGCGAGACATGTCCGATCCTTTGAAAATACTTCATTCGGAAGTCCTTCCACTAGAGACATCCTTGCTATCTTATTAAGAGTTTTAAAGTTCAGATTTCTCATTCTTTTGTGCCAGAGCCAACTGCTACTTTTGGAACTCTTGACAATCAGGCATGCATTTCTTGGGCAACTGTTCCAATCAGCTGTGTAGATCGTCCCTTTCCTTGAACCAGTTAGCAAAATCTGTTGAGTGGCTCGATTCTTGATAGTGCATTGGTCAGTCGAGAACTCAACACTGAATCCGTTGTCGCAGAATTGTGAAACCGATAATAGGTTGTGCTTTAGACCTTCGACATACGAGACTCCAGTTACTTGTACATCATCATTCTCTAAGGTTCCGAATCCTTTGGTATAACCAAAGTTATCATCACCGAAGAGCACACGCGGGCCATTCTGTTCTATGTATGAGCTGAGGAGGTGCTTGCTTCCTGTCATGTGCCTTGAGCATCCACTATCGATGTACCAGATAGTTGCTTGCACACCTCCTTTGTTGGCCAGACCCACGCGATCCGGCAGCCAAATCAGGCTTTAGGTACCCCTTTTGGATTGGGTCCTGAGGGGTTAGGATTAGTTTTGGGGATCCATACAAACAGAGCACTTCTATTGTGATCAGTTAGATCAGAAGGCCTGATTTGTCTCCCATACCTATCAACATAATCATACGTCTCTGTATATGCTTTCTGATTTGTATGATTATTAGTGTGAACCTTGGATGACTTAGAAGACTTGGGATTTATCTTTTCTGTTTGTCTTCTTTTTTATCCAATTAATGGTTCAAAAAAGAAATTTCCTAGATTTCTGATTATAGGGGTATGTACGACTGTTACCATCAAAAGATTCATATCTTTTTGGCATAGGTGGTTTTTGCAGTTTACCTGAAGCATGCTTATTATGCAGCTGACCTTGATTAAGTCTCAGATTGGACTTCCCTTTTATAGGTTGTCTTTTCTGATACCTGATCTGTTGATCAGGTTGAGGTCTCTTCAGAAGAACTGGGTTCTTCTTACGATTGATTCTCGGTGATGCTTTACCGGTTAGGGTCCATTTCTTCCCCATACGGTTGAGGCACCTGCCTTACCTTCTCAACTGGTCTTTTTCCCTTATTAGATACATGTTTGGCTCTTGGTGTATCTTCGTCAGAAACTCGTCTGATTACACCTTTTTGAGATGAATCAGCCGGGGCTTTTGTGGATGTGGAAGGGTTCTCATAGCCAAGTCCCTTCTTATTAATCGTTGTTCGAAAATAGGTGTTCATGTCTTGAACAGTTTTAGATGATTTTGTGAAAACCTCTATTTTCTTACGCAGATTATCCTCAAATGATTTCAGACTTTCATGCTTTTGGAACAGCTCATCGAATTTTGCTTGAAGAATTTTGAAGTCATCAGCTTGCTGTTTGTTAATTGCCAGCTGATCTTTGATCTGGTTCTCCTGATCAGAAGCCTTAACTTTCAGAATGTTACATTCCTCAGTTGCCTTCTGAGCAGTTTCAGCAGATTGAAGTTCAGAGACTTTACTGAGATCATTCTCTTTAGCAAGCTGATTATTTCTAATTCTCAGCTTGTCATTTTCAAGCTTCCACTATAGCATAAGTGTCTCTTGGCATTGGAGAGATCCTCAAGAATTTGCTTGAGTAGAGCTGCAGGTCAATCTCCCCGCAGGTGTGCTAATGATAGCGGTGTAAAGCGAGCGAAGCGGGTTTGGAGGTTACCTCAGTTGGTCCTCCACGCCATCGAGGCGATCTCATCATCGTCTCGAAGAGAATATCGGATCTTCATTTTCATAGAAGTCAACAAAGATCTTCTTGTCGGGTGAAGTCTTCTCTGAGAGGGAGTATCCCGAGTCCTCGAGGAGGGCGATAGGAATCGTCGATTCTTGGCGTATAAGCAACCATGGCTCTTTTGTCCCTATATCGTTGCTCTCTTACATTCCTCTTTTCTTCCCTTTCTCTTGGCGTCCGTGCAGGCGTCTGCTGCGCTATAGTGACACAACCTCACGGTTGAAGCCGCGCTCCTTGATCCACCGAACCTTTCCTTCCCGGTGAATCACTCCGTCTGTATGACCTATCGGTGACTTCCCTTTCGATAGTAGTCCGAGCTTCTTACATCGATTGGTTATCTCTTCCTTCCTCGGTCGACTATCTCTTTTCCTTTCATCTCTGTGATCCCTCCGATCATCGATCACGTTCTTCACGGAGATCTGTTGGCTGATCTCCTATCTCTTCCTTGGCTATGTTGATAGTCCTTATAAAATCTTCGATACTTACCAAGTTGGACGTTTGACTTCTCAAGCTTCCTGGTAAGCAGAGCGATCTGTTCTGCCTGACTTACTATATTCCCAACAGGTTCGTTGGCCTTCGTTCTGCTGCTGGTTGCCTTAAAAGCAACTGATTTTGAAGTTGAGGCTTCAGCAGGCACCTCATCTTCATCAGCTTGTCCTCTTTCAATCAAATCGAACTCGTGAGCTTTAAGGCTCAAGAACAAGTTACTTGGCTTCATTTTTGAAATGTCTTGGCAATCCTTGATTACCGTGACCTTCATGTCCCATTTCTTGGTGAGAGACCTTAGGATTTTGTAGTTGATATCTTTATCAGACATCTCTCTACCAAGTTCTCGAAGCTTGTTTATAGACATTGTAATCCTTCCATCGAGTTCGTTGATGGTTTCGTTGGGCAGCATCTTCAGTTTTTCGAACTTTACCAGTTCGGCTTGTAGACGGCTGTCTTTTATCTGTTCATTTCCCTCGCATATCTCAGCTAGAGTATCCCACATTGTTTTCGCAGTTTTGAGATACTTAATCTTTTCCTTGGTGACCTTATCCATGGTTTTCATGATAATATGCCTCGCGATAGTATCTAGAGTATGCAGCTTTCTTTCTTCTGCATCCATCAAGGCTGGGCTTTTTTGCACAAGACTCCCCGGTGCAAAGTCTGGATCTCCTCCAACAGCAGGGTTGTCGTAATAAATGATGATGGGTCCTCTTTCGATGACTTCCATCATTCTGCTGCTTATCGAACCTAGATGGTTGGACATATATATGGCCCAATCTGCATACTCATCGATTGAGAACTTTGGCAGATCATGATACATACCTGAGGTGTTATCCATGCTGAGTGGTTTTGGAAAATGAATGAGTTGTAAAAACGGTTTTTCAAGATGAGTTCAGTTGACCACAAAGATTCTTCCTTAAGAATCGATGATACACAAAGTCAGTGGTCTGTAGAACCAACTGCTCTGATACCACTTGTAGGTCCCGAACGGGTTTGTGAGGGCAGAAGTCTAGAGGGGAGGGGTGAATAGACTTACGAAAACTTTTATTGCAAATCGGTGTGAGGTCGATTAACTTTGATTAGAGTCTGAGTGAATCGGTTTGGGATCGATAACCAACTTCTTGATCGCTCAAGGCGGTCGATTCGATAACTATCGATTTAAGCGATGTGTCGCGAAAGCTTAAGTTTTACCCGTGTGAAAAACCAGTTTTGATAAATCTGATTCCAAGGTTAATCTTTTAATCAGTTTGGCTGAAGTGTCACGTTTGATCTGATCAGAAGCTTGGTGCTAACTGATCTCAACTTGGAATATGTATCTTGCTTTTAAAGGGGTGTGTGCGATTGTGTGTCCGGTTAAACAAAGCGGTAAAGGCACACAAGATTTATAGTGGTTCGGACAAACCAGTCCTACGTCCACTCTTCCCTATCACAAGGGGCACCTACTTAACCAACTGGACTTTGTTTTATGTGTAAGTCCAACACAGTACACCGACTAGATGTTTAAGGAGTTCACACTCAACCGATCCCAGAGATCAGAACTAGAAACCCTAGTCTGAAATCTTGCTAAACAACTTAACCTAACTTGGGGGTTTGGTAAGATTGTTTTGGTTTCAACTATGAAATCTTTTCTTGCATATAAGCAGCCTAACAGCTAGATGAAAAGATTTCTATGCTAAGAACTTATGGGATGAACACTTAATAAAAAATAATCTTCTTGTTCGTGTTCTTGTGCGGAAATCTGAGAATTGCTTGAGCTTCTTAATTGTTCAGAGTCTCCGTTTTTTTCACTCTAAAGTGTAATCCCATATATATAGACCTTGAAATCAAAGAGCCGTTGGAGAGCAATTTGAATTTCAGGCTATATTTGGTAGACTTGCAGGCTTGATGTGACGAGCTTCAGGAACGGCATGGTCAAAAGCGTGAATTTGTACTTTGTAGCCGTTACAGAGAGGTAGCATCGAAATCCCGCAATTGCCGGCTCCGATCATACGTGTCTTGTTCTTATTGGATAGCAGACTCACTTTTCAGAGTTATTCTTCCAACTAAGTTTGACATTCTTCTTGTTCAGATCATAGACGTATGATTAGGTGAAACATCGATTTCACTGGTGGTGACTGATCGATCTGAATCGATCGATCTACTGATAAGTCTTGGTCTTGCGGTTGACTTAGCTTCAACTAGCGGACTCGTGATGTAGGTCTTCCGTCTGATCTTGAGTATTGAGTTTGATCTACATGACTTGGTGAGATATCGGACTAGATCGGATCGATCGATCTTACATTCTTATCTTGCATTCGGCTGTCGGATATCAATTTATCTTTTTGAGTCTTGATCGACCTATACATATTGAGTTTCCCCTCAATATGTGACCTATCTATTTCATCGGTTGTTCTATACAATCATTATCAATTTGGTCTCCTATAGCGGGGTAATATAAACATCGATCGGTTAACAGTCCGACCGGGTCCTATTACATGTGTTTTTGGAACTTTCATCAAAACTATAAATTTCCCCAACAGGATCTCGACACTTTCGATTCGGTTGGGATTATCTGAGGTATCTGAAAGCGGCTTCGGAATCACTGCCTCGATAGACTTTGACTCGGAGCGATCTGTCTTCTCGAACCTAATCTTGAGGATTATCGACCCAGTGACCTCGATAAGAAAAAGTTTTAAAATCATTTAACACGTACTCCCCCATATAATCGTGTAAGACTTCGTTTACCGGGACCAACAAGTGGTATCAGAGCAGTGGTTCAACTTGACCACCTGTTGTGTTGACCAAAGTTTTATTTTCAAAAATACTTGTGGTCTATCCGAATCGATCTTATTTTTGAAATTTTTTTCTTTTCAAAATATCGGAAAAATGTCTTCTAAAAACTTCCCATGTTCTCGATGAGAACTATGATCTATGGAGATCGAGAATGCAGGCTCATCTGTATTCCAAACATGAGCGTATGTGGAGAGTGGTTTCTCAAGGACCATTCAAATTTACTGTGGTGAATCCCAGAATTACAGAAGAGGAGAGAATTGATCCTAGAGCAGAATTTCCTAAGTCTGATGACCAACTAACTCCTGAGGAGAGAAAGTTAGTCAATCTAGACTACATTGCAAAAGACACACTATACAAATCTAATTGATGATGGTGTGATGGGAATGATCTCTCACCGTAATATCTTTTTAAAGAGATATGGGATACACTAGTTGTTATGTGCCAAGGCACAAATCATATAAAAGAAAACAAACTTTCAGTGGCAATTGGAAAGTTTGACAGTTTTGAAATGGATGATGGTGAATCAATAGACAAATTGGAAGTCAGATTCACTAGCATCATGAATGATCTAAACGCACTTGGAAAGAAATATCCACAAAGAGAAGTGGCATTGAAAATTCTTAGAGGTCTTTCTAAGAAATGGGATATTCATGCAGTGGTGATTGAAAACACCAAGAACATTAGTTCAATGCCATACCAACAAGTCTTCTCTGAGCTGAAAACCTATGAATTTGTAATTGATAAGAAATCCAAAAAGGCTGACAACAAAGATGATTCTTCATCGAGTAAGAATGTGGCTTTAAAAGCCAAAGATAAAACCTGTAAAACTAGAGAGTCTGAGAACCCCCATGCCAAACATCAGGATGAGCTTGAGGAAAAGCTAGCACTGATGGCAAGAAGGTTTGACAGACTTAATAGTAGATTTGGAAAATACAAAAGCTATTACAGGAACCACAGGTACCAGAAGAAACCTGAGGACAGATCAACTGAGAAGAAGAAGGACCTGAAAGCTAAAGGATCTTCATCTAGAAAGAAGGACTCCAAGTCCAAAGAAGAAAATGATCAGGATGATGATGCCAACAGATGCTATAATTGCCAGAAGAAAGGTCACTTCCAGTATGATTGTCCAGAGTTGAGTGCTAAGGAGAGAAGAGAAAGACAAGCTAAAAGAGACCAGAGACCAGCTAATCAGAACTGAGTTCAATGACCTCTCTGAGAAGCATAAAACTCTACAGAACTGTGAGGATAGTGCACAGAAGAAGTTAACTCTATTGAATAATGAATCTAATGTAATAGATGAAATTCAGAGTTACCAGAGATCTGTGACTATAAAATCTGGATTGGGATATATTCCAGGGGGAACCTCACAAGGTCATCTGAATGCTGCATCATGTAGCAAGAAGACTATCTTTGTAAAACAAGTGGCACCTACACTTCAAGCTGAAGTAATGCCCAAGGTTGTAGACAAGGGAAAAGGACCTATGATTTCAGTAAAACTGAATGATCAGATTAGAAAGCCCAAACCTCAGGTGAAGGCTAGAAAACCTGAGCAGTCAGTTGGAAAGTTTCAGGCAAGTACTTCAAAGCCTCAGGCTAAGAATGCAAATCTGAAAGGCTCCACACTGAACCATCAGAGGAATCCTCAGATGAGAAACACTCAGCAGAGACATTCTCAACTTAAGAGACCAAGTCCTCAGTACACTGAAAGACCCAGATTTCAGTACAGACAACCTGAACCTCACTTTCCTAAAGGTAAAGGTTATCTGAACTCGAGTCAACAAAGATTTAGACCGGCTGCACAAAAGCCCAAGCATCTGAACAAAAGGCCTGAACCAAAGAAGAATTCAAAAGCCCATGTTCATGCTAAAGCTAGCACACATACACAGAAAGCTGCTAAGTCACCCAGAGTAGTAGATGTGTATGGAAGAAAAATTAGCCACTCTAAAGTGATTAGAGTTGTCAGGCAGATTTGGATTCTGAAAGGTACATCTAACCTTGTAGGACCCTACACAAATTGGGTACCTAAGAATTGATCTGTTTTTCAGGAGGAAAACAAGGGCACTAAACTGACTAATGATCACATGGCACTGATGAAAAAGCTCCTGACATTTGGTATCTTGACAGTGGATGTTCAAGACATATGAAGGATACAAGAAGACACTCAGTGACTATGTTGAACAAAGAGGCCCACAGATCACTTTTGGAGATAATTCCAAGGGACAGACTGAAGGATATGGAACTTTGGAAATCGACTCAGTTCATATCCATGGTGTTTCATATGTATCTGGATTGAAGCATAATTTACTTTCAATTAGCCAATTCTGTGATAAGGGTTTCAATGTTGAGTTCTCTAAAAACTTATGTTTTGTAAAAAATGATACATCACAGAAAGTTTTACTGACTGGTACAAGAAATGGGAATGTGTATCTTGCTGATTGGAGTTCTGCTCCTAAAGATACATGTTTAGTTGCTAAAAGTTCCACGAATACCGTTGGTTATGGCATAAAAAGAATGAATCGCCTAAATTTCAAAACCACGAACAAGCTTGCAAGATTAGCTCTTATGAGAGGGTTGCCTAACGAAGTGTTCAAGAAGGAACATATTTGTGATGCGTGCGAAAAGGAAAAGCAGATAAGAGCATCATTTAAAAGTAAAGTTGAGGTTTCTCTTGAAAAGAATACTTGATTACTACATATGGATCTTTTTGGTCCTATAACACCCATAAGCACTAATGGCGGAAATACACATTGGTAGTAGTTGATGACTACTCGAGATATACTTGGGTCATATTCTTACTCAAGAAGAAAGAGACTCGAATAAAAGTCGCCAGAGTTCTTGAAAAGGCTCGATATTGAGAAAAATCGAGTGTGGTCAAAATCATATCGACAAAAGGAACTGAATTCATAAATCATATCATATCGATTATTGTGCGAGAGAATGGAATTTCACATGAAACATCACCGCAAGGACCCCTCAACGAATGAATGGTGTTCTTTGAAAGGAGGAAAAGGACTCGAAAAGAAGGCTCGCAAGGACTATGATAGTGAAGTGACATTCCTAAAAGATTTTGGGCTTGAAGTTTGTCAACACTTTGCATGCTACTCTCGGAAACGGATCCATCTTGACCAAGAGTCAAGGCAAAACACCCTATGAGCTTTGGAATGAAAGGAAGCCTCTTGTTTCTTTCTTTTCGTGTGTTTAGTTGCAAGTGTTTCATACACAATAATGGTAAAGATCGATTTGAAAACTTTTGATAGTAAAAGTGATGAAGGAATATTCTTAGGATATTCGAAGTCGATAAAAAGCTTCGAGTTTACAACCTGTAGGACTCTTATTGTGGAGGAAACACCTCATGTTGTTTTTGATGAATCTATTTGTGTTCGGAAGAAACAGAACATGATCTGATGATGAACCGACTAAGAGGATCACCAGATTAAGCCCGAAATGAAAGATAAATCATCCATGAACTTTGAAAAGAAGAAGAAGTCACACATTTTATGATTGGGTGACTCGGAGACTCGAGATAAGGAAGTTCGAGAATGGAACTTCGGGATGGTGAGCCTCGGAAAACCAACATTCCAAAGGTGACCAATCTGAGCAGACACCGATTCGGACTTCGGTATGTGATGCCAATGAAGATGTGGTCACAAATGAGGCAATTTCTGAATCTATCAACCAAAGGGGGAACAAATGTCTCGACAATGTTCTCGAATAGAATTTCCCCGAGGAAGATGATTCCCTTTCTCCTTTCTGTTGTTCCCCGAGTTTGCTTTGATTTAATCGAACCTAACATCTCAAATGTTGAGGATATTATTGAAGGGGGAACATCAAGAAGGAAATGGTTAGATAGTCATCCTACAAGTCGATTGTGGGTGATCTAACCAAGGTGTTAAAGACAAGAAGGTTCCATGGTGAGAGTGCACTATTCTGCTGCTTCCTTTCGGAGAAAAAGAACTCCTGCTTTGAGATTGGTGAAGCTCTACAAGATTCTTATTGGATTCTTTGCTATGCAAGATGAAATTTGAATCAATTCTCAAGGAATGAAGTATGGGAGTTGGTAGATAGACTGAAAGGCACAATGTCATTGGAACCAAGTGGGTTTTCAAGAATAAAAGAGATGAAAACAACAACATTGTAAGAAACAAGGCAAAATTTAGTTGCACAAGGTTATTCCCAAGAAGAAGGCTTGGATTATGATGAAACCTTTGCTGTTGCAAGACTAGAAGCCATCAGTTGTTTCTTGCATATCTTTGCCCACATGAAGTTCACAATCTATCAAATGGATGTGAAAAGTGCATTTGAGCGGTTGTGCTTAAAGAAGAGGTTTATGTAGAACAACCTCCTGGCTTCAAAAGAATGACCAAGTTTACAGCTCGGAAAAGCTTTGTATGGTCTCAAGCAAGCACCCGAGCATGGTATGATACTCTTTCTCGGTTTCTTCTTGACCATGGTTTTGTCAAAGGAATCATTGATAGAACTCTGTTCGGGATAGAGGATGGGGAAGAGATCTTACTAGTTCAGATATATGTTGATGACATCATTTTGGATCTCCAAACCATCACCGTGTGAAAAGTTTTCAACATCGATGAAAGGCAAGTTTGAGATGTCAATGATGGGAGAGATGAATTTCTTTCTAGGTCTTCAAGTGAAACAATCAAAGGAAGGAATATTCATCAACCGGGCAAAAATACACCGTAGATCCGATTGCGAAATATGGTGTACAAAATTGCAATGCGATTATGATTCCTATGAATACTAACTACAAGATGGATCCCGATTCGGAAGGCAAATCGATGAATCATCTTTGATTATAGAGGAATCATTGGATCATTGCTCTATCTCACGACAAGTAGGCCGGATATAACATTTCTTTGTTGGGATATGTGCAAGATACCATGCTAATCCTAAGACTAGTCACATGGAGGTCGCCAAAAAATATACTAAGATATCTTAAGGGCACGATGAATAGAGGATTATGGTATCCAGCTGATGATAACCTTGAATTAACTGATTACTCAGATGCTGACTACAGAGGTTGTAGAATAGACAGGAAGTCCACAACAGGAACTTGTCAATTTCTAGGAAGCAAGCTGATATCTTGGTTTTCAAAGAAACAGACCTCAGTAGCAACCAATCTTCTGAAGGTTGAATACATGGTCTGCGGAAGGCTTGTGTTTTTCGATTCTTTGGCTCAGACAACAATTAAGGGATTATAAAGTTGAAGCCAATGAAGTACCAATATTTTGTGACAACAATAGTGCCATTGCTATTTCACAAAATCCGGTATTGCACACCAGATGCAAGCATGTGGATATCAGACATCACTTCATCAGAGATCATGTCGAGAAAAAGGACATAAGGATGGAGAAAATTCATACTGATAGGCAAAGAGCGATATCTTGACTAAACCTTTGGCTGAATCAAGATTTTAGGAACTTTCAGGTTGAATTAGGGATGTTAGAACCAGGTGTATAGAGTAAATCTGAAAAATTGAAGATTTTTCGGATGCATGAAACTTTCTCGAATTCTCTTGAGAAACTCGAGGATAAAATGGAAATCTTGAATCGAGTCTCGGGAAACTTCAGATTCTTGAAGGTCAAGATTACTTTCGAGCATCTTGAACCCATTCAAGACTCGATATTATCTTGACATTTTATCAAGGACGATTACTCGAAGAAGACTGATAGAGGGAAATTAGTCTGAAGAAGTAAAGACTCATGCGACTCATTTATTGCTCAAGTAAAACTCAGTAATCATTCGCAATAAATACAAAACACCTGAGGAATGTTTTTGAGCGGGATCGTTTTAAATTCCAAAGAAGGTCAACAGTCACTTAATGCTCTGCCACATTATTGACCAATGAGGATATTTTGGCGGCTTACTTTTTAGAGATCGTTTGGTTCAGATATGCGATTAATCGGAGATTAATCTCAACCGTTACTTTTCACCTAACCAACACGATTCTCCACGATCTCGAAGCTATATATACCCCTTTAAGCCATTCAAGCCAAAATTTTATCAAACCCTTCGTTCCCAAATCCTCTGCAATTAAAAATCCCTTTGCCCAGAAATCTCCAAACCCTAAAACTTCAAATTCTTAAATCAATCTCTAAAATGGCCCCAATCTTGTTCGAGAAATTAGCCATAACCAACAAGCCGTGGTATGGGTTCGTTGTCTCACTTGAAAGCACAACCAACTCAAAGCCGGAAGAGGAGGCTCTGCGTATGATTCGATCAAGCTAAAATCACCCATCTAGTCATAGTTTCCACCGCACAGAGTTCGCAAAAAAGTAATCGAATTCATCTCAGAATTTGAGAATAGATGAAGAAAATGGTATGCATTCTTCGATTACCACATCACATTTAGAGCATTCGTCAAAATACGTTGATTTTGAGAGGGATTTGTGCGTAATTCCGAAAAATCTGAATGATGTCTTTGAGCTCTGTGATAGAGGAGAGGATCTGCGATGTATATGCTCTGGTAGAGAGCGGGAGTACCTAGATAGGATTCTTTGAGAATCTGTTAAATTTGAGGTGACATTGCATAAGAGGCATCTAAAGCCACAATATCGTGTCTTTGATGGATATTGTGAGCAAGTGCATCATGAGTCTTCTTGGGGAGTTTTGAGCGATTAGTACCCCAAAGCTCGGTTGATGGCGGCGATCGAGGCATCTCCTACCACCGACTTCAACCGGCTAAAATTCTTAATTCGATGGTGACGAAAAAAGCCAAGGTCATAAAAAGGGTCAATGGGACAATCACGGTGAAAGGCAAGATCCACCATGCCACCAAAATTGCCTATATTTTGGAGATGTGCGAAGAGGAGGAGGATATCTTCGCCAATTCAACCCCATTCCCTAAAACCAAAATTCTCTTCAAACCCATTCTTTGTGAAGAAGCGTGCCCATTCGAGGAAAAGAGAAAAGAAGGTAGAATCACCTTCTGCGCCTGCCGAAAAGAGACCCAACAAACCAGGGGAAGGTTACATTGGAGGCAAAAATGGAGCAAGGAGCAAAACCGATGAAGCGGAAGGATCTTGCTCCAAAGCGCAAAAAGATTGGTGGTTCTCACGGACGAAGGTAGCGATGATTCTCGAGGAGATACAACCCGAGGGAAAAACTCCGAGTTCGCCATTACAAGTGTTGGCTCGGGTTATCTCTAGGACACAGATCGATCGGGAGGAGAAGGTCTTCTCTACGAGGTGCTCGAGACATCACTCGGTTCCAGATAAAATTTCTCGGAAATTTTTAAAGGATCTCGGACCTCGAGAGATGCCTACCTCGGATGTGCGAGCTCGATTGGAAGAGCCCCAGAGTCGATCCAAAGATGTGTAGGCTCGGGGACGACGAGCCAACTCGAGACTAAATCGAGGATATGCCACTCAGCCTCGAGAACCCACTCAGATGCAAATTGAGGACCTGAATGCACAAACTTCAGACACTACTGAGGCTTAGGAGCAAAATGTTCTTGATGAGCTCCAGAGTGATCTAATGCTTGATCCCTTAGCGTAAGCTTCTCTTGAACCGAGAGCCCGAGATGGAAGAAGGGCGAGGTCAAGAAGGCGAATGGAGGAGCAAGGGGCAGTTCATCCTTGACCGCTACCCCCGAGCTCAGCTCATACCCTGATCTGCAAGATGTTTTCTTCAGATTAAGGACGACAGTATATATCCTCAATCAGACTCTTCCCGAGATGCTTGATATTCCTGCATTCAGAGGGGAAGACTGGTGGAATGAGGAGACATCCTTCCTGACCGACTTCTCAGGGTTCAGAAGGACAAAGCTCAGGATGAAAAATTCTGATTTTGATGAGCTGGTTCAGAGGAAGCTAGGCGAGAAGAAAACAATCGGTTGTTGCCCGAAAGCGTGAGACAAATCCAAAGATGGAGATGGGGACCAACAGGGAGATCTTTGAGGATCGGTCTCAAATGGAAAAAGAGACTTCTGTTGCTGATCAACCTCAGACTGAAGCTAACACTCTTCAGGTACCTTTTGGCACTATTAACAATTATGCCAAAGTTACTGAAAGTACTATCTTTAATTCTGAATTGTCTGATAAACAGACTGAGGCTCAAATGGAGACTGGAGCTCAGGATGAAGCTGAAGCTCAGGATGATCAAACAGCACAGAAGGTGCAGAAAGTTCCTGAGATTGATCTCACTCCCGTAATGGAGAAACTTGAGAAGATTGAGCCAATGGCAATCAAAATTGCTCAGATGGAAGAAACGTTGGCCAATCAAGCTCAAACAATGGAAGGTCTTAGCCATTCTTGAATCGTGCGGAATACAAAAACACTCTGACCACTCAGATGACCTCCATGGAAGAAAAGCTGAATGAAAAGCTGGAGGGAGTCAACGCAGAGTTAAGTGCTGAAATGAAACAAAAGCACCAGGAATCGACTGAATTTCTAGAGGTGAAACTAGCAGAGAAAAATGAGGTGCTGATCAAATCTGTTGTTGAGGAAATGAGCTCAGTGCTCATGACCAAGATGACAGAGATGCTTAAAGATGCACTCTCTGGCCAGTTTGCCCACTTATCTGAAGAACTTTATGTGGCTAAGAACCACATCAGGAGAATGGAAGATGAGAAAGATCAGTTAGCAGGAGAGATCCGCTGTGTGAGCAAAGAGCAAGATCACATGGACACAGGCTCTCTCCAGACTTCTTCCAAATTACGGTGCGGGGAAGGGGAAAAGGAAGGTGAAGACCTCGGGAAGTTCATGGCACGTACTTTGGAGAAGAAGGCTCTCGAAAAGAGGCCGAAATGTACAATCTAGCCAAAGCCTTAAAAGAAGTTGAAGCTCTTGATAAATTGAAATTAGCTCAAGTGGAGAAGCCCATCTACACTCGAAGTTTAAAGCAAACCATGCTTGAGGTTGCAAGAGAGAAAAACCGAAAAGCTAGAACTAAGGTTGGAACAAGCCAGGTGGTCTTTGAATCGCCTATGAAGAGGAAAAGCCTTGGGCGTTGTTCAACTCAGAAGAAGCGTGCTAAGGCTTCTAAGCCAATCCATCGAAAGTCGATTACGGATGATGAAGATGCAGAAGAATCTGAGTCTCAACCTCAGAAGAAAGTCTTCAACATCAGAGATGCTCTGAAGACACTCCAAAAAGAACAAGCCAAGAAAGCTGCTGCTTCGGTCTCAGGAGCGTCTGTGATCAGAAAGAAGATAGACGAAGAGCAGAAGCGAAGGAGTGACTTCAGGAAGTTTGCGAGCAAGAGGAAGGGAACATCGAAAGCGCTGAAGTGGCCCCACGTTGATAAATGGATGCCCATTAAACTCAACGACATGTGGGAAGAAGTGAAGAGAACCTTCTGGTTCAATTACGATGTTCTCAAGGAATGGAGAGGGGAAGGCTCAGATAAGAACAAAGCTTTCATTGAATATCTTCTAACCTTCTATCCAAAGTATCTCCAAGGCTGGATTAACCTTGCGGATGAAGGTGGAGTACAGATAGTAGCCCTTGGTCCATATTCCTATTCTCCTCCAAGACTTGGTAATGGCTTGGTAAATGAGAAGGCCATTACACAAGAAATTGCTCAGTATGCTAGTCAGTTGGGATTAACAGGGAACAGTCCGGACATCATCAAGGAGAGGAATGAGCTGAAGAAAAGATTTTTTGGAATGTTCAACCTGGAGGTGCCAGCTGATGAAGTCGAAAATGAAGCAAACTGAAGAGCCGAATCTGAAGACTGAAGACTGAAGAACTCAGAAGATTCTGTAATCTTTAAATATTTTGTCTTTTTGATTTTGTTGATAAAAATCTCATTGTAATCTGTAAAGGTATACTTATCATCAATGAAGATTTATCATTATGCTCAAAAGATAATACCTTATTATCTTATTTACATGTCTTTTATTTTGATATGCTGATTGTATGTCTCTGAACTAACTGAATGATGATATGGGAAAATTGTTTAAGTATTTAGTAATGAACTACTTAAAGAGATTCATTATTGAAGAAATTACTGAATGTCTTAAGTGTTGAAAAAACTCTCTGAATGTATTGAGAGATTCTCTGTTTCGGAAATTGTTGAAAGACAACCAATCTTGTGATAGGATAAATTGAAACCTGAGTATAGGTTATGTATTTGTAACAAGATAGGTTTTGGCATCATCAAAAAGGGGGAAATTGTTGGGAGATGAATTTAATAAAAGATTATATGATTTTGATTAAGATCCCAAAACCCCTGAGTATGACATGTTCAGAATGATCTTGATAATTGAGTCAGGATTCAGTTTTAGAGTATTCAGGATGTTATCTGCAAAATGTATAGTCAGCAGATATAGTTCAGGATAGGTTCTGAAGACTCTGAAGAACTAGGTATGTTTCTGAAGAAACCGGTTTTCAAGATGAAACTGAAGTCTCTGAAGACTCAGTATGAAACTGAGAATCTAAAGACTCCAATGAGAAATGGAGACTCAAGACTCAAGATGAAAACCGAGATAACTGAAGACTCAGTATGAAATTGAGAACTGAAGACTCAAAGATGAAGACTCAAGATATCGACAAAGATAAATCAAGACTCGAAGACCACAAGACTCGAAGACCTTGAAGACTCGAAAGACCTCAAGACTCGAAGACCTCAAGACGCAGAAGACTCTGAAGACGCAAGACCGAAGACTGAGAAACTTAAGATCAAGAATACTGAAAGCACAGTAATTACTAAAGACTCAGTAATGTACTGAATGCTCAGTATGAACCTAAATGTTCCGAGGCACTGAATATATCTATCCAAGGATGCACATCGAGAGAAACGCGATGCCTTATAAAGTTAGATATTGCCAAGACATTCAAATGCAGACAAAAGGAACTAAGTCAGAAGTGTTGTTAAGGTTATATCAAACTCAGAGTTTGTAACCAAAAGAGCCGTTGAAGGTGTCTACCTTTAATCAAGACAAAAAGTCAAAAAGAGGAAGACGACATCGTACCATCTTGACATTGACAAAAGAAGGGCCAAATGAAAAAAAGATGTCAGATGTACGAAAGTTCCAGACTGCAAAAAAGTGAAGACCGGCTACATGAAAGGCTATTGCCTAAAACATGTTAGGGAGTTTCAAACCCTAAATATAGCCGTTTCTCACACACCATAAGAGGAACTCACAAAGCTATCTCTCCAACGGATAGTTTTCAAAGAGTGACCTTGGTGTATGCCTATAAATCTTTGGTGACCCTCTACTTTGTAAGGTTACGGGAAATTTATACGCAACTCAAGAGCTCAAACTTATTCTTGCAAAAGTTAAAGCACTCGAAATACCTTGAATTTCCCAAGTGCTTCTATATTGAAGAGAGCTCACTTTACTAAGCCTAGCTTGATAAGATTTATCCAAAGCTTAGTCGAGATATCCTAACCCTTTGCATTGTACTTCATTGTAAAGGATATCTCATCCTAGTTGGAAACCAACCGAGAAACTCCAAACCCTTGAGAAGGTAGTTGGAGTGTGTTTGTTGGTGAGTAGAGTTGAAAAGAGTTAGTAAACTACGCGGAGTAGTCAGAAAACTCTAGAGGAGAAGTTAGTAAGCTACAGGGGTAGTCTGAAAGCTTGTGTGTGTTTGAGTAAGTAAACTACGGAGGTAGTCAGAAAACTCAAGGTCGGGTTGAGTAAGTAAACTACGTGGAGTAGTCAGAAAACTCAGGGCCGAGTTGAGTAAGTAAACTACGAGGTAGTCAGAAAGCTCAGAAGTTGATAGTGAATTTCTCTAAAGAGTCAGAGAGAGTGGATGTAGGAGCTTGAGTCTCTGAACCACTATAACTGCTGTGTTCTTTATTGCTTTCCTTATCTGTGCTTAACTGTTGCATTGACTTGATTTTGAAAGCATACTTTTCACTGATATTCAGTTGGAATCAATCCACTGAAGTTGCATAAGTGAATCACAGCCTAATCACTATTTCATAAAGGGAAGGTCTTTTCAGCAAAGCTTAAAACGAGTATAATCTAAGGGCCAACCATTCCAAGACGGTCGTAGCTAGAAACGGATAGTTATCAAACCGAACGCTCTTACGAGGATTCAATATGCTAGTTATCGATCTAAGCAACTTCGGGATCTCTGACACTTCGAGATTGGTTGGGATTATCGGAGGTATCTGAAAGCTTTCGAGAATCACCGTCTCGATGAACTTTGACTTCGGAGCGATCTGTGCTTCTCAGAACCTAATCTTCAGGATTATCTTACCCAGGCTGACCTCAGTAAGAAAAAGTTTTAAAATCACTGAACACGTGTATTCCCCCCCCCATACACGTGTAAGACTCGTTTACACCGGGACCAACATTGTGTCTTTAGCAATATAGTCTAGATTGACTAACTTTCTCTCCTCAGGAGTCAGTTGGTCATCGACTTTGGAAATTTCGCTCTAGGATCGTTTCTCTCATTTTCGCTTCCTCCGATTCACCACAATGAAATTGGAATGGCCCTTCAGAGACCACTCTCCACATTCGCTCATGTTTAGAATACAGGTGAGCCTGCATTCTCAGTCTCCACAAATCATAGTTCTCCACTGAGAACATGGGAAGTTTCTTAGAAGACATTTTATCTGAGTCTTTTAAGAATTCAGTAAATAAGATCAGTTCAGGTAGACCACAAGTATTTTTAGCAAATAAAACTTTGGTCAACAAAAAGCAGTGGTCAAGTTGAACCACTTTTCGATACCACTTGTTGGTCCCGCAAAACGAGTCTTACACGTGTATGGGGGGAATACACGTGTTCGGTGTTTTAAACTTTTTTTTTTTGAGGTCACTTGGGCGGGTTGTCCTGAAGATTTGGTCCTGAGAAGCACAAATCACTCTGAGTCAAAGTCTACTAAGACAGTGATCCTGAGCTGCTTTCAGAAACCTCAGATAATCCCAACTGAGTCCTGAGTTTTCAGAGATCCCGAGTTGCTTGGATCGATAACTAACTTATCAACCCTCGGAAGAGTAAGTTCGGTTTGGTAACTATCTCGTTTCTAGCTACTCGATGATGTCTTGAATGGTTGGCCCTTTAGTTTATACTCATTTTAAGCTTTCTTTGAAACCTTCCTTTAAATGGAATACCGATTAGGTCATTCAATTATATGCAACTTCCAAAGGATTGATTCCAACCTAAAATGCCGGTGAAAATATGCTTTCGCTTTTAAGTCAATGCAACAATTAAGCACTGATAAAAAGAAAGTAATAAACAACACAAAAATTTATAGTGGTTCGAGACTCAAGCTCCTACGTCCCACTCTCTCGATCCTCAGAGAAATTCACTAAACACTTCCTGAGCTTTCTGACTACCTCGCGTAGTTTACTTACTCAACTCGGCCCTGAGCTTTCTGACTACTCCACGTAGTTTACTTACTCAACCCGACCTTGAGCTTTCTGACTACCTCCGTAGTTTACTTACTCAAACACAAACAAGCTTTCAAACTACCTCTGTAGCTTACTAACTTCACCTCTAGAGCTTTCTAACTACTCCGCGTAGTTTACTAACTCATTACAACTCTTCTCACCAACAATCACACACCAACTACCTTCTAAAGGGTTTGGGGTTTCTTGGTTGGTTTCCAACTAGGATGAGATATCCTTTACAATAAAGTACAATGCAAAGGCTAGGATATCTCGACTAAGCTTCAGATATATCTTATCAAGCTAGGCTTAGTTTAATGAGCTCTCTTCAATATAAAAGCACTTGGGAAATTCTAAGTTTTTCGAGTTCTTTAACTTTGCGATAATAAGTTTGAGCTCTTGAGTTGCTTACAAATTTCCCGTAACCTTAAAATGTAGAGGGTCACATGTATTTATAGGCATACACCAAGGTCACTCTTGAAAAACTATCCGTTGGAGGAGATAGCTTTGTGAGTTTCCTCTTATGGTGTGTGAGGAACGACTATATTTAGGGTTTGAAACTCCCTAACACGTTTTAGGCAATAGCCTTTCATGTAGCCGGTCTTCACTTTTTGCAGTCTGGAACTTTTGTACTTCTAACATCTTTTTCAGCGACCTGTCACTGTCAGTGTCAGTATGGTACAGTGCTGTCTTCCTCTTTTTGACTTTTGTCTCTAGTTAAAGGTAGACACCTTCAACGTCTCTTTTGGTTACAAACTCTGAGTTGATATAACCTTAACAACACTCTAACTTAGCTCCTTTTGTCTGCATTTGAATGTCTTGGCAAATATCTATTTTTCTAAGGAATCTCGATCTTCTCAGTATTGCATCTTACAGATAGATATGTTCAGTGCCTCGGAACATTCAGGTTTATACTGAGCATTCAGTACATTACTGAGTCTTCAGTAATTACTGTGCCTTCAGTATTCTTGATCTTCAGTTCTTCAGTCTTCTGTCTTCTGTGTCTTCAGAGTCTTCTGAGTCTTCAGGGTCTTCTGAGTTTTCAGCGTCTTCTGAGTCTTCAGAGTCTTCACAGATATACTGACTGATATACTGAGTCTTCATGCTGAGTCTTCAGTTCCTCAGTTTCATACTGAGTCTTCAGTTTCACACTGAGTCTTCAGTATCTCAGTTTCATACTGAGTCTTCAGTATCTCAGTTTCACACTGAGTCTTCAGATTCTCAGTTTCTTACTGAGTCTTCAGAAACTTTAGTTTCATACTGAAACTTCAGTTTCTTCATAAACATACTTAGTTCTTCAGAATCTTCAGATCCTAATCTGATCTATATCTGCTGACTATACATTTTGCAGATATCATCCTGAATACTATAAAACTGAATCCTGACTCAACTATCAAGATTATCCTGAACATGTCATACTCAAGGGTTTTGGGATCTAATCAAAATCATATATCTTTATTAAATTCATCTCTCAACAATATCTATAGGTCCCGAACGGGTTTTGTGAGGGCAGAAGTCTAGAGGGGAGGGGTGAATAGACTTCTGAAAACTTTTTCATGCAGATCAGGTGTGATTGCAGTTTAGCTGATCAGAGTGCAAGTGAATCAGTTTGGACTGATATCCAACTTACTGATCGCCTGAGGGCATATCAGATTCCGAAGTTGTTTTCAATCAGATGACTATGGAGTCAATTTGATTAGATCAGTAGCTTGGTGCAAGCTGATCCTAACTCAGGATATGTATGCAGATTTAATCAAAGTTGTGTGCAATAGTGTAAAGCAATTAATCAAACAGGTAAATGCACACAAGATTTATAGTGGTTCGGACAACCAGTCCTACGTCCACTCTTCCCTATCACAAGGGGCACCAACTTAATCAACTGGACTTAGATTATTGTGTTAGTCCAACACATTACACCAACAGATATTTATAGAGTTCTCACTCAACCGATCCCAGAAATCAGAACTAGAAACCCTAGTCTGAAATCTTGCAAAACAAACTTAACCTAACTTTGGGTTTTGGGTAAGATTTGTTGTTTGTTCCAACTTGAAATCTATCCTAGTGTTTAAGTAGCCTAACAGCTAGAGGATGAGATTTATGTGCTAAGAACTATGGGATGAACACTTAGAAAAATAATCTTCAAGGTTGTGTTCTTCGTGCGGAAATTTGGCTATAGTATGAGCTTCTTGATAATTTACGTGTCTTCACTCTGAAGAGGAATCCCATATTTATACACCCCGAAATCAAAGAGTCGTTAGAAAGTAATTTGAATTTCCGGCTATATTGGGTAGATATGTAGGATTTGATGTGACGTGCTTCAGGGACGGCATGGCCGAAAGCGTGAATAGTTGTCTTTTATAGTCGTTTGACCAAGCAGCACCAAATCCTGTATTGTCGGCTCCGTTCATACGTGTCTTGTTCTCATTGGTTAACAAGAACACTTTTCAGTGTTTGTTCTACCAACTAAAGTTGACATTCTTCTTGTCCAGATCAACAACGTATGACTTGGTGAAACATCAGTTACCACCTGGTGTGAGCTGACCTGATCAGTTACAACTGATCAGTCTACCTGATAGAGTCTTCTGGTGCCAGTTGTCTTAGCTCAACTAGCAGACTCGGCTGATGTAGGTCTTCTGGTATGATCTTTTGGTAGTCATCTGATCTTCAGGTCTTCTGAATTTTAGCTTCATGACTTCACTCTGATCATCTGACTTTATTAGATCGTCTAATCTTCTGTCTTTCTCTTGCCTTCTGGCCTTCTGACTTCAGCTGATCTTTTGTTCTCAGCTGGTCTTTTGATCTTCTGATCTGACCTATACATATTGAGTTCCCCCTCAATATGTGACCTATCTTATGCATCAGTTGTTCTATAAAATAATTATCAACTGGTCATCTTATAACTGGTATTTGAAAACATCAGTCAGCTAACAGTTCTGACTGGTCCTATTACATGTGTTTCGGAACTTTCGTCAAAACTCTAAATTTCCCAACAATTTTCCCCTTTTTGATGAAACCAAAACACTTGAGAAACCAACACAATTTATAAATATAAAACAGTAAAGAACACATAATCAGAATACAATGAGTTTTTGTCTTAGGATCAGAAAAAAAATAAACTTTTCATTCAACAAATTTATCGATTACATGTTACATCAGAAAAGTTTGAGTTTAAATTCAGCTGATCCTAAACAGTCTTCTGATCTTTAATCTCTTGGCTTATATCCCTCTGGCATTTCTCGTTGATCCTGAGGAACGTTGAATATCCGGTATAGCTTCCATTTGACATCATTGATCTGCTGAGGATCAATTATGCGAGCTTTGTTCAGGATGTCAAAATAGAACCTTTGAAATGTCAGTCTGTCAAATGAGCCATCTGCCTTCTTCGAGTAGCCCATCGCGTCATACTCTTGATGAGATATTCTCACATTGATCCTTCTGGCCTCATTTTCCAGATATTTCAGAAAATCTGGGTGCTTGTTCTCCAACCAGTTGAGAAATTCCGCATCTGGAGATTCTTCTTGTGGCACTAGGTCCAGAACAAATGCATCCAGGAGCCATTCACCTCTGATCTTATTCCATTCCTCGAACTTATCAGCATGAACAACAGTTTTAGGAATAATATCATCAACCTTTGCTGGCAACTGAGGTTCTACTCCAGATTTTTCGGCTCTGCCTTTCTTCGCCCTCGATCTGTATTTCTTTTTCAGGTCTTCTGCCTCTGCCAATTTTTCTTCCCTTCTTTCTTCTTCACTAATACGAGCTTCTTCAGCAATCTGCTCCTTAGTCAGTTTCTCAGCCAGTTCCTTATCAGCCTGTATCTGGCTAGCTGTGTTCCTCGTGACTTTCTTAGTCTGAGTGGCTGGTCACGTTTTGATTTTGATGCCCCAGCACCCGCAGCCAACTTCATTGCTTTTGACTTCTCCATCTTCCCAGAAACTTTATTAGCAAACAGATCTAGTCTCTGTCCATAGGATTCAACTGTCTGAATCAGTTCTTCTGATGAAGTCAGTTGGTTTCTCAACCTGTCCTTCCCCCTTTTTGGTTTGATCAAAAAGAGTATTGAGGTGGGAAGTCAGAGATCCAAAGCTGACTGATATGGCTTTGTTAAGATCTTCAACAGGTAAACCTTGAGCTTGAGTAGATAGATTTTGAATATTTGAGATCAGCTCAGTCTTGACAGATTCAACGGCAGTGGAGAGGGTAAGAATGAGTTTGTCAAGTTTTTCTTCAGTCATTTCGAGCTTTTCAGTGACCATCAGAAGAGAAACTTGTTGTTGATCAACCTGGACTAACTTCTCATCAACAGTCTTCTTAAATTCAGTAGTCAGGTTGGTCACAGTTTGAGAGAACTGATCTTTGATTGCTTCAATCTGGGAAATAGTCAATTCCCGTTGATCCGTTATTTCTTTGAGGCCAACCTGCCTCTGATCAGCTATTGTGTTGCTAACTTCATTAGCCAACACTCCCTCAACTTCTTCTTTCAGAAGATCTTTAAAACAAGATCTGATTTCCCTAAGTTGATCAGTAGTGATGTGTGTTGCAGGAATATTTTGTATCACCTGATCAGTTCCAGTTGTTTGCGCCTCCAGTGGCTGGTCATGAACTGTAGCACCAGTTCCACTATCATCGACAACTCCCACATCTTTCATTGGATCATCTTTCTTAGGAGTTTCTGCAACAGCCTCCAGTTCAACTTGTTCAATTATTCCCAACTTTCTGTGGATCAGAGCTTTGATCGCTTCAGCAGTTATCAGTTCAGCTGGTGATCCTACCTGAGCAGATTTCATCATGTCGAAATCAAAATCTGCGAACGCATCAACACCTCCCATCTGTTCAATAATGATCATAAAATCTGAGAAGTTCTTTAAACGGAGATCTTTCCATGTCAGGATCTCCATCACTTCTTCCCGAATAACTGGATGGGCTTCCAACTCTGGGTACAACTCATCAATTTCGCGTTCGATTCTTATTCTGGCCATTTTTCTGGTGATGGTCTTGGATGATCTAGACTCAGGAATCAACTATTCAGATCGACCAGGTTCAGGTTGATGAGATGTTGAGGGTTATGGTGGCGTCTAAGTAGCTGGATGTTGACTGATTGGCTGAATCTGTAGAGGTTCTGTAGGGTTGGTATCGGGGTTACATGGCGGCTCGTGCAACTAATTACGCAACAAAGATCTTCTTGGTTCGCGAAAAGGTGAACTTTCAGGTTCGCGAGCTGGTGAAGAAGGAGAGATATGCTCAGCAACTAGAATTCTGAGTGGTGAATTAGCGCGAGATTGAGGTGATGGAGATCTGTTGGGAAATATGTAATTTTGTTTTGATGGAAGTTCAAAACAGGTTGTAATAGGACCCGGTCGGACTGTTAATGTACCCGATGACTTAGAATCGAGAATAAGATGACCAGCTGAAATGTATAGATAGCTGATGTAAAGATAGGTCACATATTGAGGGGGAACTCAATATGTATAGGTCAGGTCGAAGTATCAGATGACCCAGAGAAGGTCAGATGATCAGAAGACTAAGCGCAAATCAGAAGACAAGAAGTCAGAAGATAAGGTGAAGACAAGAAGACACTGAAGACTCAGAAGAACTTGAAGACTCAGATAACATGAAGACTCGGATGAACTCAAGACTCGGATAAACTCAAGACTCAAAGATCAAACTCCTCAAGACTCAAGACGATGAATACACTGAGGCTCAGAGACACCTGAAGATCAAAAGACCTGAAGACCTACTTTCAGCAGAGTCTGCATATTGAAGCTAAGACAATGTGCAACTGAAGACTCAACATGGTAGATCGATCGCCATTTGATCAAGTCAGCTCACACCTGGTGACAATCAAAAAGATACACCAGACAAGACGAATCCTCTTCAAAAGGAATATCAATCGTCTAACGGACAAATTTCTAAAGTGCCGCCTCGCGAAGCCAAGGAAAAAGCGACATGTGCACAAAAAGAGCTGACAATACGGGATACGACACTGCAGACAAAAACGGCACTAATCATGCCTACGGCCACGCCGAAAATCGCAGCACGTCACAATCATATCCTATAGCCTACCTAATATAGCCCGAAATTCAAATTGCTCTCCAACGGCTCTTTGATTTCGAGGTCTATAAAATGGGATCGATCTTCATTTTGAAAAAAAAAGAACCAACAAATGAAAACGCAAGAACAAACACGGAGACATCGCAAAAGAAGCTAAAGCTACAGCAAATCTCCACTCAAAAGAACACTACATCTAAAGATTATTCTTAGAGTGTTCATCCCATAGTTCTTAGCAAGAAATCCTATCCACTAGCATTTTGGCTACCTAAAGCACCAGGATAGATTTCCAGTTGGAACCCTCAATCATTCTTTACCCAAACGCAAGTTAGGTCAAGTCTGTAGAGTGAGAACTCATTAAACATTTGTAGAGTGGGAACTCGATAAACATCTCGGCTATCCTGAAAAGGATATAAGTCCCGTAGGTTAAGCTTGAGTGGGAACTCGGTAAACATCTCGGCCATCCTGAAAAGGATATAAGTCCCGCAGGTTAAGTTTGTAAGAGTGGGAACTCGGTAAACATCTCGGCCATCCTGAAAAGGATATAAGTCCCGCAGGTTAAAGTAGGTTAAGGTTCCCCTGTGTTAAGGGAATAGTGGACGTAGGATGGGTTTCGTCTGAACCACTATAAAAAGTCTTGTGTGCATTTACTTGCTTTCTTATCGCTTTATTTGCTAAATTGATACTGAATTTTGCTAGTTTGGATGAATTTATTGAAATATCTTACTCAAACTAAACATCAATCTGCATATCTTACAGATATGGCACATCTTGTTTCAAGACCGGGACAAGGGAAAAAGTACTGCAACTTTGCATCGATGAAGAAAGACATCATTGATGAAAAGTACGTCGTCTTCAACATCACCTCAGATTCGGAATCGCTGGAAATTCTGGAGTGCTTAAGAGCGTGTGGACTGGAATGATATTGCTCTACTCATCAGAACATCGTTCTCACCCATGAAGCCCTGGAGTTTCTTTACAATCTGCAGAGGGATGAAGACAATGATGCTGACCTAATTTCTTCCGTTGGCGGAATGAAAGTTCGAATGACGAATGACAATCTACAGAGGATATTCGGACTAACTCGAGAAAGCATCATCCAGAGACCTACACGACTGCTGTAGGAGAAAAGGAGTTTCTTGAAGCCGAGCTGTTGAAACCAGCAAACAAGGAGAACACGACGAACGTCAAAGTCTCCTATCTGAAAAGAAAGTATCACCTTCTTCTTGAGATCGTTCAGAAGGTGATCATGTGCTCGACTTATAACCTTAATGTGGTCACTTCATACAAGATAAGTGTAATGGCTGCAATAATCAAGAAGGCTTCAGACATCGATTGGTTGGGTATGGTCAAAGCAAGACTGAGAAAAGACTCCGGGAAGTTCGAACTGACCCAGAGCAATGAAGTGTGCTTATTTTTGGGAAATATGTAATTTAGTTTTGATGGAAGTTCCAAAATAGGTTGTAATAAGACCAGTCAGACCTGTTAGCTGACTGATGACTTAGAATCAGAATAAGATGACCAGCTGAAATGTATAGATAGCTGATGTAAAAGATAGGTCACATATTGAGGGGGAACTCAATATGTATAGGTCAGGTCGAAGTATCAGATGACCCAGAGAAGGTCAGATGATCAGAAGACTAAGCGAAAATCAGAAGACAAGAAGTTAGAAGATCAGGTGAAGGCAAGAAGACACTGAAGACTCAGAAGAACCTGAAGACTCAGATGAACCTGAAGACTCAGATGAACCTGAAGACTCAGATAAACCTGAAGACTCAGCATCAAACCTGAAGACTCAGTACGACTGAATACACTGAGGCTCAGAGACACCTGAAGATCAAAAGACCTGAAGACCTACTTTCAGCAGAGTCTGCATATTGAAGCTAAGACAATGTGCAACTGAAGACTCAATATGGTAGACTGATCAGTTACTTGATCAAGTCAGCTCACACCTGATGACAATCAAAAAGATACACCAGACAAGACGAATCCTCTTTAAAAGGAATATCAATCGTCTAACGGGCAAATTTCTAAAGTGCCCCCTCGCGAAGCCAAGGAGAAAGTGACACGTGCACAAAAAGAGCTGACAATACGGGATACGACGCTGCAGACAAAAACGACGCTAATCATGCCTACGGCCACGCCGATAATCGGAGCACGTCACAATCATATCCTACAGCCTACCTAATATAGCCCGAAATTCAAATTGCTCTCCAACGGCTCTTTGATTTCGAGGTCTATAAAATGGGACCGATCTTCATTTTGAAGAACAGGACCAACAAAGGACAAACATAGGACCAAAAAGGACCAACAAGTGTAAACGCAAGAACAAACACGGAGACATCGCAAAAGAAGCTAAAGCTACAGCAAATCTCCACTCAAAAGAACACTACATCTGAAGATTATTCTTAAGACTGTTCGTCCCATAGTTCTTAGCAAGAAATCCTATCCACTAGCATTTTGGCTACCTAAAAGCACCAGGATAGATTTCCAGTTGGAACCCTCAATCATTCTCTACCCAAACGCAAGTTAGGTCAAGTCTGTAGAGTGAGAACTCATTAAACATCTCGGCTATCCTCTTTGTAGGATATAAGTCCCGCTGGTTACGTTTGTAGAGTGGGAACTCGATAAACATCTCGGCTATCCTAAAAAGGATATAAGTCCCGTAGGTTAAGCTTGAGTGGGAACTCGGTAAACATCTCGGCCATCCTGAAAAGGATGTAAGTCCCACAGGTTAAGTTTGTAAGAGTGGGAACTCGGTAAACATCTCGGCCATCCTTAAAAGGATATAAGTCCCGCATGTTAAAGTAGGTTAAGGTTCCCCTGTGTTAAGGGAAGAGTGGACGTAGGACGGGTTTCGTCTGAACCACTATAAAAAGTCTTGTGTGCATTTACTTGCTTTCTTATCGCTTTACACAAGTCAATCAACTGAGTTTAAACTGCATACATATTCTAAGGTTAAGCTCAGTCTGCACCAAGCAACTGATCTGATCAGATTGACACTTCAGTCAACTGGTTGAAAATTGACTTAAGAATCTGTTTGATAAAACTGGTTTTTCACACGGGTAAAAACAAGCTTCCGCACCATTCAGTTAAGCTGACAGATATCAAACCGACCGCGAGCACTCAAGAAGATTGAACATCGATCTAAATCGATACACTAGCACTCTGATCGGGTAATCTGCAGTTCACACCTGATCCGCACGAAAAGTTTTGGATGTCTATTCACCCCTCCCCTCTAGACTTCCACCCTCACAAAACCCGTTCGGGACCTACAAGTGGTATCATAGCAGTGGTTCTACAGACCACTGGCTTTGAGTATCATCGATTCTTGAGGAAGAATCTTTGTGGTCATCTGAACTGATCTTGAAACTCCGTTTTTAAAACTCATTCTTTTTCAAAATCACTCAGCATGGATAATACCTCTTGAATGTATCATGATTTGCCAAAATTTTCAATTGATGAGTATGTAGATTGGGCTATATATATGTGCAACCATCTAGGATCGATAAGCGGCAGAATGATGGAAGTCATCGAACGAGGACCCATCATCATATACCACGACAACCCAGCAGTCGGAGGAGATCCAGACTTTGCCACGGGAAGTCTTGTGCGAAAAAGCCCAGCCCTAATGGATGTAGAGGAAAGAAAGCTGTTTACTCTAGATACAATCGCCAGGCATATAATCATGAAGACAATGGATAAAGTCACCAAAGAGAAGATAAAGTATCTCAAAACCGCAAAAGCAATGTGGGATACTCTTTGGCTGAGATATCTTGAAGAAATGAATAGATCAAAGATAGCCGCCTACAAGCTGAACTGGTGAAGTTCGAAAAGTTAAAGATGTTGCCCAACGAGACCATCAACGAGCTCGATGGGAGGATCACCATGTCGACCAATAAGCTACGAGAACTTGGTAGAGATGTCGACAAAAAGATATCAACTACAAGATCTTAAGATCTCTCGCCAAGAAATGGGACATGAAAGTCACGGTAATCAAGGATTGCCAAGACATTTCAAAGATGAAGCCGAGTAGCTTGTTCTTAAGCCTTAAAGCTCACGAGTTCGACTTAATCGAAAGAGGACAAGCAGATGAAGACAAGACGTCTGCTGAAGCCTCAACGTCTAAATCAGTTGCGTTTAAAGCAACCAAAGAAGAGATCGAAGGCCATCGAACTCGTTGGAAACATCATAAGTCAAGGAAATGACGCTCTGCTTACCAACTGACAGATCACGAGAAAGAACCAGATCTGATGATCGAAGAGATCACAGAGAAGAAAATAAAAGAGATGATCTGACAGATGAGAGAAGAGATAACATATCTCGAGAAGAATTTCGACATTATCGAAAAGGGAAGTCACTTGACGGATCCTACGAAGAGTGACTCACCCGCAGAGGGAAGTTCCAGAGATCGAGGATCATGCTTCAATCTGCGAGAAACCAGTCACTACAAAGACCGATCGCCTCGACCGACTCCCGAGAGAAAGAGAAGAGAAACGGAACAAAAGAGAGCAACGCCGAGATAGGAAAGCCCCGGTAGTGACACATCCGAATTGATGATTCTATCCGCCTTCCGAGGACTCGGGGTACTCATCTCAGAGAAGACTTCGCCCCGATAAGCGGTCTTTGTTGACTTCCACAAGCATGAAGATCGATATATTCTCTTGAGGTAACCTCCAAACCTTCGCTTTTTTCAATTTCCACACCGCTATTATTAGCACACCCTCTTTGGAGAGATTGACTTACAGCTCTACTCGAAAGCAATTGCTTGATGATCTCTCTCAAGCGAAGAAACACTTATACAATAGTGGAAGTTTAAAATGACAAGCTAAGGATCGAAAATATTCACTCGTTAAAGAGAACGCTCTCAAAAAAGCTACTGAATCGAATCTGTTGAAACCGCCGGTTAACCGAGGCACTTAACGCTCAAGGTTAAATCTTCGATCGAGAAACAGATCAAAGATCGCTAGCAATCAACAAACAACAAAGTCGATGATTTCAAAATCCTTCAAGCTAAATTTGATGAGCTATTCCGACTACATGAGAGTCTTAAATCTCATCGAGGATAGTGCGGGAAGAAAATAGAGGTTTTCACGGTCATCTAAAACCGTTCAAGAAATGAACACCTATTTTCGAACGCCGACTAACAAGAAGGGAATTGGGTATGAGAACCCTTCTACATCATCAAAAGCCCCGTTTGACTCACTTCAGAAGGGTGTAGTCAAACGAGTCTCTAACAAAGATACACTAAAAGCTAAACCTGTATCTAATAAGGGAAAAAGACTCACCGAAAGTAAAGGCAGTGCCTAATCGAAAAGGAACATAAATGAACCCCAACTGATAAAGCATCAGCCGAGGAATCAACAGAAGAAGCCAGTTCTTCTGAAGAGACCTCAACCTGATCAGCAGATTAGGTATCAGAAGAGACAACCCATAAGAAGGAAATCTAATCTGAGACCCAATCAAGGTCAGCTGCCTAATAAGCAAGCTATAGGTAAACTACAAAGACCACCTATGCCATAAGATATGAATCTTTTGATGGTAGCAGTCGTACCTACCCTTATAATCAGAGATCTAGGGCTACTGCACCTGAGCCACACTGGATTAAAAGAATGCAAAATATAAAGAAAAATCCCAAGTCTTCTAAGTCATCCAAGGATCACACTAATAATCATACTAATCAGAAAGCATATAAAGAGACGTATGATTATGTTGATATGTATGGGAGACAAATCAGACCTTCTAATCTTTCAGATTTTCATAGAAGTGCTCTGTTTGTGTGGATCCCTAAATCCAACACTAACCCCCAGGACCCAATTCCAAAGGGGTACCTAAAGCCTGATTTGATTGCAGGTTCGCGTGGGACTGGCCAACAAAGGAGGTGCACAAGCAACTATCTGGTACATCGATAGTGGATGCTCAAGGCACATGACTGGAAGCAAACATCTCCTTAGATCTTACAAAGAACAAGAAGGCCCACGTGTACTCTTCGGTGATGATAACTTTGGTTTTACCAAGGGATTCGGAACCTTAGAGAATGATGATGTACAAGTAACTGGAGTCTCGTATGTCGAAGGATTGAAGCACAATCTACTATCAGTATCACAATTCTGCGACAACAGATTCAGTGTTGAGTTCTTGAGCGACAAGTGTACGATAAGGAATCAAGCCACTCAACAAATCTTGCTAACTGGTTCAAGGAAAGGCACGATCTACATAGCAGATTGGAACAGTTGCTCGAAGAATACATGCTTAATTGTTAAGAGTTCTAAAAGTAGCAGTTGACTCTGGCACAAAAGATTGAGTCATCTGAACTTCAAGACTCTTAACAAGATCGCTAGGATGTCTTTGGTTGAGGGACTTCCGAATGAGATATTCTCCAAAGATCAGACATGTGCCGCATGTCAGAAGGAAAACAAGTTAAAGCCTCATTCAAGGGAATACCTGGACCAGCATCCAGTAGAGTATTGCAACTGCTCCATATGGATCTATTCGAACCAGTTACACCAGTCAGTCTCAGTGGACGCAAATATACTCTTGTAATCGTGGATGATTATTCCAAGTTTACTTGGGTTGTATTCTTATACAAGAAGAACGAGACAACGACTAAGATACCCGAACTGCTCAAAAAGCTAAAAAATGAGAAGGGTGTCAGCATAGTAAAGATCGACGGATAAAAGGTACAGAGTTCCTGAATTCCTTTATTACTAATTTTTGCACTGAGTTTGGTATACAACATGAAACGTCAGCTGCAAGAACGCCACAACAAAATGGAGTAGCAGAACGGAGAAACAGAACTCTCAAGGAAGATGCTCGCACTATGTTAGCTGAACATGCCACCCCAAGCCGTTTAAAAGTATAATAAACACAAAACCTGCCATACCGTACTCGAGCGGTTGTTCTCGACTAAGACTCACTTCAAAACACCTTATGAACTGTGGAAAGACAGAAAACCTCGTGTTTCATACTTCCATGTTTTTAGGTGCAAGTGTTTCATTCACAACAATGGGAAAAGTCAGTTGAAAACTTTTGAGGCCAAGTCAGATGAGGGCATATTCTTAGAATATTCCTCATCCAGTAAGGATTTCAGAGTTTACAATAAACAAACTCTAGTTGTGGAAGAAACACCCCATGTGGTCTTTGATGAGACATCCTCTGAATAAGAGAAAGTCGCCTCGTAACAAAAGCCGTGCCCGTTCAACTGCTATTCCGACAAGCGTAAAATGAATCGGCTAAGCATCAAGGATAAAGAACACGAACACGTAATAAAGGCACATCCCGAACTTGATCTTCTTCGATTCAACAGTCAATCGGACCCAAAGGTACGCTGGCAAATCGCCGAAGAAGAAGTTCATATACGGTGAGGCGATATCAAGCCCGAACCATCCGGTTCGGGGAACTCTGGTTCCTATGAACAGACTTCAGCACATGATGAGTCCAACATCAGCTGAGACATGTTCTTATCAAGTGGATCATAATTTCGCACCACTCCCAATCACTAGTAATGAACTATCAGATATGGATGATGTTCTCCAAACAGACGCACATCAGAACAGAAGGACCTGGATTACCAGTCATCCAACTGATCTGATTATCGGAGACCCATCTGATAAAGTCAAAACTAGACATCATATTGGTGAAAGTGCCATATATTGTTGTTATCTGTCTATGAAGGAACGAACTTCAGTAGAGGAAGCTCTACAAGACGCTTGGTCGGATTCTAGCCATGCAGAGAAAAGTTGAAAGCAGTTTTGAGAGAAATCAAGTTTGGGAATTGGTGGACAGACCAACTCATCAAGATGTAATTGGCACAAAGTGGGTATTCAAGAACAAGAGAGATGAGAAAAATGTCATAACCAGGAATAAGGCAAGACTTGTTGCTAAGGGGTATTCACAATCAGAAGGAATTGATTATGATAAGACCTTTGCACCGCCGCCGCCTAAAGCCATTCGATCAAGTTGTTTTTATGCTTCCCACGAAGGGGTTCACTGTATCGATGGATGTAAAAAGTGCATTCTTAAATGGGGTACTAGCAGAGGAAGTTTATGTCGAACAACCTCCAGGCTTTGAAAAAGGCAACCAAGTGTACCGTTTAAGGAAAGCTCTTTACGGACTAAAACAAGCTCCTCGAGCTTGGTATGATACACTCTCTCAGTTCTTGACAGACAAAGGTTCACTAAAGGAACGATGGGACGAACCTTATTCGAGAATAGAAGATGGAGAAGATATTCGATAGTTCGGATCTCGTGGGCGACATCATCTTGGATCTCCCAACAAGAAGCTATGTGAGAAGTTCACAAGTTGATGCAAGGGAAATTCGAGATGTCCATGATGGGTCAGATGAATTACTTTCTGGGATTACAAGTCAAGCAGAGTACAGAAGGAATATTCATCTGCCAGGCGAATTCTCAAGTATCTGAAGGGGACTGTAAACCTTGGTTTATTTTACCCATCAAATGACAATCTAGAGCTTAGTGGGTATTCTGATTCAGATTACGGAGGTTGCAGAATCGACAGAAAGTCAACCTCAGGTTCATGTCAGTTTCTGGGAAATAAGCTGATTTCATGGTTATCAAAGAAGCAGACATCAGTTGCGACATCTACTACTAAAGCAGAATGTATGGTTGCAGGAAGCTGTTGTTCCCAACTGCTCTGGCTAAGTCAGCAGCTGAGGGATTACAACATCGTAGCTAAGAACGTACCTATATTCTCGACGATAATAGTCTTTGCAATCACTTTCGAAATCTGTTCTACATACAAGATGCAAGCATGTGGATGTCGACACCATTTTATCAGATATCATGTTGAAAAGAAGAATATCAGGATGGAAAAAGATCCATCTTGACAAGCGTAAAGTCGATATCTTAACCAAGCAACTAGCTGAGATCAGATTCAGAGAGTTATGCAACGAGCTAGGGCTTCTGGATCTTGGAGAAAATGCACCAGATATGGCTGAAGGATTGATCTCCAGATTAAGTTGGTTAAAAGACTAACCAAGGATAAGTGGAATCAGTTGAGTTAGGAATCTCAACTGATCAGACGACTAGACGAGGAGCCAATCTGAAGTTCAGATAGGAGCAGATCAGAAAGTCAGAAAGGTAGCCGATCTGAAGTTCAGACAAAGGGTAGATCAGTTCAAGATATATCAGATTAAGGGGGAACTGATCAGATTGGAAAGATTACTTTATAAGTCGATTAAAGCTACAGTTAACAAACAAGTCAAGTTTAAAGCTACAGATCGCATAAGTCAGAAGAAAACAACACAACAATGGAATCACAGAGTTTTTCATTGATAAAAACCCGGAGGTCAGTTTTACAAGCTACAAGTGATATCACAAGCTACAAATGCTACATCTATCTTCAAGTGGTATTACAAGTACAAGAAGACCCAGAGGTCGATACATAAACCATCAACCCTAAGACAACCCTAGGCAGGGAACACGAGAGAGAGTTCAAGGTATGACGCTCTCATTTTACCTCGGTCCTAGAAGAGGCGTCAGAGAGGCTTCGAGAATCCTGAGCCAATCTCAAAGCTTTGGAATGAGGATCTAGAGAGGCTTTGAAGGATGTCCAAGCCGGAAGCCCTCAGACGTAAAATCAATGGGCTCTCCAGCTGTTAAAAGGGACACAGTGCCACAGGTTTGGTCACAAAGACCATATGGCCATGAGTGTCTCATGCAAATATTGAGTTTGATACACTATTTTGTATATCAAACCCATGTTTTGTTTCAGACTGAGCCTGTTGATGCTAATACCGTCATCTCGATAGGCGCACAAGGTGCATACGGTTAGGAGAAGTGCCTTCTCATTTGCCTTAGCAGATCCGCCTCCATGGTGGTAAAGAAGCTTAGCATTGATCGTATGTGAAATCTTAGATGACGACGAAAGCAGTGTGAAGGAACACACAGGGTTGATCTGAGAAGCTGATTTCATTAGAAAATGGCTGAAGGTTCCCACAGGAAGTTTCACCGGAAATAAGGAACTCATCGGAAAAGCATGAAGGATATGCTAAAGAAGATGAAATGGTTTATGATTCTGTTGTTCGCCTAACACCCCAGGCTATTTATAGAAGGAAATCAGGGGTATAAATGCAAATTTTATTGTCTCAGAAAATCTTAAGAGAAATTTGCATCAACAACGCGTTAGGAACACGCGACTAATGGTTGGATGAGTTAACGGTGTGATTAAATCACAGCGTATCTATGCCATTATTACGGAATGTCAAATCACGCCGATTTGGGAATCGAGGCGACTTTTGGACTCCCCGAAGTAAAAGTTTTGGCGGGAGTTGACTTCAGTTAATGCGAGATTATAGAAGAAAACTGAAGGATGAAGTTTTTCAGAAAAGAGGATCAGATAAGTGGCAAAGCGTTTAAAGCAAAGAATCTGATCAGATAAGCGAGATATTGTTGGGAAATGCATGAGGCAAACATCAGATAAGTCAACAAAGAACCAGATCAGATCACCGTGGTAACTGATTGATTACAATATCAATCAGTCAGATACGCTCCCTTATTTATCTCCTTCTGAATACCTTTATGCGTTATTTATTTTAATTGATTTATTTTACACTATTCATGACGCATGCTCAGCAAAGCTTTTAATGCGGACCTGAAAATGTTTTCAAAATGTTTTATTGCAATTTTTCGAGTCCAGAAAACGAGAAGACTGTTTTTCTCAACCGTGCGATCAAAATACTTTTTGGCCGACTAATCTCAGCCATCGATTTCAAAACACGAATACTTGAGTACTTTGGAAAGTTGTGCAAAAAGGTTTTCCCTCGTATTCTACAAAATCTAAATTTTTCTCAGAAAACCGCTTTCCACTACTTCGTCTTCTCAAAATTCTGAAAAGATCATATTTTGTTTAAAATTCTCTAAGAATTACCTTCGAAATCATTTGATTCTACACTCCCGATTTCAAAATCTTTCGAATCAATTACTGGTAATTTCTTGTTTTAAATTAATTGCATGATCTAGATTTCTCTATGGTACCTAAGTTTTCAAGTTGTATTTTTGTAATTTATTCGATCTAAACTCTTATTTGCTAAATTGATGCTGAATTTTGCTAGTTTGGATGAATTTATTGAAATATCTTACTCAAACTAAACATCAATCTGCATATCTTACAGAAATGGCACATCTTGTTTCAAGACCGGGACAAGGGAAAAAGTACTGCAACTTTGCATCGATGAAGAAAGACATCATTGATGAAAAGTACATCGTCTTCAACATCACCTCAGATCCGGAATCGCTGGAAATTCTGGAGTGCTTAAGAGCGTGTGGACTGGAATGGTATTGCTCTACTCATCAGAACATCGTTCACACCCATGAAGCCCTGGAGTTTCTTTACAATCTGCATAGGGATGAAGACAATGATGCTGACCTAATTTCTTCCGTTGGCGGAATGAAAGTTCGAGTGACGAATGACGATCTACAGAGGATATTCGGACTAACTCGAGGAAGCATCAATCCAGAGACCTACACGACTGCTGTAGGAGAAAAGGAGTTTCTTGAAGCCGAGCTGTTGAGACCAGCAAACAAGGAGAACAAGACGAACGTCAAAGCCTCCTATCTGAAAAGAAAGTATCACCTTCTTCTTGAGATCGTTCAGAAGGTGATCATGTGCTCGACTTACAGCCTTGATGCGGTTACTTCATACAAGATAAGTGTAATGGCTGCAATAATCAAGAAGGCTTCAGACATCGATTGGTTGGGTATGGTCAAAGCAAGACTGAGAAAAGACTCCGGGAAGTTCGAACTGACCCAGAGCAATGAAGTGCGCTTATCTTCGAAGTGCTCATTCATACAAAAAATATCTATCATTCTGTCAGATAAGCTGCCACAGAATTATGAATGGAATGAGAATGGAGTGAATATTTATCCAGCAAAGCACAAGGCCATATTGGGCAAAGATGAGTCCCTACCTGGACAAGCTGATGAGGATCCGACTCCTTATGTGCCCAAACCCAAGGGAGAAAAGAAAGGAAAAGATAAGGCAACGGCATCGTCTGAAGTGCAGGAAAAGGTCATTCAAGAGAAGAGGATGAAGAGGAAGGATCTGGCCAAGAAACCAGATGCTCAACGGAAACGTCAGAAGAGAGTCTCATCTCCTCTGAAAACTGCTCCAAGTTCTGCCCAGCAAGCCAGCAGAACAGAGGATCTGATGCAAGAAAGATCAGACGACGAGATAGCAGTCCGCTCTGAGCCAACTATCAGAGAAGTACGGGATGAACATATGATCGCAGCAGAAGGAGAGAAATATGTCAGAAGGACAGAAGTGGTGCAATCTGAGGAAGAATCACCATCTGATTCTCTGCCTCTAACCAAGATCTTCCAGAGAGCAAGATCGCCAACGCCCACTTCCAAATCACCATCACCCTCTCCTCGGAAAACATCACCTGCACCCTCTCCCCACAAAACCTTCTCTTCCTCACCCTCACCTCTCAGAACAAAAAAATCCCACACCACCAATCAATGAACCCGTTCAGGAAACTGAACACCCTCTACACGCTAAAAACGAACCTGAACAACAAACATCCCAATCCCCAATCCAGTCTCAAGAACCTGAGAGATTCGACGAACATGTGTCCATCTCTCATAATCCCTTCAACACCAGAATAGTACTTGCTTCACCTACTCCAGAGAGCCCCATCGTAAGAATCATGAAGCAACAAATCAAAGAGTATCTGCTGGATCTATGCCCTGAATTGGATCAACATTCTGGCATCCAGCAACAGATAGAAGAGATAGTGTTCTGGAGGGATATCAGACTGAAGAGCATTGAAGAACTTCTGATTCTAATGACAACTCTGGGATCAGACTTCTTTGTAGACTTGGAGTTGAAATGTCTACACAATGCTGGGATTGAAAGTGCTGTTGAATTGGCATCAGACGACGATATCCAATGGTTGATTCACGAAAGGTTCGGAATTGCTGATAACAGGGAGGAAACCGTTCAACCTCCTACAGATCATGAGGGAGCTGCCGATGAACCAAGAATGGGTGCTGCAGATGAGACCCAATTTGGCAAGGCCTCAACATCTGAACAGACTGCTAAAATGAGCTCTGATACCCTAGATCATCACTCTAAGAAGATTCAGGATGGGATCCAGGCTGCATTTGAAGACAAATTCGCAGCGCTCACAGCAGATCTGATGAAGAGGTTTGAAGATGAGCAAGCGAAACTAGTAGACAAGGAACGAAGTCACACTGTTGGGATGCACAATGCCATCCTTGCTGAAGTAATGCAACTAGTATACCCTCTTGCTGAGAAGCTCAAGCTCAGTCTAACAAACTCTCAGTTCAGACAGAGATGCTCAATCAGACACAGGTACTTTTGGAGAGTGTCTGGGCATCCTTGGACAAAACCAACAATCACTTGGATATGGGTTGGAAACATTTTCTAGCTTCTACAGAAAAGGCAAAACAGGAAATCGAAACTGCTCTCAGACGCTTCTACACACCTGCACCTTCTGCCACCGTCCAGATCACTCCTCTTGTTGTCGAGGAACTTAGAGAGGAGATCTCACGGCAATTAACAACTCTGAACCGCAAGATGTCCAACCTCTTTGATGCAACCAAAAAGGGGGAAGGAAAAGAGTCTGGAAAAGAGTCTGAAGGAAAAGAGAATACAGAAAAACAGACTCAAGAAAAAGAGAACAAAGAGAAGGAAGAAAAACAGACTCAGACACATTTGGTAAAATTTTCATCTCTACCAAAAACCAATGTATCTATCTTGCCAGCAACTCCATCTACCGATCTCGTTGCTGAAATAAAAGGAATTGTGGAGCAACACAGTAAAGAGATTGCTGAGCAGAAAAGTACTCTTTCAGAGATTACTGCCAGAGTCGACAAAATTGAAGACTTCTCTTCATCCGTTCAGAAAAGAATGGAAGCTGATGATCAAGCCAAGAGCCTTGAACTCGCTAAGAAATTAGCTGAAGAAGATGAACAAGATGAACCTGAGCAGACTCTTAGGAGGAAGAAAGGCAAAGGCAAGATGATGAAAGCAACTGCGGAAGATCAGAGACAAGGCCAGATATTCTCCACCAAAAGCCAGATGACTCCTGAACAAGTTCAAGAGAAAACAAGACAGAGAATAAGAGAGGCCGCAATCAAGAAGCAGAAGTTAGCAGAGGCAAGGGGGCTGAACATTGCCTACATCCGAAGGAAGAGGAAGACCGAAGCTGCAGCAGAGGAGATTGCTTGGGAGAAAAATGCCCTTCCAGCACCTGTTAAAGGCATCCTCTTTGCACGACAAGATTTGCTTCCAGAATGGGATCGGATCAGAGGAGAATGGTTATGTGACGTTCACATCCTGGAGAAGATTCCAATTCATCAAAATCAGACTAAAAATGATGATGAATTTCGGAACTGGTTAGAAACAAAGTATCCAGACTTCTACCAGACAGTGATGACAGAAGGCAAGATCATGTCACTGATATCAGAAGCTCCACCCTTTGAACTACTCCTTCCACCTTTGCGTCCAGACAACAAGCTAGATCCCGTTAAATTCAAGAACATCTACTATGGACTAGCTGAAAAAGGTAGAATCCATAGAAAAGAAGAGCTGGACAAGCTAATGCAAAGGATGTACAGGATGTTTGGCATCCCCAAAGAACTTCAAATATTAAAGTACACCTGAAGAAGACAACTTGGAATCAGATGATAGGTACGCTTTTCACATATTCTACATTGCACACACCTATCTGAATAAAACTTTCCATCCCACTGATTCTAAGACATTCATCTCATTGTCCTATGAGGTATGTACTATTTGCATTATCTACATTTCCATTCATGGTATATATTTTTCTGATCAAGTTTGGTTAAGTGTTTTGGTTCCATCAAAAAGGGGGAAATTGTTGGAAAATATGTAATTTAGTTTTGATGGAAGTTCCAAAACAGGTTGTAATAGGACCAGTCAGACCTGTTAGCTGACTGATGACTTAGAATCAGAATAAGATGACCAACTGAAATATATAGATAGCTGATGTAAAAGATAGGTCACATATTGAGGGGGAACTAAATATGTATAGGTCAGGTCGAAGTATCAGATGACCCAGAGAAGGTCAGATGATCATAAGACTAAGCGCAAATCAGAAGACAAGAAGTCAGAAGATCAGGTGAAGACAAGAAGACACTGAAGACTCAGAAGAACCTGAAGACTCAGAGGAACCTGAAGACTCAGATAACACTGAAGACTCAGATGAACCTGAAGACTCAGATAAACCTGAAGACTCAACATCAAACCTGAAGACTCAGTACGACTGAATACACTGAGGCTCAGAGACACCTGAAGATCAAAAGACCTGAAGACCTACTTTCAGTAGAGTCTGCATATTGAAGCTAAGACAATGTGCAACTGAAGACTCAACATGGTAGACTGATCAGTTACTTGATCAAGTCAGCTCACACCTGGTGACAATCAAAAAGATACACCAGACAAGACGAATCCTCTTTAAAAGGAATATCATTCGTCTAACGGGCAAATTTCTAAAGTGCCGCCTCGCGAAACCAAGGAGAAAGCGACACGTGCACAAAAAGAGCTGACAATACGGGATATGACGCTGCAGACAAAAACGATGCTAATCATGCCTACGGCCACGCCGATAATCGGAGCACGTCACAATCATATCCTACAGCCTACCTAATATAGCCCAAAATTCAAATTGCTCCCCAACGGCTCTTTGATTTCGAGGTCTATAAAATGGGATCGATCTTCATTTTGAAGAACAGGACCAACAAAGGACCAACATAGGACCAAAAAGGACCAACAAGTGTAAACGCAAGAACAAACATCGAGACATCGCAAAAGAAGCTAAAGCTACAGCAAATCTCCACTCAAAAGAACACTACATCTGAAGATTATTCTTAAGAGTGTTCATCCCATAGTTCTTAGCAAGAAATCCTATCCACTAGCATTTTGGCTACCTAAAAGCACAAGGATAGATTTCCAGTTGGAACCCTCAATCATTCTTTACCCAAACGCAAGTTACGTCAAGTCTGTAGAGTGAGAACTCATTAAACATCTAGGTTATCCTCTTTGTAGGATATAAGTCCCGCTGGTTACGTTTGTAGAGTGGGAACTCGATAAACATCTCGGCTATCCTGAAAAGGATATAAGTCCCGTAGGTTAAGCTTGAGTGGGAACTCGGTAAACATCTCGGCCACCTGAAAAGGATATAAGTCCCGCAGGTTAAGTTTGTAAGAGTGGGAACTTCGGTAAACATCTCAGCCATCCTGAAAAGGATATAAGTCCCGCAGGTTAAAGTAGGTTAAGGTTCCCCTGTGTTAAGGGAAGAGTGGACGTAGGACGGGTTTCGTCTGAACCACTATAAAAAGTCTTGTGTGCATTTACTTGCTTTCTTATCGCTTTACACAAGTCACTCAACTGAGTTTAAACTGCATACATATTCTAAAGTTAAGCTCAGTCTGCACCAAGCAACTGATCTGATCAGATTGACACTTCAGTCAACTGGTTGAAAACTGACTTAAGAATCTGATTGATAAAACTGGTTTTTCACACGGGTAAAAACAAGCTTCCGCACCATTTAGTTAAGCTGACAGATATCAAACTGATCTGCCCTTAGGCACTCAGTAAGATTGAACATCAGTCTAAACTGATAAAGTAGCACTCTGATCGGGTAATCTGCAGTTCACACCTGATCCGCACGAAAAGTTTTGGAAGTCTATTCACCCCTCCCCTCTAGACTTCCACCCTCACAAAACCCGTTAGGGACCTACACTTATCTTCGAAGTGCTCATTCATACACAAAATGTTGGGAGATGAATTTAATAAAGATATGATTTTGATTAGATCCCAAAACCCCTGAGTATGACATGTTCAGAATAATCTTGATAGTTGAGTCAGGATTCAGTTTTAGAGTATTCAGGATGTTATCTGCAGAATGTATAGTCAGCAGACATAGATCAGGTTAAGATCTGAAGATTCTGAAGAACTCAGTAAGTTTCTGAAGAAACCGAAGTTTCAGTATGAAACTGAAGTTTCTGAAGTTTCAGTATGAAACGAAGAAACTGAAGTCTCAGTGAGAAACTGAGATACTGAAGACTCAGTATGAACCTGAGATACTGAAGACTCAGTATGAAACTGAGATACTGAAGACTCAGTATGAAACTGAAGAACTGAAGACTCAGCATGAAGACTCAGTATATCAGTCAGTACATCTGTAAAGACTCAGAACACCCTGAAGACTCAGAAGACTCTGAAGACTCAGAAGACACAGAAGACAGAAGACTGAAGAACTGAAGATCAAGAATACTGAAGGCACAGTAACTACTGAAGAGTCAGTAATGTACTGAATGCTCAGTATAAACCTGAATGTTCCGAGGCACTGAACATATCTATCTGAAGGATGCAATACTGAGAAGATCGCGATTCCTTAGAAAAATAGATATTTGCCAAGACATTCAAATGCAGACAAAAGGAACTAAGACAAAGTGTTGTTAAGGTTATATCACTCAGAGATTGTAACCAAAAGAGCCGTTGAGTTGTCTACCTTTAACTGGAGACAAAAGTCAAAAAGAGAAAGACAACACTGTACCATACTGACACTGACAGTGATAGGTCGCTGAAAAAGATGTCAGAAGTACTAAGTTCCAGACTGCTAAAAGTGAAGATCGGCTACATGAAAGGCTATTGCCTAAAACATGTTAGGGAGTGTCAAACCCTAAATATAGCCGTTTCTCACACACCATAAGAGGAAACTCACGAAGCTATCTCTCCAACGGATAGTTTTTCAAGAGTGACCTTGGTGTATGCCTATAAATACTTGTGACCTTCTACATTGAAAAGTTACGGGAAATTTGTAAGCAACTCAAGAGCACAAAACTTATTATTGCAAGTTGAAGCACTCGAAAAACTGAGAATTTCCAAAGTGCTTTATATCAAAGAGAGCTCATTCCACTAAGCCTAGCTTGATAAGATATATCCAAAGCTTAGTCGAGATATCCTAGCCTTTGCATTGTACTTTATTGTAAAGGATATCTCATACTAGTTGGAAACCAACCAAGAAACCCCAAACCCTTTGTAAGGTAGTTTGAGTATGATTGTTGGTGAGATTGGAGTTGTAAAGAGTGAGTAAACTACATTGAGGTAGTCAGAAATCTCTAGAGGAGAAGTTAGTAAGCTACTTGTGGTAGTCTGAAAGCTTGTGTGAGTTGAGTAAGTAAACTACAGAGGTAGTCAGAAAGCTCAAGGTCGGGTTGAGTAAGTAAACTACAGAGGTAGTTAGAAAACTCAGGGCCGAGTTGAGTAAGTAAACTACAGAGGTAGTCAGAAAGCTCAAGGAAGTGATTAGCGAATTTCTCTGAAAAGATCAGGGAGAGTGGACGTAGGAGCTTGAGTCTCTGAACCACTATAATCTGCTGTGTTCTTTGCTTTCTGTTTTGCTTGATTTATCTGTTGCATTACTTTGTCTTGAAAGCATATTTTCATTGATATTTCAGTTGGAGTCAATCCACTGAAAGTTGCATATAAATTGAATCACAACCTAATCACTATTCCATTAAAGGAAGGTTTTCAGCAAAAGCTTAAAATGAGTATAAACTAAGGGCCAACCATTCCGCACATCTGAGTAGCTAGAACAGATAGTTACCAAACTGAACTTACTCTTCTGAGGGTTCAGTAAGTTAGTTATCTGATCCAAGGAACTCAGGATCTCTGAAAACTCAGGACTCAGTTGGGATTATCTGAGGTATCTGAAAGCAGCTCAGGATCACTGTCTCAAATAGACTTTGACTCAGAGCGATTTGTGCTTCTCAGGACCAAATCATCAGGACAACCTGACCCAACCTGACCTCAGTAAGAAAAGTTTTAAAAACACTGAACACGTGTATTCCCCCCATACACGCGTAAGACTCGTTTGCACCGGGACCAACAAGTGGTATCAGAGAAGTGGTTCAACTTGACCACCTGCTTTGTTGACCTAAGTTTTATTTGCTAAAATACTTGTGGTCTATCTGACTGATCTTATTTGCTGAATTCTTAAAAGACTCAGATAAAATGTCTTCTAAGAAACTTCTCATGTTCTCAGTGGAGAACTATGATTTATGGAGATTGAGAATGCAGGCACACCTGTATTCTAAACATGAACGAATGTGGAGAGTGGTCTCTGAAGGGCCATTCCAATTTACTGTGGTGAATCCCAGAGGAACAGAAAATGAGAGAAACGATCCTAGAGCAGAATTTCCTAAGTCTGATGACCAACTGACTCCTGAGGAGAGGAAGTTAGTCAATCTAGACTATATTGCTAAAGACACACTATATAGTACAATTGATGATGGTGTGATGGGAATGATCTCTCACTGTAATACTGCAAAAGAAATTTGGGATACACTAGCTGTAATGTGCCAAGGCACAGATCATGTCAAGGAAAACAAACTTTCAGTTGCAATTGGAAAGTTTGATAGTTTTGAAATGGATGAAGGTGAATCTATAGACAAATTGGAAGTCAGATTCACTAGCATTATGAATGATCTAAATGCACTTGGTAAGAAATATCCACAGAGAGAAGTTGCATTGAAAATTCTTAGAGGTCTTTCTAAGAAATGGGATATACATGCTGTGGTGATTGAAAACACCAAAAACATTAATTAAATGCCCTACCAACAAGTCTTCTCTGAGCTGAAGGCCTATGAGTTCGTAATTGATAAGAAATCCAAAAAGGCTGACAGCAAAGATGATTCATCATCTAGTAAAAATGTGGCTTTTAAAGCCAAAAGATAAAACACAAGAAAACTAGAGAGTCTGAGAACTCCCTTGCTAAAAATCAGGATGAGCTTGAGGATAAACTAGCACTGATGGCAAGGAGGTTTGAAAGACTTAATAGTCGATATGGAAAATACAAAAACTATTACAGGAACCACAGGTACCAGAAGAAACCTGAGGACAAATCAACTGAGAAGAAGAAGAACCTGAAAGCTGAAGGGTCTTCATCCAGAAAGAAGGACTCCAAGTCCAAAGAAGAAAGTGATCAGGATGATGATGCCAACAGATGCTATAATGCCAAAAGAAAGGTCACTTCCAGTATGATTGTCCAGATCGGAGTGCTAAGGAGAGAAGAGAAAGGCAAGCTAAAAGAGACAAGAAGTTCTCTAGCAAAAAGGCCATGGTTGCAGAAGAAGAACATTCTGAGGAGGGATCTAGCTCTTCAAATGAAATATTCTCAGACAGTGAAAGTGATGACATCTGTCTGATGGCCATTGAGGAGGTAAACTCTTCTTTCTCTGTTATTGCTCCTACACTAGCACAAGAGTTATCAAGTTCCACTGAAAACAGTCATTTTGACTCGATGGATTCTTTTGAGAATCGATGAAGGACTATCTTTGTTTTTTACAAGAACTATAAATAAAACTCAAGAGCGTAATAAAGAACCGAAAGTCGAAAATCTAAAATGGAAAGACTCTAAGAATCTTCAAAATCACTTCTCAATTAATGGGAGCTACTCTTGAAGTTGATAGTGACCCTAATCGAAAAGCTAGAGAAATCCAATCAAGAGATTCACCGATCGTAACTAAGTTCAATGACCTCTCCGAGAAGCATGTAACTCTACAGAATGTGAGGATAGTCTTGAAAGAAGCTAACTCTATTGAATAATCGCATCTAAAGTAATAGATGAAATTAAGAGTTACCAGAGATCCGCCACTATAAAAATATGGATTGGGATACATTCGGGGGAACCTCACAAGGTCATCTCAATCTTTGCATCAAGTAGCAAGAAGACAATCTTTGTAAAACCAAAGGGCACCTACACTTCAAACCAAGAAATGCCCAAGGTTGTAGACAAGGAAAAGGACCTATGGTTCCAAAAGAAACCAATGATCGGTAGGAAAGCCTAAACCTCGGTGAAGGCTAGAAAACTGAGCACTCAATTGGAAAATTTCAGCAAGTACTTGAAGCCTCAAAGCAAGAATGCAAACACGAAAAGATCTACATCCGAACCATCGGAGGAATCTTCGGAAGAGAAACACTTTCAGTGAGAGACATTCTCAATCAAGAGACCAAGTCCTCGATATAATCGAAAGACCAAAATTTCAAATCTGACAGCAACCTGAACCCCACTTGCCTAAGGGTAAAGGTTACCTAAATCCGAGTCAACAAAGATTCAGACCAGCTGCACAAAAGCTAAAGCAAACGAACAAAAGACCTGAACCAAAGAAAAATTCAAAAGCTCATGTTCATGCTAAGGCTAGCACTCATACACAGGAAACTGCTAAGGCACCCAGAGTAGTAAATGTGTATGTAGATGTTTATGGAAGACAGATCAGCCACTCTAAAGTGATTAGAGTTGTCGAGATTTGGATTCCGAAAGGTACAAACTAACCTTGTAGGACCCTACACAAATTGGGTACCTAAAAATTGATCTGCTTTTTTGGGGAGGAAAACAAGGGGCACTTGGTGATTCAAGATCACATAAGATCTTGATGAGTAGAGATGAAAAAGCCCCTGATGTATGGTATCTTGACAGTGGATGCTCAAGACATATGACAGGATTCAAGAAGATACTCAGTGACTATGTTGAACAAAGAGGCCCTTAGATCACTTTTGGAGATAACTCCAAGGGACAGACTCAAGGATATGGAACTTTGGAAATAGACTCAGTTCATATCCATGGTGTTTCATATGTATCTGGATTGAAACATAACTTGCTTTCAATAAGCCAATTTTGTGATAAAGGTTTTAATGTTGAGTTCTCTAAGAACTTATGTTATGTGAAAGATAATACATCACAGAAAATATTACTAACTGGTACTAGAAAAGGAAATGTGTATCATGCTGATTGGAGTTCAACTCCTAAAGATACATGTTTGGTTGCTAAAAGTTCCACAGATACCAGTTGGTTATGGCATAAAAGAATGAATCACCTGAATTTCAAAACTCTGAATAAACTTACAAGATTAGCTCTTGTAAGAGGGTTGCCTAATGAAGTGTTCAGTAAGGAACATATTTGTGATGCGTGCCAAAAAGGAAAACAAATTAGAGCATCATTTAAAAGCAAAGTAGATGTTTCTACTGAAAGAATACTTCAGTTGTTGCATATGGATCTTTTTGGTCCAATAACTCCAGTGAGCACCAATGGCAGGAAATACAAACTAGTAGTAGTTGATGACTACTCAAGATATACATGGGTCATATTCTTACTCAGTAAGAAAGAGACTCAGATAAAGCTGCCAGAATTACTGAAAAGGCTCAGTATTGAGAAAAATCTGAGTTTGGTCAAAATTAGATCTGACAAGGGAACTGAATTAATAAATCATATTATATCTGATTATTGTGCAGCAAATGGAATTTCTCATGAAACATCAGCTGCAAGGACACCTCAACAAAATGGTGTTGCTGAAAGAAGGAACAGGACTCTGAAAGAAGCTGCAAGGACAATGATAGCTGAAGCTGTCAACACTGCATGATATTCTCAGAACAGATCCATGCTGACCAAGAGTCAAGGCAAAACACCCTATGAGCTTTGGAATGAAAGGAAGCCTCTTGTTTCTTTCTTTCGTGTGTTTGGTTGCAAGTGTTTCATACACAATAATGTTAAAGATCAATTGAAAACATTTGATAGCAAAGCTGATGAAGGAATATTCTTACGGTATTCTGAAATCAGTAAAGCTTTCAGAGTTTACAACTGTAGGACTCTTATTGTGGAGGAAACACCTCATGTTGTTTTTGATGAATCTACTTGTGTTCAGAAGAAACAGGAACATGATGCAGAAGAACTGACCAAGAGGATCACCAGATTAAGCCTGAAAAAGAATGACAAATCATCCACTGAACCTGAAAAGAAGAAGTCAGTCACATTCTATGATTGGAGTGGCTCAGACTCAGATAAAGAAGTTCAGGATGAAACTCAGGATGGTGAGACTCAGGATGGAAAGTCTTCACTGAAGGAAAACCAACACACTGAAGCTGACCAATCTGAACAGACACCAGTTCAGACTCAGGTATGTGATGCCAATGAAAATGTGGTCACAACTTAGGCAAATTCTGAATCTATCAACCAAAGGGGAACAAATGTCTCGACAATGTTACGAATAGATTTTCCCGAGGAAGATGATTCCCTTTCTCCTTTTCTCATTGTTCCTCGAGTTTCTTGAATTAATCGAACCTAACATTTTAAATGTTGAGGATACTATTGAAGGGGGAACATCTAGAAGAAGATGGTTAGATAGTCATCCCGCAAGTCGATTGTGGGTGATCCGATGAAGGTGTCAAAACAAGAAGGTTCCATGGTGAGAGTGCACTATTCTCGGCCGCTTCCTATCGGAGAAAGAGCCTCTTGAGATTGGTGAAGCTCTACAAGATTCTCATTGGATTCTTGCTATGCAAGATGAAATTTGAATCAATTCTCAAGAAAGGAAGTATGGGAGCTAGTGGATAGACACGAAAGTGCACAATGTCATTGGAACCAAGTGGGTATTTAAGAATAAAAGAGATGAAAACAACAACATTGTAAGAAACAAGGCAAGGCTAGTTGCACAAGGTTATTCCCAAGAAGAAGGTTTGGATTATGATGAAACCTTTGCACCGGTTCTGCAAAGACTAGAAGCCATCAAATTGTTTCTTGCATATCTTTGCCCACATGAAGTTCACATCTCTATCAAATGGATGTGAAAAGTGCATTTCTGAACGGTGTGCTTAAAGAAGAGGTTTATGTAGAACAACCTCCTGGTTTCAAACAGAATGACCAAGTTTACAGGCTCAGAAAAGCCTTGTATGGTCTTAAGCAAGCACCCAGAGCATGGTATGATACTCTTTCTTAGTTTCTTACTGACCATGGTTTTGTCAAAGGAATCTGTTGATAGAACTCGTTCGGGATAGAAGATGGGGAAGATATCTTCTTGGGTTCGAATATATGTTGATGACATCATTTTTGGATCTCCAAACCATCAGCTGTGTGAAAAGTTTTCAACACTGATGAAAGGCAAGTTTGAGATGTCAATGATGGGGGAGATGAATTTCTTTCTAGGTCTTCAAGTGAAACAATCAAAGGAAGGAATATTCATCAACCAGGCAAAGTACACCAGAGATCTGATTGCCAAATATGGTGTACAGAATTGTAATGCAGTTAGGATTCCTATGAATACTAACTAGAAGATGGATCCCGATTACTCAAGGCAAATCGGTGAGTCATCTCTGATTATAGAGGAATCATTGGATCATTGCTCTATCTCACAGCAAGTAGGCCGGATATAACATTTGCTGTTGGGATATGTGCAAGATACCAAGCTAATCCTAAGGCTAGTCACATGGAGGCTGCCAAAAAGATACTGAAGTATCTTAAGGGCACAGTGAATAGAGGATTATGGTATCCAGCTGATGATAACCTTGAATTAACTGGTTACTCAGATGCTGACTATGGAGGTTGCAGAATTGACAGGAAGTCCACTACAGGAACTTGTCAATTTCTTGGAAGCAAGCTGATATCTTGGTTTTAAAAAAAATGACCTCAAGAGCAACCAAGATCTAAAAATTTGAATACATGGTCTGCGAGAAGTTGTTGTGTGCTCGATTCTTTGGCTCAGACAACAATTAAGGGATTATAAAGTTGTAACCAATGAAGTACCAATATTTTGTGACAATAATAGTGCCATTGCTATTTCACAAAATCAGGTATTGCACACCAGATGCAAGCATGTGGATATCAGACATCACTTCATCAGAGATCATGTCGAGAAAAAGGACATCGATGGATGGAAAATTCATAATGATAAGCGAGCCGATATCTTGACTAAACCTTTGGTCAATCAAGATTTCAGAACTATAAGTTGAATTAGGGATGTTGGATCCGGTGTATAGAGTAAAATCAAAAATTGAAGATTTTCGGATGCATGAAGTTTTCTCGAATTCTCTTGAGAAACTTCGGGATAAAATTGAAAATCTTGAATCGAGTCTCGAAAAACTCGATTTCTTGAAGGTCGATTACTTTCGATAGCATCTTGAACCCATTCAATTACTCGATATCATCTTGACATTTTTATCAAGGTCAATACTCAGTAAGACTGATAAAAGGGAAATTAGTCTGAAGAAGTAATGACTCATGCGACTCATTTATTGCTTAAGTGAAACTCAGTAATCATTCGCAATAAATACAAAACACCTGAGGAATGTTTTTGGGCGGGATCTTTGAAATTTCTAAAAGGTCAACAGTCATTAAATGCTCTGTTACATTTAATCACCAATGAAGTTAAAATGGCGGCTTACTTTTCGGGGATCGACCTTTCGCATACCCGATTAATCGTGGATTAATCTTAACCGTTGCTTTTCACCAAACCAGTACGACTTCCCACGATCTCGAGCTATTTAATCTATTGAAAGTCATTCAAGCCAAATTTTATTGAAACCCTTCGTTCCCAAAAACCCTCTGCAAATAAATCCCTTTTACCCAGAAAAACTTCATCGCTCAAAACCCTAAATCTTCAAATCTCAAATGGCTCCTACCGTGTTCGAAAAATTAGCCGAGACAAATAAGCCATGGTATGAGTACGTGGTTTCTTTGGAGAGTACCACCAATGCCAAGCACGAAGAAGAGGCGTTCCATTTAATCTGACTGGCGAAACTGACAAACCTCGTCGCAAATCGACCAGAGGCAGAGTATACTCCCGAGGTAATAGAGTTTGTCACTAATTTGGAAATAAATGAGGATGATTGTATAGAGTCAAAGATTTTTGTTTCTCATCTTGAACAATCGATGAAGTATGTGGATTTTGTTCGAGAGCTCTACATTGTCCCTAAGAACTTAAACGACGTATTTGAGTTGTGCGATAGGGGAGATGACCCCTCATTGTATATGTTGGGACGGGAGCAAGAGTATCTTGATGGGATTGTTGAGAATCCTATTAAGTTTGAGGCAACTCTGCACAAACGGCATCTGAAGCCGAAGTACAGAGTATTGATGGATATTGTTGGAAAGTGCATCATGAGTCGATCTGGAAGCTTCGGGCAGATCAGCACTCCCAAACTCCGACTAATGGCGGCAATTGAGGACTCACCCACCAAGGAATTCAACTGGTTGAAATATCTAATCAAGGTGGTGAGTGAGCAAGCCAAGGTCATAAAAAGGGAGGAGGATGGGGCAATATCTATCAAAGGCAGAATCCTCCACGCCACCAAAATAGCCTTTATTTTGGAGATGTGCCGAGTGGGGGAGGATATCTTCATCAAATCTACTCCATTCCCTAAGTCCAAAATAATGTTCAAACCCATTGTTGCAAAGAGGACAATCAAGGGAAAGAAAGAGAAGAAAGTGGAATCACCAATTGCGGTTTCTTTGAAGAAAAGCCAACAAACCGGGGGGGGTTTTGTTGGATGCCAAGAAGGAGCAGGGTGAGAAATTGAAGAAGCGAAAACCCTTGCTCCAAAGCGCAAAAAGGATGGTGGTTCTCACTGATGATGATGAGGAAAGTGAGACTGAGGAGATTCAGCCTGAGAGCCAAATCGCCGAAAATCGCCCTTACTTGTATTGGCTCAAAAGCTATCTCAAAGGCACAGGATCAAACTGAGGAGCAAGTCTTCTCACGAGGTTCTTGAGACATCACTCGATTCGATAAGTTTTCTCGAGAAATATTCCAAGGACCTCGGACCTCGGACCTCGGAAAAATCTGATTCCTTCTCGAGGAAGTCTTTTCGGACCCCGCGAAGATGCTCAATTCTGCTGAGGAAGTGCTCGCTTTCGATTCTCAGAGCAAACTAAAATTCCCATCGAGGAGGAGCCACTCGGACCTCGGAACCAAGTTAGATTCAAAGCCGAGGAACGCCTGCCCAAACCTCGAGTTTCTTGAGCCTCGGGAGGCCGATGAATTTTGATGAGCTCTGAATGAGCTCTTAGTCGACCTTTCAGAGAGTTTCCAATCGAACACGAGAGCCCCGATGCTCAAGAAAGGTGAAGTTTGAAGAGACCGAATGGCGGCTAAGGGGGGAACAGTTCATTCTTGATCAAGCTACCACGAAATGAGCTCATTCATTGACCTCAAGACATCTTCTTGATTTGAGGTCAACGGTCTACATCCTCAACCAAGACTCTTCCCGAGATGTTAACATTGCTTCATTCGTGAGGCGGCAAGACCGGTGGAACGAGGAGACAACTTTTCTCATCAATTCTCGGGGTTCAGAAAACCAAGCTCGGGATGAAAATTTCGATTTTGATGAACTGGTGAAGAGGAAGGTTGCTGAGAGGAAAACTACTGAAGTTGGTGCCCCGAGCTCCAAAGACAAATCTCAGGATGGGGACCAACAAGGGGATGATGAGAGTCAATCTCAGAAGGAGAAAGACTCAATCGATCTTGTCGATCAGTCATTGTCGAACATCCTCGGACTAAAGTTAGCCTTCGTGTAACTTTTGGCACTATTGATAATTATGCCAGATTAATGGGTTCCTACCTTTAAATCAGAATGTCCGATATGCAGACCGAGGCTCGTGGACACCCAAGTTCGTGGTGAATCCTGACTCAGATCGAGTCTCAAGTCCCAAATTCAAATCAAGCTCGTGTTCGACCGAGACTCGGGATGAACAACTAACTCAGGAGGCGCAGCCGATCAGATATACTCCTGAGATTGATCTCACCCCACTGATGGTGAAGCTAGAGAAGGTTAAGCCGATCCTGACCAAAGTTGCTCAGATCGAGGAGGCATTGGCCAACCAAGCTCAGAAGATTGATAATTTGAGTTCTTCTTCGGCCACTCGGTGCGTGATTCAGATTCTCCGACGCAATGTCGACCTCCATGGAAGGAAAGTTAGAAGCAAAGATGGAGGGGTCAAGGCCGATCTTAATGCAGAAATGACAAAAAGCATCGAGAGCGTATACAAAATTCTAGAAGCAAAGTTGGTTGAGAAGAATGAGATCTTGGGTGAAGAACGTTGTTGAGGAAATGAGCTCAATGTCATGGCCAAGATGACAGATATGTTCAAGGAAGCTCTCTCAAGCCAATTTGCTCATCTGTCTGAAGAATTCTCTCAACGAAGAACCACCTCGTAAGGCTCGAGGAAGAGCAAGATCGATGGCGGGGAGGTGCGAAGTGTCAAGAAAAAACAATACCATATGGACACAAAGACTTTGGAAAGCCTGCCAGAGTATGGTTCCAAGAAGGGGGAAAGACCTGGAGCTGATCTCAGGGTTTTATTGGAACATACTCTGAAGGGCAAGGTTGTAAAGGAAGTTGAGAAGAAGATCATTGCCGAAGCCATGAAGGAGATAGAAGCCACTGAGAAGCTTAAGTTCAAGGAGGTGGAGAAGTCAGTCTACACTCAGGTTTCAGAGGAAACAATACAGGAAGTTGCTATGGAGAAACTGAGTGGTAGAGGAAGGATTGGGACAAGCCTAGCTGGTGCTGAATTGCCCTTCAAGAGAAAGGCTATGGCGATGGAAGAGCCTGAGGGCAAAAGAGCAAAGGCTTCTAAGCCAGTTCAGAGGAAATTGATACTGGGTATTGAAGTATCTGAGGTCGAGCCCAAGAAGAAAGTCTTCAATACCAGAAGCGCTCTGAAAACACTCCAGATTGAACAAGCGAAGAAAACTGTTGCTTCTGTTTCTGGTGTACCAGTGATCAGAAAGAAGGTTGAAGAAGAGAAGAACAGAAGGAGTGGGTTCAAAAAGTTCGCAAGCAAGAGGAGAGGGAACACTAAAGCACAGAAATGGCCGCACGTTGACAAATGGATGCCAGTCCATCTCAACGATGCATGGGAAGAAATCAAGAGAACCTTCTGGTTCTACTATGATGTGCTCAGAGAATGGAGAGGGGAGAGCTCAGATCCGAATGAGGCTTTCATTGACTATCTCCTGACCTTCTATCCAAAATATCTTCAAGGATGGATAAATCTTGCGGATGAAGGAAAGGTGCAGATAACCGCCCCTGGTCCATATGTGTACCCTCCTCCCAGGCTGTAGAATGGCTGTGTGAATGAGAAAGCCATTGCTCAATAAATATCTCAGTACGCCATTCAGTTGGGTCTGACAGGGAACAATCCTGATATCATCAAAGAGAGAGATGCACTGAAAATAAGATATTACAGAATGTTCAACCTTGAAGTCCCTGCTGATGAGGTAGAAGAGCCGAACTGAAGAGCCGAGCTGAAGAGCAGAAGAAGACAGAAGATGAAGACTCAGAAGATTCTTGTAATCCTTTATCTTTTTTTTGTCTTTTTGATTTTGTTTGATAAGATTCATTATAACTTGTAACAGTCTACCTATCATCAATGAAAACTTATCATTTATGCTCAAAAGATAATATCTCATTATCTTATTTACATGTCTTTTAATTTTGATATGCCTGAATGATTGTCTCTGAGATTAATTGATTGAGAAATTAAGTATTTGGTGATGAATCATTTGAGAGATTCATTACTGAAGAAATTGTTGTGAGAATCTCTGTATAGAAATTGTTGGGAGATTAATTGTTAAGAGACTCATTATTTATGGGGTAAATTGTTGAAAATAAAACCAATCTTGTAATAGAGTAAACTGAAACCTGAGTATAGGTTAAGTATGTGTGTAACAAGATAGGTTTTGGCATCATCAAAAAGGAGGAAATTATTGGGAGATGAATTTAATAAAGATATGATTTTGATTAGATCCCAAAACCCCTGAGTATGACATGTTCAGAATAATCTTGATAGTTGAGTCAGGATTCAGTTTTAGAGTATTCAGGATGTTATCTGCAAAATGTATAGTCAGCAGATATAGATCAGGTTAGGATCTGAAGATTCTGAAGAACTCAGTAAGTTTCTGAAGAAACCGAAGTTTCAGTATGAAACTGAAGTTTCTGAAGTTTCAGAAGTTTCAGTATGAAACGAAGAAACTGAAGTCTCAGTGAGAAACTGAGATACTGAAGACTCAGTATGAAACTGAGATACTGAAGACTCAGTATGAAACTGAGATACTAAAGACTCAGTATGAAACTGAAGAACTGAAGACTCAGCATGAAGACTCAGTATATCAGTCAGTACATCTGTAAAGACTCAGAAGACCCTGAAGACTCAAAAGACTCTGAAGACACAGAAGACAGAAGACTGAAGAACTGAAGATCAAGAAAACTGAAGGCACAGTAACTACTGAAGAGTCAGTAATGTACTGAACGCTCAGTATAAACCTGAATGTACCGAGGCACTGAACATATCTATCTGAAGGATGCAATGCTGAGAAGATCGCGATTCCTTAGAAAAATAGATATTTGCCAAGACATTCAAATGCAGACAAAAGGAACTAAGACAAAGTGTTGTTAAGGTTATATCACTCAGAGATTGTAACCAAAAGAGCCGTTGAGTTGTCTACCTTTAACTGGAGACAAAAGTCAAAAAGAGGAAGACAGCACTATACCATACTGACACTGACAGTGACAGGTCGCTGAAAAAGATGTCAGAAGTACTAAGTTCCAGACTGCAAAAAGTGAAGACCGGCTACATGAAAGGCTATTGCCTAAAACGTGTTAGGGAGTGTCAAACCCTAAATATAGTCGTTTCTCACACACCATAAGAGGAAACTTACGAAGCTATCTCTCCAACGGATAGTTTTTCAAGAGTGACCTTGGTGTATGCCTATAAATACTTGTGACCTTCTACATTGAAAGGTTACGGGAAATTTGTAAGCAACTCAAGAGCTCAAACTTATTATTGCAAGTTGAAGCACTCGAAAAACTGCGAATTTCCCAAGTGCTTTATATCGAAGAGAGCTCATTCCACTAAGCCAAGGTTGATAAGATATATCCAAAGCTTAGTCGAGATATCCTAGCCTTTGCATTGTACTTTATTGTAAAGGATATCTCATCCTAGTTGGAAACCAACCAAGAAACCCCCAAATCCTTTGTAAGGTAGTTTGAGTGTGATTGTTGGTGAGATTGGAGTTGTAAAGAGTGACTAAACTACATTGAGGTAGTCAGAAAGCTCTAGAGGAGAAGTTAGTAAGCTACATGTGGTAGTCTGAAAGCTTGTGTGAGTTGAGTAAGTAAACTTTAGAGGTAGTCACAAATCTCAAGGTCGGGTTGAGTAAGTAAACTGCAGAGGTAGTCGAAAAACTTCGTAATTTGAAGTTGAGTAAGTAAACCTACGAGGTAGTCGAAAAGCTCAAGGAAGTGATTAGTGAATTTCTCCGAAAAGATCGGGGAGAGTGGACGTAGGAGCTTGAGTCTCTCGAACCACTATAATCTCTTGTGTTCTTTGCTTTTCTGTTTTTGCTTTGACGATCTGTTGCATTACTTTGTCTTGAAAGCATATTTTCACTGATATTTCAGTTGGAATCAATCCACTGAAAGTTGCATATAAATTGAATCATAGCCTAATCACTATTCCATTAAAGGAAGGTTTTCAGCAAAAGCTTAAAACGAGTATAAACTAAGAGCCAACCATTACGCACATCTGAGTAGCTTGAACATATAGTTACCAAACTGAACTTACTCTTCTGAGGGTTCAGTAAGTTAGTTATTTGATCCAAGCAACTCAGGATCTCTGAAAACTCAGGACTCAGTTGAGATTATCTGAGGTATCTGAAAGCAGCTCAGGATCACTGTCTCAGATAGACTTTGACTCAGAGCGATTTGTTCTTCTCATGACCAAATCATCAGGACAACCTGACCCAAGCTGACCTCTAAGTTTTAAAAACACTGAACACTTGTATTCGCCCCCATACACGTGTAAGACTCGTTTGCACTGGGACCAACACAAAATCTCTATCATTCTGTCAGATAAGTTGCAACAGAATTATGAATGGAACGAGAAAGGAGCGAAGATTTATCAAGCAAAGCACAAGGCCATATTGGGCAAAGATGAGTCCCTACCTGGACAAGCTGATGAGGATCCGACTCCTTATGTGCCCAAACCCAAGGGAGAAAAGAAAGGAAAAGATAAGGCAACTGCATCGTCTGAAGTGCAGGAAAAGGCCATTCAAGAGAAGAGGATGAAGAGGAAGGATCTGGCCAAGAAACCAGACGCTCAGCGGAAACGTCAGAAGAGAGTCTCATCTCCTCTGAAAACTGCTCCAAGTTCTGCCCAGCAAGCCAGCAGAACAGAGGATCTGATGCAAGAAAGATCAGACGAAGAGATAGCAGTCCGCTCTGAGCCAACTATCAGAGAAGTACGGGAAGAACAGATGATCGCAGCAGAAGGAGAGAAATCTGTCAGAAGGACAGAAGTGGTGCAATCTGAGGAAGAATCACCATCTGATTCTCTGCCTCTAACCAAGATCTTCCAGAGAGCAAGATCGCCAACGCCCACTGTAGGTCCCGAACGGGTTTTGTGAGGGCAGAAGTCTAGAGGGGAGGGGTGAATAGACTTCTGAAAACTTTTTGTGCAGATCAGGTGTGATGGCAGTTAGCCTGATCAGAGTGCGAGTGAATCAGTTTGGGCTGATAACCAACTTACTAATCGCCAGAAGGCAGATCAGTTCGGTAACTATCAGTTTAACTGATGTGTGCGGAAGCTTAAGTTTTACCCGTGAAAAACCAGTTTTTATAAATCAGATTCCAAAGTTAGTCTTTTAACCAGTTGACTGAAGTGTCAAGCTTGATCAGATCAGAAGCTTGGTGCTAGCTGATCTCAACTTAGAATATGTATGCGCTTTAAAGGTTGTGCAATTGTGTAGACAGTTAATCAAAGCGGTAAAGGCACACAAGATTTATAGTGGTTCGGACAAACCAGTCCTACGTCCACTCTTCCCTATCACAAGGGGCACCAACTTAACCAACTGGACTTAGTTTTATGTGTTAGTCCAACACAGTACACCGACAGATATTTAAGGAGTTCTCACTCAACCGATCCCAGAAATCAGAACTAGAAACCCTAGTCTGAAATCTTGCTAAACAACTTAACCTAACTTTGGGTTTTGGATAAGATTGTTTTGGTTCCAACTATGAAATCTTTTCTAGTGTTTAAGGTAGCCTATCAGCTAGATGAAAAGATTTCTATGCTAAGAACTTATGGGATGAACACTTAATAAAATAATCTTCTTGATCGTGTTCTTCGTGCGGAAATCTGATAATTGCTTGAGCTTCTTGATTGTTCAGTGTTTCCGTGTATTCACTCTGAAGTGTGATCCCATATTTATAGACCTTGAAATCAAAGAGCCGTTGGAGAGCAATTTGAATTTCCGGCTATATTTGGTAGGTTTGCAGATTGATGTGACGTCTTTAGGAAACCATATGGCCGAAAAGCGTGAACTTGTATTTTATAGCCGTTAGAGAAAGATCAAATCCCGTAATTGCCGGGCCGGATCATACGTGTCTAGTTCTTATTGGTTGACAGCGCACTTTTCGGTGTTGTTCTTCCAACTAAAGTTGACATTCTTCTTGTTCAGATCATAGACGTATGACTTAGGTGAAACATCAGTTTTCCGGTGAAATGACTTTGATCGATCGAATCGATTAGTCTACGATGGAGTCTTCGGTGCCGGTTGACTTAGCTTCAACTAGCGGACTCGGTGATGTAGGTCTTCGTCCGATCTTCCTCGAAGTCATCCGATCTTCAAGTATTCTCGAGTTTGAGCTTTATGACTTCAAATGAGATATCGACTAGATCGGATCGATCGATCTTCGTTCTTCTCTAGCATTCGGCCTCATCGGATATCATCTGTTCTTTGGATCTTGAGATCTGACTTATACATATTGAGGTTCCCCCTCAATATGTGACCTATCTATTACATCAGTTGTTCTATATAGTAATTATCAACTGGTATTCTATAAACGGTAATATAAACATCAGTCAGCTAACAGGTCTGACTGGTCCTAATACATGTGTTTTTGGAACTTTTATCAAAACTATAAATTTCCCAACAATTTCCCCTTTTTAATAAAACCAAAACACTGAAAACCAAACACAGTTGATAAATATAGAACGAAGAAAGAGCACATAATCGAAAGATAATGAGATTTTGTCTTAGGATCAGAAAATAAACTTTTCTCATTAGATATGTTGATTACATGTTACATCAGAAAAGTTTGAATTTAAAAGCAGCTGATCCTGAGAAGTCTTCTGATTCTTCACTCTTTAGGCTTGTATCCTTCTGGCATCTCTCTTTGATCTTGAGGTACGTTGAAAATCTGATATAGTTTCCATTTGACATCATTGGTCTGCTGAGGATCAGTTATGTGCGTTTTGCTCAGGATGTCAAAATAGAATCTCTGAAATGCCACCATCAAATGAGCCATCTGCCTTCTTCGAGTAATCCAACAGATCATACTCTTGGCGAGATATTTTTACATTGATAAGTTTGGCCTCATTTTCCAGATACTTCAGAAAATCTGGATATTTATTTTCTAACCAGTTGAGGAATTCATCATCTGGAGATTCTTCTCGTGGAACAAGATCAAGAACAAAAGCATCCAGAAGCCATTCACTTCTGATCTTATTCCATTCCTCAAACCTCTTAGCATGTGCAGCAGTTTTTGGAATGATCTCATCAACTCTTGCTGGCAGCTGAGGTTCTGGTACAGATTTTCCAGCCTTTCCTTTCTTCGCTCTCGATCTGAATCTTTTCTTCAGATTTTCTGCCTCTGTCAATTTATCTGCCCTTCTTTCTTCTTTTCGCTTTTTTGGTCTCTTGACAATCTGCTCTTTGGATTTTCTCGGCCCCGTTCCTTATCGGCTCCAGATCTCGCTAGTTGTGCTTCTTGTGACTATTTTAGTCCGAGTGGTTGGTACAGTTGTGATGTCCCAAAGCACCCATGTTTTGCCTTTTCTTGCCTTTGACTTTTCCATCTTTTCGTGAGACTTCGTTAGCAAAAGAGATCCGGATGGTCTAGTCTTTGTCCATAAACTTCAAATCGTCAATTAGGTCTTCATTGTTCTAATCATGTCGGTTGGTTTCTCACTCCGTCCTTCCCCTTTTGGTTTGATCAAAAAAAGAGTCATGAGAGTGGAAGTTAGGGATCCAAAATCGACCGATATTGCCTGTTGAGATCTGCAAATGATAAACACAGAACTTGAGCGGTTAGATGTTGAACCTTCGAGATCGGCTTCGATCTTGGCCAGATTCCATGGCGAGAGAGTGTAAAAATAAGTTTGTCAAGTTTCTCTTCTGTCAATTCGAGCTTTTCGGTGAGCATCGAAAAAAAACTTGTTGTTGATCCACCTTGAATCGACTTGTCATCAACGGATTTTATAAGTTCGGCAGGAACCGGGTGGTCACGATTTGGGAGAACCGATCTTTGATTGCCTCAATCTGGGAAATAACCAATTCCTTTGATCTGTTATTTCTTTGAGGCCAATCGCCTCGATCGACTATCACTCCCTCAACTTCTTCTTTCGGAGATCTTTGAGACAAGATCGATCTCCGAAGTTGATTAAGCGTGATGTGAGATGTTGGAATGTTTTGCGTCACGGATCTCTTTTCGATTGTTTGCGCCTCCTCCGTGGTTGGTCATGAACTGCAACACCGGTTCCACTATCATCGGCGACTCTGCATCCTTCATTGTAGCATCTCGCTTGAGAGCTTCTTGGCGATCTCCTGTTCGCCTTGATCGATTAACCCCACTTCGCGTGGATCGAGCTTTGATAGATTCATGTAGTTATCATTTCGGTGGTGATCTACTTTAGCGATTTCCTCATATCAAAATCAAAATCGCAAAACTCATCAAAGACCGCCCATCATTCAATAATCATTATAAAATCCGAGAAGCTTTTTTAATCGAGATCTCTCGGTGAGGATCTCCATAACTTCTTCTCTAATAGCGGGATGGGCTACCGGGTTACGGATACATCTCATCAATTTCTCGTTCGATTTGCATTACGACCATTTTCCCCCGTGATGGTCTTTGATGATCTAGACTCGAGAATTGTGCATCCCGGTTCCGGTTGATGAGATGTGGAGGGTTCGGTGGTGCTTGAGTAGGTGGAAGTTATGCGATTGGCTCGACTGCGAGAGGTTCTCACAGGAGGCAGTCTTTGGTTCCCACAATAGGTAAGCTTTCTGGTTCGCGAACTGATGTAGTTTCAGGTTCGCGGGCAGGTGGGAGTGAAGGAGAAACATGCTCAGCAGCTAGTAGTCTGAGCGGTGAATCAACTCGAGTTGGAGGAGAAGAAGATCGTTCGTCTCGTGCTTCTTCCTCAGAATGTTCTGGCGAGCTCTCGGCTGAGAAGCTGCTGTCGATTTTTTCACTGATTTTTGTGGCGATCAGGCGATCTGGCGCTCCTTCTTCATCTGACTCATCTTCTAGAAACAGATTCATGGAGGCCTGCTTCGCCTTCTTCGGCCTCTTCTCCTGGGCCTTCACCAGTTTTCTTTTCTTTTTCTGGGGGGCATCTGGTGTAGACGTGGTTGCTTTCTTGCTCTTTCCCTTCTTCGCCTTTGGGGGGGTGGGCCGCATATCATCATCTGGTGGTCCAAATATGGTTGAAGTGGTGGAGAGGAAAGCCTTGTAGGACTTCAGTCCATTCTGGTCCCATTTGGCATTTGGCATTTTGTCCTTTAAGATAACCGCAACCTTGTTGAGATTGCGATCCTCTTCTTCTAGATAGACCCTGCCTCCATTCATCAATTCCAAATTTCTCATGTTCTTGGAGTAGAATGGCCTTTAGGAACCCATGCCAATTGATGTTCTTGGCTTCATCAATTATTATGACCATCTTTATCTGTTTTTTTGACGGATGTAAGAGCATCCGGGCTGAAACCTTGAATACCATGATTGTTTTTGACAATATGTCAAACAACGATCGGTATTTCCTCTTGAGCATTAGTCCGACAAAACCTGGGATCCGATGTTTGTCGACCTCTCTGAAGAGTTCATTTCGATCGGCTCATCCTCATTCTCCCTCAGTCTTGCGCAGCGCGAGATTAAATCCTTTTGGCAAAATTTGAGCAGATGAGTTATGTCGCGTTAAATCGATCGATATCTTCTCCGTTGGTTGACAAAAGTAGTTCTTCTCCGAGGCGTCCGTATCCACTCTTAAATTCCTTAGGAATTGAGTGCTTCATCTTTGCATCATTTGGATTGCGTTGAAGCGTATAATATTTCTCAAGACCTCCTTTCTTGAAATTTGCTCCACTTCCATTGATTAGGATCCCGAGTAATGTCAAATCGCACGAACTTGTCGTCGACAATCTTTAATGCCGTTCATATAATTGCACATTATTTTACCCATACCGTGAGTGGCCATCTACAAATAAGATAGACTCGATTAAGATTGTGCATAAACATAGAGATATGATATATTGATTATCGGACCTATACATAGGCCTAGTAATCGATAAACACATCGAAACCAAGAAACAATAAAGCATAACACGAGGATACCATCGATTGGCAAAATCTTTAAGATCAATGGATTTTAAGGAAAAAAGGACTCATCAAATAATCGAAATTACAGATTACATTTTTTCGGAAGATAATTTTGAAACTTAAGAAAAACAATTTGAATCGCAGAGAAGTCTGGAGAGTTTTAAAAAAAACGCATAAGTTTGTGAATTGGAAAACTCGGTAGGGTTTTTGATGAACCTTATAAAGATGAGGAGGGAAAAAGACAAGATTTGGAAGATCAACCGTTTGAAAAGATTAAACGATCCAGTTAAGCGGTTTTGATCGAATGGTTGGGAAAAACACGTCTGAAAAACCTTTTGGATTTAAAAGCTCATTTTGTAGCAATTAATCAGGTACCCCCCGTTCCGCATTAAATGATTTGCGGGGAATCGTCCACACGTAATGCGTCTGATGAAGGCAAATAAAAATAGATAAGGTCCGATAAATAAGCAAATAACAAGGGAAAAGAAAAGCGTATCTGGTTGGCTGATATAGTGATCAGTCAATACCACTTGTTGATCTTAGTTTTCTGCCTAAGCCTTATAATTTCCCAAACCGTTCTTTTCAACCGATCTGTTTCATTTTAAATCGATTTCCCTTCGATCCTCCTCGATCGGTTGAAGTTCCCCTTCAACCGATATTTACCTTTTCTCATAGTGATATATCTAATTTGTTGAGGTTTCAAGTTCAACTGATCTTCCTTATCTGATCAGTTTCGTATGTAATCAGATTTTGGTTGACCTAATCTGATTCTTCTCAGATCAAGCCAATTCTTGGGATAAGTGTTACCGCCAAAACTTAGTCTAGAATAGTAGTCTCTATTCCCTAAGTTGGCGTGATTTGACATGCGTAATTATCGTCTGTATATCTCGATATGTCAATCCGTAGAAAATTTATCCAATTATCGATCGGCGTGATTCCTACATCATTTGTCCTTGTGATGCAAATTTCTCTAATAGGCTTTTTGAAATCAAATTTGCATTTGCACCCTTGCTTCGCCTCTATAAATTGGACCAATGTTTTACACAACATAACCCATTCACCATACTTATCTTCTTTGTAAAATCATGCATTACGGTGAACCCTTATTTCGGTTGAAACTTCCCAAAACACCTTTACCCCTTTTTCAATGATTTGACTTCTCAAATCAACCCCAATATGTCCCTTTATCGCTGTTTTCGTCATCATCAAAGATTTCACATACAATTGTTGCCAAGCTTCTCTACCACCACGGCGGATTCTGTTGTCATAATGGCCCGAAGACACTTCTCCTAACCGTATGCACCTTGTGTGTCTATCGAGATAATGGAACTAGCATCAACAGACTCGATCGATATAAAACATGAGTATGATATACGGTGCGGATCGGACAACAAAACGATCTTCAGTATATCAACTCTATTTTTTCATCGACACATGTGCCCATAAGGTCTTTGAACCAATTTCTTGGCACATGTGCTCCCTTTAACAAATTGGGAGAGTCCATTGACTTGGTCTAAGGGCTCTGGCTTAGAAATCCTATCAACGCCGCTCTCGCTCCACTGGTTTTAGCTTCAGCTAGCGGCTTTAGGATTACTTTAAAGCCTCTCTCACCCTTGTTAAGTGGGGGAAAATGAGAGCATCAGATTTAAAATCTCTCTCTCCCCTGCTCTTCTTGGGTTAGGATGAGGGTTTAGGGTTATAGGTTTAGGGTTTTTGGTTATGACTTATGTACTGACCTCCGGGTCCTTTGTACTTGTAACTTGTAATGTAATCTAACCTTCGGGTCTTTATCAATGAAAAGTTCTATTATTCCATTGTTGTGTAAATTCTCTGCTTTCTTATGCGATTGTAGGCTTTAATCTGTGAATCTTGCTTGTTGAATATCAGCTAAATCGACTTACAAAGATGTAAAATAACCCAACTGATTTAATCAGATATTCCTTTTAAATTGAGCGTTTCCTTTAATCTGATAAACCTTAAATCTGATCAGTTCCTTTAATCTGATAACTTGTAAATCTGATCGATTTCTCATATCAGTTCCTTGACTGATCTTCTGATCAGTTGAGATACCAAACTCAACTGATTCCTTTCAACCTGGTTAGTCTCTTAACCAGCTGGTTCTGGAGAACAATCCATCAATCATTTTAGGTGCTTTTTCTCCAAGATCCAGAAGCCCTAGCTCATTGCACAATTCTTTGAATCTGATCTCAGCTAGTGGCTTGGTTAGAATATCAGCTTTCTGTAAATCAGTGTGAATCTTTTCCATTCTGATATTCTTCTTTTCAACATGATCTCTTATAAAATGGTGTCTGACATCCACATGCTTGCATCTTGTATGTAGAACAGAGATTACGAGTGATTGCAATAAAGATTATTATCACACGAATATAGGTACATTCTTAGCTACAATGTTATAATCCCTCACCGCCGACTAAGCGGAAGCGGTTGGGGACAATGACTTCACTGCCATATATTACCTTGAAGAGTAGATGTCATAATCGATGTTTGCTTCTTTGAAAACCACGAGATCGGTTTTACTTCCTAAAATCGACATGTTCCCGAGGTTCACTTCCTGTCAATCTTGCAACCTCCATAATCAGAATCAGAATACCCACTAAGCTCTAGATTATCATCTGATGGGTAAAATAAACCAAGATTTACTGTCCCCTTCAGACACTTAAGAATCCGCTTAGCTGCTTCTAGGTGGCTTTGCATTGGATTTGCCTGAAATCTGGCACATACACCTACTGCAAAGGTGATATCTGGTCTGCTGGCAGTTAGGTATAGTAGAGATCCAATGAGAGCCCTATATTCTTTCTGATTTGTTTTATGACCATCCTTATCTGGATCCATCTTGAATCCAGTCATCATAGGAATTTTGGCTTCCTTGCAATTTTGAACTCCAAACTTAGCCAATAAATTCCTAGTGTACTTTGCTTGGCGATGAATATCCCTTCTGCACTTTGCTTCACCGGAGACCCGTAAAGTAATTCATCCGTCCCCACCATGGACATCTCGAACTTCCCTTGCATCGGTTCTTTGAATCTTTCACATAGACTCTTGTTGGGAGATCCAAGATGATGTCGCCCACGTGATCTGAACCATCGAATATCTTCTCCATCTTCTATTCTGAATAAGGTTCTGTCCACTGTTCTTTTAGTGAACCCACTGTCTATCAAGAACTGAGAGAGTGTATCATACCAAGCTCGAGGAGCTTGTTTCAGGCCATAAAGAGCTTTTCTTAAACGGTACACTTGGTTGCTCTTTTTTTGAAGCACGGAGGTTGTTAAACATAAACTTCCTATTTAGTACCCCGTTTAAAAATGCACTCTTCGTCCATCGATACACGATGAACCCTCTGTGGGAAGCATATGCGAAAAATTGACGAATGGCTTCTAAAGGCGAAGCCCGGTGCAAAGGTCTCATTATAATCAATTCCTTCTGATTGTGAATACCCCTTAGCAACAAGTCTTTCCTTATTTCTGGTGATGACATTTTTCTCGTCTCTCTTGTTCTTGAAAACCCACTTCGTGCCAATTACATCTTGATGATTTGGTCTGTCTACCAGTTCCCAAACTTGATTTCTCTCGAACTGTTCCAGCTCCTCCTGCATGGCTAGAATCCAGCTTGCGTCTTGTAGAGCTTCCTCTATTGTTGTTGGTTCTTTCATAGACAAATAACAGCAATACATGGCACTTTCACCAATCTGATGTCTAGTTTTAACTTTATCAGATGGGTCTCCGATGATCAGATCAGTTGGATGACTGGTTATCCAGGTCCTTCTGTTCTGATTTGCGTCGGTTTGGAGAACATCATCCATTTCTAATAAAGGTTCATTACTAGCGACTGGGAGTGGTGCAGAATTATGATCCACTTGATAAGAACATGTCTCAGCTAATGTTGGACTCATCATGTGTTGATGTCATTACCGTGGGAACTTCAGTGTTCCCCAAACGGGATGGTTCGGTTGATCTTTATCTCACCGTATGCAACTTCTTCATCGACAGTTTTTTTAGTCCCTTAGGATCTTAATGATCCGGTGAATCATTTAGATCCGGAATGTATCTTTATTACGGTTTCTGATTCTTTTTCCTTGATCGTTAGCTGATCCATTTTCTGAGCATCAGGTACTGGTTGATCAGGTACGTCTTGGTCTGAGGCAGATTTCTCTTGTTCAGAAAATGCTTCATCAAAGACTACATGGGGTGTTTCTTCCACAAGTAGGGTTCATCTGTTGTAAACCCTGAAAGCTTTGCTAGATGAGGAATATCCTAAGAATATACCCTCATCTGACTTGGCCTCAAAAGTCTTCAACTGACTCTTCCCATTGTTGTGTATGAAACACTTACACCCAAAAACATGGAAGTAAGAAACACGAGGTTTTACGCCTTTCCACGATTCATAAGGGTGTTTTGTAGTGAGCCTTAGTCGGAAGACATATGTTACGAGTATGGCATGCGATGTTGATTATTCGCTTGAAACGGCTTGGTATTGCATGTTCAAATAACATCGTCGCGGCGAACTTCTTTGAGAGTTCTGTTCCTCCGCTTCGCTACTCCATTTTGTTGTGGCGTCCTTGCGGTGATGTTTCATCTTTGTATACCAAACTTAGAGCAAAAATCGATTAATAAAAGAGTTCGAGAAATTCTATACCTTTATCGATCGATTTTTTACTACTACCGACACCCTTCTCATTTTGTAATCTTTTTAGCGGCTCGGGTATCTTCGTTTATCGTCTCATTCTTCTTATGTAAGAATATAACCCGTAAACTTGGAATAGTCATCCACGATTACGAGTATATTTGTGTCCGTTGAGACCGACCGTGTAATCGGGTCCAAATAGATCCATATGAAGTTTGCACTACTACTCTTTGGATGCCGGTCCGAATTCCCTTGAATGAAGCTTTGACTGTTTTTTTCCGACATCTGAAGACATGTCCGATCCTTTGAAAATACTTCATTCGAAGTCCTTCCACTAGTGACATCCTTGCTATCTTATTAAGAGTTTTAAAGTTCGGATGGCTCATTCTTTTGTGCGAGCCAACTACTACTTTTGGAACTCTTGACAATCGAGCATGCATTTCTTGGGCAACCTGTTCCAATCACCGTAGATCGTCCCTTTCCTTGAACCAGATTAGCAAAATCTGTTGAGTGGCTCGATTCTTGATAGTGCATTGGTCGATCGAGAACTCAACACTAAATCCGTTTGTCGCAGAATTATGAAACCGATAATAGGTTGTGCTTCAGACCTTCGACATCACGAGACTCGATTACTTGTACATCATCATTCTCTAAGGTTCCGAATCCTTTGGTATAACCAAAGTTATCATCACCGAAGAGTACACGCGGGCTTTTCGTTTCTATGTAAGAGCCGAGGAGATGTTTGCTTCGATCATGTGCCTTGAGCATCCACTATCGATGTACCGGATAGTTGCTTGCACACCTCCTTTGTTGGCGGACCCACGCGATCCTGCAGCCCAAATCAGGCTTTAGGTACCCCTTTTGGATTGGGTCCTGAGGGGTTAGGATTAGTTTTGGGGATCCATACAAACAGAGCACTTCTATTGTGATCGGTTAGATCGAAGGCTGATTTGTCTCCCCATATCTATCAACATAATCATACGTCTCTTTATATGCTTTCTGATTAGTATGATTATTAGTGTAAACCTTGGATGACTTAGAAGACTTGGGATTTATCTTTTATGTTTGTCTTTTTTTCATCGGTCAAGGGTTCGGTCTGTGACCCTAGATTTACGATTATAGGGGTAGGTACGATTTGCTACCATCAAAAGATTCATATCTTTTCGGCATAGGTGGTTTTGCGGTTTACATTCAAGCATGCTTATTAGGCAAATGACCTTGATTGGGTCTCGATTAGACTTCCCTTTACGGGTTGTCTTTTACGATTCGATCTGTTGATCAGGTTGAGGTCTCTTCAGAAGAACTGGGTTCTTCTGTTGATTCCTCGGCTGATGCTTTACCAGTTGGGGTCCATTTATGTTCCCCTTCTGGTTAGGCACCTGCCTTACCTGCTCAACCGGTCTTTTTCCCTTATTAGATACATGTTTGGCTTTTGGTGTATCTTTGTGTCGAAACTCGTCGATTACACCTTTTTGAGATGAATCGGTAGGGGCTTTTGAGGATGTGGAAGGGTTCTCATACCCAAGTCCTTCTTGTTAATCGTTGTTCGAAAATAGGTGTTCATGTCTTGAACCGTTTTTAGATGATTTTGTAAAAACCTCTATTTTCTTACGCAGATTATCCTCAGATGATTTTAGACTTTCATGCTTTTAACATTTCATCGAATTTTGCTTGCGAGGATTTTGAAGTCATCGACTTCTTTGTTTGTTAATTGCCGGTGATCTTTGATCTGCTTCTCCTGATCAGAAGCTTTAACTTTCGAATTTTAAATTCCTCGGTTGCCTTACAAAGCGGTTTAATGATTTAAGTTCGGAGGCTTTCTTGAGATCATTCTCTTTAGCAAAGTCGATTATTTACGGTCCTCGACTTGTCATTTTCAAACTTCCACTATAGCATAAGTGTCTCTTGCATTGGAGAGATCCTCAAGCAATTGCTCGAGTAGAGTTGCGGTCAATCTCCCGGCCGGTGTGCTAATGATAGCGGTGTAGAAGTGAACAAAAGCAGGTTTGGAGGTTACCTCGGTTGGTCCTCCTTTGCCATCGAAAGCGAGATCTCATCATCATCCAAGAGAATATCGATCTTCATTTCCATAGAAGTCAACAAAGATTCTTGTCGGGACAGAAATCTTCTCTGAGGAGTATCCAGAATCCTCGGAGGGCATATCTGAATCGTCAATTCTCGACGTGTCGGCAACCATGGCTTTTACGTCCTGTCTGTTGCTCTCTTACATTCCTCTTTTCTTCCCTTTCTCTTGGCGTCAGTCCAGGTAGTCTGCTACCAGTAGTGACTTTAACTTCTCCAATTTGAAGCACGCTCCTTGATCCACGGAACCTTTTCTTCCGTGAAATCACTCCGTCTGTATGATCTATCAGGTGACTTTCCTTTCTGATAGTAGTCTGAGCTTCTTCTGTCTGATTGGTTATATCTTCTCTCATCATTTAGATTATCTCTTTTCCTTTCATCTCTGTGATCTCTCCGATCATCAGATCTGGTTCTTTCTAGAGATCTGTTGTCTGATCTCCTGTCTCTTCCTCAGCTATGTTGATAATCTTTATAGAATCTTCGATACTTACCCGGTTAGTATTTGATTTTTCTAGTTTCTGATAAGCGAGAAAGCGATTTGTTCTCTTTCGACTTATGATGTTTCCAATGGGTTCATTGGTCTTCAATCTGCTTCTGGTTGCCTTAAAAGCAACTGATTTGGAAGTTGAGGCTTCAGCGGGCACCTCATCTTCATCTGCTTGTCCTCTCTCAATTAAATCGAACTCGTGAGCTTTAAGGCTCAAGAACAAGCTACTTGGCTTCATTTTTGAAATGTCTTGGCAATCCTTGATTACCGTGACCTTCATGTCCCATTTCTTGGTGAGAGACCTTAAAATTTTGTAGTTGATATCTTTATCAGACATCTCTCTACCAAGTTCTCGAAGCTTGTTTATTGACATTGTATTCCTTCCATCGAGTTCGTTGATGGTTTTTAGTTGGGCAACATCTTGATTTTTTCGAACTTCACCGGTTAAACTGCGCGAATTACTGTCTTTTTATCTGGTCATTTCCCCACATATTTTAGCTAGAGTATCCCACATTGCTTTCGCAGGTTTTGAGATACTTAACCTTTTCCTTGGTGACCTTATCCATTGTTTTCATGATAATATGCCTTGCGATAGTATCTAGAGTATGCAGTTTCCTTTCCTCTTCATCCATCAAGGTTTGGGCTTTTTTTCGCACAAGACTTCCCGGGGCAAAATGCGGATCTCCTCCAAGCTAGGTTGTCGTAATATATGATGATGGGTCCTCTTTTCGATGACTTCCATCATTCTGCCACTAATCGAACTTAGATGGTTGGACATATATATGGCCCAATCTGCATACTCATCGATTGAGAACTTCGGCAGATCATGATACATACCTGAGGTTTTATCCATGCTGAGTGTTTTTGGAAAATGAATGAGTTTTAAGAAGGTTTTTCAAGATCGATTCGATCGACCACAAAGATTCTTCCTCAAGAATCGATGATATACAAAAGTCGATTGGTCCAGAGAACCAATTGCTCGATACCACTTGTAGGTCCCGAGAACAGGTTTTTGTGAGGGCGTAAGTCTAGAGGGAGGGTGAATAGACTTCGAAAACTTTTTGTCAGATCGGTGTGATGGCGATTAGCTTTGATCAGAGTCTTGAGTGAATCGGTTTGGGTGATAACCAACTTACTAATCGCAAGAAGGCAGATCAGTTCGGTAACTATCAGTTTAACTGATGTGTGCGGAAGCTTAAGTTTTACCCGTGAAAAACCAGTTTTTATAAATCAGATTCCAAAGTTAGTCTTTTAACCAAATTGATTTGAAGTGTCAAAAGCTTAATCGGATCGAAGCTTGGTGCTAGCTGATCTCAACTTAGAATATGTATGCTTTTTAAAGGTTGTGCAATTGTGTAGAGCAGCTTAATCAAAGCGGTAAAGGCACACAAGATTTATAGTGGTTCGGACAAACCAAATCCTACATCCACTCTTCCCTATCACAAGGGGCACCAACTTAACCAACTGGACTTAGTTTTATGTGTTAGTCCAACACAGTACATCGACATATATTTAAGGAGTTCTCACTCAACCGATCCCAGAAATCAGAACTAGAAACCCTAGTCTGAAATCTTGCTAAACAACTTAACCTAACTTTGGGTTTTGGATAAGATTGTTTTGGTTCCAACTATGAAATCTTTTCTAGTGTTTAAGGTAGCCTATCAGCTACATGAAAAGATTTCTATGCTAAGAACTTATGGGATGAACACTTAATAAAATAATCTTCTTGATCGTGTTCTTCGTGCGAAATCGATAATTGCTTGAGCTTCTTGATTGTTCGGTGTTTCCGTGTATTCACTCAAGTGTGATCCCATATTTATAGACCTTGAAATCAAAGAGCCGTTGGAGAGCAATTTGAATTTCAAAGCTATATTTGGTAGGTTCTTGCAGGATTGATGTGGCGTGCTTCAGAAAATCCACATGGTTTGGCGTGAACTTGTATTTTATAGCCGTTAGAGAGAGCAAAGATCAAATCCCATAATTGCCGGCTCAGATCATACGTGTCTAGTTCTTATTGGTTAACAGACGCACTTTTCAGTGTTGTTCTTCCAACTAAGGTTGACATTCTTCTTGTTCGGATCATAGGCGTGATGACTTAGGTGAAACATCGGTTTTCACTGGTGGTGACCGATCGATCGAAATCGATCGATCTACTGATGGAGTCTTCGTCTTGGGTTGACTTAGCTTCAACTAGCGGACTTTCGGTGATGTAGGTCTTCCGTCCGATCTTCTAGAAGTCATCCGATCTTCAAGTATTCGAGTTTGAGCTTTATGACTTCAAATTCACCGAGATATCGACTAGATCGGATCGATCGATCTTCCTGTTCTTCTCTAGAATTACGGCCCATCGGATATCAATTTTCTCTTTGGATCTTCAGATCGACTTATACATATTGAGGTTCCCCTCAATATGTGACCTATCTATTAAATCGGTTGTTCTATACAAAGAATTATCAACCGGTATTCTATAAACCAGTAATATAAACATCGATCACCTAATGTGTCCGACTTGTCCTATTACATGTGTTTTTGGAACTTTTATCAAAACTATAAATTTCCCAACACCCACTTCCAAATCACCATCACCCTCTCCTCAGAAATCATCACCTCCACCCTCTCCCCACAAAACCTTCTCTCCCTCACCCTCACCTCTCATAACAAAATCTCCCACACCACCAATCAATGAACCCGCTCAGAAAAACCAACACCCTCTACACGGCCCGAAAATGAACTCAACAACAAACATCCCAATCCCCAATCCAGCCTCAAGAACTCGAGAGATTCGATGAACATGTGTCCATCTCTCATAATCCCTTCAACACCGAACGATTAGTGTTTGCTTCACCGCTCCGAGAGCCCCATCGTAAGAATAATGAAGCAACAGATCAAAAAGAGTATCTGTTGGATCTATGCCCCGAATTGGATCAACATCCTGGCATCCAAAGAATGGATAGAAGAGATAGTGTTCTGGAGGGATATCAGACTGAAGAGCATTGAAGAACTTCTGATTCTAATGACAACTCTGGGATCAGAATTTTTTGTAGACTTAGAGTTGAAATGTCTACACAATGCTGGGATTGAAAGTGTTGTTGAATTGGCATCAGACGACGATATCCAATGGCTGATTCCCGAAAGGTTCGGAATTGCTGATAACAGGGAGGAAACCATTCAACTTCCTACAGATCATGAGGGAGCTGTCGATGAACCAAGAATGGGTGCTGCAGATGAGACCCAATTTGGCAAGGCCTCAACATCTGAACAGACTGCAAAAATGAGCTCTGATACCCTAGATCATCACTCTAAGAAGATTCAGGATGGGATACAGGCTACATTTGAAGACAAATTCGCAGCACTCACAGCAGATCTGATGAAGCGGTTTGTAGATGAGCAAGCGAAACTAGTTGACAAGGAACGAAGTCACAATGTTGAGATGCACAATGCCATCCTTGCTGAAGTAATGCAACTAGTATACCCTCTTGCTGAGAAGCTCAAGCTCCAGTCTTACAGACTCTCAGTTCAGACAGAGATGCTCAATCAGACACAGGTACTTTTGGAGAGTGTCTGGGCATCCTTGGACAAAACCAACAATCACTTGGATATGGGTTGGAAAATTTTTCTAGCTTCTACAGAAAAGGCAAGACAGGAAATCGAAACTGCTCTCAGACGCTACTACACACCTGCGCCTTCTGCCACCGTCCAGAACACTCCTCTTGTTGTCGAGGAACTTAGAGAGGAGATCTCACGGCAATTAACAACTCTGAACCGCAAGATGTCCAACCTCTTTGATGCAACCAAAAAGGGGGAAGGAAAAGAGTCTGGAAAAGAGTCTGAAGGAAAAGAGAATACAGAAAAACAGACTCAAGAAAAAGAGAACAAAGAGAAGGAAGAAAAACAGACTCAGACGCAGTTGGTAAAATTTTCATCTCTACCAAAAACCACTGTATCTAACTTGCCAGCCACTCCATCTACCGATCTCGTTGCTGAAATAAAAGAAACTGTGGAGCAACACAGTAAAGAGATCACTGAGCAGAAAAGTACTCTTTCAGAGATTACTGCCAGAATCAACAAAATTGAAGACTTCTCTTCATCTGTTCAGAAAAGAATGGAAGCTGGTGATCAGGCCAAGAGCCTTGAAGTCGCTAAGAAATTAGCTAAAGAAGATGAACAAGATGAACCTGAGCAGACTCTGAGGAGGTAGAAAGGCAAAGGCAAGATGATGAAAGCAACTGCGGAAGATCAGAGACAAGGACAAATATTCTCCACCAAAAGCCAGATGACTCCTGAACAAGTTCAAGAGAAAACAAGACAGAGAATAAGAGAGGCCGCAATCAAGAAGCAGAAGTTAGCAGAGGCAAAGGGACTGAACATTGCCTACATCCGAAGGAAGAGGAAGACCGAAGCTGCAGCAGAGGAGATTGCTTGGGAGAAAAATGCCCTTCCAGCACCTGTTAAAGGCATCCTCTGTGCACAACAAGATTTGCTTCCAGAATGGGATCAGATCAGAGGAGAATGGTTATGTGACGTCCACATCCTGGAGAAGATTCCAATTCATCAAGATCAGACTGAAAATGATGATGAATTTCGGAACTGGTTAGAAACAAAGTATCCAGACATCTACCAGACAGTGATGACAGAAGGCAAGATCATGTCACTGATACCAGAAGCTCCACCCTTTGAACTACTCCATCCACCTTTGCGTCCAGACGACAAGCTAGATCCCGTTAAATTCAAGAACATCTACTATGGACTAGCTGAAAAAGGAGGAATCCATAGAAAATAAGAGCTGGACAAGCTAATGCAAAGGATGTACAGAATGTATGGCATCCCCAAAGAACTGCAAATGTTCAAGTACACCTGAAGAAGACAACTTGGAATCAGATGATAGGTACGCTTTTCATGTATACTACAATGCACACACCTATCTGAATAAAACTTTCCATCCCACTGATTCTAAGACAATCATCTCATTGTCTTCTGAGGTATGTACTATTTGCATTATCTACATTTCCATTCATGGTATCTGTTTTTCTGATCAAGTTTGGTTAAGTGTTTTGGTTCCATCAAAAAGGGGGAAATTGTTGGGAAATATGTAATTTAGTTTTGATGGAAGTTCCAAAACAGGTTGTAATAGGACCAGTCAGACCTATTAGCTGACTGATGACTTAGAATCAGAATAAGATGACCAGCTGAAATGTATAGATAGCTGATGTAAAAGATAGGTCACATATTGAGGGGGAACTCAATATGTATAGGTCAGGTCGATGTATCAGATGACCCAGAGAAGGTCAGATGATCGGAAGACTAAGCGCAAATCAGAAGACAAGAAGTCAGAAGATCAGGTGAAGACAAGAAGACACTGAAGACTCAGAAGAACCTGAAGACTCAGAGGAACCTAAAGACTCAGATAACACTGAAGACTCAGATAAACCTGAAGACTCAGATAAACCTGAAGACTCAGCATCAAACCTGAAGACTCAGTACAACTGAATACACTGAGGCTCAGAGACACCTGAAGATCAAAAGACCTGAAGACCTACTTTCAGCAGAGTCTGCATATTGAAGCTAAGACAATGTGCAACTGAAGACTCAACATGGTAGACTGATCAGTTACTTGATCAAGTCAGCTCACACCTGGTGACAATCAAAAAGATACACCAGACAAGACGAAAAGTATATAAGTCCCATAGGTTAAGCTTGAGTGGGAACTCGGTAAACATCTCGGCCATCCTGAAAAGGATATAAGTCCCGCAGGTTAAGTTTGTAAGAGTGGGAACTCGGTAAACATCTCGGTCATCCTGAAAAGGATATAAGTCCCGCAGGTTAAAGTAGGTTAAGGTTCCCCTGTGTTAAGGGAAGAGTGGATGTAGGACGGGTTTTGTCTGAACCACTATAAAAAGTCTTGTTTGCATTTACTTGCTTTCTTATCGCTTTACACAAGTCACTCAAACTGAGTTTAAACTGCATACATATTCTAAAGCTAAGCTCAGTCTGCACCAAGCAACTGATCTGATCAGATTGATACTTCAGTCAACTGGTTGAAAACTGACTTAAGAATCTGATTGATAAAACTGGTTTTTCACACGGGTAAAAACAAGCTTCCGCACCATTCAGTTAAGCTGACAGATATCAAACTGATCTGCCCTTAGGCACTCAGTAAGATTGAACATCAGTCTAAAATGATACACTAGCACTCTGATCGGGTAATCTGCAGTTCACACATGATCCGCACGGAAAGTTTTGGAAGTCTATTCACCCCTCCCCTCTAGACTTCCACCCTCACAAAACCCGTTTGATACCTACAAGATCTTTCGTCCCTTGCTCCTCCCTCTAATTGCTCTGGTGAGCTCTCAACTTGGGAAGCCTGTCTTTCTGATTTTTCAGCAGATCTCTGCTGCGCATCAGGCTGATCTGGCGCTTCATCTTCTTCTAACTCTTCATCCAGAAAAAGAGTCATGGCGGTCTGTTTTACCTTCTTTGGCCTCATCTCCTGAGCCTTTACCAGTTTTCTCTTCTTCTTTTGAGGAGCATCAGTTGCAGACGTAGCTGCCTCCTTGTTTTTCCCTTTCTTAGGCTTAGGAGGGGTGGGCCGCAAATCATCATCTGCAGGCCCATAGATGGAAGTTGTGGTTGAGAGAAAGGCCTTGTAGGACTTCAGTCTGTTCTGATCCCATTCAGCATCGGGCATTTTGTCCTTTAGAATGACTGCAACCTTGTTGAGATTGCTGATTCTCTTCTTCAGAAAGACTTGTCTCAGTTCACTAACTCCAAATTTGTCATGTTCTTGGAGCAGAATATCCTTCAGAAAACCAACCCAATTAATATTTTTTGGCTTCATCGATAATAGCAGCCATACTATGCATTTTTACAGTTGTTAATCCATCTGGGCTGAAGGAGATACCCATAATTGTTTTTGACAGAATGTCAAACAACAGACGGTATTTTCTTCTCAACATAGGCCTGACAAACCCTACGGGTTTGGTGTTTGTCAGCCTCTCGGAAGATTTCATCCTTAATCAGTTCGTCTTCATTCTCCTTGTAGTGAGCAGGAGAGATCTTTCCTTTGGGCAGGTTGAACAGTCGAGATATATCTGCATTTGTAAGTCTGATCTCCTCTCCATTTACTGAAGATATCAGTTCTTCTCCAGGATTCTCCGTGTCAACCTTCAAATTCCTCAAGAATTCCAGTGCTTAATACTGGATTACTGGATTGCAGTGAGCAACACAGTATTTTTTGAGATCGCACCTTTTCAGAATTTGTTCCACCTCCATTGATTCTGGATCCCGTGTAACACCAAACCTTACAAATTTGTCTTTAGCAATTTTGGTTGCCAAATCCGCATAGTTACACATAATTTTGCCCAATCCATGAGTAGCCATCTACACCACAATGGAATCGATTTAAGAATTGTGCATAATCATAAAAATATCACATATAGATTATCAGACCTATTATCAGACCTAGTAATCGATGGATACATATAGATACCAAGAAATGATAAGGCATAACACATGATGACATAAATAGACGTAATCAATGGATTTTTGGAAAGTAATTCATCAAATAACCAGAAATTACCAGATTCTGCTTTTCGATTTTGAAATAGGTTGAATCGCAAGAAACACTTTGAAACGTAAAAAGGTAATTGTGAGTTTGCAGAGAATAAATCGCAAGAATTTTGAGAAAAGTATTCTGGAAGGGTTTTGATGAAGCTTATAAAAGGTAGGAGGGAAAATCGAGACTAGAAGATCAAATGTTTGAAAAGGATAAACGGTCCAGATTGAGCGGTTTTGATCGTGTGGTCAGGATATGCACGCGCGATTGTCTTTTGGATTTAAAAACACATTTAGTAGCATTTAATACATATACCCTACGTCCGCATTAAAAGATTTGCAGGATATGCGTCACAAAAGTATGTGTACAGTAAAGGCAAATATTATCAGATAATTTCAGATATGTAAATAGTAAACAAAGAAACAGAAATGTGTATCTGGTTGACTGATACCACTTGTCGATCTTAGTTTTCTGCCTAATCCTTATAATTTCCCAACTGTCCTTTTTAACTGATCCGTACCACTTTGCGTCTGATATTCCCTTTTATGATCCTTTCTGATCAGTTGAACTTCCCCCTTCAACTGTTATCTCTGATTACTTATTGACTGATTTGTCTGATTTGTTGATGTACCATACTCAACTGATCCTCCTCATGTGATCAGTCTCTTATCTGATCAGATTTCAATTGACCTAATCTGATTCTACTCAGACCAAGTCAATTCTTGGGATAAGTGTTACCACCAAAACTTAGTCTTGGAAAATCGAAGAGTCGTCTCGATTCCCTAAGTCGGCCTGAATTGACATTCGTAATAATAGTCTGGATTCTTTGTGATATCAATCACCGTAACCTCATCCAATCATCAGTCGCGTGTCTCCTACGCGCTGTCCTTGCGGTGCCAATTTCTCTAAAAGGCTTTGAGAAATCAAATTTGCACTTGCACCCCTACTTGTCCTCTATAAATAAGACCAATGAGTTATACACAACATAACCCATTCACCATACTTATCTTCTTATTAGCTTAAACTCCGTATTTTCCGGTGAACCCTTATTTCCGGTGAAACTTCCGGCAAAAACCTTCAATCCTTTTCAAATGATTTCAGCTTCTCAAATCAACCCTGTGCGTCCCTTGTTACTGTTTTTGTCATCATCAAAGATTACACATACGATTATTGCCAAGCTTCTCTACCACTGAGGCGGCGGATCTACTATTCGCAAATGAGAAGACACTTCTCCTAACCGTATGCACCTTGTGTGCCTATCGAGATGACAAAATTAGCATCAACAGACTCAGTCTGATACAAAACATGGGTTGTGTTTATACGATCTTGATCAGATAAAACCCAATATTTGCATGTGACACTTGTGGCCATGTGGTCTTTGCACCACATCTTTGCCACTTGTGTCCATTTAACAGCTGGAGAGCCCATTGATTTTAGGACTAGGGGCCTCTGGCTTAGAAATCCTTGAATGCCGCTCTCGCTCCTTACTCCGAAGCTCTAAGGGTGGCTTAGGATTATTTCAAAGCCTCTCTCACCCCTTTTAGGGTTGGGGGAAAATGGGAGCATCAGGCTCTAAAATCTTCAGACCCTCTCTTACCCCCTCTAGGGTTAGGGTTTACGGTTTAGGGTTTAGGGTTTTATGTACTGACCTCCGGGTCCTCTTGTACTTGTAACTTGTAATGAGAATTCGACCTCCGGGTCCTTATTAATGAAAAGTTCTATTATTTCATTGTTGTGTGTTTTCTGTTTCCTTATGCGATTGAAGCTTTAATCTTATGTAACTTGCTTGTTGAACATTTAGCTTAATCGACTTACAACGTATGAAACAACCAAACTGGTCAGTTTCTTGACTGATCTGATAAGACTATCTCAGATCATTTCCTTGACTGATCTGTTGATTAGTTGAGATACCTTACTCAACTGATCATTCTTAACCTGGTTAGTCTCTCAACCAGCTGATTCTGGAGACTAGTCCACCAAACATTTCTGGTGCACTTTCTCCGAGATCCTGAAGCCCTAGCTCATTGCATAATTCTCTGAATCTGACTTCAGCTAGTGGCTTGGTTAAGATATCAGTTTTCTGTTTATCAGTATGGCTCTTTTCCATTCTGATATTTTTCTTTCAACATGATCTCTTATAAAATGATGTCTGACATCCACATGCTTGCATCTTGTATGTAGAACAGGATTATGAGTGATTGCAATAACACTATTACTATCACAGAATATAGGCACGTTCTTAGGTATAATGTTATAATCCCTCAGCTGCTGACTTAGCCAGAGCAGTTGGGAACAACAGCTTCCTGCAGCCATATATTCTGCTTCAATAGTAGATGTCGCAACTGATGTCTGCTTCTTTCAAAACCATGAGATCAGTTTACTACCTAAAAACTGACATGTACCTAAGGTTGACTTCCTGTCAATTCTGCAACCTCCATAATCAGAATCAGAATACCCACTAAGCTCTAGATTATCATCTAATGGGTAAAATAAACCAAGGTTTACTGTCCCCTTCAGATACTAAAGAATCCGCTTAGCTGCTTCCAGGTGGCTTTGCATTGGATTTGCCTGAAATCTGACACATACACCTACTGCAAAAGTTATATCTGGTCTGCTGGCAATCAGATATAGTAGAGATCCAATGAGAGCCCTATATTCTTTCTGATTAGTTTTCTGACCATTCTCATCTGGATCCATCTTGAATCCAGTCATCATAGGAATTCTGGCTTCCTTATAGTTTTGAACTCCAAACTTAGCCAATAAACTCCTCGTGTACTTCAACTGGCAGATGAATATCCCTTCTCTACTTTGCTTAACTTGTAGACCCAGAAAGTAACTCATCTGACCCATCATGGACATCTCGAACTTTCCTTGCATCAGCTTGCTGAATTTATCACATAAACTCTTGGTGGGAGATCCGAAGATGATGTCATCCACATAAATCTGAACCATCAGAATATCTTCTCCATCTTCTATTCTGAATAAGGTTCTGTCCACTATTCCTTTAGTGAAACCACTGTCTTTCAAGAACTGAGAGAGTGTATCATACCAAGCTCGAGGAGCTTGTTTCAGGCCATAAGGAGCCTTTCTTAAATGGTACACCTGGTCGCCTTTTTCAAAGCCAGGAGGTTGTTCAACATAAACTTCCTCAGCTAGTACCCCGTTTAAGAATGCACTCTTTACATCCATCTGATACACAACCCCTGTGGCCAGCATATGCCAGAAACAGCCGAATGCCTTCCAGGTGAGCGACTAGTGCAAAGGTCTCATCATAATCAATTCCTTTAGATTGTGAATACCCCTTAGCAACAAGTCTTGCCTTATTTCTGGTTATGACATTATTCTCATCTCTCTTGTTCTTGAATACCCACTTTGTGCCAATCACATCTTGATGGGTTGGTCTGTCCACCAGTTTCCAAACCTGATTCCTCTCAAACTGTTCCAGTTCTTCTTGCATGGCTAGAATCCAGTTTGCATCTTGTAGAGCTTCTTCTACTTTAGTTGGTTCCTTCAAAGATAGATAACAACAATACATGGAACTTTCATCGATCTAATGTATAGTTTTAACTCTATCAGATGGGTCTCCGATGATCAAATCAGTTGGATGACTGGTTACCCAGGTCCTTCTTTTCTGATTTGCATCAGTTTGGAGAACATCATCCTCTTCTGATAGTAGTTCATTACTAGTGATTGGAAGTGGTGATGAATTATGATCCACTTGACATGGACAAGTCTCAGCTGATGTTGGATTCATCATATGCTGATGTCTGTCCGTAGGAACTTCAGGTGTTCCCCCTGAACCAGATGGTTTAGTTGATACTGTCTCAGCTGTACCAGCTTCTTCATTGACAGTTGTACGTACCTTAGGGTCTGATTGACCTGGTGAATCAGCAAGATCAAGTTCTGGAATATACACTGTTACGTGTTTTGATCCCTTCTCCTTGATACTCAGCTGATCCATTTTCTGTGCATCAGATACCGGTTGATCTGGTACCGCTTGTTCTGAGGCAGCTTTCTCTTGTTCAGAAGATGTCTCATCAAAGACCACATGAGGTGTTTCTTCCACAACTAGGGTTCGCCTGTTGTAAACCCTGAATGCCTTGCTGGATGAGGAATATCCTAAGAATATACCCTCATCTGACTTGGCCTCAAAAGTTTCAACTGACTCTTCCCATTGTTGTGTATGAAACACTTGCACCCAAAAACATGGAAGTAAGAAACACGAGGTTTTCTGCCCTTCCACAGTTCATAGGGTATTTTCTAGTGAGCCTTAGTCAGAGAGCATCTGTTCTGAGTGTGGCATGCAGTATTGATGGCTTCTGCTCAGAAACGGCTTGGTGTTGCATGTTCAGCTAACATAGTGCGAGCAACTTCTTTGAGTGTTCTGTTTCTCCGTTCTACTACACCATTCTGTTGTGGCGTTCTTGCAGCCGATGTCTCATGATGTATACCAAACTTAGTGCAAAAATCAGTAATAAAAGAATTTTCAGAAATTCTATACCTTTATCTGATCTGATTTTTACTATACTGACACCCTTTTTATTCTGTAATTTCTTGAGCAGCTCGGGTATCTTTATTATTGTCTCATTCTTCTTATACAAGAATACAACCCAGGTAAACTTGGAATAATCATCCACGATTACCAGAGTATATTTGCGTCCGCTGAGACTGACTGGTGTAACTGGTCCAAATAAGTCCATATGGAGCAGTTTCAATACTCTGTTGGATGCTGGTCCAGGGATTCCCTTGAATGAGGCTTTAGCCTGTTTTCCCTTCTGACATGCGACACTTGTCTGATCCTTAGAGAATACCTCATTCGGAAGACCCTCAACCAGGGACATCCTTGCTATCTTGTTAAAAGTTTTAAAAGTTCAGATGACTCATTCTCTTGTGCCAGAGCCAACTGTTGCCTTTTGAACTCTTAACAATCAGGCATGCATTTCTTGGACAACTGTTCCAATCTGCTGTATAAATCGTACCTTTTCCTAAACCAGTTAGCAAGATCGGTTGAGTAGCTCGATTCTTGATAGTACACTGATCAGTCGAGAACTCAACACTGAATCCGTTGTCGCAGAATTGTGAAACTGATAACAGGTTATGCTTTAAACCTTCGACATACGAGACTCCAGTAACCTGTACATCATCATTCTCTAAGGTTCCGAATCCTCTGGTAAAACCAAAGTTATCATCACCAAAGAGTACACGTGGGCCTTCTTGTTCTGTGTAAGAGCTAAGGAGATGTTTGCTTCCAGTCATGTGCCTTGAGCATCCACTATCGATGTACCAGATAGTTGCTTGTGCACCTCCCATGTTGGCCAAACCCACACGAACCTGCAATCAAATTAGGCTTTAGGTACCCCTTTTGGATTGGGTCCTGAGGGGTTAGAGTTAGTTTTAGGGATCCATACAAATAGGGCACTTCTATTGTAATCAGATAGATCAGAAGGCCTGATTTGTCTCCCATAAACATCTACATAATCATACATCTCTTCATATGCATTCTGATCAGTATGATTATTTGTGCGAGCCTTGGGTGAATCAGAAGGCTTGGGATTTTTTCTTGTTGTTTGTCTTCTTTTAACCGAGTGGGGCTCAGGTGCAGCAACCCTAGATTTCTGATTGTAAGGGTACGTACGACTGCTACCATTAAAATATTCATATATTTTTGGCATAGATGGTCTTAGCAGTTTACCTTTAGCTTGCTGGTTAGGCAGCTAACCCTGATTAGGTTTCAGATTAGATTTCCCTTTGAGAGGTTGTCTCTTCTGATACCTAATCTGCTGATCACGTTGAGGTCTCTTCAGAAGAACTGGGTTCTTCTGTTTACTCCTCGGCTGATGCTTGATCAGTTGGGGTCCATTTCTATTCCCTTTCCGATTAGGCACTTGCCTTACTTGTTCAGTAGGTCTATTTCCCTTATAAGATACATATTTTGCTTTATGTCTATCTATATCAGAAACTCGTTTGATTACACCTTTTTGAAGTAAATCAGATGGGGCTTTTGAGGATATAGAAGGGTTTTCATACCCAATTCCCTTTTTATTAGTTGTCGTACGAAAATAGTTGTTCATATCCTGAACGGTTTTAGAAGATTTCGTGAAAACCTGTATTTTCTTACGTAAACTATCCTCAGTAGATTTCAGACTCTCATGTATTTGGAAGAGGTCATCAAACTTAGTTTGTAGGATTTTAAAATTTTCAGCTTGTTGTTTATTGATAGCCAGATGTTCCTTAATCAGCTTCTCCTGATCAGAAGTGTTAACTTTCAGAACTTTCAGTTCTTCAGTTATCTTCTGAGCAGCTTCAGCTGATTTTAGTTCAGCTGCTTTTCTTTCAGCATTTTCCTTAACAAGCTGAGTATTTTCAATCCTTAGCTTATCGTTTTCAGCTTCCACTATTGTATAAGTGTCTACTGCAGTAGAGAGTTCATCAAGCAATTGCTCAGAATAGAGCTGCAAGTCAATCTCTCCAGCAGGTGTGCTAATCATAGCTGGTGTGGAAACTGAAAGAACATAAGGTTTAGAGGTTACCTCCGTTTGGTCTCCTTCTTTTGCCATCAGACAAATTTCATCATCATAAGAGAATATCAGATCATCGTGGTTGTAGAAATCATCAGCATTACTCATCAGGCAGAAGTCTTCTACAGATGAGTAGCCTGAATCCTCAGAAGGCAGGTAAGAATTATCAATTCCAGATGTATCAGCAACCATGGCTTTCCTGTCTCTATAGCGTTAATCTCTTCTGTTCCGCTTCTCTTCTCTTTCTTTTGGTGTCAGGTCTGGACAATCTGAGCTGTAATGACCTGGTTTCTCACAGTTGAAACACGCTCCACGCTCCACGGAACTTCTTCTGCCAGGTGAGTCATTTCGTCTATAGAATCTATCAGGTGACTTTCCTGTTTGCCTGTAATCAGAATTTCTTCTCTCAGATCTTTTGTCTCTTCTTTCATCAGATCGATCATCTATTTTCTTATCTTCTCTACGATCCTCTCTGTGATCATCTCTTCGGTCATCAGATCTGGTCCTTTCTGGAGATCTGTCAGTTGGCCTCCTATCTCTTCCTTTGCTGTTTTGATAATCCCTGTAAAATCTACGATACTTACCAAGTTGAATGTTATATTTTTTAAGTTTTCTGGTTAGGAAAGCAATCTGTTCAGTTTGGCTTATAATATTTCCAACGGGTTCATTAGACTTTGAGTTGCTGCTGGCTACTTTGAATGTAACTGATTTTGATGTGGCAGGTGTGACTTCAGCAGGCGACTCGTCTTCTTCTTCTTGCCCTCTTTCTATCAGATCGAACTCATGGGATTTAAGGCTTTGGAACAGGTTGCTTGGCTTCATCTTAGCAATATCTTGACAATCCTTTATTACTGTGACTTTCATATCCCACTTCTTAGTCAGAGATCTCAAGATCTTGTAGTTGATATCTTTATCTGACATTTCATATCCAAGTTCCCGTAGCTTGTTGACTGACATGGTGATTCTTCCATCGAGCTCATTGATGGTTTCATTTGGTAGCATCTTAAGTTTCTCAAATTTCACCAGTTTAGCTTGGAGTCTGCTATCTTTAATCAAATCATTTCCTACACACATTTCAGCAATTGTATCCCACATTTGTTTGGTTGTCTTGAGATACTTTATCTTTTCTCTGGTTATCTTGTCCATCGTCTTCATAATTATGTGTCTGGCTATCGTATCCAGAGTGTACAACTTTCTCTCTTTAGCATCCATCAGGGCAGGACTTTTTCTGACAAGGCTTCCAACTGGAAAGTCTGGATCACCTCCTACAGCTGGGTTGTCGTAGTAGATAATGATGGGTCCTCATTCAAGAACTTCCATCATCCTGCTGCTTACTGATCCCAGATGGTTGCTCATGTATATCGTCCAGTCTGCATACTCATCAATGGAAAATTTAGGCAAATCATGATACATACCCGAAGTATTATCCATCTTGATCGTTAGTTTGAAAACAAATGAGATTTGATAAAGGTTTTTCAAGATCAGTTCAAGTGACCACAAAGGTTCTTCCTTAAGAACCGATGATATTCAAAGCCAGTGGTCCGTAGAATCACTGCTCTGATACCACTTGTAGGTCCCGAACGTGTTTTGTGAGGGCAGAAGTCTAGAGGGGAGGGGTGAATAGACTTCTGAAAACTTTTTCGTGCAGATCAGGTGTGATTGCAGTTTGCCTGATCAGAGTGCAAGTGAATCAATTTGGACTGATATCCAACTTACTGATCGCCTGAGGGCAGATCAGTTCGGTGTCTATCAGTTTAACTGATTGTGCGGAAACTAGTTTATACTCGTGTGAAAAACCAGTTTATGACAAATCAGATTCCGAAGCTGTTTTCAATCAGATGACTATGGAGTCAATTTGATTAGATCAGTAGCTTGGTGCAAGCTGATCCTAACTCAGAGTATGTATGCAGATTTAATCAAAGTTGTGTGCAATAGTGTTAAGCAATTAATCAAACAGGTAAATGCACACAAGATTTATAGTGGTTCGGACAACCAGTCCTACGTCCACTCTTCCCTATAACAAGGGGCACCAACTTAACCAACTGGACTTAGATTATTGTGTTAGTCCAACACATTACACCAACAGATATTTATAGAGTTCTCACTCAACCGATCCCAGAAATCAGAACTAGAAACCCTAGTCTGAAATCTTGCAAAATAAACTTAACCTAACTTTGGATTTTGGGTAAGATTTGTTGTTTGTTCCAACTTGAAATCTATCCTAGTTTTTAAGTAGCCTAACAGCTAGAGGATGAGATTTCTATGCTAAGAACTATGGGATGAACACTTAGAAAAATAATCTTCAAGGTTGTGTTCTTCGTGCGGAAATTTGGCTATAGTATGAGCTTCTTGATAATTTCCGTGTCTTCACTCTGAAGAGGAATCCCATATTTATAGACCCCAAAATCAAAGAGCCGTTGGAAAGCAATTTGAATTTCTGGCTATATTTGGTAGATATGTAGGATTTGATGTGACGTGCTTCAGGGACGGCATGGCTGAAAGCGTGAATAGTTGTCTTTTGTAGTCGTTTGACCAAGCAGCACCAAATCCCGTATTGTCGGCTCCGTTCATACGTGTCTTGTTGTCATTGGTTAACAAGAACACTTTTCAGTGTTTGTTCTACCAACTAAAGTTGACATTCTTCTTGTCCAGATCAACAACGTATGACTTGGTGAAACATCAGTTACCACCTGGTGTGAGCTGACCTGATCAATTACAACTGATCAGTCTACCTGATAGAGTCTTCTGGTGCCAGTTGTCTTAGCTCAACTAGCAGACTCGGCTGATGTAGGTCTTCTGGTCTGATCTTTTGGTAGTCATCTGATCTTCAGGTCTTCTGAATTTTAGCTTCATGACTTCACTCTGATCATCGGACTTTATCAGATCGTCTGATCTTCTATCTTTCTCTTACCTTCTGGCCTTCTGACTTCAGCTGGACTTTTGTTCTCAGCTGGTCTTTTGATCTTCTGATCTGACCTATACATTTTGAGTTCCCCCTCAATATATGACCTATCTTATACATCAGTTGTTCTATACAATAATTATCAATTGGTATTTGAAAACATCAGTCAGCTAACCGTATTATCAATATGTGACCTATCTATTACATCAGTTGTTCTATACAGTAATTATCAACTGGTATTCTATAAACGGTAATATAAACATCAGTCAGCTAACAGGTCTGACTGGTCCTATTACATGTGTTTCGGAACTTTCATCAAAACTCTAAATTTCCCAACAATATCTTTGTAGCTAATCCAAAGAAATGCAACCAAAGCTATGAGAAGATGAAATTGAGGATTGTAAGTGAGAGTATTTATAGAATTTGAAGGCAAAAAATAATAATTAAATGTGATTTAAGGTGATTGTCATGAATTGTGGTGTGAAATTTGTGTTGAACATTTCAACGACTCAGATCAAACAAATGCATAGATCGACGACCCACAAAGCTTCCCACCAAAAATAAAAATGGTAAAAAAAAAAAGTGGTAAAAAATTAAATGGAGTGATTGATGGAAGAAAATAGACGATCAAGATTAATCTTGTAAAAATGATCAACGGTCATAAACGAATGGCGTCAAAACTATAAAAGGAAAAATAACTCCTATTATATATTTATGATTAATAATAAAATTTATTATTGATTTAATTAGAATTAAAGCTTTTGCTCCACATAATCAATTTCGTTGGAGTTTGACCGGATCTATTTATTGTTTCAACCAATCACGATAATTATGCAGTAATAAAATGACACAATCATTTCCAATGAAAGATTGGCATTAATTAATTAAAATAGACAAATATTTAAGATGATTAGGGTTCATTGTTCACCCGGCCCGAATGGTTCATGATTCACCCGGCCCGAATGGTTCATGGTTTAGGGTTCATAGTTTAGGGTTCAGGTTTATATAACTAATGAGAAGATTGAATTAATTAAAGAAATTAATTAAATGATGGTGGGACCTTTGCATATGTGGCGTGCCACATAAGATGTAATACCCTGTCCCAGTTTTAATAAGAATAATAAAAGATATGAGTTTAATAAAATGAATATTTAATTTAAGGATTATTCGAATGATTTAAGAGCGTATATGTTTGCAAATGTTTTGATTTTTTATGGAACGGACGAGCACTTCGAATCGGAAGCACTCCTAGCACTGTAACAAAATATTTAATTAAGGTTTGGTCATAAAATCATTAATAATAATATTTAATTTTAATTTAAAGAAAGAAAATTTAATCTTTCAACGAATTAGGATTTTTGATATAAAAATCGAAAATCTGATGAATAATAAATACGACGACGGAAAATCTACTTTGTCTAACTAAATTAGAATTTTAGTTAAACTTTAAGAAAAATCAAATTATTAAATAAATAATTAAATAAATAATTTTTGTCTCGGAACTTGACAATTTAATTGCTAAAAGTTCTAAACAATTAAATAAATACATATATGAAGGTGTTAAGATGTAATAATACTGAGTAATAATAACACACTGAAGTAATTAAATATCTTCTTAAGAAAGAGCACCCTAACCACAAATTAAAGATGTGACCACAAATCATTAACTATTCAAATTAAGCTAGTAGCTCAAAAAGAAATGTTGGTCCCGGTGCAAATGAGTCTTACACGTGTATGGGGGGGGAATACACGTGTTCAGTGTTTTTAAAACTTTTCTTTTACTGAGGTCAGCTTGGGTCAGGCTGTCCTGAATATTTGGTCCTGAGAAGCACAAATCACTCTGAGTCAAAGTTTACTGAGACAGTGATCCTGAGCTGCTTTCAGAAACCTCAAATAATCCCAACTGAGTCCTGAGTTTCAGAATTCCCGAGTTGCTTGGATCAGATAACTAACTTACTGAACCCTCAGAAGAGTAAGTTCAGTTTGGTAACTATCTATTCTAGCTACTCAGATGTACGGAATGGTTGGCCCTTTAGTTTATACTCGTTTTAAGCTTTGCTGAAAACCTTCCTTTGAATGGAATAGTGATTAGGCTGTGATTCAATTATATGCAACTTCAAGTGGATTGATTCCAACTGAAATCTCAGTGAAAATATGCTTTCTGATTTAAATCAATGCAACAGTTAAGCACAGATAAGGAAAGCAATAAACAACACAGCAATTTATAGTGGTTCAGAGACTCAAGCTCCTACGTCCACTCTCTCTGATCCTCAGAGAAATTCACTAATCACTTCCTGAGCTTTCTGACTACCTCGCGTAGTTTACTTACTCAACTCGGCCCTGAGCTTTCTGACTACTCCACGTAGTTTACTTACTCAACCCGACCTTGAGCTTTCTGACTACCTCCGTAGTTTACTTACTCAAACACAAACAAGCTTTCAGACTACCTCTGTAGCTTACTAACTTCTCCTCTAGAGTTTTCTGACTACTCCGCGTAGTTTACTAACTCTTTACAACTTATCTCACCAACAAACACACTCCAACTACCTTCTCAAGGGTTTGGGGTTTCTCGGTTGGTTTCCAACTAGGATGAGATATCCTTTACAATGAAGTACAATGCAAAGGCTAGGATATCTCGACTAAGCTTTGAATATATCTTATCAAGCTAGGCTTAGTTTAGTGAACTCTCTTCAATATAAAAGCACTTTGGAAATTCTAAGTTTTTCGAGTGCTTTAACTTTGCGAATATAAGTTTGAGCTTCTTGAGTTGCTTATAAATTTCCTGTAACCTTACAATGTAGAGGGTCACAAGTATTTATAGGCATACACCAAGGTCACTCTTGAAAAACTATCCATTGGAGAGATAGCTTTGTGAGTTTCCTCTTATGGTGTGTGAGGAACGGCTATATTTAGGGTTTGAAACTCCCTAACACGTTTTAGGCAATAGCATTTCATGTAGCCGGTCTTCTCTTTTTGCAGTCAGGAACTTTTGTACTTTTGACATCTTTTTCAGCGACCTGTCACTGTCAGTGTCAGTATAATACAGTGTTGTCTTTCTCTTTTTGACTTTTGTCTCCAGTTAAAGGTAGACACCTTCAACGGCTCTTTTGGTTACAAACTCTGAGTTGATATAACCTTAACAACACTTTGACATAGTTCCTTTTGTCTGCATTTGAATGTCTTGGCAAATATCTATTTTTCTAAGGAATTGCGATCTTCTCAGTATTTCATCCTTCAGATAGATATATTCAGTGCCTCGGAACATTCAGGTTTATACTGAGCCTTCAGTACATTACTGAGTCTTCAGTAATTACTGTGCCTTCAGTATTCTTGATCTTCAGTTCTTTCAGTCTTCAGTCTTCAGTGTCTTCAGAGTCTTCTGAGTCTTCAGGGTCTTCTGAGTCTTCAGCGTCTTCTGAGTCTTCAGTGTCTTCAGAGTCTTCAGAGTCTTCAGTGTCTTCAGAGTCTTCAGAGTCTTCTGAGTCTTCAGTGTCTTCTGAGTCTTCAGAGTCTTCCGAGTCTTCTGAGTCTTCAGAGTCTTCTGAGTCTTCAGAGTCTTCAGAGTCTTCACAGATATACTGACTGATATACTGAGTCTTCATGCTGAGTCTTCAGTTCCTCAGTTTCATACTGAGTCTTCAGTATCTTAGTTTCACATTGAGTCTTCAGTATCTCAGTTTCACACTGAGTCTTCAGATTCTCAGTTTCTTACTGAGTCTTTAGAAACTTAGTTTTATACTGAAACTTCAGTTTCTTCAGAAACATACTGAGTTCTTCAGAATCTTCAGATCCTAACCTGATCTATATCTGCTGACTATACATTTTTTAGATATCATCCTGAATAAAAGCTGAATCCTGACTCAACTATCAAGATTATCCTGAACATGTCATACTCAGGGGTTTTTGGGATCTAATTAAAATCATATATCTTTATTAAAATTCATCTCCCAACAATTTCCCCCTTTTTTGATGATGCCAAAACCTATCTTGTTACAACCATACAACCTAAACTCAGGTTTCAGTTTATCCTATTACAAGATTGGTTATGTCTCAAAAAAATTTCTGAACAGAGAATCTCTCAACAATTTCTAAGAATCTCCCAACAATTAATCATTCAATCAATTTCTTCAGTAATGAATCTCTCAAAGGATTCATTACCAAATACTTATAAACAATTTCCCATAAACAATTCATTCAGAGACATTCATTCAGCATATCAAAAGTAAAAGACATGTAAATAAGATAATGAGATATTATCTTTTGAGCATAAATGATAAATTTTCATTGATGATGAGTAGACTGTTACAGGTTACAATGAAATTTATCAGAACAAAAATAAAAGACAAAAAGATAGAAAAATTACAAGTGTCTTCAGGTAAGTCTTCAGTCTTCAGTCTTCAGTTTTGGCTCTTCAGTCTTCTGCTCTTCAGTTTGCATCTTCTTCAATTTCATCAGCGGGTACCTCCAGGTTGAACATTCTGAAATACCTCTTCTTCAGTGCATTTCTTTCCTTAATGATATTCGGAGTGTTCCCTGTCAGACCTAACTGTCCAGCATATTGAGCAATTTCTTGAGTAATGGCTTTTTCATTCACCAGGCCATTATCAAGTCTTGGAGGAGGGTAGCTATATGGGTCGGGGGCTACTATCTGCACCTTTCCTTCATCCGCAAGGTTTATCCAGCGTTGGAGATATTTAGGATAGAAGGTTAGGAGATATTCAATAAATGCTTCATTTGGATCTGAGTTTTCCCCTTTCCATTCCCTGAGCACTTCATAATAGAACCAGAAGGTTCTCTTGACCACTTCCCAACTATCATTGAATTGGATGGGCATCCACTAGTCAGTGTGTGGCCATTTAAGTGCTTTTAAAGTCCCTCTCCGTTTGCTCGCAAACTTTTTGTAACCACTCCTTCGTTTCTGCTCTTCTTCAGCCTTTTTCCTGATCACTGGCACGTCTGAGACTGAAGCAGCAGCTTTCTTAGCTTGTTTTATCTGGAGTGTCTTCAGAGCATTCCTGGTGTTGAAGACTTTCTTCTGAGGTTGACCTGCAGACTCTTCTAATTCAACCATCAACTTCCTTTGGACTGGCTTAGAAGCCTTAGCTCGCTTGCTTTCAGGTTCAACAATGCCCAAGGCTTTCCTCTTCATAGGGATTTCAGCAGCAGCCTGGCTTGTTCCAACCTTAGAAACCTCTTCTGAGGTTTCTCTCTTGCTACTTCAAGCATGGTTTCCTCAGAAACCTGAGTGTAGATCGGCTTCTCCACTTGGCTGAACTTCAGTTTTTCAGTAGCTTCGACTTCCTTCAAGGCTTTGGATAGGCTATTCATTTCAGCTTCTTTTTGTGCCTTTTTCTCCAAAGTACGTGCCAATAACTTCCTGAAGTCTTCTTCTGGTCTTTCCCCCTTCTTGGCACCGTAATTTGGAAGAAGTCTGGAGAGTGCTGTGTCCATGTGATATTGCTCTTTGCTTACACAGCGCACCTCTCCTGCTAACTGATCTTGTTCATCTTCCAGCCTCCTGAGGTGGTTTTTAGCCATAGAAAATTCTTCAGACAAATGGGCAAACTGGCCAGAGAGAGCATCTTTAAACATCTCTGTCATCTTGGTTATGAGCATTGAGCTCATTTCCTCAACAGTAGACTTGATCAGCATTTCATTCTTCTCTGCCAGTTTCACCTCTAGAAACTCAGTATTCTCCTGGTGCTTCTGTTTAAGTTCAGCACTCAGCTCAGCCTTGACTCCCTCCAGCTTCTCATTCAGCTTGTCTTCCATGGAGGTCATCTTTGAGGTCAGAGTGTTTTGGAGTTGCACCAGGTCTGAAGATGAACTCAGATTCTCCATCTTCTGAGTTTGGCTGGCCAATGTCTCTTCCATCTGATCGATCTTGTTCATCATTGGCTCAACCTTCTCAAGCTTCTCCAGGATGGGAGTGAGGTCGATCTCAGGAACATTCTGCACCTTCTGTGCGGATTGATCATCCTGAGGTTCAGACACAACCTGAGGGTCGGTCTGCACCTGAGCATCAGCTTCATCCTGAGCTCCAGTCTCCAACTGAGCCTCAGTCTGAAGAGTGCTAGCTTCAGTCTGAGGTTGAATGATTTCAGGTTGATCAGCACAAGAAGTTTCCTTCTCCATCTGAGACTGATCCTCAGCATTTCCCTGTTGGTCCCCATCTTGAAATTTGTCTCTGCTGCTAGGGGCACCAACTTCAGTAGCTCTCCTCTCAGCTATCTTCTTCTGAACTAGCTCATCAAAATCTGAAACTTTCATCCTGAGCTTTGTCTTCCTGAATCTTGAGAACTCAGTCAGGAATGTTGTCTCCTCATTCCACCAGTATTCCCCTCTGAATGCAGCAATGTTAAGCATCTCCGGAAGAGTCTAATTGAGGATGAAAACCGTCGTCCTTAATCTGAAGAAGATATCTTGCAGATCAGGGTATGAGCTGAGCTCAGGGTAGCGGTCAAGGATGAACCGTTCCCCCTTGCTCCTCAACTCGGTTTCTTCAGCTTCGCCCTTCTTCCATCTCGGGCTATCTGGTTCAGTCAAAGCATCAGCTGAAGGATCAAGAAGTAGATCACTCAGGAGCTCATCCAAAATAAGCTGCTCCTGAGTCTCAGCAGCATCAGAATGTTGTGTAGTCAGGTCCTCAGCTTGCATCTGAGTGGGTTCTGGGGCCTGAGCTGGCACTTCCTCAGATTGACTCTGAGTTGGCTCTTCTGTCTGAGCCGGCACATCTATGGTAGGAATCTCTGAGGCCTGAGTTCCTTTAAAAATTTCCTGAGAAATTTTATCTGAGCTGAGCGATGTCTCAACCACCTCAGAGAAGACCTGCTCCTCAGTCTGTTCCTGTGCCTTAGAGATAACCTGAGCCAAGACTTGTAATGGTGAATTCTGAGCGGTTTGGCTCTCAGGTTGAATCTCTTCAGAATCACTGCCATCTTCGTCGGTGAGAACCACCATTCTTCTGCGCTTGGGGCCGAGGGTTTTCTGTTTCTTCATCTTCTCACCCTGCTCCATCTTGGCCTCCAACAAAACCTTCCCCCTGGTTTGTTGGGTTTCTTTTTCAGCAGCAGCACTTGGTGATTCTGCTTTCTTTTCTTTCTTCCCCCTGATAGCCTGTTTCTTCATAGCAATGGGCTTGAAGAGCACCTTGGACTTGGGGAATGGGGTCGAATTGGCGAAGATGTCCTCCTCCTCTCTGCATATCTCCAAAATAAATGCTATTTTGGTGGCATGGTGGATCTTGCCTTTGATCGAGATCGCCCCGTCAACCTTTCTTATGACTTTGGCCTGTTCACTCACCATCTGAATCAAGAATCTGAGCCAGTTGAAGTCGGTGGTGGGTGAAGCCTTGATCGCCGCCATTAATCTGAGCTTCGGGGTACTAATCTGCTCAAAACTCCCCGAATGACTCATGATGCATTTGCTCACAATATCTAACAAAACTCTATATTGTGGCTTCAAATGCCTCTTATGCAGTGTAGCCTCAAATTTTACAGGATTCTCAGCAATCCTATCTAAATACTCCTGCTCTCTACCCAGCATATACATAGCAGGATCCTCTCCTCTATCACAAAGCTCAAAAACATCATTTAAATTTTTCGGAATAATATACAATTCCCTTTCAAAATCGATGTATTTAGACGAATGCTCTAAATGTGATACAGTAATCTCCGAATGCATACCATCCTCTTCATCTATCTTCATATTAGAGATGAACTCGATTACCTCTTTTGCGTATTCTTGGTCCGGTTGGCTCGCGACGAGATATGTGAGCTTGGCCAAACGGATCATATGGAGAGCCTCCTCTTCTAGTTTGGAGTTGGTTGTGCTATCGAACGAGACAACGAACTTGTACCAAGGTTTATTGGTTTCGGCTAATTTATCGAAAATGGTAGGAGCCATTTGAGATATTGAAGATTTAGGGTTTAGGTTTTCTGGGCAAAGGGATTAATTTTGCAGAGGATTTTGGGAACGAAGGGTTTGATAAAATTTAGCTTGAATGGCTTCTTGGGGTATAAATAGTTTCGAGATCGTGGGAATTCACGTTGGTTAGGTGAAAAGCAACGGTTGAGATTAATCTCTGATTAATCGGGTATACGAACAGTCGATCTCTGAAAAGTAAGCCGCCAAAATATCCTCATTGGTCATTAATGTAACAGAGCATTAAATGACTGTTGACCTTCTTCGGAATTTCAAACGATCCCGCCCAAAAACATTCCTTAGGTGTTTTGTATTTATTGCAAATGATTACTGAGCTTCATTTAAGCAATAAATGAGTCGCATGAGTCATTACTTCTTCAGACTAATTTATCTCTATCAGTCTTCTTGAAATTGACCTTGATAGAATGTCGATTATAATCTTTGAAATCTTGAATGGGTTAAGTATAACACCGATCTTGACCTTGATGAATCTGAGTTTCACGAGACTCAGCTTCGATATTTCCATTTTATCTGAGCTTCTCGAGAATTAGAAAAACTTCATGCATCCGAAAACCTTCAATTTTTTCAGATTTTACTCTACACTGGATCTAACATCCCTAATTCAATCGAAAGTTCACGAAATCTTGATTGACCAAAGGTTTAGTCAAGATATCGACTCTCTTATCGATATGAATTTTCTCCATCCTTATGTCCTTTTTCTCGACATGATCTCTGATGAAGTGATGTCTGATATCCACATGCTTGCATCTAGTGTGCAATACCGGATTTTGTGAAATAGCAATGGCACTATTATTGTCACAAAATATTGGTACTTCATTGGCTACAACTTTATAATCCCTTAATTGTTATGCGAGCGAAAGAATAAAACCTGGCGACTTCTGCGACCCCATGTATTCACTTTCATTAGTACTTGGTTTGCTCTTGAGGTCTGTTTCTTCAAAAACCAAGATATCATCTTACTTCCTAGAAATTGACAAGTTCCAGTAGTGGACTTCCTGTCAATCCTGCAACCTCCATAATCAGCATCTGAGTAACCAGTTAATTCAAGGTTATCATCAGCTGGATACCATAATCCTCTATTCACTGTGCCCTTAAGATACTTCAGTATCTTTTTGGCAGCCTCCATGTGACTGGCCTTAGGATTAGCTTGGTATCTTGCACATATCCCAACAGCAAATGTTATATCCGGCCTACTTGCTGTGAGATAGAGGAATGATCCAATGATTCCTCTATAATCAGTATGACTCACTGATTTGCCTTCAGAATCAGGATCCATCTTCTAGTTAGTATTCATAGGAATCCTAACTGCATTACAATTCTGTACACCATATTTGGCAATCAGATCTCTGGTGTACTTTGCCTGGTTGATGAATATTCCTTCATTTGATTGTTTCACTTGAAGACCTAGAAAGAAATTCATCTCCCCCATCATTGACATCTCAAACTTGCCTTTCATCAGTGTTGAAAACTTTTCACACAGCTGATGGTTTGGAGATCCAAAAATGATGTCATCAACATATATCTGAACCAGTAAGATGTCTTCTCCATCTTCTATCCTGAACAGAGTTCTATCAACAGTCCCTTTGACAAAACCATGGTCAGTAAGAAACTGAGAAAGAGTATCATACCATGCTCTGGGTGCTTGCTTAAGACCATACAAAGCTTTTTCCGAGCACAGTAAACTTGGTCATTCTGTTTGAAACCGGGAGGTTGTTCCACATAAACCTCTTCTTTAAGCACACCGCTTCGAAATGCACTTTTCACATCCATTTGATAGATATGTGAACTTCATGTGGGCAGCATATGCAAGAAACAATCTGATGGCTTCTAGTCTTGCAACTGGTGCAAAGGTTTCATCATAATCCAAGCCTTCTTCTTGGGAATAACCTTGTGCAACTAGCCTTGCCTTGTTTCTTACAATGTTGTTGTTTTCATCTCTTTTATTCTTAAATACCCACTTGGTTCCAATGACATTGTGGCTTTCAGGTCTATCTACTAGCTCCCATACTTCATTCCTTGAGAATTGATTCACTTTCATCTTGCATAGCAAGAATCCAATGAGAATCTTGTAGAGCTTCACCAATCTCGAAGAGGCTCTTTCTCCGATAGGAAGCAAATGAATAGTGCACTCTCACCATGGAACCTTCTTGTTTTAACACCTTCGGTTAGATCACCCACAATCGACTTGTAGGATTACTATCTAACCATTTCTTTCTTGATGTTCCCCTTCAACAAAGATATCCTCAACATTTGAAATGTTAGGTTCGATTAATTCAATGAACTCGAGGAACAACGAGAAAAGGAGAAAGGGAATCATCTTCCTCGGGGAAATTCCATTGAGAACATTGTCGAGACATTTGTTCCCCTTTGGTTGATAGATTCGAAATTTGCCTCACCGTGACCACATCTTCATTGGCATCACATACCGAGTCCGAATCGTGTCTGTTCGGATTGGTCACCTTTGGTGTGTTGGCTTTCCCGAGTCTCACCATCCCGAGTTCCATCCTCGAACTTCTTTATCCGAGTCCGAGTCACTCCAATCATATATAGTGACCCGACTTCTTCTTTTCGTGTTCGATGGATGATTTGTCATTCTTTTTCAGGCTTAATCTGGTGATCCTCTTGGTCAGTTCATCTGCATCATGTTCCTGTTTCTTCTGAACACAAGTAGATTCATCAAAAACAACATGAGGTGTTTCCTCCACAATAAAAGTCGTCATAGTTGTAAACTCGAAAGCTTTTTGACTTGAAATATCCTAAGAATATTCCTTCATCGACTTTTACTATCAAATGTTTTCAACTGATCTTTACCATTATTGTGTATGAAACACTTGCAACCAAACACACGAAAGAAAGAAACAAGAGGCTTCCTTTCATTCCAAAGCTCATAGGGTGTTTTGCCTTGACTCTTGGTCAGCATGGATCTATTCTGTGAGTAGCATGCATTATTGACAGCTTCAGCCCAAAACCTTTTAGGAATATCAGCTTCAGCTATCATTGTCCTTGCAGCTTCTTTCAGAGTCCTGTTCCTTCTTTCAGCAACACCATTTGGTTGAGGGGTCCTTCCAGCTGATGTTTCATGTGAAATTCCATTTTCTGCACAATAATCAGATATGATATGATTTATAAATTCAGTTCCTTTGTCAGATCTGATTTTGACCACACTCAGATTTTTCTCAATACTGAGCCTTTTCAGTCCCAATGTGTATTTCCTGCCATTAGTGCTTACTGGTGTTATAGGCAAAAAGATCCATATGCAGTAACTGAAGTATTCTGTCAGTTGAAACATCTACTTTGCTTTTAAATGATGCTCTAATTTGTTTTCCTTTTTGGCACGCATCACAAATATGTTCCTTACTGAACACTTCATTAGGCAACTCAACATAAGTACCAGTCAGTAATATTTTCTGTGTTGTATCATCTTTCACATAACATAAGTTCTTAGAGAACTCAACATTAAAACCCTTATCACAGAATTGGCTTATTGAAAGCAAATTATGCTTCAATCCAGATACATATGAAACACCATGGATATGAACTGAGTCGATTTCCAAAGTTCCATATCCTCCAGTCTGTCCTTTGGAGTTATCTCCAAAAGTGATCTGAGGGCCTCTTTGTTCAACATAGTCACTGAGTATCTTCTTGAATCCTTTCATATGTCTTGAGCATCCACTGTCAAGATACCATACATCAGGGCCTTTTTCATCTCTGCTCATCAGTGCTATGTGATCTTTAATCAGCTTTGTGCCCTTGTTTTCCTCCTGAAAAACAGATCAATTTTTAGGTACCTAATTTGTATAGGGTCCTACAAGGTTAAATTTGTACCTTTCGAATCCAAATCACCGACAACTCTAATCACTTTAGAGTGGCTAATTTGTCTTCCATAAACATCAACATACACATTTACTACTCTGGGTGCCTTAGCAGTTTTTTGTGTATGTGTGCTAGCTTTAGCATGAACATGGGCTTTTGAATTTTTCTTTGGTTCAGGCCTTTTGTTCAGATGCTTAGGCTTTTTGTGCGACGGTCTAAATCTTTGTTGACTCGGGTTGGAATAACCTTTACCCTTAGGCAAGTGGGGTTCAGTTTATGCATCTTTGAAATTGGGTCTTCGAAGATCTTTGAGGACTTGGTCTCTTCGATTGAGAATGTCTCTGGCACGAGTGTTTCTCTTCCGAAGATTCCTCTTATGGTTCAGTGTAGATCCTTTCAGGTTTGCATTCTTAGCCTGAGGCTTTGAAGTAATTGCCTGAAATTTTCCAACTGAGTGCTCAGGTTTTCTAGCCTTCACCTGAGGTTTGGGCTTTCCTACCTGATCATTCAGTTTCTTTGAAACCATGGGTCCTTTTCCCTTGTCTACAACCTTGGGCATTTCTTGATTTGAAGTGTGGGTGCCAATTGGTTTTACAAAGATTGTCTTCTTGCTACTTGATGCGACATTCGGATGACCTTGTGAGGTTCCCCTGGAATGTATCCCAATCCAGTTTTTATAGTGGCGAGATCTCTGGTAACTCTAAATTTCATCTATTACTTTAGATGCACGATTCAATAGAGTTAACTTCTTACATGCACTATCCTCACGATTCTAGAGTTTCATGCTTCTCGAGAGAGGTCATTGAACTTAGTTACGATCAATTTGAATTTCTTCAGTGGATTTCTCTAGCTTTTCAGTTAGGGTCACTATCAACTTCTCTTTCTCTGAGAGTTGTACTTTCAGAACATCCAGTTCATCAGTAGCTCCCATTAATTGAGAAGTGATCTAAGTTTTGCTAGAGTCTTTCCATTTTAGATTTTCAGCCTTCAGTTCCTTATTCTGCTCTTGAGTTTCATTTAGCAGTTCTTGTAAAACAGCATAGTCCTTCATCAGATTCTCAAAAAGAATCCATCGAGTCAAATTGATTTTTACGTTGAACTTGACAACTCTTGTGCTAGTGTAGGAGCAACAACAGAGAAAGAAGAGTTTACCTCCTCAATGGCCATCAGACAAATGTCATCACTTTCACTGTCTGAGAATATTTCATCTGAAGAGCTAGATCCCTCCTCAGAATGTTCTTCTTCTGCAACCATGGCCTTCTTGCTTGAGAACTTCTTGTCTCTTTTAGCTTGCCTTTCTCTTCTCTCCTTAGCTTTTCGATCCGGACAATCATCTGGAAGTGACCTTTCTTTTGGCAATTGTAGCATCTGTTGGCATCATCATCCTGATCACTTTCTTCTTTGGACTTGGAGTCCTTCTTTTTGGATGAAGATCCTTCAGTTTTCAGGTCCTTTCTCTTCTCAGTTGGTTTGTCCTCAGGTTTCTTCTGGTACCTGTGATTCCTGTAATAGCTTTTGTATTTTCCATATCGACTATTAAGTCTTTCAAACCTCCTTGCCATCAGTGATAGCTTATCCTCAAGTTCATCCTGATTCTTAGCAAGGGAGTTCTCAGACTCTCTAGTTTTACAGGTTTTATCTTTGGCCTTAAAAGCCACATTTTTACTAGATGATGAATCATCTTTGCTGTCAGCCTTTTTGGATTTCTTATCAATTACAAATTCATAGGCCTTTAGCTCAGAGAAGACTTGTTGATAGGGCATTGAATTAATGTTTTTGGTGTTTTCAATCACCACTGCATGTATATCTCATTTCTTAGAAAGACCTCTAAGAATTTTCAATGCAATTTCTCTTTGTGGATATTTCTTTCCAAGTGCATTTAGATCATTCATAATACTAGTGAATCTGACTTCCAATTTGTCAATTGATTCACCTTCTTCCATTTCAAAACTATGAAACTTTCCTATTGCAACTAAAAGTTTGTTTTCCTTGATATGATCTGTGCCTTGACACATTACAGCTAGTGTATCCCAAATTTCTTTGGCAGTATTACAGTGAGAGATCATTCCCATCACACCATCATCAATTGTACTGTATAGTGTGTCTTTAGCAATGTAGTCTAGATTGACTAACTTTCTCTCCTCAGGAGTCAGTTGGTCATCAGACTTAGGAAATTATGCTCTAGGATCATTTCTCTCATTTTCTGTTCCTCTGGGATTCACCACAGTAAATTGGAATGGCCCTTCAGAGACCACTCTCCACATTCGTTCATGTTTAGAATATAGATGAGCCTGCATTCTCAGTCTCCACAAATCATAGTTCTCCACTGAGAACATGGGAAGTTTCTTAGAAGACATTTTTATCTGAGTCTTTTAAGAATTCAGCAAATAAGATCAGTTCAGATAGACCACAAGTATTTTAAGCAAATAAAACTTTGGTCAACAAAGCAGGGTGGTCAAGTTGAACCACTGCTCTGATACCACTTGTTGGTCCCGGTGCAAACGAGTCTTACACGTGTATGGGGGGGGAATACACGTGTTCAGTGTTTTTAAAACTTTTCTTTTACTAAGGTCAGCTTGGGTCAGGTTGTCCTGAAGATTTGGTCCTGAGAAGCACAAATCACTATGAGTCAAAGTCTACTGAGACAGTGATCCTGAGCTGCTTTCAGAAACCTCAAATAATCCCAACTGAGTCCTGAGTTTCAGAGATCCTGAGTTGCTTGGATCAGTAACTTACTGAACCCTCAGAAGAGTAAGTTCAGTTTGGTAACTATCTGTTCTAGCTACTCAGATGTGCGGAATGGTTGGCCCTTTAGTTTATACTCGTTTTAAGCTTTGCTGAAAACCTTCCTTTGAATGGAATAGTGATTAGGCTTTGATTCAATTATATGCAACTTCCAGTGGATTGATTCCAACTGAAATCTCAGTGAAAATATGCTTTCTGATTTAAATCAATGCAACAGTTAAGCACATATAAGGAAAGCAATAAACAACACATCAATTTATAGTGGTTCAGAGACTCAAGCTCCTACGTCCACTCTCTCTGATCCTCAGAGAAATTCACTAATCACTTCCTGAGCTTTCTGACTACCTCGCGTAGTTTACTTACTCAACTCGGCCCTGAGCTTTCTGACTACTCCACGTAGTTTACTTACTAAACCCGACCTTGAGCTTTCTGACTACCTCCGTAGTTTACTTACTCAAACACAAACAAGCTTTCAGACTACCTCTGTAGCTTACTAACTTCTCCTCTAGAGTTTTCTGACTACTCCGCGTAGTTTACTAACTCTTTACAACTCTTCTCACCAACAAACACACTCCAACTACCTTCTCAAGGGTTTGGGGTTTCTCGGTTGGTTTCCAACTAGGATGAGATATCCTTTACAATGAAGTACAATGCAAAGGCTAGGATATCTCGACTAAGCTTTGAATATATCTTATCAAGCTAGGCTTAGTTTAGTAAGCTCTCTTCAATATAAAAGCACTTGGGAAATTCTAAGTTTTTCGAGTGCTTTAACTTTGCAATAATAAGTTTGAGCTTCTTGAGTTGCTTATAAATTTCCTGTAACCTTACAATGTAGAGGGTCACAAGTATTTATAGGCATACACCAAGGTCACTCTTGAAAAACTATCCGTTGGAGAGATAGCTTCGTGAGTTTCCTCTTATGGTGTGTGAGGAATGGCTATATTTAGGGTTTGAAACTCCCTAACACGTTTTAGGCAATAGCCTTTCATGTAGCCGGTCTTCACTTTTTGCAGTCTAGAACTTTTGTACTTTTGACATCTTTTTTCAAATGACACATCCTTTATCGATTAATCGATGTGATCTGATGTTGTCTTCCTCTTTTTGACTTTTATCTCCAGTTAAAGGTAGACACCTTCAACGGCTCTTTTTGTTACAAACTCTGAGTTGATATAACCTTAACAACACTTTGACTTAGTTCCTTTTGTCTGCATTTGAATGTCTTGGCAAATATCTATTTTTCTAAGGAATCGCGATCTTCTCGATGATTGCATCCTTCCGGATAGATATATTCAGTGCCTCGGAACATTCAGGTTTATCTTGAGCCTTGATGACATTACTTAGTCTTGATAATTCTTTGTGCCTTGATATTCTTGATCTTGATTCTTTTCGGTCTTAGTCTTACGTGTCTTGAGTCTTGAGGTCTTGAGTCTTGGCGTCTTGAGTCTTGATGTCTTACGAGTCTTGAGTCTTACGAGTCTTGATGTCTTGAGTCTTGAGTCTTGATGTCTTACTTGAGTCTTGAGTCTTGAGTCTTGAGTCTTGAGTATTACGAGTCTTGAGTCTTCTGAGCCTTTTGAGTAAATCACCGATTATCTTGGTGATATCTTGAGTCTTCATCTTTGAGTCTTGATTCCTCCGATTTCATCTTGAGTCTTGATATCTTAGTTTCTGCTTGAGTCTTGATATCTCGATTTCCTGCCTTGAGTCTTGATTCTCGATTCTTCTTGAGTCTTGAAACTTAGTTTTATCTTTGAAACTTGGTTTCTTGAAAAATATCTTGAGTTCTTCAGAATCTTCTGATCCTAACATGATCTATATCTGCTGACTATACATTTTGCAGATATCATCCTGAATAAAAACTAAATCCTGACTCAACTATCAAGATTATCCTGAACATGTCATACTCAGGGGTTTTTGGGATCTAATCAAAATCATATATCTTTATTGAAATTCATCTCCCAACAAGAAAAATGTAAACAAACTATCCCCTTTCAGTATACACTCACGCCTCTTACTCCCTCTATATATACCCCCAATTTACTCCTCATCAACCAAATTCCTCCATTGCATCGGCGAAGCCCTGCCCAAACAATTTCAGTCCAAACTCTGCAGAAATGGTTCCATAAAACTATATCTCCCTGCCCACTCGATTATGCAAGAAACTCCCTCCATAGAACTTCATAGCTGATCATCTGGGTTGCTGCTCGTCCATCAAAATATCAGTCCTGGACGTTTAAGACCTGTGCTCAAACATTCAAGTAACCACTCAACTCTGTTTTCTCAATATTCAACATAAAGGAACATTCTTTTCCTTCTTCAGCAAACTTCGTCAAACAATTTTATTTCAAGATGGAAGCTACTTTACCCTTGATCACTCAACGAACCTTCGGAAACCAACAATCGTTCGAGTTTTCATCCAAAATCCAGACGGAAACTACAAAGGTTGTGATTTCGACCTTTGTGTATTAGTTGTGTTCTTATTTCTTTGCTATATTCGTCATGGGGTGTATATTGGTGAAATCTGTAGAAAAAAACTTCTTATATGTTGTTTTAAGTGCATACTTCATGCTCGTATTTTTGGTTTTAAAAAATGATGCCGTTATGCTGCCGAAATTTACGCTCAAATGTGTCAAGTTATAACGTCAAAACTGTTTCCGACTGATTTTCGGCTACGCCGTCGAGTACTCTGTTGTACTGGAAATTTGTGTTTTAAAAGACCTTTGTGCTCCCTTATATGTTTAATACGTGATTGTCATCTCGATACTCAATTTTGGTGTTGTTAAGCTGCTCGTTTTTACGATTAAACATGGTCGCTCGAAAACTGGAATTTTCAGAAAAAACTGCTACTCGAAATTCCTAAATAATAACTTTAAAAATTCATATTTCAAGTTCTAGAAATCATTTTGAGATGTAACTAGCAGCAAGTTAAAATTCATCGAGTGTAATATATTCGTATAAAATCTCGTAATTTTTCATTAGGTAAAATCGGAGTTATGATTTATTTCAAAAAGTGTGAAGTGCTGGGAAAATTCTGTAATTTTAGTGTGGGTGAGGTAACTTCACTCGTCCATAACTTTCTGTTAAAAACTTCTTTTTAACTGAGACAAAAAGGATTGTATCTCTACATACTGTAGTTTCTAAATATGAAAATATGAGTCATTTTGTTTATTTTATAAAAAGTTATGTACGTTTTAAAAGTAAGACAAAAACTGGGAGTTTTCTTTGAGCAAGGAATTGGTTTCAAATACTTGACTTTCATGACACTTTTAACCAACTTATGTTCGTTATTTTCCAATGATTTTTCTTGCTAGAAAAGTTTAGATTACAAACTTTAAAAACCTAAAGTTTCGTGTCGATCGGATTAGCGAATCAACGGAAACAACTTGCAAAAATGGAAGAAAATCACACAGTTTTGGGACACTAACTTTCCAAAAAATGTCAAAACTAAATACTTAAACTTTTAAAAGACTTATTGGATAGTATTATGATTATTTGGATAATTTTTCTTTCACGAACCTTATGTGCTTTATATTTTCTTTTATGCCACAAACTTTAAGTCCTTTAAGATCTATTTTCGAGAAATAATTTTAGGACTTTCATTGATAATATTCAATAGCCGTTTAAAGTAAAAGTTCTACAAAAACTCACGAGTAAGGAAATCTAAAGAATAGAGATTGTAGGTCCCGAACGGGTTTTGTGAGGGTGGAAGTCTAGAGGGGAGGGGTGAATAGACTTCCAAAACTTTTTTGTGCGGATCAGGTGTAAACTGCAGATTACCCGATCAGAGTGCTAGTGTATCAGTTTAGACTGATGTTCAATCTTACTGAGTGCCTAAGGGCAGATCAGCTTGATATTTGTCAGTTTAACTGAATGGTGCGGAAGCTTGTTTTAACCCGTGTGAAAAACCAGTTTTATCAATTCAGATTCTCAAGTCAGTTTTCAACCAGTTGACTAAGGTGTCAATCTGATCAGATCAGTTGCTTGGTGCAGACTGAGCTTAACTTAGAATATGTATGTTGTTTTAAACTCAGTTGTGTGAATAGTGTAAAGCAATAAGAAAGCAAGTAAATGCACACAAGACTTTTTATAGTGGTTCAGACGAAACCCGTCCTACGTCCACTCTTCCCTTAACACAGGGGAACCTTAACCGAACTTAACCTGTGGAACTTATACCCCTCACGGGATGGCCGAGATGTTTACCAAGTTCTCACTCTACAAACTTAACCTGCGGGACTTATATCCTTCAAAGGATGGCCGAGATGTTTATTGAGTTCACACTCTACAGATGTTTATCGAGTTCACACTCAACCGAACTAGAAATCAGAAAACTAGAATCTCTAGTCTGAAATCTTCCGGGAACAAACTTAACCTAACTTGCGTTTGAGTAAAGAATGTTTGAGGGTTCCAACTGGAAATCTATGTTGGTGTTTTAGGTAACCAAAAATGCTAGTGGATAGGATTTCTTGCTAAGAACTAATGGGATGAACACTCTAAGAATAATCTTCAAAAATAGTGTTCTTTGAGCGGAGATTTTTCTATAGCTTTTGCTTCTTTTGCGGTGTCTCCGTGTTCGTTCTTGCTAGTTGTCTCTCTTGTCTTCAATTGACAAGCAATCCCATTTTATAGACCTCGAAATCAAAGAGCCGTTGGAGAGAAATTTGAATTTCAGGCTATATTAGGTAGGTTGTAGGATATGATTGTGATGAGCTCCGATTATCGGTGTGGCCGTAGGCATCATTAGCGCCATTTTTGTCCGCAGCGTCGTATCCCGCATTGTCAGCTCTTTTTGTGCAAGTGTCGCTTTCTCCTTAGCTTCGCGAGGCGGCACTTCAGAAATTTGTCTGTTAGACGATTGATATTCCTTTTGTAGAAGATTCGTCTTGTTTGGTGTATCTTTTAGATTGTTACCACGTGTGAGCTGACTTGATCAGGTAACTGATCAGTCTACCTTGTTGAGTCTTCAGATGCACATTGTCTTAGCTCAATATGCAGACTCTGCTGATATAGGTCTTCAGGCCTTTTGATCTTCAGGTGTCTCTGAGTCTCAGTGTATTCAGTCATACTGATTCTTCAGGTTTGTTACTGTGTCTTCAGGTTCATCTGAGTCTTCAGTGTCTATCTGAGTCTTCAGGTTCATCTGAGTCTTCAGGTTCATCTGAGTCTTCAGTGTCTATCTGAGTCTTCAGATTCATCTGAGTCTTCAGTGTCTTCTTGTCTTCACCTGATCTCCTGACTTCTTGTCTTCTGATTTGTGCTTAGTCTTCTAATAATTTGACCTTATCTGGGTCATATGATACTTTGACTTGACCTATACATATTGAGTTCCCCCTCAATATGTGACCTATCTTTTACATCAGCTATCTATACATTTCAGTTGGTCATCTTAATCTGATTCTAAGTCATCAGTCAACAAACAGGTCTGACTGGTCCTATTACAACCTGTTTTGGAACTTCCATCAAAACTAAATTACAGATTTCCCAACAATTTCCCCCTTTTTGATGGAACCAAAACACTTAATCACACTTAATCAGAAAAATAGATACCATGAATGGAAATGTAGATAATGTAAACAGTACATATCTCAGAAGACAATGAGATGTTGTCTTAGAATCAGTGAGATGGAAAGTTTCATTCAGATAGGTGTGTTCATTGTAGAATACATGAAAAGTGTACCTATCATCTGATTCCAAGTTGTCTTCTTCAGGTGTACTTGAACATTTGGTAGTTCTTTGGGGATGCCAAACATCCTGTACATCCTTTGCATTAGTTTGTCCAGCTCTTCTCTTCTATGGATTCCTCCTTTTTGAGCAAGTCCATAGTAGATATTCTTGAATTTAACAGGATCTAGCTTGTTGTCTGGACGCAAAGGTGGAAGGAGTATTTCAAAGGGTGGAGCTTCTGGTATTAGTGACATGATCTTGCCTTCTTTCATCACTGTCTGGTAGAAGTCTGGATACTTTGTTTCTAACCAGTTCCAAAATTCATCATCATTTTCAGTCTGATCTTGATGAATTAGAATCTTCTCCAGGATGTAGACGTCACATAACCATTCTCCTCTGATCTGATCCTATTTTGGAAGCAGATCTTGCCGTGCACAGAGGATGCCTTTAACAGGTGCCGGAAGGTCATTCTTCTCCCAAGCAATCTCCTCTACTGCAGCTTCGTTCTTCCTCTTCCTTCGGATGTAAGTGATGTTCAGCCCCTTAGCCTCTGCTAACTTCTTCTTCTTGATTGCGGCCTCTCTTATTCTCTGTCTTGTCTGCTCTTGAACTTGTTCAGGAGTCATCTGGCATTTGGTGGAGAATAGCTGGCCTTGTCTCTGATCTTCCGCAGTTGCTTTCATCATCTTGCCTTTGCCTTTCTTTCTCCATGAGTCTGCTTTCGGGTTCATCTTGTTCGTCTTCTTCTAATTTTTCTTAGCGAGTTCAAGGCTCTTGGCACGATCATCGATTTCCATTCTTTTACGAGCGAGCGAAGAAAAATCTTCAATCTTATGTCGACTCTGGCGGTAACCTCTGAAAAAGAACTCTTTTTTCGCTTTCAAATGATCTCTTTGCTATGTTGCTCCACCTGGTTTCTTTCATTTCCATAGCGAGATCGGTAGATGGAGTGGTTGGCAAGTCGAATCTGATGGTTTTTGGTAGAGATGAAAAAAGTTACCAAGCGTATGCGAGTCTGTTTTTTTTCTTCTCTTTATTCTCTTTTCCTTCCCGTTTTGGTTTCATCAAAGAGGTTGGACATCTTCTTGTTCGAGCGCTTAATTGCCGTGAGAAGCGTCTGAGAGCAGTTTCAATTTCCTGTCTTGCTCGTTCTGTAGAAGCTAGAAAATGTTTCCAACCCATATCCAAGTGGTTGTTGGTTTTGTCCAAGGATGCCCGGACACTTTCCAAAAGTACACGTATACGATTGAGCATCTCCATGCGGCCGAGAGTTTGTCGGTGGAGTTTGAGCTTCTCCGACAAGAGGATATACTAGTTGCATTACTTCACAAGGATGGCATTGTGCATCCTAACCTGTGTGACTTCGTTCCTTGTCAACTAGTTTTGCTTGCTCATCCTCAAATCGCTTCATCGATCTGCTTTGTGGCGGCCGCGAATTTGTCTTCAAATGCGGCCTTGATCCCATCCCTGAATCTTCTAAGTATGATGATCTAGGGTATCGAGCTCATCGTGCCGATCTGTTCAGATGTTGAAGCCTTGCCAAGTCGGGTCTCATCTGCAGCACCCATTCTTGGTTCATCGGCAGCTCCCTCATGATCAGTAGGAGGTGTAACGGTTTCCTCCTCCCTTTGTTATCGGCAATATCTGGAACCTTTTGTGAATTAACCATCCGATATCATCGTCGATGCCAATTCAACAACACTTTCAATCCCAAAGATTTGTTTAGACATTTCAACTCCAAGTCTACAAAGAAATCGCTCCGGAGTTGTCATTAGAATCGAAATTCTTCAATGCTCTTGATCGATATCTCATTCGGATGCCGTGGATGTTGATCCAATTCAGGCATAGATCCAAACAGATACTCCTTGATTTGTTGCTTCGTTATCCTTATGATGGGGCTTTCTGGAGCGGTGTGAAGCGAGCCGCGGTTACGGTATTGAAAAGGGATTATGAGAGCGGACACTTTCGCTTGTCGGATCTCTCGGTTCTTGAGACTTGATTGGGGATTGGGATGTTTGTAGTTCAGGTTCATTTTCAGCGTGTTGAGGGTGTTCAGTTTCCTGAACGGGTTCATTGATTCGTGGTGTGGGAGATGTTGGTGATCTGATAGGCGAGGGTGAGGGTGAGAAGGTTTTGTGGGGAGAGGATGGTGGTGATGACTTTTGAGGAGAGGGTGATGGTGATTTGGAAGTGGGCGTTGGCGATCTTTCTCTTTGGAAGATCTTGGTGAGAGGCAGAGAATCAGATGGTGATTCTTCCTCAGATTGCTCCACTTATGTCCCTCTGACAGATTTCTCTCCTTCTGCTGCGATCATCTGCCCTTCCCTTACTTCTCTGATAGTTGGCTCAGAGCGGACTGCTATCTCTTCTTCTGATCTTACTTGCATCAGATCCTTCGTTCTGCTGACTTGCTCTGCAGAACTTGGAGCAGTTTTCAGAGGAGATGAGACTCTCTTCTGACGTTTCCGCAGAGCATCTGGTTTCTTGGCGATCCCTTCCTCTTCATCCTCTTCTCACAAGCGGCCTTTTCACGCACTTGACGATCGGTTACCTTATCTTTTCCTTTCTTTTCTCCCTTGGGTTTGGGCACATAAGGAGTTGGATCCTCATCAGATTGTCCAGGTAGGGACTCATCTTTGCCCAATATGGCCTTGTGCTTTGCTTGGTATATCTTCGCTCCATTCTCGATCCATTTATAATTCTGTGGCAGCGTATCTGACAGAATGATAGAGATTTTGTGTATGAATGAGCACTTGGAAGATAAGCACACTTCATTGCTCTAGGTCAGTTCGAACTTCCCGAAGTCTTTTCTCAGTCTTGCTTTGACCATACCCAACCAATCGATATCTGAAGCCTTCTTGATTAGTGCAGCCTTGACACTTATCTTGTACGAAGTGACTGCATCAAGACTGTAGGTTGAGCACATGATCACCTTCTGAACAATTTCAAGAAGAAGACGATATTTTCTCTTCAGATAGGAGGCTTTGACGTTCACCGTGTTCTCCTTATTTGCTGGTCTCAACAGCTCGGCTTCAAGAAATTCCTTTTCTCCTAAATCAGTCGTGTAGGTCTCTGGATTGATGCTTCCTTAAGTTAGGCCGAATATCCTCTGGAGATCGCCATTCGACACTCGCACTTCCAGTCCTCCAACGGAAGAAATCAGGTCAGCATCAATGTCTTCATCCCTCTGTAGATTGTAGAGAAAACCCGAGCTTCATGTGCGTGGGCGATGTTCTGATGTGTAGAGCAATAACGTTCAAGTCCACACGCTCGCAAGCACTCCAGAATTTCCAGCAATTCAGGGTCTGAGGTGATGGTGAAGACTACGTACTTTTCATCAATGATGTCTTTCTTCATCGATGAAAAATTGCATAACTTTTTCCCTTGGCCCAGTCGTGGAATAAGATATGCCATTTAAATTTATATGCAAATTGATGTTTAGTTTGAGTAAGATATTTCAATAAATTCAGTCAAACTAGTAATTTTAGTATCAATTTAGCAAATAAGCGTTTAGATCTAATAAAGATTACAGAAATATATCATCACGATTTGTAAACCTAGGTACCAGAGAGAAATGAGATCATGCAATTAATTAAAACAAGAAATTACCAGAAATTGATTCGAAAGATTTTAGAAATCGGAAGAGTAGAATCAATTGATCTCGAAAGTAATTCTCTAAAGATTTTGAAAAATTTGATCTTTTAAGAACTTTGAGAAGACGAAGTAGGGGAAAGCGGTTTTCTGAGAGGGATTTGGATTTTATAGAATACGAGGGAAAACCTTTTTGCACAACTTTCTAAAGTACTCAAGTATCCGTGTTTTGAAATCAGTGGCTGAGATTAGTCGGCCAAAAAGTATTTTGATCGCACGGTTGAGAAAAGTAGTCTTCTCTTTTTCCGGACTTGAAAAATCGCAATAAAACGTTTTGAAAACATTTTCCCAAGTCCGCATTAAAAGCTTTGCAGAGCATGCATCATGAACAGAGTAAAATAAATCAATTATTTAAATAACGCATGTAAGGTATTCAGAAAGAGATAAATAAGAGAGCGTATCTGACTGATTGATATTGTAATCAATCAGTTACCACGGTGATCTGATCTGGTACTTTGTTGACTTATCTGATGGTTGCCTCATGCATTTCCCAACAATATCTCACTTATCTGATCAGATTCTTGCTTGAAACACTTCGTTACTTATTTGATCCACTTATCTGATACACTTCATCCTTCAGTCTTCTTCTAATCAGCCCGTATTTACTGAAGTCAACTCCCGCCAAAACTTTTACTTCGGGGAGTCCAAAAGTCGCCTCGATTCCCAAATCGGCGCGATTTGACATTCCGTAATAATGGCATAGATACGCTGTGATTTAATCACACCGTTAATTCATCCAACCATTAGCCGCGTGTTCCTGATGCGTTGTCAATGCAAATTTCTCTTAAGATCTTTTGAGAACATAAAATTTGCATTTATACCCCTAATTTCCTTCTATAAATTAGCCTGGGGTGTTAGGCAAACAACACAACATAAACCATTTCATCTTCTTTAGCATATCCTTCATGCTTTTCCGATGAGTTCCTTATTTCTGGTGAAACTTCCGGTGGGAACCTTTAGCCCTTTTCCAATGAATTCAACTTCTCAAATCAACCCTGTGTGTTCCTTCACACTGCTTTCGTCGTCATCTAAGATTTCACATACGATCAATGCTAAGCTTCTTTACCACCAGGGAGGCAGATCTGCTAAGGCAAATGAGAAGGCACTTCTCCTAATCGTATGCACCTTGTGCGCCTATCGAGATGACGGAATAAGCATCAACAGACTTAGTCTGAAACAAAACATGGGTTTGATATACAAAATAGTGTATCAAACTCAATATTTGCATGAGACACTCATGGCCATATGGTCTTTGTGACCAAACCTGTGGCACTGTGTCCCATTTAACAGCTGGAAAGCCCATTGATTTTAGGTCTAAGGGCTCCTAGCTTAAAGATCCTTCAAGGCTCGCTGTCGCTCCTCACTCCGAAGCTCTAAGAGTGGCTTTCAGGATTCTAGAAGCTTCTCTGCGCCCCCTGGGTCGGAGAGTCTAAGAGCATCAACTCTTTAAAATCTCTCTCTCTCCTTAACTGCCCAGGGCTGTCTTAGGGCTTATGGTTTATGTATCGACCTCCGGATCTTCTTGTACTTGTAATACCACTTGAAGAAAGCTTGTAGCATTTGTATCTTGTGATATCACTTGTAACTTGTAAATCTGACCTCCGGGTCCTTATCAATGAAAAACTCTGTTATTCCATTGCTGTGTTGTTTCTTCTGACTTATGCAATCTGTAGTTTTACTCTTGACTTGCTTGTTGACTGTAGCTTTAATCGACTTATAAAGTAATCTTCCAATATGACCAGTTCTCCCTTAATCTAATATATCTGGAACTGATCTGATCCTTGTCTGAACTTCAGATCGGCTACTTATCTGACTTTCTGATCTGCTCCTTATCTGAACTTCAGATCGGCTCATTTGTGCAGTCAATCGATCGGTTGAGATTCCTAACTCAACTGATTCCACTTAACTTGGTTAGTCTTTTAACCAACCGGGTTTACGGAGATTAGTCCTTCAACCATATCCGGTGCATTTTCTCCAAGATCCGAAGCCCTAGCTTTCGTTGCATAACTCTCTCGAATCGATCTCGGCTAAGCGGCTTAGTTAAGATATCGATTACGCTTGTCGGTATGGATCTTTTCCATCCCGATATTCTTCTTTTTTCAACGTGATCTCGATAAAATGGTGTCGACATCCACATGCTTGCATCTTGTATGTAGAACGAGATTACGAGTGATTGCAATAGCACTATTATTGTCACGAGAATATAGGTGCGTTCTTAGCTACTATGTTGTAATCCTCACCGGCCGACTTAGCGGAGCGATTTAGGAACAACAAACTTCCCTCTGACCATATATTACGCCCATGGTAGATGTCGCAAATCGATGTCTCGCTTCTTCAAAACCAAGAGATCAATTTATTTCCCGGCCGACATGAACACGAGGTTGACTTCCGTCGATTCTGCAACCTCCGTGTCTCTGAATTAGAATACCCACTAAGCTCTAGATTGTCATCTAATGGGTAAAATAAACCAAGTTTAACGGTCCCTTGATACTTGAGAATCCGCTTAGCTGCTTCTAGGTGGCTTTGCATTGGATTTGCTTGAAATCTGGCGCATACACCTAAAAAAGTAATATGTAATGTCTGTCTGGCGGTCGGGTATAGTAGTGATCCAATCGAGCTCTATATTCTTTACGATTAACTTTCGACCATCTTCAATGCGATCCATCTTGAACCCGGTCATCATGGGAATTACGGCTTCCTTGCAATGTTGAACTCCAAACTTTGCGGTAGATTCCTTGTGTATTTTCGCTTTGGCGAGATGAATATCCCTTCTGTACTCTGCTTGACTTGTAAACCCAGAAAGTAATTCATCTGACCCATCATGGACATCTCGAACTTCCCTTGCATCAATTTTCTAAACTTCTCACATAGCTTCTTGTTGGGAGATCCGAAGATGATGTCGTCCCACGTAAATCAACCATCGAATATCTTCTCCATCTTCTATTCTGAATAAGGTTCTGTCCACTATTCCTTTAGTGAACCCGTTGTCTATCAAGAACTGAGAGAGTGTATCATACCAAGCTCGAGGAGCTTGTTTCAGGCCGTAAAGAGCTTTCCTTAAACTGTACACTTGGTTGCCTTTTTCAAAGCCTGGAGGTTGTTCGACATAAACTTCCTCTGCTAGTACCCCATTTAAGAATGCACTCTTTACATCCATCTGATACACAGTGAACCCTCTGTGGGTAGCATATGCCAGAAATAGCCGAATGGCTTCTAGGCGGCGGCCCAGTGCAAAGGTCTCATCATAATCAATTCCTTCTGATTGTGAATACCCCTTAGCAACAAGTCTTTCCTTATTCCTGGTTATGAAATTTTTCTCATCTCTCTTGTTCTTGAATACCCACTTCGTGCCAATTACGTCTTGATGAGTTGGTCTGTCCACCAATTTCCAAGCTTGATTCCTCTCAAACTGTTCCAGCTCCTTCTGCATGGCAAGAATCCAGCTTGCATCTCGTAGAGCCTCTTCTACTGTAGTTGGTTCCTTCAAAGATGATAACAACAAGATATGGCACTTTCACTGTCGATGTCTAGTTTTGACTCTATCGGATGGGTCTCCGATAATCGATCGGTTGGATGACCCGTAATCCAGTCCTTCGCTACGATGTCGCGTCTGTTTGGAGAACATCATCCATATCTGATAGTAGTTCATTACTAGTGATTGGGAGTGGTGCGGAATTATGATCCACTTGATAAGAACATGTCTCAGCTGATGTTGGACTCATCATGTGCTGATGTCTGTTCGTAGGAACTTCAGGAGTTCCCCCTGAACCAGATGGTTCGGATGATCTTTATCTCAATCAGTAACAACTTCTTCAATCGACAATTTAGCGTACCTTTGGGTCCGATTGACTGTTGAATCGGCAAGATCAAGTTACGGGATGTACAATCATTACGTGTTCGGTTCTTTCTCCTTGATGCTTAGGTCGATCCATTTTCTGCGTGTCGGAAATGCGTTGATCTGAATGCGACTTGTTACGAGGCAACTTTCTCTTGTTCAGAAGATGTCTCATCAAAGACCACATGTGGTGTTTCTTCCACAACTAGGGTTCGTTTGTTGTAAACTCTGAAAGCCTTGCTGGATGAGGAATATCCTAAGAATATGCCCTCATCTGACTTGGCCTCAAAAGTCTTCAACTGACTTTTCCCATTGTTGTGTATGAAGCACTTGCACCCAAAAACATGGAAGTATGAAACACGAGGTTTTACGCCCCTCCCACAGTTCATAAGGTGTTTTGAAGTGAGTCTTAGTCGAGAAACATCTGTTTCCGAGTATGGCATCTGAAAGTTGATTGCTTATACGCCCCGAAAACGGCTTGGTGTGGCATGTTCGCTAACATAGTGCGGCGAACTTCCTTGAGAGTTCTGTTTCTCCGCTTCGCTACTCCATTTTGTTGTGGTGTTCTTGCAGCTGACGTCTCATGTTGTATACCAAACTCAGTGCAAAAATCAGTAATAAAGGAATTCAGGAACTCTGTACCTTTATCTGATCTGATTTTTACTATGCTGACACCCTTCTCGTTTTGTAGCTTCTTGAGCAGCTCGGGTATCTTTGTCGTTGTCTCGTTCTTCTTGTATAAGAATACAACCCAAGTAAACTTGGAATAATCATCCACTATTACTAGAGTATATTTGCGTCCACTGAGACTGACTGGTGTAACTGGTCCGAATAGATCCATATGGAGCGATTCTTGCGAAGATTCTCATGGATGCCGGGTCCGTATTCCCTTGAATGAGGCTTTAACTTATTTTCCCTTCTGACATGCGGCACATGTCTAATCTTTGGAGAATATCTCATTCGGAAGTCCCTCAACCAAAGATATCCTAGCTATCTTGTTAAGAGTTTTGAAGTTCAGATGGCTCATTCTTTTGTGCCAGAGCCAACTGCTACTTTTGGAGCTCTTAACAATTAAGCATGTATTCTTTGGGCAACTGTTCCAATCTGCTGTGTAGATTGTGCCTTTCCTTGAACCAGTTAGCAAGGTTTGTTGAGTGGCTCGATTCCTAATCGTACACTTGTCGCTCGAGAACTCAATGCTGAATCCGTTATCGCAGAATTGTGATACTGATAGTAGATTGTGCTTTAATGCTTCGACATACGAGACTCCAGTTACTTGTTCATCATCAGTCTCTAAGGTTCCGAATCCTTTGGTAAAACCGAAGTTATCATCACCGAAGAGTACACGTGGGCCTTCTTGTTCTTTGTAAGAGCTAAGGAGATGTTTGCTTCCAGTCATGTGCCTTGAGCATCCACTATCGATGTACCAGATAGTTGCTTGTACACCTCCTTTGTTGGCCAGTCCCACGCGAACCTGCAATCAAATCAGGCTTTAGGTACCCCTTTGGAATTGGGTCCTGGGGGGTTAGTGGTGGATTTAGGGATCCACACAAACAGAGCACTTCTATGAAAATTAGATAGATTAGTAGGTCTGATTTATCTCCCATACATATCAACATAATCATACGTCTCTTTATATGCTTTCTGATTAGTATGATTATTCGTGTGAGCCTTGGATGACTTAGAAGACTTGGGATTTTTCTTTATATTTTGTCTTCTTTTAATCCAGTGTGGCTCAGGTGCAGTAGCCCTAGATCTCTGGTTATAAGGGTAGGTACGACTGCTACCATCAAAAGATTCATATCTTTTTGGCATAGGTGGTCTTTCCAGTTTACCTATAGCTTATTATTAAATGGTGACCTTGATTGGGTCTCGAGTTAGATTTCCTTCTTACAAAGTTGTCTCTTCTAATACCTAATCTGCGATCGAGTTGAGGTTACTTGAAAGAACTGGTTCTTCTGTTGATTCCTCGGCCGATGCTTTATCGATTGGGGTCCATTTCTTCCTTTCTTTACAGGCACACACCTTTTACTTGCTCAACAAGTCTTTTTCCCTTATCAGATACAAGTTTAGCTTTTAGTGTATCTTTGTCAGAGACTCGTTTGATTACACCCTTCTGAAGTGAATCAAATGGGGCTTTTGAGGATGTAGAAGGGTTCTCATACCCAATTCCCTTCTTGTCGATTCGGCGTTTGAAAATAGGTGTTCATATCTTGAGCGGTTTTTGATGACTTCGTGAAAACCTCTATTTTCTTTGCGCAGACTATCCTCGATAGATTTTAGACTCTCATGTAGTCGGAATAGCTCATCAAATTTAGCTTGAAGGATTTTGAAATCATCGACTTCTTTTTTGTTGATTGCTAGGCGATCTTTGATCTGCTTCTCCCGATCGAAAGATTTATCTTTCGAACGTTAAGTTCCTCGATTACCTTCTCGAAAGGTTTGATGGATTTCGGTCGGTAGCTTTTATGTGCGCGTTCTCTTTAACAAAAGTGATTATTTCGATCCTTAGCTTGTCATTTTCACTTCCACTATTGTATAAGTGTCTCTTTGCATCGAGAGATCATCAAGCAATTGCTCGGAGTATAGCCGCAAGTCAATCTCTCCAAAGAAAAGCTAATGATAGCGGTGTGGAAATTGAAAAAGCGAAGGTTTGGAGGTTACCTCAGATTGGTCCTCCTTGGCCATCGAGGCGGGCTTCATCGTCACCAAAGAATATCGATCTTCATGCTTTCGTGGAAGTCAACAAAGATTTGCTTATCGGGCAGAAGTCTTCTGAGGATGAGTAGCGAGTCCTCGGAAGGCGGATAGGAATCATCAATTCCGGATGTGTCGGCCCGGGGGCTTTCCTATCTACGGCGTTGTTCTCTTACGCTCCGTTTCTCTTCTCTTTCTCTGAAGGAGTCGGTCGGCGGTCGGTCTTTGTAGTGACTGGTTTCTCGCGATTGAAGCCACGATCCTCGATCTCTGGAACTTCCTCTGCCCGTGTGAGTCACTCCGTGCAGTAGGATCAGTAAGGTGACTTCCTTCGATGGTAATGAACTCCTTCTCGCGAGATCTATTATCTCTTCTCTCATCTGTCAGATCATCTCTTTTCTTTTCTTCTCTGTGATCTCTTCGATCATCAGATCTGGTTCTTTCTAGTGATCTTCAGTTGGCCTCCTGTTTCTTCTATTGTCTTGATAGTCACTATAGAATCTCCGATACTTACCAAGCTGAGTATTTGTTCTTTCAAGTTTCTGTAAGCGAGCGTCTGCTACCTTGACTCATTATGTTTCCAACAGGTTTAGTGGCCTTCAATCTGCTGCTGGTTGCTTTGAATGCAACTGATTTAGACGTTGAGGCTTCAGCAGGCATCTCGTCTCTTTCGATTAAATCGAACTCCTGAGATTTGAGGCTTAGGAACAAGCTACTCGGCTTCATCTTTGAAATGTCTTGGCAATCCTTGATTACCGTGACTTTCATGTCCCATTTCTTGGTGAGAGATCTTAAGATCTTGTAGTTGATATCTTTGTCTGACATCTCTCTTCCAAGTTCTCGTAGTTTATTCACTGACATGGTGATTCTCCCATCGAGCTCGTTGATGGTCTCGTTGGGCAACATCTTTAGCTTTTCGAACTTCACCAGTTCAGCTTGTAGTCGGCTGTCTTTGATCTGATCATTTCCTTCGCATATCTCAGCAAGAGTATCCCACATTGCTTTCGCGGTTTTGAGATACTTTTTCTTCTCCTTTGTTACTTTATCCATCGTCTTCATGATTATATGCCTAGCGATTGTATCTAGAGTATACAATTTTCTTTCTTCTGCATCCACCAGGGCTGGGCTTTTTCATACAAGACTTCCCGGTGCAAAGTCTGGATCTCCTCCAACTGCTGGGTTGTCGTAATATATAATGATGGGTCCTCCTTCAATGACTTCCATCATTCTGCCGCTTATCGATCGTAGATGGTTGCACATATATATGGCCCAATCTGCATACTCATCAATTGAAAACTTAGGCAAATCATGGTACATGCCAGAGGTATTATCCATGCTGAGTGATTTTGAAAACGAATGAGTTCTTAAAACGGTTTTTCAAGATCTGTTCAAATGACCACAAAGATTCTTCCTCAAGAATCGATGATACTCAAAGCCAGTGGCCTGTAGAACCACTGCTCTGATACCACTTGTAGGTCCCGAACGGGTTTTGTGAGGGTGGAAGTCTTGAGGGGAGGGGTGAATAGACTTCCAAAACTTTTTGTGCGGATCAAGTGTGAACTGCAGATTACCCGATCAGAGTGCTAGTGTATCAGTTTAGACTGATGTTCAATCTTACTGAGTGCCTAAGGGCAGATCAGCTTGATATCTGTCAGTTTAACTGAATGGTGCGGAAGCTTGTTTTAACCCGTGTGAAAAACCAGTTTTATCAATTCAGATTCTCAAGTCAGTTTTCAACCAGTTGACTAAGGTGTCAATCTGATCAGATTAGTTGCTTGGTGCAGACTGAGCTTAACATAGAATATGTATGCTGTTTTAAACTCAGTTGTGTGAATAGTGTAAAGCAATAAGAAAGCAAGTAAATGCACACAAGACTTTTTATAGTGGTTCAGACGAAACCCGTTCTACGTCCACTCTTCCCTTAACACAGGGGAACCTTAACCGAAACTTAACCTACGGGACTTATACCCCTCACGGGATGGCCGAGATATTTACCGAGTTCTCACTCTACAAACTTAACCTGCGGGACTTATATCCTTCAAAGGATGGCCGAGATGTTTATTGAGTTCACACACTACAGATGTTTATCGAGTTCACACTCAACCGAACTAGAAATCAGAAAACTAGAATCCCTAGTCTGAAATCTTCCGGGAACAAACTTAACCTAACTTGCGTTTGGGTAAAGAATGTTTGAGGGTTCCAACTGGAAATCTATCCTGGTGTTTTAGGTAGCCAAAAATGCTAGTGGATAGGATTTCTTACTAAGAACTAATGGGATGAACTCTCTAAGAATAATCTTCAAAAATAGTGTTCTTTGAGCGGAGAATTTGCTGTAGCTTTTGCTTCTTTTGCGGTGTCTCCGTGTTCATTCTTGCTAGTTGTCTCTCTTGTCTTCAATTGACAAGCAATCCCATTTTATAGACCTCAAAATCAAAGAGCTGTTGGAGAGCAATTTGAATTTCGGGCTATATTAGGTAGGTTGTAGGATATGATTGTGATGTGCTCCGATTATCGGCGTGGCCGTAGGCATCATTAGCGCCATTTTTGTCCGCAGCGTCGTATCCCGCATTGTCAGCTCTTTTTGTGCATTTGTCGCTTTCTCCTTGGCTTTGCGAGGCGGCACTTCAGAAATTTGTCTGTTAGACGATTGATATTCCTTTTGTAGAAGATTCGTCTTGTCTAGGGTATCTTTTAGATTGTTTCCAGGTGTGAGCTGACTTGATCAGGTAACTGATAAGTCTACCTTGTTGAGTCTTCAGATGCACATTGTCTTAGCTCAATATGCAGACTCTGCTGATATAGGTCTTCAGGCCTTTTGATCATCAGGTGTCTCTGAGTCTCAGTGTATTCAGTCATACTGAGTCTTCAGGTTTATCTGAGTCTTCAGGTTCATCTGAGTCTTCAGTGTCTATCTGAGTCGTCAGGTTCATCTAAGTCTTCAGGTTCATCTGAGTCTTCAGTGTCTATCTGAGTCTTCAGGTTCATCTGAGTCTTCAGGTTCATCTGAGTCTTCAGTGTCTTCTTGTCTTGACCTGATCTTCTGACTTCTTGTCTTCTGATTTGTGCTTAGTCTTCTGATCATCTGACCTTATCTGGGTCATCTGATACTTCGACCTGACCTATACATATTGAGTCCCCCCTCAATATGTGAGCTATCTTTTACATCAGCTATCTATACATTTCAGCTGGTCATCTTAATCTGATTCTAAGTCATGAGTCAGCTAACAGGTCTGACTGGTCCTATTACAACCTGTTTTGGAACTTCCATCAAAACTAAATTACAGATTTCCCAACAGAGATTAACGTCCTCGAAATACTTACGAATAATTTACTTCAATCAAAAATTAATTAATGACGAGAACATGAAAATATTGCGCTAGGGGAAGTGCTGCTCGAATCAAAGCTCGGACGATCACCGTCACGCTCAAACTCTCAAACCGGTTTCAAAGTTTGTAACTTTTCTTAAAAGTTAATAAGGTGGGTGACACTATTTTTATGCAGTGGTTTATGTTACAAGGATTGTTGGTGTATCTGAACTGAATTAAATAAATACGAATCTATAACTAAGAACACAAGAAAATAATTAATAAAATAGACAAGCTTATGAATGATATGCTATGTATCTTACGAGATACATAAGATGCGATTTCATGAAGGAGGTGGGAAGATGTAAGAGGGGATTGCACGTGGTAGCTGTTACCAGTATCCCACATGATAATTGTCATGCGATGTAGGCTGGAAGCGACAAGGGGATTGCATGTGGTCGGAGCAACCAGTGTCCCAAAATGAATCAAAATGATCTAAATGAAATGCTTATGATCAAATGATCATGATGAATGATATCTTATGAATATCATTAATGTTAAGAAACTAAGCTACTAATAAGATTACCATAAGACACCAAGGTACGAACGAGTCTATACAAAGACTCCGTACAACCCTCCAAAAATCATCTACGTAAAAGCGTATGAATAATCTTTAATAAAATACCAAGATAATTATATTTCGGTGACCAGTATGAGTAACAGTGTACAAGTTGCCCGCTGAGTTTTTATCTCACCCCCCCACAGTTTGATATTTTCAGGACATTATTAAGAGGGGTCGGAGCTGCAACAAGATTGACACGGAGTTTTCCTTGGTTAATGATAATAATATATAGATATGACTCATTAAATAAATGTTATCACTCTTAACACTTGATAATATATTTGTATGCCGAGTAGTGAACCTTCTCTTAAATGTTGCTAGATGTTTATCTTGTAAGATATCCTTAAAATTAACTAATACTTATCAATGATCTAGTTTTAATAAACGGGGGCCCACACTGATTTTTCATAACTTATATTTGTCATTAATACTTTCCGCTGCAAAATATAATACTTATGCTTGTCGTTATATTTTAAAAAAAGAAATTTTTAAGCTCAGATTTCACAATCACTAAGTGGCGACCCGAGTTTAGAGTGTCGGCATTCTGGATTCGGGGCATTACAGGTGGTATCAGGGCCTAGGTTCAACTTTCGGACAAAATCTAAAATATAATTTTTTATATTAAAATCTTTTTATAAAAAGTTTCCATAAAAGAACTTGCCTTAATATATTAATATACTAGTAATTAGAAATTCTTAAAAGTTGAATATAAAATGCTTAATAGAAACATTATGCTAATAAATGAACTACTTGAACTAAGTTACTTGTGGGAAAATGTGTCTCCTGCCGCAGCCGAAGCGCCTCGAGGTATGTATTTGTTTTAATGATTTTCAAGTAAAATTATGATTTTAGAAAGGTTTCATAGACATTGACTTGCATAATTTACGGAAGTTACGAAAGTGAGAAATGATAAGCTATGCATTGATACGACATGTTTATGAAATGAAAGGAAATATTATGGAATGATTTACTCATTTTCTCATGGTACAAGTGGAAGTTTATGAAAATATTTTACACGCATTCACGATACTTATGATATCATCCGAACACTTTTAGTTTTAAACCTTTAGATCTTTATGTATTGTGGAATATAAGACGGACCTAGAACGACTCCCATCACTTGAACTACAATCCCTATATCACTGTATAGTCTAGAAGGCACTAGATGCTTATAATCTTATTTTATCTTATTGGGACTGTTGGTTATTTTAAATGGAGGCCACTCTATGTTTTAAACGGTTATATATATTATTCTACAACTTACTTCAAGTAAGTTTGTTTTATTCTATCCGATATTTTTACCTAAATTATCGCTTTATTGACATGCGATCAATGGTTCCTAAAATTAAAGTTGTCAATCCATAATTGTGCTACTGGTGCCCACAATGTGTTCCAATGTTTTGCGTATTCCAATGTATAACTTGTGCTAGTACCTTGTTAATTATGATAACTGGGTTCTGTTTTTATAATTTTTCTCACACCTATATGTTATAACTATATTTATTCTTCTCTCTTCAGACGCTAATTGACTATTAGAATGGTACCACCTCGTGAACGTAGCTTACCTCATAAGAAAGCCCAAGAACCTCTAAAAGGTCCTATTGAGCAAGGACGGCCTTCGAATGCTGAACAAAAACAACCAGCTCTAATATCGATGCCTCAACCCACACCTCGAACATGTATAGTCATCGAAGAATTTCAAAGTCTACAGCCACCTCGATTTAGAGGAAATGAAGGGCCTGTAGCAACGTGTAGGTCCCGAACGGGTTTTGTGAGGGTGGAAGTCTAGAGGGGAGGGGTGAATAGACTTCCAAAACTTTTTGTGCGGATCAGGTGTGAACTGCAGATTACCCGATCAGAGTGCTAGTGTATCAGTTTAGACTGATGTTCAATCTTACTGAGTGCCTAAGGGAAGATCAGCTTGATATCTGTCAGTTTAACTGAATGGTGCGGAAGCTTGTTTTAACCCGTGTGAAAAACCAGTTTTATCAATTCAGAATCTCAAGTCAGCTTTCAACCAGTTGACTAAGGTGTCAATCTGATCAGATCAGTTGCTTGGTGCAGACTGAGCTTAACTTGGAATATGTATGCTGTTTTAAACTCAGTTGTGTGAATAGTGTAAAGCAATAAGAAAGCAAGTAAATGCACACAAGACTTTTTATAGTGGTTCAGACGAAACCCGTCCTATGTCCACTCCTCCCTTAACACAGGGGAACCTTAACCGGAACTTAACCTGCGGGACTTATACCCCTCACGGGATGGCCCGAGATGTTTACCGAGTTCTCACTCTACAAACTTAACCTGTGGGACTTATATCCTTCAAAGAATAGCCGAGATGTTTACCGAGTTCTCACTCTACAAACTTAACCTGCGGGACTTATATCCTTCAAAGGATGGCCGAGATGTTTATTGAGTTCATACTCTACAGATGTTTATCGAGTTCACACTCAACCGAACTAGAAATCAAAAAACTAGAATCCCTAGTCTGAAATCTTCCGGGAACAAACTTAACCTAACTTGCGTTTGGGTAAAGAATGTTTGAGGTTTCCAACTGGAAATCTATCCTGGTGTTTTAGGTAGCCAAAATGCTAGTGGATAGGATTTCTTGCTAAGAACTAATGGGATGAACACTCTAAGAATAATCTTCAAATATAGTGTTCTTTGAGCGGAGATTTTGGTCAGTAGTTTTAGCTTCTTTTTTTTTATGTGTCTCCGTGTTCGTTCTTTGCTAGTTGTCTCTCTTTTCTTCAATTCACAAGCAATCCCATTTTATAGACCTCGAAATCAAAGAGCCGTTGGAGAGCAATTTGAATTTCGGGTTATACTAGGTAGGTTGTAGGATATGATTGTGACGTGCTCCGATTATCGGCGTGGCCGTAGGCATCATTAGCGCCGTTTTTGTCCCGCAGTCGTATCCCGTTATTGTCTCTTTTTTTTGCACGTGTCGCTTTCTCGCCTTGGCTGAGGCGGCACTTCGAAATTTGTCCGTTAGGCGATTGATATTCATTTTGTAGAAGATTCATCTTATCGGTGTATCTTTTAGATTGTTACCAGTGTGAGTGACTTGATCGAATGGATCGATCTACCTTGTTGAGTCTTCGGATGCACATTGTCTTAGCTCAATATCACGCACTCACGATATAGGTCTTTAGGTCTTTTGATATTCAGGTATCTCTGAGCCTCAGTGTATTCAGTCATACTGAGTCTTCAGGTTTGTTACTGAGTCTTCAGGTTTATCTGAGTCTTCAGGTTCATCTGAGTCTTCATTGTCTATCTGAGTCTTCAGTGTCTATTTGAGTCTTCAGGTTCATTTGAGTCTTCAGGTTCATCCGAGTCTTCAGTGTCTTCTTGTCTTGACCTGATCTTCTGACTTCTTGTCTTCTCGATTTACCTTAGTCTTGATCATCTGACCTTATCTGGGTCATCTGATACTTCGACCTGACCTATACATATTGAGTCCCCCTCAATATGTGACCTATCTTTTACATCAGCTATCTATACATTTCAGCTGGTCATCTTAATCTGATTCTAAGTCATCAGTCAGCTAACAGGTCTGACTGGTCCTATTACAACCTGTTTTGGAACTTCCATCAAAACTAAATTACAGATTTCCCAACAATTTCCCCCTTTTTGATGGAACCAAAACACTTAATCACACTTAATCAGAAAAACAGATACCATGAATGGAAATGTAGATAATGTAAACAGTACATACCTCAGAAGACAATGAGATGTTGTCTTAGAATCAGTGAGATGGAATATTTCATTCAGATAGGTGTGTGCATTGTAGAATACATGAAAAGCGTACCTATCATCTGATTCCAAGTTGTCTTCTTCAGGTGTACTTGAACATTTGTAGTTCTTTGGGGATGCCAAACATCCTGTACATCCTTTGCATTAGTTTGTCCAGCTCTTCTCTTCTATGGATTCCTCCTTTTTCAGCAAGTCCATAGTAGATATTCTTGAATTTAACAGGATCTAGCTTGTTGTCTGGACGCAAAGGTGGAAGGAGTATTTCAAAGGGTGGAGCTTCTGGTATTAGTGAAATGATCTTGCCTTCTTTCATCACTGTCTGGTAGAAGTCTGGATACTTTGTTTCTAACCAGTTCCGAAATTCATCAGCATTCTCAGTCTGATCTTGATGAATTGGAATCTTCTCCAGGATGTAGACGTCACATAGCCATTCTCCTCTGATCTGATCCCATTTTGGAAGCAGATCTTGCCGTGCACAGAGGATGCTTTAACAGGTACCGGAAGGGCATTCTTCTCCCGAAGCAATCTCCTCAGCTGCAGCTTCGTTCTTCCTCTTCCTTCGGATGTAAGCGATGTTCAGTCCCTTAGCCTCTGCTAACTTCTGCTTCTTGATTGCGGCCTCTCTTATTCTCTGTCTTGTCTGCTCTTGAACTTGTTCAGGAGTCATCTGGGCTTTTGGTGGAGAATAGCTGGCCTTGTCTCTAATCTTCCGCAGTTGCTTTCATTATCTTGCCTTTGCCTTTCTTTCTTCTCAGAGTCTGCTCAGGTTCATCTTGTTCGTCTTCTTCAGCTAATTTCTTTGCGAGTTCAAGGCTCTTGGCCTGATCATCAGTTTCCATTCTTTTCTGAACGAACGAAGAAAAATCTTCAATTTTGTCGACTCTGGCAGTAACCTCTAAAAGAGCACTTTTCTGCTCAGCGATCTCTTTGGTATGTTGCTCCACAGTTTCTTTCATTTTTGCAACAAGGTCGGTAGACGGAGTGGCTGGCAAGTCAGATATAGTGGTTTTTGGTAGAGATGAAAAGTTACCAACTGTGTCTGAGTCTGTTTTTCTTTCTTCTCTTTATTCTCTTTTCCTTCCCCCATTTTGGTTTCATCAAAGAGGTTGGACATCTTGCGGTTCAGAGCAGTTAATTGCTGTGAGATCTCCTCTCTGAGTTCCTCAACAACAAGAGGAGTGATCTGAACGGTGGCAGAAGGTGCAGGATTGTAGAAGCGTCTGAGAGCTGTTTCGATTTCCTGTCTTGCTCGTTCTGTAGAAGCTAGAAAATGATTACAACCCATATCCAAGTGGTTGTTGGTTTTGTCTAAGGATGCCCAGACACTTTCAAAAAAGTACACGTAATTCGATTGAGCATCTCTCGTCAACCGAGAGTTTGTCGATCGAGTTTGAGCTTCTCGCAAAGAGGATATACTAGTTGCATTACTTGAAAGAAGGATGGCATTGTGCATCCCAACTGTGTGACTCCGTTCCTTGTCAACTAGTTTTGCTTGCTCATCTTCAAAACGCTTCATCAGATCTGCTGTGAGCGATGCGAATTTGTCTTCAAATGCAGCCTTGATCCCATCCTGAATCTTCTGAGTATGATGATCTAGGGTATCAGAGCTCATCGTAGCAGTCTGTTCAGATGTTGAAGCCTTGCCAAGTCGGGTCTCATCTGCAAAGACCCATTCTTGGTTCATCGGGCACTACCTCATGATCTGTAGGAGGTTGAACGGTTTCCTTCCCGCGTGATCGATAATACCGAACCTTTCGTGAATTAACCATCCGATATCATCGCCGATGCCAATTCAACAAAGACTTTCAATCCCAAAGATTGTTTAGACATTTCAACTCCAAGTCTACAAAGAAATCGATCCCGAGTTGTCATTAGAATCGAAATTCTTCAATGCTCTTCGATCCGATATCCCTCCGAACACTATCTCTTCTATCCATTCTTTGGATGCCGGGATGTTGATCCAGCTTCGTGGCATAGATCCAAAGGATACTCCTTGATCTGTTGCTTCATTATCCTTATGATGGGGCTTTCGGAGCGAGTGAAGCGAGCCGCGCTACGGTATTGAAGGGATTATGAGAGAGCGGACACTTTCGTTTGTCGGATCTCTCGGGTTCTTGAGACTTGATTGGGGATTGGGATGTTTGTAGTTCGAGTTCATTTTCAACGTGTTGAGGGTGTTCGGTTTCTGAATCGGGTTCATTGATTAAGTGGTGTGGGAGATGTTGGTGATCCGATGGGCGAGGGTGAGGGGTGAGAAGGTTTTGTGGGGAGAGGATGGTGGTGATGACTTTTGAGGAGAGGGTGATGGCAATTTGGAAGTGGGCGTTAGCGATCTTTCTCTTTGGAAGATCTTGGTGAGAGGCGAGAATCGGATGGTGATTCTTCCTCAGTTGCTCCACTTACCCCTCTAACAATTTCTCTCCTTCTGCTGCGATCATCTGCTCTTCCCTTTCTTCTCGATAGTTGGCTTAGAGCGGATCGCTATCTATCTCTTCTGATCTTACTTGCATCAGATCCTTCGTTCTGCTGACTTGCTGTGCAGAACTTGGAGCAGTTTTCAGAGGAGATGAGACTCTCTTCTAACGTTTCCGCAGAGCATCTGGTTTCTTGGCCAGATCCTTCCTCTTCATCCTCTTTTCTGGAATGGCCTTTTCCTGCACTTCAGACGATGCAGTTGCCTTATCTTTTCCCTTCTTGTCTCCCTTGGGTTTGGGCACATAAGGAGTTGGATCCTCATCAGATTGTCCAGGTAGGGACTCATCTTTGCCCAATATGGACTTGTGCTTTACTTGGTATATCTTTGCTCCATTCTCGATCCATTTATAATTCTGTGGCAGCTTATCTGACAGAATGATAGAGATTTTGTGTATGAATGAGCACTTGGAAGATAAACACACTTCATTGCTCTGGGTCAGTTCGAACTTCCCGGAGTCTTTTCTCTTTCTTGCTTTGACCATACCCAACCAATCGATATCTGAAGCCTTCTTGATTAGTGCAGCCATGACACATATCTTGTACGAAGTGACTGCATCAAGACTGTAGGTTGAGCACATGATCACCATCTGAACAATTTCAAGAAGAAGGCGATATTTTCTCTTCAGATAGGAGGCTTGGACGTTCGTCGTGTTCTCCTTATTTGCTGGTCTCAACAGCTCGGCTTCAAGAAATTTCTTTTCTCCTACATCAGTCGTGTAGGTCTCTAGATTGATGCTTCCTCGAGTTTGGCTGAATATCCTCAGGAGATCGTCATTCGACACTCGCACTTCCAGTCCTCCAACGATAGAAATCAGGTCAGCATCAATGTCTTCATCCCTCTGTAGATTGTAGAGAAACTCCAGAGCTTCATGTGCGTGGACGATGTTCTGATGTGTAGAGCAATAGTGTTCAAGTCCACACGCTCGCAAGCACTCCAGAATTTCCAGCGATTCAGGGTCTGAGGTGATGGTGAAGACTACGTACTTTTCATCAATGATGTCTTTCTTCATCGATGAAAAATTGTAGAACTTTTTCCCTTGGCCCGGTCGTGGAATAAGTTATTACATTTCTGTAAGATATGCAAATTGATGTTTAGTTTGAGTAAGATATTTCAATAGATTCAGTTAAACTAGTAATTTTAGCATCAATTTAGCAAATAAGCGTTTAGATCTAATAAAGACTACAAAAATATATCATCACGATTTGTAAACCTAGGTACTAGAGAGAAATTGAGATCATGCAATTAACTAAAACAAGAAATTACCAGAAATTGATCCGAAAGATTTTAGAAATCGGAAGAGTAGAATCAATTGATCTCGAAAGTAATTCTCTGAAGATTTTGAAAAAAGAGTTTGATCTTTTAAGAACTTTGAGAAGACGAAGTAGTGGAAAGCAATTTTCTGAGAGGGATTTGGATTTTATAGAATACAAGGGAAAACCTTTTTGCACAACTTTCCAAAGTACTCAAGTATCCGTGTTTTGATATCAGTGGCTAAGATTAGTCGGCCAAAAAGTATTTTGATCGCACGGTTGAGAAAAGTAGTCTTCTCATTTTCCGGACTTGAAAAATCACAATAAAACGTTTTGAAAACATTTTTCCAAGTCCGCATTAAAAGCTTTGCAGAGCATGCGTCATGAACAGAGTAAAATAAATCAATTATTTAAAGAACGCATGTAAGGTATTCAGAAAGAGATAAATAAGAGAGCGTATCTGACTGATTGATATTGTAATCAATCAATTACCACGGTAATCTGATCTGGTACTTTGTTGACTTATCTGATGGTTGCCTCATGCATTTCCCAACAATATCTCACTTATATGATCAGATTCTTTCTTGAAACACTTCGCTACTTATTTGATCCACTTATCTGATACACTTCATCCTTCAGTCTTCTTCTAATCAGCCCGTATTTACTAAAGTCAACTCCCGCCAAAACTTTTATTTTGGGGAGTCCAAAAGTCGCCTCGATTCCCAAATCGACGCGATTTGACATTCCGTAATAATGGCATAGATACGCTGTGATTTAATCACACCGTTAACTTATCCAACCATTAGCCACGTGTTCCTGATGCGTTGTCGATGCAAATTTCTCTTAAGATCTTTTGAGAAGATAAAATTTGCATTTATACCCCTAATTTCCTTCTATAAATTAGCCTGGGGTGTTAGGAAAACAACACAACATAAACCATTTCATCTTCTTTAGCATATCCTTCATGCTTTTCCGATGAGTTACTTATTTCCGGTGAAACTTCCGGTGGGAACCTTTAGCCCTTTTTCAATGAATTCAGCTTCTCAAATCAACCCTGTGTGTTCCTTCACACTGCTTTCGTCGTCATCTAAGATTTCACATACGATCAATGTTAAGCTTCTTTACCACCATGGAGGCGGAACTGCTAAGGCAAATGAGATGGCACTTCACCTAACCGTATGCACCTTGTGCGCCTATCGAGATGACGGAATTAGCATCAACAGACTTAGTTTGAAACAAAACATGAGTTTGGTATATGGTCTGCATCAGTCAACAGCTGATCTCCATATATCAAGCTCAATTTTTGCATGCGACACTAGTGTCCGTTTGATCCTTGTGACCAAACCTGTAGAACTGTGCCCCATTTAACAGTTGGAGAGCCCGTTGGTTTTACGTCTGAGGGCTCCCGGCTTGGACATCCTTCAAAGCCTCTCTCGCTCCTCCCTCCGAAGCTTTTGAGATTGGCTCAGGATTCTCGAAGCCTCTCTGACGCCTCTTCTAGGACTGAGGGAAAATGAGAGCATCATACCTTGAGCTCTCTCTCGCGTTCCCTGCCTAGGGTTGGCTTAGGGCTTATGGTTTATGTATCGACCTCCGGGTCTTCTTGTACTTGTAATACCACTTGAAGATAGCTTGTAGCATTTGTAGCTTGTGATATCACTTGTAACTTGTAAATCTAACCTCCGGGTCCTTATTAATGAAAAACTCTGTTATTCCATTGCTGTGTTGTTTCTTCGGACTTATGCGATCTGTAGTGTAGGTCCCGAACGGGTTTTGTGAGGGTGGAAGTCTAGAGGGGAGGGGTGAATAGACTTCCAAAACTTTTCGTGCGGATCAGGTGTGAACTGCAGATAACCTGATCAGAGTGCTAGTGTATCAGTTTAGACTGATGTTCAATCTTACTGAGTGCCTAAGGGCAGATCAGTTTGATATCTGTCAGCTTAACTGAAAGGTGCAGAAGCTTGTTTTTACCCGTGTGAAAAACCAGTTTTATCAATCAGATTCTTAAGTCAGTTTTCAACCAGTTGACTGAAGTATCAATCTGATCAGATCAGTTGCTTGGTGCAGACTGAGCTTAGCTTTAGAATATGTATGCAGTTTAAACTCAGTTTGAGTGACTTGTGTAAAGCGATAAGAAAGCAAGTAAATGCAAACAAGACTTTTTATAGTGGTTCAGACGAAACCCGTCCTACGTCCACTCTTCCCTTAACACAGGGGAACCTTAACCTACTTTAACCTGCGGGACTTATATCCTTTTAAGGATGGCCGAGATGTTTACCGAGTTCCCACTCTTACAAACTTATCCTGTGGGACTTATATCCTTTTCAGGATGGCCGCGATGTTTACCGAGTTCCCACTCAAGCTTAACCTACGGGACTTATATCCTTTTTAGGATAGCCGAGATGTTTATCGAGTTCCCACTCTATAAACATAACCAGCGGGACTTATATCCTACAAAGAGGATAGCCGAGATGTTTAATGAGTTCTCACTCTACAGACTTGGCCTAACTTGTGTTTGGGTAAAGAATGATTGAGGGTTCCAACTGGAAATCTATCTTGATGCTCTAGGTAGCCAAAATGCTAGTGGATAGGATTTCTTGCTAAGAACTATGGGATGAACACTCTAAGAATAATCTTCAGATGTAGTGTTCTTTTGAGTGGGGATTCGCTGTAGCTTTAGCTTCTTTTGCGATGTCTCCGTGTTTGTTCTTCCGTTTTCACTTGTTGGTCCTTTTCTTCAAAATGAAGATCGATCCCATTTTATAGACCTCGAAATCAAAGAGCCGTTGGAGAGCAATTTGAATTTCGGGCTATATTAGGTAGGCTGTAGGATATGATTGTGACGTGCTGCAATTTTTGGCGTGGCCGTAGGCATGATTAGCATCATTTTTGTCTGCAGCATCGTATCCTGTATTGTCAGCTCTTTTTGTGCACGTGTCGCTTTCTCCTCGGCTTCGCGAGGCGGCACTTTAGAAATTTGTCCGTTAGACGATTGATATTCCTTTTGAAGAGGATTCGTCTTGTCTGGTGTATCTTTTTGATTGTCACCAGGTGTGAGCTGACTTGATCAAGTAACTGATCAGTCTACCATGTTGAGTCTTCAGTTGCACATTGTCTTAGCTTCAATATGCAGACTCTGCTGAAAGTAGGTCTTCAGGTCTTTTGATCTTCAGGTGTCTCTGAGCCTCAGTTTATTCAGTCGTACTGAGTCTTCAGGTTTGATGCTGAGTCTTCAGGTTTATCTGAGTCTTCAGGTTCATCTGAGTTTTCAGTGTTATCTAAGTCTTCAGGTTCATCTGAGTCTTCAGGTTCTTCTGAGTCTTCAGTGTCTTCTTGTCTTCACCTGATCTTTTGACTTCTTGTCTTCTGATTTGCGCTTAGTCTTCTGATCATCTGACCTTCTCTGGGTCATCTGATACTTCGACCTGACCTATACATATTGAGTTCCCCCTCAATATGTGACCTATCTTTTACATCAGCTATCTATACATTTCAGCTGGTCATCTTATTTTGATTCTAAGTCATCAGTCAGCTAACAGGTCTGACTGGTCCTATTACAACCTGTTTTAGAACTTCCATCAAAACTAAATTACATATTTCCCAACAATTTCCCCCTTTTTGATGGAACCAAAACACTTAACTAAACTTGATCAGAAAAACAGATGCCATGAATGGAAATGTAGATAATGCAAATAGTACATACCTCAGAAGACAATGAGATGATTGTCTTAGAATCAGTGGGATGGAAAGTTTTATTCAGATAGGTGTGTGCATTGTAGAATATGTGAAAAGTGTACCTATCATCTGATTCCAAGTTGTCTTCTTCAGGTGTACTTGAACATTTGCAGTTCTTTGGGGATGCCAAACATCCTGTACATCCTTTGCATTAACTTGTCCAGCTCTTCTTTTCTATGGATTCCTCCTTTTTCAGCTAGTCCATAGTAGATGTTCTTGAATTTAACGGGATCTAGCTTGTTGTCTAGACGCAAAGGTGGAAGGAGTAGTTCAAAGGGTGGAGCTTCTAGTATTAGTGACATGATCTTGCCTTCTGTCATCACTGTCTGGTAGAAGTCTGGATACTTTGTTTCTAACCAGTTCCGAAATTAATCATCATTTTCAGTCTGATCTTGATGAATTGGAATATTCTCCAGGATGTAGACGTCACATAACCATTCTCCTCTGATCTGATCCCATTCTGGAAGCAAATCTTGTCGTGCACAGAGGATGCCTTTAACAGTCTTTGAAGGGCATTTTTTCTCCCAAGCAATCTCCTCTCGCTGCACTTCGGTCTTCCTTTCCTTCGGATGTAGGCAATGTTCAGCCCTTTGCCTCTGCTAACCTCGCTTCTTGATTGCGGCCTCTCTTATTCTCTTGTTTGTTTGCTCTTGAACTTGTTCTCGTGTCATCCGCTTTTGGTGGAGAATATCCGCCTTGTTTCTCGATCTTCCGCAGCTTGCTTTCATCATCTTGCCTTTGCCTTTCTTCCTCCTCGAGAGTCTCGCTTTCAGTTCATCTTGTTCATCTTCTTCACTAATTTCTTAGCGAAGTTCAAGGCTCTTGGCCCGATCATCGCCTTCCATTCTTTTTACGAACGGATGAAGAGAAATCTTCAATTTTGTCGACTCTGGCAAGAATCTCTGAAAGAGTACTTTTACGCTTTCGATCTCTTTTTCTTGTGTTGCTCCACGGTTTCTTTTATTTCAAAGAACGAGATCGGTAGATGGAGTGGGTGGCAAGTTAGATACTGATGGTTTTTGGTAGAGATGAAAATTTTACCAACAAGCGTGGTTCGAGTCTGTTTTTTCTTCCTTCTCTTTGTTCTCTTTTTTCTTGAGTCTGTTTTTTTACAGATTCTCTTTTCCTTCTTCGTGACTCTTTTCCTTCCCCCTTTTTGGTTGCATCAAAGAGGTTGGACATCTTCTTGGTTCGAGTTGTTAATTGCCGTGAGATCTCCTCTCTAAGTTCCTCGACAACAAGAGGAGTGATCCGGATGGTGGCGAAGGTGCGGTGTGTAGAAGCGTCCCGAGAGCGGTTTTCGATTTCTGTCTTGCCTTTTTCTCAGAGAAGCTAGAAAAATGTTTCCAACCCATATCCAAGTGATTGTTGGTTTTGTCCAAGGATGCCCGGACACTCTCCAAAAGTACACGTATGCGATTGAGCATCTCTGTCTAAACCGAGAGTCTGCCGATCGAGCTTGAGCTTTCTCGGCAAGAGGGTATACTAGTTGCATTACTTGAAAGAAGGATGGCATTGTGCATCCCAACAAAGGTGACTTCCTTCCTTGTCAACTAGTTTCGCTTTTGCTCATCTTCAAATCGCTTCATCGATCTGCTTTGTGAGCATGCGAATTTGTCTTCAAATGCACTGGATCCCATCCCGAATCTTCTTAGAGTGATGATCTAGGTATCGAGCTCATTTTAGCAACTGCTCGATGTTGAGGCCTTGCCAAATTGGTTCTCATTTGCAGCACCCATTCTTGGTTCATCGGCAGCTCCCTCATGATCTGTAGGAGGTTGAACGGTTTCCTCCCTATTATCAGCAATTCCAAACCTTTCGTGAATCAGCCATTGGATATCGTCGTCTGATGCCAATTCAACAGCACTTTCAATCCCAGCATTGTGTAGACATTTCAACTCTAAGTCTACAAATAAGTCTGATCCCAGAGTTGTCATTAGAATCAGAAGTTCTTCAATGCTCTTCAGTCTGATATCCCTCCAGAACACTATCTCTTCTATATGTTGCTGGATGCCAGGATGTTGATCCAATTCAGGGCATAGATCCAGCAGATACTCTTTGATCTGTTGCTTCATTATTCTTACGATGGGGCTCTCTAGAGCAGGTGAAGCAAGTACTGTTCTGGTGTTGAAGGGATTATGAGACTGGATTGGGGATTGGGATGTTTTTTGTTCAGGTTCGTTTTCAGCATGTAGAGGGTGTTCAGTTTCCTGAACAGGTTCATTGATTGGTGGTGTGGGAGATTTTGTTCTGAGAGGTGAGGGTGAGGGAGAGAAGGTTTTGTGGGGAGAGGGTGGAGGTGATGATTTCTGAGGAGAGGGTGATGGTGATTTGGAAGATCTTGGTTAGAGACAGAGAATCAGATGGTGATTCTTCCTCAGATTGCACCACTTCTATCCTTTTGACAGATTTCTCTCCTTCTGCTGCGATCATTTGTTCTTCCGGTACTTCTCTGATAGTTGGCTCAGAGCGGACTGCTATCTCTTCGTCTGATCTTTCTTGCGCCGGATCCTCTCGCTCACGGGCTTGTTTTTGGCGAAACTTGGAGCAGTTTTCATCGGAGGAGATGAGACTCTCTTCCGACGTTTCCGTTGAGCGTCGGTTTCTTGGCGATCCTTCCTCTTCATCCTCTTCTCTTGAATGGCCTTTTCCTCGCACTTCGATTTATCACGATTGCCTTATCTTTTCCTTTTCTTTTCTCCCTTGGGTTTGGGCACATAAGGAGTCGGATCCTCATCAGCTTGTCTAGGTAGAGACTCATCTTTGCCCAATATGGCCTTGTGCTTTGCTTGATAAATCTTCGCTCCATTCTCGTTCCATTCATAATTCTGTGGCAGCTTATCTGACAAAATGATAGAGATTTTGTGTATGAATGAGAACTTCGAAGAAAAGCACACTTCATTGCTCTGGGTCAGTTCGAACTTCCCGGAGTCTTTTCTCAGTCTTGCTTTGACCATACCCAACCAATCGATGTCTGAAGCCTTCTTGATTGTTGCAGCCATTACACTTATCTTGTATGAAGTGACCGCATTAAGGTTGTAAGTCGAGCACATGATCACCTTTCTGAACGATCTCAAGAAGAAGGCGATACTTTCTTTTCAGATAGGAGGCTTTGACGTTAAATCGTGTTCGCCTTGTTTGCTGGGTCTCAACAAAATTTCGCTTCAAGAAACTCCTTTTCTCCTACAGCAGTCATGTAGGTCTCTGGATTGATGCTTCCTCGAGTTAGTCCGAATATCCTCTGTAGATCGTCATTCGTTACTCGAACTTTCATTCCGCTAATGGAATAAATCAGGTCAGCATCATTGTCTTCATCCCTCTGCAGATTGTAAAGAAACTCCAGGGCTTCATGGGTGTGAACGATGTTCATGAGTAGAGCAATATCGTTCCAAATCCACACGCCTTAAGCACTCGCAATTTCCAAATGATTCCAGATCCGAGGTGATGTTGAAGACGACGTACTTTTCATCAATGATGTCTTTCTTCATCGATGCAAAGTTGCAAAGACTTTTTTTTGTTGTCCCGTCTTTTGAAACAAGATGTGCCATTTCAGAAGATATGCAGATTGATGTTTAGTTTGAGTAAGATATTTCAATAAATTCATCCAAACTAGCAAAATTCAGCATCAATTTAGCAAATAAGCGTTTAGATCAAATAAATTACAGAAATACAACTTGAAAACCTAGGTACCATAGAGAAATCTAGATCATGCAATTAATTTAAAACAAGAAATTACCAGTAATTGATTCAAAAGATTTTGAAATCGGAAGTGTAGAATCAAATGATTTCGAAGGTAATTCTTTGAGAATTTTAAACGAAATATGATCTTTCAGAATTTTGAGAAGACGAAGTACTGGAAAGCGGTTTTCTGAGAAAATTTTGGATTTTGTAGAATACGAGGGAAAACCTTTTTGCACAACTTTCCAAAGTACTCAAGTATCCGTGTTTTGAAATCGATGGCTGAGATTAGTCGGCCAAAAAGTATTTTGATCGCACGGTTGAGAAAAACAGTCTTCTCGTTTTCCAGACTCGAAAAATCGCTATAAAACATTTTGAAAACATTTTCAAGTCCGCATTAAAAGCTTTGCAGAGCATGCGTCATGAATAGTGTAAAATAAATCAATTAAAATAAATAACGCATATAAAGATATTCAGAAAGAGATAAATAAGGGAGTGTATCTGATTGATTGATATTGTAATCAATCAGTTACCACGGTGATCTGATCTGGTACTCTGTTGACTTATCTGATGTTTGCCTCATGCATTTCCCAACAATATCTCGCTTATCTGATCAGATTCTTTGCTTGAAACGCTTCGTCACTTATCTGATCCTTTTTTTCTGAAAAAACTTCATCCTTCAGTTTTCTTCTATAATCTCGCATTAACTGAAGTCAACTCCCGCCAAAAATTTTACTTCGGGGAGTCCAAAAGTCGCCTCGATTCCCAAATCGGCGCGATTTGACATTCCGTAATAATGGCATAGATACGTTGTGATTTAATCACACCGTTAACTCATCCAACCATTAGCCGTGTGTTCCTAACGTGTTGTCGATGCAAATTTCTCTTTAGATTTTTTGAGACGATAAAATTTGCATTTATACCCCTAATTTCCTTCTATAAATAGCCTGGGGTGTTAGGCGAACAACACAATCATAAACCATTTCATCTCCGGTGAAACTTCCGGTGCGAACCTTTAGCCCTTTTCTAATAAAATCAGCTTCTCAGATCAACCCTGTGTGTTCCTTCACACTGCTTTCGTCGTCATCTAAGATTTCACATACGATCAATGCTAAGCTTCTTTACCACCATGGAGGCGGATTTGCTAAGGCAAATGAGAAGGCACTTCTCCTAACCGTATGCACCTTGTACGTTTATCGAGATGATGGTATTAGCATCAACAGACTCAGTCTGAAACAAAACATGAGTTAGGTATACAAAATAGTGTATCAAACTCAATATTTGAATGAGACACTCATGGCCATATGGTCTTTGTGACCAAACCTGTGGCACTGTGTCCCATTTAACAGCTGGAGAGCCCATTGATTTTAGGTCTAAGGGCTCCTAGCATAAAGATCCTTCAAGGCACGCTCTCGCTTCTCACTCCAAGATTCTAAGAGCGGCTTTCAGGATTCTAGAAGCTTCTCTGCTGCCCCCTGGGTCGGAGAGTCTGAGAGCATCAGCTCTTAAAATCTCTCTCTCTCCTTCCCTGCCTAGGGTTGTCTTAGGGCTGATGGTTTATGTATCGACCTCCGGGTCTTCTTGTACTTGTAATACCACTTGAAGATAGATGTAGCATTTGTAGCTTGTGATATCACTTGTAACTTGTAAAACTGACCTCCGGGTCTTTATCAATGAAAAACTCTGTTATTCCATTGTTGTGTTGTTTTCTTCTGACTTATGCGATCTGTAGCTTTAAACTTGACTTGTTTGTTAACTGTAGCTTTAATCGACTTATAAAGTAATCTTTCCAATCTGATCAGTTCCCCCTTAATCTGATATATCTTGAACTGATCTGCCCTTTGTCTGAACTTCAGATCGGCTACCTTTCTGACTTTCTGATCTGCTCCTATCTGAACTTTAGATTGGCTCCTCGTCTTGTCGTCTGATCAGTTGAGATTCCTAACTCAACTGATTCCACTTATCCTTGGTTAGTCTTTTAACCAACTGAATCTGGAGATCAATCCTTCAGCCATATCTGGTGCATTTTCTCCAAGATCCAGAAGCCCTAGCTCGTTGCATAACTCTCTGAATCTGATCTCAGCTAGTGGCTTGGTTAAGATATCAGCTTTCTGCTTGTCAGTATGGATCTTTTCCATCCTGATATTCTTCTTTTCAACATGATCTCTGATAAAATGGTGTCTAACATCCACATGCTTGCATCTTGTATGTAGAAACAGATTCGAATGATTGCAATAAGACTATTATCGCCAGAATATAGGTACGTTCTTAGCTACGATGTTGTAATCCTCACCGCCGACTTAGCGGAAAGCGATTGGGATCAACAACTTCCCGCAACCATATATTTCTCGCTTGAGAGTAAATGTCGCAATCGATGTCGCTTCTTCAAAAACCAAGAGATCGGTTTATTTCTAAACCGACATGAACCCGAGGTTGACTTCTGTCGATTCTCGCAACCTCCGTGAATCAATCGAATACCCACTAAGCTCTAGATTATCATCGATGGGTAAAATAAACCAAGGTTTACGGTCCCTTCGGATATTTGAGAATCCGCTTAGTCGCTTTCTAGGTGGCTTTGCATTGGATTTGCTTGAAATCGGCACATACACCTACTGCAAAAGTAATGTCTGGTCTGCTGGCAGTTCAGTATAGTAGAGATCCAATTAGAGCTCTATACTCCTTCTGATTCGTTTTCTAACCATCTTCGCCGGATCCATCTTGAATCGGGTCATCATTGGAATTTCGCTTCCTTGCAGTTGTTGAACTCCTAACTTTGCCAAGAGATTCCTTGTGTACTTCTTTGGCGATGAATATTCCTTCAGACTACTTGACTTGTAATCCCGAAAGTAATTCATCCGACCCATCATGGACATCTCGAATTTCCCTTGCATCAACTTGTTGAACTTCTCACATAACTTCTTGTTGGGAGATCAGAAGATGATGTCATCCACGTAGATCTGAACCATCAGAATATCTTCTCCATCTTCTATTCTGAATAAGGTTCTATCCAGTGTTCCTTTAGTGAACCCGCAATCATCAAGAACCGAGAGAGTGTATCATACCAAGCTCGAGGAGCTTGTTTCAGTCAGAAAGAGCTTTCCTTAAATGGTACACTTGGTTGCCTTTGTTCAAAGCCCGAGTTTGTTAAACATAAACTTCCTCTCGCTAGTACCCCCCATTTAAGAATGCACTTTTTACATCCATCTCGATACAAAGTGAACCCTCTCGTAGGGAAGCATATGCCGAAAAAGTTCGAATGGTTTTAGGCGAAGCGATCGGTGCAAAGGTCTCATCATAATCAATTCATTCTGATTGTGAATACCCCATAGCAACAAGTCTTGCCTTATTCCTGGTTATGAAATTTTTCTCATCTCTCTTGTTCTTGAATACCCACTTTGTGTCAATTACGTCTTGACGAGTTGGTCTGTCCACCAATTCCCAAACATGATTTCTCTCAAACTGTTCCAGCAACTCCAGCATGGCTAGAATCCACCTTGCGTCTTGTAGAGATTCCTCTACTGTAGTTGGTTCCTTCATAGACAGATAACAACAATATTTGGCACTTTCACCAATTTGATGTCTAGTTTTGACTCTATCAGATGGGTCTCCGATATCAGATCAGTTGGATGACTGGTAATCCAGGTCCTCCTGTTCTGATGTGCGTCTGTTTGGAGAACATCATCCATATCTGATAGTTCATTACTAATGATTGGGAGTGGTGCGGAATTATGATCCACTTGATAAGAACATATCTCAGCTGATGTTGGACTCATCATGTACTGAAGTCTGTTCATAGGAACTTCAGAAGTTCCCCCTGAACCAGATGGTTCAGTTGATATTGTCTCGGCTGTAACAACTTCTTCACTGACAGTTGTGCGTACCTTTGGGTTTGATTGACCTGTTGAATCAGTAAGATCAAGTATTGGGATGTGCACTGTTACGTGTTCAGGTTCTTTATCCTTGATGCTTAGCTGATTCATTTTCTTTGATCGTAATCTAGCTGATCCGCACGGCTTTGTTCCGAGGCGCCTTTCTCTTGTTCGGAGGATGTCTCATCAAAGACCACATGGGGTGTTTCTTTCACAACTAGAGTTCGCTTTATTGTAAACTCGAAAAAGTTTTGCTTTGGATGAGGAATATCCTAAGAATATGCCCTCATCTGACTTGGCCTCAAAAGTCTTCAACTGACTTTTCCCATTGTTGTGAACAAAACACTTGCACCCAAAAACATGGAAGTATGAAACACGAGGTTTTCTGTCTTTCCACAGTTCATAAGGTATTTTGAAGTGAGTCTTAGTCAGAGAACATCTGTTCTGAGTATGGCATGCTATGTTTATTGCTTCTGCCCATAAACGGCTTGGTGTGGCATGTTCAGCTAACATAGTGCGAGTAGCTTCCTTGAGAGTTCTTTTTCGCTCGCTACTCCATTTTGTTGTATGCGTTCTTGCAAAATGACGTTTCATGTTGTATACCAAACTCAGTGCAAAAATCAGTAATAAAGGAATTCAGGAACTCTGTACCTTTATCTGATCTGATCTTTACTATGCTGACACCCTTCTCATTTTGTAGCTTTTTGAGCAGTTCGGGTATCTTAGTCGTTGTCTCGTTCTTCTTGTATAAGAATACAACCCAAGTAAACTTGGAATAATCATCCACGATTACAAGAGTATATTTAAGCCCACCGAGATCGACCGGGTGTAATCGGGTCCGAATAGATCCATATGGAGCGATTTGCAATACTCTCTTCGATCTTTGGTCCGTATTCCTTGAATGAGGCTTTAACTTGTTTTCCCTTCTGACATGCGGCACATGTCTGATCTTTGGAGAATATCTCATTCGGAAGTCCCTCAACCAAAGACATCCTAGTGATCTTGTTAAGAGTCTTGAAGTTCAGATGACTCAATCTTTTGTGCCAGAGCCAACTGCTACTTTTAGAACTCTTAACAATTAAGCATGTATTCTTCGGGCAACTGTTCCAATCTGCTATGTAGATCGTGCCTTTCCTTGAACCAGTTAGCAAGATTTGTTGAGTGGCTCGATTCCTTATCGTACACTTGTCGCTCGAGAACTCAATGCTGAATCCGTTGTCGCAGAATTGTGATACTGATAGTAGATTGTGCTTCAATCCTTAGACATACGAGACTCCAGTTACTTGTACATCATCATTCTCTAAGGTTCCGAATCCCTTGGTAAAACCAAAGTTATCATCACCGAAGAGTACACGTGGGCCTTCTTGTTCTTTGTAAGATCTAAGGAGATGTTTGCTTCCAGTCATGTGCCTTGAGCATCCACTATCGATGTACCAGATAGTTGCTTGTGCACCTCCTTTGTTGGCCAGTCCCACGCGAACCTGCAATCAAATCAGGCTTTAGGTACCCCTTTGGAATTGGGTCCTGGGGGTTAGTGGTGGATTTAGGGATCCAAACAAACAGAGCACTTCTGAGAAAATCTGAAAGATTAGAAGGTCTGATTTGTCTCCAATACATTTCAACATAATCATACATCTCTTTATATGCTTTCTGATTAGTATGATTATTAGTGTGAGCCTTGGATGACTTAGAAGACTTGGGATTTTTCATTATATTTTGTCTTCTTTTTAATCCAAGTGGCTCAAAAAAAGAGTCTAGATCTCTGATTATAAGGGTAGGTACGACTGCTACCATCAAAAGATTCATATCTTTTTGGCATAGGTGGTCTTTGCAGTTTACCTATAGCTTGCTTATTAGGCAAATTTTTTTGATTGGGTCTCGATTAGATTTCCTTCTTATGGGTTGTCTCTTCGATACCTAATCACGATCGAAGTTGAGGTCTCTTCGTAAGAACCGGGTTCTTCTGTTGATTCCTCGGTGATGCTTTGTCGATTAGGGGTCCATTTCGCTCCCTTTCTCGATTAGGCACTGTCTTACTTGCTCAATGGTCTTTTTTCCCTTATTAGATACAAGTTTAGCTTTTAGTGTATCTTTTGTCGAGACTCGTTTGATTACACCCTTCTGAAGTGAATCAAAACGGGCTTTTGAGGATGTAGAAGGGTTCTCATACCCAATTCCCTTCTTGTTAGTCGGCTTTCGAAAATAGGTGTTCATTTCTTGAACGGTTTTAGATGACTTCTTGAAAACCTCTATTTTCTTCCGCAGACTATCCTCGATGATTTAAGACTCTCATGTAGTCGGAATAGCTCATCAAATTTAGCTTGAAGGATTTTGAAATCATCGACTTGTCGCTTGTCTTTGATTGCTAGCTGATCTTTTATCTGTTTCTCCTGATCAGAAGATTTATCCTTCAGAACGTTAAGTTCCTCAGTTACCTTCTGAGAAGTTTCAGCAGATTTCAGTTCAGTTGCTTTACTGAGAGCGTTCTCTTTAACGAGCTGATTATTTATGATCCTTAGCTTGTCATTTTCAAACTTTCCACTATTGTATAAGTGTCTCTTCGCTCAGAGAGATCATCAAGCAATTGCTCGGTAGAGCCGCAAGTCAATCTCTCCAAGTGTGCTAATAATAGCGGTGTGGAAATTGAAAAAGCGAAGGTTTGAGGTTACCTCGATTGGTCCTCCTTAGCAATCGAAGCGGACTTCATCGTCATCCTAATAGAATACTAGATCTTCATGCTCGTGGAAGTCAACAAGATTGCTTATCGATTTAAGTCTTCTCTGAGATGAGTACCCATAGTCCTCAGAAGGCAGATAGAATCATCAATTCCAGATGTGTCAGCTACCAGGGCTTTTCTATCTCTGAGGCGTTGCTCTCTTTTGTTCCGTTTCTCTTCTCTTTCTCTGGGAGTCGTCGAGGCGTCCGGTCTTTGTAGTGACTGGTTTCGCCGATTGAAGCATGATCTCTCGATCTACTAACTTCCTCTGCCAGTGAGTCCTCTCCGTCTGTAGGATCTATCAGGTGACTTCCCTTTCTGATAGTAATCAGAACTTCTTCTGTCAGATCTGTTATCTCTTCTCTCATCTGTCAGATCATCTCTTTTCTTTTCTTCTCTATGATCTCTTCGATCATAAGATCTGGTTCTTTCTCGTGATCTGTCAGTTGGCCTCCTGTTTCTTTGATAGTCACTGTAGAATCTTCGATACTTACCAAGCTGAGTATTTGTTCTTTCAAGTTTCATGGTAAGCAGAGAGATCTGTTCTGCTTGACTTATGATGTTTCCAATAGGTTCAGTGGCCTTCGATGCATTCTTTGGTTGCTTTAAACGAATCGATTTAGACGTTGAGGCTTCAGCAGGCGTCTCGTCTTCATCTGCTTGTCCTCTTTCGATTAAGTCGAACTCGTGAGCTTTAAGGCTTAAGAACAAGCTACTCGGCTTCATCTTTGAAATGTCTTGGCAATCCTTGATTACCGTGACTTTCATGTCCCATTTCTTGGTGAGAGATCTTAAGATCTTGTAGTTGATATCTTTGTCTGACATCTCTCAGCCAAGTTCTCGTAGCTTATTGACTGACATGGTGATCCTCCCATCGAGCTCGTTGATGGTCTCGTTGGGCAACATCTTTAACTTTTCGAACTTCACCGCTTCACTTTTGTAGGCGGTTGCTTTTTGATCCGATCATTTCCTTCAGATATCTCAAAGAAGAGTATCCCACATTGCTTTTCTTTGTTTTTGAGATACTTTATCTTCTCGTTGGTGACTTTATCCATTGTCTTCATGATTATATGCCTGGCGATTGTATCTAGAGTAAAATGCTTTTTCTTTCCTCTCGCATCCATCGTATTCGGGCTTTTTCAAGACTTCCCGTGGCAAAGTCCGGATCTCCTCCGACTTTGGGTTGTCATGGTATATGATGATGGGTCCTCGTTCGATGACTTCCATCATTCTGCCGCTTATCGATCCTAGATGGTTGCACATATATATAGCCCAATCTGCATACTCATCAATTGAAAATTTAGGCAAATCATGATACATACCGGAGGTATTATCCATGCCGAAAGTGATTTTGAAAACGAATGAGTTTTAAAATGGTTTTTCAAGATCGCCTCAAATGACCACAAAGATTCTTCCTCAAGAATCGATGATACTCAAAGCCGGGGTCCTGAGCACCACCGCTTCTGATACCACTTGCAGGTCCCGAACGGGTTTTGTGAGGGTGGAAGTCTAGAGGGGAGGGGTGAATAGACTTCCAAAACTTTTCGTGCGGATCAGGTGTGAACTGCAGATAACCCGATCAGAGTGCTAATGTATCAGTTTAGACTGATGTTCAATCTTACTGAGTGCCTGAGAGCAGATCAGTTTGATATCTGTCAGCTTAACTGAATGGTGCGGAAGCTTGTTTATACCCGTGTGAAAAACCAGTTTTATCAATCAGATTCTTAAGTAAGTTTTCAACCAGTTGACTAAAGTGTCAATCTGATCAGATCAGTTGCTTTGTGTAGACTGAGCTTAACTTTAGAATATGTATGCAGTTTAAACTCAGTTAAGTGACTTGTGTAAAGCGATAAGAAAGCAAGTAAATGCACACAAGACATTTTATAGTGGTTCAGACGAAACCCGTCATACGTCCACTCTTCCCTTAACACAGGGGAACCTTAACCTACTTTAACCTGTGGGACTTATATCCTTTTCAGGATGGCCGAGATGTTTACCGAGTTCCCACTCTTACAAACTTAACCTGCGGGACTTATATCCTTTTCAGGATGGCCGAGATGTTTACCGAGTTCCCACTCAAGCTTAACCTATGGGACTTATATCCTTTTCAGGATAGCCGAGATGTTTATTGAGTTCCCACTCTACAAACGTAACCAGCGGGACTTATATCCTACAAAGAGGATAGCCGAGATGTTTAATGAGTTCTCACTCTACAGACTTGACCTAACTTGCGTTTGGGTAAAGAATGATTGAGGGTTCCAACTGGAAATCTATCTTGGTGCTTTAGGTAGCCAAAATGCTAGTGGATAGGATTTCTTGCTAAGAACTATGGGATGAACACTCTAAGAATAATCTTCAGATGTAGTGTTCTTTTGAGTGGAGATTTGCTGTAGCTTTAGCTTCTTTTGCGATGTCTCCGTGTTTGTTCTTGCATTTTCACTTGTTGGTCCTTTTCTTCAAAATGAAGATCGATCCCATTTTAAAGACCTCAAAATCAAAGAGCCGTTGGAGAGCAATTTGAATTTCGCGCTATATTAGGTAGGCTGTAGGATATGATTGTGACGTGCTGCGATTTTCGGCATGGCCGTAGGCATGATTAGCGCCATTTTTGTCTGCAGCGTCGTATCCCGTATTGTCAGCTCTTTTTGTGCACGTGTCGCTTTCTCCTTGGCTTCGCAAGGCGGTACTTTAGAAATTTGTCCGTTAGACGATTGATATTCCTTTTGAAGAGGATTCGTCTTGTCTGGTGTATCTTTTTTATTGTCACCAGGTGTGAGCTGACTTGATCAAGTAACTGATCAGTCTACCATGTTGAGTCTTCAGTTGTACATTGTCTTAGCTTCAATATGCAGACTCTGCTGAAAGTAGGTCTTCAGGTCTTTTGATCTTCAGGTGTCTCTGAGCCTCAGTGTATTCAACGTCTTGAGTCTTGAGTTTTGATCTTTGAGTCTTCAGGTTTATCTGAGTCTTCAGGTTCATCTGAGTCTTCAGTTTTATCTGAGTCTACAGGTTCATCTGAGTCTTCAGGTTCTTCTGAGTCGTCAGTGTCTTCTTGTCTTCACCTGATCTTCTGACTTCTTGTCTTTTGATTTGCGCTTAGTCTTCTAATCATTTGACCTTCTCTGGGTCATCTGATACTTCGACCTGGCCTATACATATTGAGTTCCCCCTCAATATGTGACCTATCTTTTACATCAGCTATCTATACATTTCAGCTGGTCATCTTATTCTGATTCTAAGTCATCGATCACTAATGTGTCCGACCGGGTCCTATTACAACCTATTTTGGAACTTCCATCAAAACAAAATTACATATTTCCCAACATGTAGCTTTTCTCTTGACTTGCTTGTTGACTGTAGCTTTAATCGACTTATAAAGTAATCTTCCAATCTGACCAGTTCCCCCTTAATCTGATATGTCTTGAAATCGATCCGCTCCTTGTCCTAACTTCGATCGGCCACTTATCTTACTTTCTATATATGCTCCTTATCCAGACTTCAGATCGGCTCGTCGTCGTCGACCGATCGCTTGAGATTCCTAACTCAACTGATTCCACTTAACTTGGTTAGTCTTTTAACCAACTGGTTCTGGAGATCAGTCCTTCAACCATATCTGGTGCATTTTCTCCAAGATCCAGAAGCCCTATCTCGTTGCATACTCTCTGAATCTGATCTCAGCTAGCTGCTTAGTTAAGATATCAGCTTTCGCTTGTCAGTATGGATCTTTTCCATCCTTATATTTTTCTTTTCAACGTGATCTCTGATAAAATGGTGTCTAACATCCACATGCTTGCATCTTGTATGTAGAACAGGATTCTGAGTGATTGCAATAGCACTATTACTGTCACAGAATATAGGTACGTTCTTAGCTACGATGTTGTAATCCCTCAGCTGCTGACTTAGCCAGAGTAGTTGGGAACAACAGCTTCCTGCAGCCATATATTCTGCTTCAGTAATAGATGTCGCAACTGATGTTTGCTTCTTCGAAAACCAAGAGATCAGTTTATTTCCCAGAAACTGACATGAACCTGAGGTTGACTTCCTGTCAATTCTGCAACCTCCGTAATCTGAATCAGAATACCCACTAAGCTCTAGATTGTCATCTGATTGGTAAAATAAACCAAGGTTTACAGTCCCCTTCAGATACTTGAGAATCCGCTTAGTCGCTTTCTAGGTGGCTTTGCATTGATTTGCTTGAAATCGGCGCATACACCTACCGTAAAAAGTGATGTCCGTCTGGCCGGGCGACGGTATAGTAGTGATCCAATTATTGCTCTATATTCTTTCTGATTAACTTTCTGACCATCTTCATCTGGATCCATCTTGAACCCGGTCATCATTGGAATTCTGGCTTCCTTGCAATGTTGAACTCCAAACTTTGCCAGTAGATTCCTTGTGTACTTCGCCTGGCAGATGAATATCCCTTATGTACTCTGCTTGACTTGTAAACCCAGAAAGTAATTCATCTGACCCATCATGGACATCTCGAACTTCCCTTGCATTAATTTGCTGAACTTCTCACATAGCTTCTTGTTGGGAGATCCAAGATGATGTCGCCCACGAAATCAACCATCGAATATCTTCTCCATCTTCTATTCTCGAATAAGGTTCTGTCCACTATTCCTTTAGTGAACCCGCTGTCTATCAAGAACTGAGAGAGTGTATCATACCAAGCTCGAGGAGCTTGTTTCAGGCCGTAAAGAGCTTTACTTAAATGGTACACTTGGTTGCCTTTTTCAAAGCCTGGAGGTTGTTCGACATAAACTTCCTCTGCTAGTACCTCTTTTAAGAATGCACTCTTTACATCCATCGATACACAAAGAACCCTCTCGTGGGCAAAGATATGCTAGAAATAAATAATGGCTTTTAGGCGAACGATCGGTGCAAAGGTCTCATCATAATCAATTCCTTCTGATTGTGAATACCCCTTAGCAACAAGTCTTGCCTTATTCCTGGTTATGACATTTTTCTCATCTCTCTTGTTCTTGAATACCCACTTTGTGCCAATTACGCCCCGATGAGTTGGTCCATCCCACCGCTTCAAACTTGATTCCTCTCAAACTGTTCCAGCTCCTCCTGCATGGCTAGAATCCACTTGCGTCTTGTAGAGCTTCCTCTACTATAGTTGGTTCCTTCAAAGATAGATAACAACAAGGACATGGCACTTTCACCAATCTGATGTCTAGTTTTGACTCTATCGATGGGTCTCCGATAATCGATCAGTTGGATGACTGGTAATCCAGGTCCTTGTGTCCTGATGTGCGTCTGTTTGGAGAACATCATCCATATCTGATAGTAGTTCATTACTAGTGATTGGGAGTGGTGCGGAATTATGATCCACTTGATAAGAACATGTCTCAGCTGATGTTGGACTCATCATGTCTTGATATCTCGCTCATAGGAACTTCAGTGTTCCCCGAACCGAGATGGCTCGATTGATATCTTGTCTCACCATAATGCCTTCTTCAATCGGTTAATGCGTACCTTTGGGTCTCGATTGACTTGTTGAATCGGCAAAGATCAAGCTCGGGCATACATTATTACGTGTTCGGTTCTTTCTCCTTGATGCTTAGGCCGATCCATTTTCTGCGTGTCGTCGTAATCGGTTGATCCGCACGGCTTGTTCTCGGGCAGCTTTCTCTTGTTCAGAAGATGTCTCATCAAAGACCACATGGGGTGTTTCTTCCACAACTAAGGTTCGTTTGTTGTAAACTCTGAAAGCTTGCTGGATGAGGAATATCCTAAGAATATGCCCTCATCTGACTTGGCCTCAAAAGTCTTCAACCGACTTTTCCCCTATTGTTGTATATGAAACACTTGCACCCAAAAACATGGAAGTATGAAACACGAGGTTTTCGCCCTTCCACGATTCATAAGGTGTTTTGAAGTGAGTCTTAGTCGAGAACATCCGCTTACGAGTATGGCATGCAAAGTGTTGATTGCTTCGCCTTTAAACCGCTTTGGTGTGGCATGTTCAAATTTAACATAGTCTTGGAGCAACTTCCTTGAGAGTTCTGTTTCTCCGCTCGCTTTCTCCATTTTGTTGTGGTGTTCTTGCAAATGACGCCTCATGTCAGATACCAAACTCGGTTAAAAAATCAAGAATAAAGGAATTCAGGTACTCTGTACCTTTATCTGATCTGATTTTTACTATGCTGACACCCTTCTCATTTTATAGCTTCTTGAGCAGCTCGGGTATCTTTGTCGTTGTCTCGTTCTTCTTGTATAAGAATACAACCCAAGTAAACTTGGAATAATCATCCACGATTACTAGAGTATATTTGTGTCCACTGAGACTGACTGGTGTAACTGGTCCGAATAGATCCATATGGAGCAGTTGTAGTACTCTACTGGATGCCGGTCCAGGTATTCCCTTGAATGAGGCTCTAACTTGTTTTCCCTTCTGACATGCGGCACATGTCTGATCTTTGGAGAATATCTCATTCGGAAGTCCCTCAACCAAAAAAAATCCTAGCTATCTTGTTAAGAGTCTTGAAGTTCAGATGACTCAATCTTTTGTGCCAGAGACAACTGCTACTTTTGGAGCTCTTAACAATTAAGCATGTATTCTTTGGGCAACGGTTCCAATCTACTATGTAGATTGTGTCTTTCCTTGAACCAGTTAGGAAGGTTTGTTGAGTGGCTCGATTCCTAATCGTACACTTGTCGCTCGAGAACTCAACGCTGAATCCGTTGTCACAGAATTGTGATACTGATAGTAGATTGTGCTTTAATCCTTCGACATACGAGACTCCAGTTACTTGTACATCATCATTCTCTAAGGTTCCGAATCCTTTGGTAAAACCAAAGTTATCATCACCGAAGAGTACACGTGGGCCTTCTTGTTCTTTGTAAGAGCTAAGGAGATGTTTGCTTCCAGTCATGTGCCTTGAGCATCCACTATCGATGTACCACATATTTGCTTGTACACCTCCTTTGTTGGCCAGTCCCACGCGAACCTGCAATCAAATCAGGCTTTAGGTACCCCTTTGGAATTTGGTCCTGGGGGTTAGTGGTGGATTTAGGGATCCACACAAACAGAGCACTTCTATGAAAATCAGATAGATTAGAAGGTCTGATTTGTCTCCCAGACATATCAACATAATCATACGTCTCTTTATATGCTTTCTGATTAGTATGATTATTCGTGTGAGCCTTGGATGACTTAGAAGACTTGGGATTTTTCTTTATATTTTGTCTTCTTTTAATCCAGTGTGGCTCAGGTGCAGTAGCCCTTGATCTCTGGTTATAAGGGTAGGTACGACTGCTACCATCAAAAGATTCATATCTTTTTTGGCATAGGTGGTCTTTGCAGTTTACCCATAGCTTGCTTATTAGGCAGCTGACCTTGATTGGGCCTCAGATTAGATTTCCTTCTTACAGGTTCTCTCTTCTGATACCTAATCTGCTGATCAGGTTGAGGTTTCTTCAGAAGAACTGAGTTCTTCTGTTGATTCCTCGGCTGATGCTTTATCAGTTGGGGTCCATTTCTGTTCCCTTTCTGATTAGGCACCTGCCTTACTTGCTCAGCAGGTCTTTTTCCCTTATCAGATACAAGTTTAGCTTTTAGTGTATCTTTGTCAGAGACTCTTTTGATTACACCCTTCTGAAGTGAATCAAACGGAGCTTTTGAGGATGTAGAAGGGTTCTCATACCCAATTCCCTTCTTGTTAGTCAGCGTTCGAAAATAGGTGTTCATATCTTGAACGGTTTTTGATGACTTCGTGAAAACCTCTATTTTCTTGCGCAGACTATCCTCAGTAGATTTTAGACTCTCATGTAGTCGGAATAGCTCATCAAATTTAGCTTGAAGAATTTTGAAATCATGAGCTTGTTGTTTGTTGATTGCTAGCTGATCTTTGATCTGCTTCTCCTGATCAGAAGATTTATCTTTCAGAATGTTAAGTTCCTCAGTTACCTTCTGAGCAGTTTCAGCGGATTTCAGTTCAGTAGCTTTACTGACAGTGTTCTCTTTAACAAGCTGATTATTTCTGATCCTTAGCTTGTCATTTTCAGCTTCCACTATTGTATAAGTGTCTACTGTATCAGAGAGATCATCAAGCAATTGCTCAGAGTAGAGCTGCAAATCAATCTCTCCAGCAGGTGTGCTAATGATAGCAGGTGTGGAAATTGGAAAAGTAGAAGGTTTGGAGGTTACCTCAGATTGGTCCTCCTTGGCCATCAGGCAGACTTCATCGTCATCTGAAGAGAATATCAGATCTTCATGCTCGTGGAAGTCTACAGCACTGCTTATCAGACAGAAGTCTTCTACAGATGAGTAGCCAGAGTCCTTAGAAGGCAGATAGGAATCATCAATTCCAAATGTGTCAGCGACCAGGACTTTTCTATCTCTGAGGCGTTATTCTCTTCTGTTCCGTTTCTCTTCTCTTTCTCTGGGAGTCAGGTCAGGGCAGTCGGTGCTGTAGTGACCTGGTTTCTCGCAGTTGAAGCACGATCCTCGATCTACGGAACTTTCTCTCCCAGGTGAGTCACTCCATTTTTAGGATCTATCAGGTGACTTCCCTTTCTGATGGTAATCTGAACTCCTTCTGTCAGATCTGTTATCTCTTCTCTCATCTGTCAGATCTGTTATCTCTTCTCTCATCTGTCAGATCATCTCTTTTATTTTCTTCTCTGTGATCTCTTCAATCATCAGATCTGGTTCTTTCTAGTGATCTGTCAGTTGGCCTCCTGTTTCTTCTGTTGTCTTGATAGTCACTGTAGAATCTCCGATACTTACAAAGCTGAGTATTTGTTCTTTCAAGTTTCCTGGTAAGCAGAGCGATCTGTTCTGCTTGACTTATGATGTTTCCAACAGGTTCAGTGGCCTTCGATCTGCTGCTGGTTGCTTTAAATGTAACTGATTTAGACATTGAGGCTTCAGCAGGCGTCTCGTCTTCATCTGCTTGTCCTCTTTCGATTAAATCGAACTCGTGAGCTTTAAGGCTTAGGAACAAGCTACTCGGCTTCATCTTTGAAATGTCTTGTCAATCCTTGATTACCGTGACTTTCATGTCCCATTTCTTGGTGAGAGATCTTAAGATCTTGTAGTTGATATCTTTGTCTGACATCTCTCTTCCAAGTTCTCGTAGTTTATTCACTGACATGGTGATTCTCCCATCGAGCTCGTTGATGGTCTCGTTGGGCAACATCTTTAGCTTTTCGAACTTCACCAGTTCAGCTTGTAGTCGGCTGTCTTTGATCTGATCATTTCCTTCGCATATCTCAGCAAGAGTATCCCACATTGCTTTTGCTGTTTTGAGATACTTTATCTTCTCCTCTGTGACTTTATCCATCGTCTTCATGATTATATGCCTGGCGATTGTATCTAGAGTATACAATTTTCTTTCTTCTGCATCCATCAGGGCTGGGCTTTTTCGTACAAGACTTCCCGGTGCAAAGTCTGGGTCTCCTCCAACTGCTGGGTTGTCGTAATATATAATGATGGGTCCTCGTTCAATGACTTCCATCATTCTGCTGCTCATCGATCCTAGATGGTTGCACATATATATGGCCCAATCTGCATACTCATCAATTGAAAACTTAGGAAAATCATGGTACATGCCAGAGGTATTATCCATGCTGAGTGATTTTGAAAACGAATGAGTTTTGAAAAACGATTTTTCAAGATCTTTTCAAATGACCACAAAGATTCTTCCTCAAGAATCGATGATACTCAAAGCCAGTGGTCTGTAGAACCACTGCTCTGATACCACTTGTAGGTCCAGAACAGGTTTTGTGAGGGTGGAAGTCTAAAGGGGAGGGGTGAATAGACTTCCAAAACTTTTTGTGCGGATCAGGTGTGAACTGCAGATTACCCGATCAGAGTGCTAGTGTATCAATTTAGACTGATGTTCAATCTTACTAAGTGCCTAAGGGCAGATCAACTTGATATCTGTCAGTTTAACTGAATGGTGCCGGAAGCTTGTTTTAACCCGTGTGAAAAACCAGTTTTATCAATTCAGATTCTCAAGTCAGTTTTCAACCAGTTGACTAAGGTGTCAATCTGATCAGATCAGTTGCTTGGTGCAGACTGAGCTTAACTTAGAATATGTATGCTGTTTTAAACTCAGTTGTGTGAATAGTGTAAAGCAATAAGAAAGCAAGTAAATGCACACAAGACTTTTTATAGTGGATCAGAAGAAACCCGTCCTACGTCCACTCTTCCCTTAACACAGGGGAACCTTAACCGAACTTAACCTATGGGACTTATACCCCTCACGGGATGGCCGAGATGTTTACCGAGTTCTCACTCTACAAACTTAACCTGTGGGACTTATATCCTTCAAAGGATGGGCGAGATGTTTACCGAGTTCTCACTTTACAAACTTAACCTGCGGGACTTATATCCTTCAATGGATGGCCGAGATGTTTATTGAGTTCACACTCTACAGATGTTTATCGAGTTCACACTCAACCGAACTAGAAATCAGAAAACTAGAATCCCTAGTCTGAAATCTTCCGGGAACAAACTTAACCTAACTTGTGTTTGGGTAAAGAATGTTTGAGGTTTCCAACTGGAAATCTATCCTGGTGTTTTAGGTAGCCAAAATGCTAGTGGATAGGATTTCTTGCTAAGAACTAATGGGATGAACACTCTAAGAATAATCTTCAAATATAGTGTTCTTTGAGCGGAGATTTTGCTGTAGCTTTAGCTTCTTTTGCGGTGTCTCCGTGTTCGTTCTTTGCTAGTTGTCTCTCTTTTCTACAATTGACAAGCAATCCCATTTTATAGACCTCGAAATCAAAGAGCCGTTGGAGAGCAATTTGAATTTCGGGCTATACTAGGTAGGTTGTAGGATATGATTGTGACGTGCTCCGATTATCGGCGTGGCCGTAGGCATCATTAGAGCCGTTTTTGTCCGCAACGTCGTATCCCGCATTGTCAGCTCTTTTTGTGCACGTGTCGCTTTCTCCTTGGCTTCGCGAGGCGGCACTTCAGAAATTTGTCCATTAGATGATTGATATTCCTTTTGTAGAAGATTCGTCTTGTCTGGTGTATCTTTTAGATTGTTACCAGGTGTGAGCTGACTTGATCAGGTAACTGATCAGTCTACCTTGTTGAGTCTTCAGATGCACATTGTCTTAGCTCAATATGCAGATTCTGCTGATATAGGTCTTCAGGTCTTTTGATCTTCAGGTGTCTCTGAGCCTCAGTGTATTCAGTCATACTGAGTCTTCAGGTTTGTTACTGAGTCTTCAGGTTTATCTGAGTCTTCAGGTTCATCTGAGTCTTCAGTGTCTATCTGAGTGTTCAGTGTCTATCTGAGTCTTCAGGTTCATCTAAGTCTTCAAGTTCATCTGAGTCTTCAGTGTCTTCTTGTCTTCACCTGATCTTCTGACTTCTTGTCTTCTGATTTGTGCTTAGTCTTCTGATCATCTGACCTTATCTGGGTCATCTGATACTTCGACCTGACCTATACATATTGAGTCCCCCCTCAATATGTGACCTATCTTTTACATCAGCTATCTATACATTTCAGCTGGTCATCTTAATCTGATTCTAAGTCATCAGTCAGCTAACAGGTCTGACTGGTCCTATTACAACTTGTTTTGGAACTTCCATCAAAACTAAATTACAGATTTCCCAACACAACGGAAGAATGGATAGCTGAGATCGAACGAATTTTTGGACTCATACACTTGACTGAAGAAAAAGAGGTCTTTTGTGTTCGGCTTCAACTAACAGAGGATGCAGCTCAATGGTTGAACTCGTATGAGCGTACCTTAGGAATAAAAGGAGTACAATCCCGAGTATGGAGCGACTTTAAGGTAACTATGTTGGCACATTACTTCCCTCAAATGCTATACATCCGTGAGGATTTGGAAACTGTCAACCCTCGCCAAGAAGTATTCACTATGATGGCGTGCGAACGTCATTTCAACTACTTGTCTATGTATGCTACTCCATTGGAGGATATCGATTGGAAGGACAAACCAAAGAAGCTTGCTAAATAACTAGCCACGGATCATACGATCATGTCCCTTGTGTGGCGAAAGATATGGAGAGATATGCTCGAAGAGGAAAATAATATGTTACAAATGTCGCAAACCCAGTCACGAAATAGTTGATTGCCCTGAATCAAACATTGGAAGACAACCAATGGGAAACATATTGGTGAGACCACTACCAAGGGAGGATAACCATCCAACTTGGCTAATTGGAGAAAATACTCAACTTTAGAGAGAACGTGGAAGGGCTAAAGAAAAAACAATGCTCGAGGAAATGGAGCCGATGGAGATTGATGCCAAAAAAGCAAGAAGATTTGAACAAGGATTGAGGCCCGAGGTCAAAGAGATCATAGAAGGACTGAAACTGGCAACTTACGAAGAGGTTTTTAATCGAACAAGCTCCAACAGCTGTGTTTGTCAACAACAATTGGCAGTTGAACTTCAAGATAAATCCTAATCCAACACCAAGAGGAAGCAACGTCAAGGCCTTGGGAACCGTGCCAATTTGCCACAAGTGCAGAAAGAGACACCTGGGAGTATGCCTCTATGGAACCAGAAATTGTTATCGATGTCATCAGATGGGGCATAAAACCACTGAATGCCCCATGTCACCGAATGTTCGACCCCCAATGATGAACAATCATAATCATCAACCAATGGGAACCAATCAGTATCATATGGGCAACTTTCAAGCTCGACAACTTCCTGCACGTAACAACCACCTACTTGGACCATCGAGAAGAGGTCCGTCCTACCAAGACCAGCAAGAACAAGCCTATGAAAATGCTATCTTCGGAGATGGGAAGGAGAGTGAAGAATCAATGCTACACGAGTATCAGCGACCACCTGAGCGGCATGAAAGCCTAGTAGGTACTTTAGTTGTGCTTGAAATACCTGCACATGTATTGCTTGATACATGAGCATCCCACTCTCTTGAAATTGAAAGATCAAGGGAGTCGGGAATAGAAAGTATTGACGGACACATTCTTAAAGTGAATACTCCATCAAAATACAAAATCCAGAAGGTTGAGCGAAGCTAGAATTGGATGAACACCGAATAAATACCAAATTTTGCGTTCTTAAGATGAAGACCCTAGATAAATTTAAGATGAGCTATTTTTTGCACGTAAGTATAAGTATAGGAAGACGAGTATTGACATAGTTACTTTCTCTTAGAAATGCCATTAGATTTTAAGATCGGGTAGAATGTTTAGAAGTAGAGTCGAATGATTTAGAAATAGAATTCAATTTTTCCTCTACGTTGACCACCTCGTTTACACCAAAGGATTTAGTATATGTGAATTTCGGGGACGAAATTCTTTTGAGTGGAGGAGGATATGCATACAACGCATCTGAACCAAACAAGGATGTCACATCATGCAACATGGAGAAGACAATTCTGTATGCATCACAATGGCCAAAGTCGTACCAACAAATTAGCTAACTCGTGATTTGAGAATCTCGCTTTCAACTCTTGGAATTCATCTACAACGGAAGCTGCCAAAATACGATAAACACGACACCGATTGAAGCACTTAGTGGAAAGAAGAGAAGATTGCTTAATGATAAGACGAAGTTGGATATCGTAATATTCGCGGACAAGAACTCGTACAGAGAATAGTGGAAATCATTTCAAAGATCAATGAAAGAATCAAGACGACACAAGATCGTCAGAGATCATATGACGATGCTTGGGGAAAGGATATACATTTCAAATTTGGCGGTTATGTATTTCTTAGAATTTCACCGAGGAAGAGATTGATTCGCTATGAGGAGAGAGACAAGATGAAGTCTCACTACGTAAAACCACTCGACCTTTTCATTTAGGATGGGGACGAAACCTATCACTTAACTTTACCAACCGAACTGTCACGAGTACATAACGTGTTTCATATTTTAGACGACGAAATAAATATAGAGGTAACTTGGAGCAGTTTTAGAAACTTAGAATTAAGACGTGATTTTGTTTTCGAAGAAGTACACATGATAAATTTAGGAAGGACGCTTCATGGTTATAGGAATCGAGAATATTTTAATTTTGTAGACATGGAAAATAAGAATGGATTATTTTGGAAAAGGGGAAATGATCTTAGGGAAATACCCGCAATGACTAAGAGAACCGAGTAAGATAAATTTCAGGGACGAAATTCTTTTGAGGGGGTAGGGATGTAATACCCCGTCCCAATTTTAATAAGAATAATAAAAGAAATGAGTTTAATAAAATGAATATTTGATTTAAGGATTATTCGAATGATTTTAGAGCGTATATGTTTGCAAAGGTTTTGATTTTTCATGGAACGGACGAGCACTTCAAACCGGGAGCACTCCTAGCACTGTAACAAAATATTTAATTAAGGTTTGGTCATAAAATATTTAATAATAATATTTAATTTCAATTTAAAGAAAGAAAATTTAATCTTTCAACGAATTAGGATTTTCGATATAAAAATCAAAAATCTGATGAATGATAAATACGACGACGGAAAATCTACTTTGTCTAACTAAATTAGAATTTTAGTTAAACTTTAAAAAAAATTGAATTATTAAGTAAATAATTAAATAAATAATTTTCGCCTCGGAACGTGACGATTTAATTGCTAAAAGTTCTAAACAATTAATTCCAACGAAGCCGTGAATTTTAATTAGCGAAACCACGATTTTATAATACGTATATGAAGGTGTTAAGATGTAATAATACTGAGTAATAACAACACAATGAAGTAATTATATATCTTCTTAAGACAGAGCACCCTAACCACAAATTAAAGATGTGGCCACAAATCATTAACTATTCAAATTAAGCTAGTAGCTCAAAAAGAAAAATGTAAACAAACTATCCCCTTTCAGTATACACTCACGCCTCTTACTCCCTCTATATATACCCCCAATTTACTCCTCATCAACCAAATTTCTCCATTCCATCAGCGAAGCCCTGCCCAAACAACTTCAGTCCAAACTCTGCAGAAATGGTTCCCTAAAACTATATCTCCCTGTCCACTCGATTATGCAAGAAACTCCCTCCATAGAACTTCATAGCTGATCATCTGGGTTGTTTGCTCGTCCCATCAAAAAGATCATCCTCCTTGCGTTTAAGACACAGCTCAAACATTCAAGTAAGCACTCAACTCTGTTTTCTCCATATTCAACATAAAGGAACATTCTTTTCCTTCTTCAGCAAACTTCGTCAAACCATTTTATTTCAAGACGGAAGCTACTTTACCCCTGATCACTCAATGAACCTTCGGAAACCAACAATCGTTCAAGTTTTCATCCAAAATCCAGACGGAAACTACAAAGGTTGTGATTTCGACCTTTGTGTATTAGTTGTGTTCTTATTTCTTTGCCATTTTTGTCATGGGGTGTATATTGGTGAAATCTATAGAAACAAACTTCTTATATGTTGTTTGAAGTGCATACTTCGTGCTCGCATTTTTTTTTTCAAAAATTGTACCGTTATGCTTCCGAAATTTACGCTCCAATGTGTCAAGTTATAACGTCAAAACTGTTTCCGACAGATTTTCGGCTACGCCGTCAAGTACTCTATTGTACTGGAAATTTGTGTTTTAAAACACCTTTGTGCTCCCTTATATGTGTAATATGTGATCGTAGTTTCGGTACTCAAAAGTTGGTGTCGTTACGCTGCTCGTTTTTACGATTAAACATGGTCGCTAGAAAACTAGAATTTCCAGAAAAAACTGCTACTCGAAATTCCTAAATAATAACTTTAAAAATTCATATCTCGAGTTCTAGAAATCCTTTTGTTGGGAGATGAATTTAATAAAGATATATGATTTTGATTAGATCCCAAAAACCCCTGAGTATGACATGTTCAGGATAATCTTGATAGTTGAGTCAGGATTCAGTTTTATAGTATTCAGGATGATATCTGCAAAAAGTATAGTCAATGATATATAGATCGAAGTTAGGATCTCAAGATTCAAGAACTCAAGATGTTTTCAAGAAACCAAGTTTCAAAGATAAAAACTAAGTTTACAAGACTCAAGTGAAATCGAGATATCAAGACTCAAATTAGAAAAATCGAGATATCAAGACTCGAGAAATCGAGATATCAAGACTCAAGATGAAACCGAGGAACCAAGACTCAAAGATGAAGACTCAAAGATATCGGTCCAAGATATCTGTGAAGACTCGAAGACTCAAGACTCGGAAAGAATCTCAAGACTCTGAAGACTCGGAAGACTCTGAAGACTCAAAAGACATCAAGACTCGTAAGACTCAAGATTCAAGACTCGCAGAATCAAGACTCAAGACTCGTAAGACGCCAAGACTCGTAAGACCTCAAGACTCGTAAGACTCAAGAAACAGTAAGATGTAAGATCAAGAATCAAGATCAAGAATATTGAAGGCACAAGAATTATCAAGACTCAAGAATGTATCAATGCTCAAGATAAACCCAATGTTCTCGAGGCAATCAACATATCTATCCAAGGATGCAATACTGAGAAGATCGCGATTCCTTAGAAAAATAGATATTTGCCTAGACATTCAAATGCAGACAAAAGAAACTAAGTCAAAGTGTTGTTAAGGTTATATCAACTCAGTGTTTGTAACCAAAAGAGCCTCTGAAGGTGTCTACCTTTAACTGGAGACAAAAGTCAAAACGAGGAAGACAAAGATCGCACCATACCGACACTAAACAAAGGATAGGTCGCCGAAAAAGATGTCGATGTACAAAAGTTCCAGATCGCAAAAAAGTGAAGACCGGCTACATGAAAGGCTATTGCCTAAAAACGTGTTAGGGAGTTTCAAACCCTAAATATAGCCGTTCCTCACACACCATAAGAGGAAACTCTCACGGCTATCTCTCCAACGGATAGTTTTTCAAGAGTGACCTTGGTGTATGCCTATAAATACTTGTGACCCTCTACATTGTAAAGTTACGGAAATTTGTAAGCAACTCAAGAAGCTCAAACTTATTATCAAGAAAGTTAAAGCACTTTCGAAAAACTTAGAATTTCCCAAGTGCTTTTATATTGAAGAGAGCTCACTAAACTAAGCCTAGCTTGATAAGACATATCCGAAGCTTAGTCGAGATATCATAGCCTTTGCATTGTACTTTATTGTAAAGGATATCTCATCCTAGTTGGAAACCAACCGAGAAACCCCAAACCCTTGAAAAGGTAGTTGGAGTGTGTTTGTTGGTGAGAAGAGTTGTAAAGAGTTAGTAAACTACGCGGAGTAGTCAGAAAGCTCTAGAGGTGAAGTTAGTAAGCTACAGAGGTAGTCTGAAAGCTTGTTTGTGTTTGAGTAAGTAAACTACGGAGGTTGTCAGAAAGCTCAAGGTCGGGTTGAGTAAGTAAACTACGTGGAGTAGTCAGAAAGCTCAGGGCCGAGTTGAGTAAGTAAACTATCCGAGTTAGTCAGAAAGCTCAAGGAAGGGATTAGTGAATTTCTCTGAGGATCAGAGAGAGTGGACGTAGGAGCTTGAGTCTCTGAACCACTATAAATTGTTGTGTTGTTTATTGCTTTCCTTATCTGTGCTTAACTGTTGCATTGATTTAAATCAGAAAGCATAATTTCACTAAGATTTCAGTTGGAATCAATCCACTGGAAGTTGCATATAATTGAATCACAGCCTAATCACTATTCCATTCAAAGGAAGGTTTTCAGCAAAGCTTAAAACAAGTATAAACTAAAGGGCCAACCATTCAGGATCTCTAAAACTCAGGACTCAGTTGGGATTATTTGAGGTTTCTGAAAGCAGCTCGGGATCACTGTCTCAGTAGACTTTGACTCAGAGTGATTTGTGCTTCTCAGGACCAAATCTTCAGGACAGCCTGGCCCAAGCTGACCTCAGTAAAAGAAAAGTTTTAAAAACACTGAACACGTGTATTCCCCCCCCATACACGTGTAAGACTCGTTTGCACCGGGACCAACATGTGGTATCAGAGCAGTGGTTCAACTTGACCACCTACTTTGTTGACCAATGTTTTATTTGCTAAAAATACTTGTGGTCTATCTGAACTGATCTTATTTCCTGAATTCTTAAAAGACTCAGATAAAATATCTTCTAAGAAACTTCTCATGTTCTCAGTGGAGAACTATGATTTGTGGAGACTGAGAATGCAGGCTCATCTGTATTCCAAACATGAACGAATGTGGAGAGTGGTCTCTGAAGGGCCATTCCAATTTACTGTGGTGAATCCCAGAGGAACAGAAAATGAGAGAAATGATCCTAGAGCAGAATTTCCTAAGTCTGATGACCAACTGACTCCTGAGGAGAGAAAGTTAGTCAATCTAGACTATATTGCTAAAGACACACTATACAGTACAATTGATGATGGTGTGATGGAAATGATCTCTCACTGCAATACTGCCAAAGAAATTTGGGATACACTAGCTGTAATGTGCCAAGGCACAGATCATATCAAGGAAAACAAACTTTCAGTTGCAATAGGAAAGTTTGATAGTTTTGAAATGGAAGAAGGTGAATCAATTGACAAATTGGAAGTCAGATTCACTAGTATTATGAATGATCTAAATGCACTTGGAAAGAAATATCCACAAAGAGAAATTGCATTGAAAATTCTTAGAGGTCTTTCTAAGAAATGGGATATACATGCAAAGGGTGATTGAAAACACCAAGAACATTAATTCAATGCCATATCAACAAGTCTTGTCCGAAATTTGAGGCCTATGAGTTTGTAATTGATAAGAAATCCAAAAAGGTCGACAAAGAAAGATGATTCATCATCTAGTAAAAATGTGGCTTTTAAAGCCAAAGATAAAACCCCAGAAAACTAGAGAATCGAGAACTCCCTTGCTAAGAATCGGGATGAGCTTGAGGATAAGCTAAAGACCGATGGCAAGGAGGTTTGAAAGACTTAATAGTCGATATGGAAAATACAAAAGCTATTACAGGAATCACAGGTACCAGAAGAAACCTGAGGACAAACCAACTGAGAAGAAGAAGGACCTGAAAACCGAAGGATCTTCATCCAGAAAGAAGGACTCCAAGTCCAAGGAAGAAAGTGATCGATGATGATGATGCCAACAGATGCTACAATTTCCAAAAGAAAGGTCACTTCCAAAGATGATTGTCCGGATCTGAAAAGTGCTAAGGAGAGAAGATAAAGGCAAGCTAAAAGAGACAAGAAGTTCTCAAGCAAAAAGGCCATGGTTGCGTAAGAAGAACATTCGAGGAGGATCTAGCTCTTCGGATGAAATATTCTCGACAAAGGAAAGTGATGACATTTGTCCGATGGCCATTGAGGAGGTAAACTCTTCTTTCTCTTGTTGTTGCTCCTACACTAGCACAAGAGTTGTCAAGTTCAACTCAGAAAGCGATCAATTTGACTGATGGATTCTTTTGAGAATCGATGAAGGACTATGTTTGTTTTTACAAGAATCGCTAAATGAAACTCAAGAGCGATTATAAGGAATCGATGGTCAAAAATCAAAAATGGAAAGACTCCAAAGAAAACCGAGATCACTTCTCAATTAATGGGAGCTACCGATGAACCGGATGTTACGAAAGTACAACTCTCGAGAAAGAGAAGTTGATAGTGACCCTAATCAAAAAGCTAGAAAAATCCATCAAGAAATTCAAATTGATCGTAACTAAGTTCAATGACCTCTCGAGAAGCATGAAACTCTACATAATCGTGAGGATAGTGCATGTAAGAAGTTAACTCTATTGAATACTGCATCTAAAGTAATAGATGAAATTCAAAGTTACCAGAGATCTGTCACTATAAAATCTGGATTGGGATACATTCCAGGGGGAACCTCACAAGGTCATCTTAATGCTGCATCAAGTAGCAAGAAGACAATCTTTGTAAAACCAGTGGCACCCACACTTCAAATCAAGAAATGCCCAAGGTTGTAGACAAGGAAAAGGACCCATGGTTTGAAAAAAAAACTAATGATCGGTAGGAAAGCCCAAACCTCGGTGAAGGCTAGAAAACCCGAGCACTTCGATTGAAAAATTTCAGTGCAAGTACTTCACGACCTTTCAAAGCTAATAATGCAAACTTGAAAGGATCTACACCAACCATCGAGGAATCTTTAGAAGAGAAACACTCAAAGAGAGATATTCTCAATCGAAGAAACCAAGTCCTCGAGATATCTTGAAAGACCCAAATTTCAAAGATGCATAACCTTTGAACCACACTTGCCTAAGGGTAAAGGTTATCTGAACCCGAGTCAACAAAGATTTAGACCGGATGCACAGAAGCCAAAGCAAATGAACAAAATGCCTAAACCAAAGAAAAATTCAAAAGCCCATGTTCATGCTAAAGCTAGCACACATACACAGAAAACTGCTAAGGCACCCAGAGTAGTAAATGTGTATGTTGATGTTTATGGAAGACAAATTAGCCACTCTAAAGTGATTAGAGTTGTCAGGCAGATTTGGATTCTGAAAGGTACAGCTAACCTTGTAGGACCCTATACAAATTGGGTACCTAAAAATTGATCTGTTTTTCAGGAGGAAAACAGGGGCACAAAGCTGATTAAAGATCACATAGCACTGATGAGCAGAGATGAAAAAGCCCCTGATGTATGGTATCTTGACAGTGGATGCTCAAGACATATGACAGGATTCAAGAAGATACTCAATGACCATGTTGAACAAAGAGGCCCTCAGATCACTTTTGGAGATAACTCCAAGGGACAGACTGAAGGATATGGAACTTTGGAAATCGACTCAGTTCATATCCATGGTGTTTCATATGTATCTGGATTGAAGCATAATTTGCTTTCAATAAGCCAATTCTGTGATAAGGGTTTTAATGTTGAGTTCTCTAAAAACTTATGTTATGTGAAAGATGATACAACACAGAAAATATTACTGACTGGTACTAGAAAAGGAAATGTGTATCTTGCTGATTGGAGTTCAACTCCTAAAGATACATGTTTGGTTGCTAAAAGTTCCACAGATACCAGTTGGTTATGGCATAAAAGAATGAATCACCTGAATTTCAAAACCCTGAATAAGCTTGCAAGATTAGCTCTTGTGAGAGGATTGCCTAATGAAGTGTTCAGTAAGGAACATATTTGTGATGCGTGCCAAAAAGGAAAACAAGTTAAAGCATCATTTAAAAGCAAAGTAGATGTTTCTCTTGACGTAATACTTCGATTCATCGCATATGGATCTTTTTGGTCCTATAACACCAAAGAGCACTAATGGCGGAAATACACATTGGTAGTAGTTGATGACTACTCAAGATATACTTGGGTCATATTCTTACTCAAGAAGAAAGAGACTCGATAAAGTCGTCGAATTCATCAAAAAGGCTCAAGATTGAGAAAAAATCGAGTGTGGTCAAAATCGATCCGACAAAGGAACCGAATTTATAAATCATATCATAACTGATTATTGTGCAGCAAATGGAATTTCACATGAAACATCAGCTGCAAGGACCCCTCAACAAAATGGTGTTGCTGAAAGAAGGAACATGACTCTGAAAGAAGCTGCAAGGACAATGATAGCTGAGGCTGATATTCCTAAAAGGTTTTTGGTCAAGTCATCAATCTTCGCATGCTACTCACGTAAATAGATCCATCCCGACCAAGAGTCAAGGCAAAACACCCTATGAGCTTTGGAATGAAAGGAAGCCTCTTGTTTCTTTTTTTTTTCGTGTGTTTGTTACAAGTGTTTCATACACAATAATGGTAAAGATCAGTTGAAAACATTTGATAGTAAAGCTGATGAAGGAATATTCTTAGGATATTCTGAAGTCAATAAAGCTTTCAGAGTTTACATTTGTAGAACTCTTATTGTGGAGGAAACACCTCATGTTGTTTTTGATGAATCTACTTGTGTTCAGAAGAAACAGGAACATGATGCAGATGAACTGACCAAGAGGATCAAAAGATTAAGCCCGAAAAAGAATGACAAATCATCCATCGAACTCGAAAGAAGAAGTCACCACTATCTATGATTGGAGTGACTCGGACTCAGAATAAAGAAGTTCGGATGGAACTCGGGATGGTGAGACTCGGAAAAGCCAACACACCAAAGGTGACCAATCTGAACAGACACCGCCTCGCACTCGGTATGTGATGCCAATGAAGATGTGGTCACAAATGAGGCAAATTTTCGAATCTATCAACCAAAGGGGAACAAATGTCTCGACAATGTTCTCAATGGAATTTCCTCGACGAAGATGATTCCCTTTCTCCTTTTCTCGTTGTTGCTCGAAGCCATTGAATTAAATAAACCTAACATTTCAAATGTTGAGGATATCTTTATTGAAGGGTAACATCAAGAAGGAAATGGTTAGATAGTCATCCTACAAGTCGATTGTGGGTGATCTAACTGAAGGTGTTAAAACAAGAAGGTTCCATGGTGAGAGTGAACTATTCTCACCGCTTCCTATCGGAGAAAGAGCTCTCACCGAGATTGGTGAAGCTCTACAAGATTCTTATTGATTATTTGCTATGCAAGATGAAATAATCAATTCTCAAGGAATGAAGTATGGGAGCTAGTAGATAGACCTCGAAAGCCACAATGTCATTGGAACCAAGTGGGTATTTAAGAATAAAAGAGATGAAAACAACAACATTGTAAGAAACAAGGCAAAATTTAGTTGCACAAGGTTATTCCCAAGAAGAAGGCTTGGATTATGATGAAACCTTTGCACCAAAGAGCAAGACTAGAAGCCATCGATTGTTTCTTGCATATGCTTTACATGAAGTTCACACCTATCAAATGGATGTGAAAAGTGCATTTCTAAACGGTGTGCTTAAAGAAGAGGTTTATGTGGAACAACCTCCCGGTTTCAAAACAGAATGACCTAGTTTACGTGCTCGTAAAAGCTTTGTATGGTCTTAAGTAAGCACCCGAGCATGGTATGATACTCTTTCTCGGTTTCTTCGACCATGGTTTTGTCAAAGGGATCGCTTGATAGAACTCGTTCAGATAGAAGATGGGAAGATATCTTCTTGGTTCGAATATATGTTGATGACATCATTTTTGGATCTCCAAACCATCACCGTGTGTGAAAAGTTTTCAACACTGATGAAAGGCAAGTTTGAGATGTCAATGATGGGGGAGATGAATTTCTTTCCAGGTCTTCAAGTGAAACAATCAAAGGAAGGAATATTCATCAACCAGGCAAAGTACATCAGAGATATGATTGCCAAATATGGTGTACAGAATTGCAATGCGCTTAGAATTCCCCGTGAATACTAACTACAAGATGGATCCTAATTACGAAGGCAAATCAGTGAGTGATACTGATTATAGAGGAATCATTGGATCATTGCTCTATCTCACAGCAAGTAGGCCAAATATAACATTTGCTGTTGGGATATGTGCAAGATACCAAGCTAATCCTAAGGCTAGTTACATGGAGGTCGCCAAAAGATACCAAGTATCTTAAAGGCACGAAGGAATAGAGGATTATGGTATCCAAATGATGATAACCTTGAATTAACCGGTTACTCGATGTCGATTATGGAGGTTGCGAGATTGACAGAAGTCCACTACAGAACTTGTCAATTTCTAGGAAGTAAGTGATATCTTGGTTTTCGAAGAAATGGACCTCAAGAGCAACCAAGATTATCAAGTTTAATACATGGTCGCGAAGTCATTGTGTGCTCGATACTTTGGCTCGCATAAACAATTAAGGGATTATAAAGTTGTAGCCAATGAAGTACCAATATTTTGTGACAATAATAGTGCCATTGCTATTTCACAAAATCCGTATTACACACCGGATGCAAGCATGTGGATATCGACATCACTTCATCGAGATCATGTCGAGAAAAAGGACATAAGGATGGATAAAATTCATATGATAAGCGAGAGCCGATATCTTGACTAAACCTTTGGTCAATCAAGATTTCGTGAACTTTCAGATTGAATTAGGGATGTTAGATCCAGGTGTATAGAGTAAAATCAGAAAAATTGAAGGTTTTCAGATGCATGAAGTTTTCTCATAATTCTATTGAGAAACTCAGGATAAAATGGAAATACTGAACTGAGTCTCAGGAAACTCAGATTTATCAAGGTCAAGATTTCGGGTTATATTGAACCCATTCAAGATTTCGAAAGATATAATCGACATTTTATCAAGGTCAAGATTCAAAGAAGACTAATAGAGAGAAATTAGTCTGAAGAAGTAATAACTCATGCGACTCATTTATTGCTTAAATGAAGCTCAGTAATCATTTGCAATAAATACAAAACACCTAAGGAATGTTTTTGAGAGGGATCGTTTGAAATTCCGAAGAAGGTCAACAGTCATTTAATGCTCTGTTACATTAATGACCAATGAGGATATTTTGGCGGCTTACTTTTCAGAAGATCGACTGTTCGCATACCCGATTAATCGGAGATTAATCTCAACCGTTGCTTTTCACCTAACCAACACGAATTCCCACGATCTCGAAACTATATATTCCCCAAGAAGCCATTCAAGCCAATTTTTATCAAACCCTTCGTTCCCAAAATCCTCTGCAAAATTAATCCCTTTGCCCAGAAAATCCAAACCCTAAATCTTCAATCTCTCAAATGGCTCCTACCATTTTTGACAAATTAGCCGAAACCAATAAACCTTGGTCGCTCGATAGCACAACCAACTCTAAACCAGAAGAGGAGGCTCTCCATATGATCCGTTTGGCCAAGCTCACTCATCTCTAAATATTAGTTTTAATTCGGACCAAGAATACGCGAAAGAGGTAATCGAGTTCATTTGTAATATGAAGATAGATGAAGAGGATGGTATGCATTCCGAGATTACTGTATCTCATTTAGAGCATTCATCTAAATACATCGATTTTGAAAGGGAATTGTATATTATTCCAAAAAATTTAAACGATGTTTTTGAGCTTTGTGATAGAGGAGAGGATCCTGCTGTGTATATGTTGGGTAGAGAGCAGGAGTATTTAGATAGGATTGCTGAGAATCCTGTAAAATTTGAGGCTACACTGCATAAGAGGCATTTGAAGCCACAATATAGAGTTTTGTTGGATATTTTGAGCAAATGCATCATGAGTCATTCGGGAGTTTTGAAGCGATTAGTACCCAAGCTCGATTAATGGCGGCGATCGAGGCTTCACCCACCACCGACTTCAACTGGCTCAGATTCTTGATTCAGATGGTGAGTGAGCAAGCCAAAGTCATAAGAAAGGTTGACGGGGCTATCTCGATCAAAGGCAAGATCCACCATGCCACCAAAATAGCATTCATTTTGGAGATGTGCAGAGAGGAGGAGGACATCTTCGCCAATTCGACCCCATTCCCCAAGTCCAAGGTGCTCTTCAAGCTCATTGCTGTGAAGAAACAGGCCATCAGGGGGAAGAAAAAAAAGAAAGCAGAATCACCAAGCGCTGCTGAAAAAGAAACCCAACAAACCAGGGGGAAGGTTTGGTTGGAGGCCAAGATGGAGCAGGGTGAGAAGTTGAAGAAGCAGAAAACCCTCACCGATGAAGATGGCAGTGATTCTGAAGAGATTCAACCTGAGAGCCAAACCTCTCAGAATTCGCCATTACAAGTCTTGGCTCAGGTTATCTCTAAGGCACAGAACAGATCGAGGAGCGTGTCTTCTTCTCGAGGTGCTTGAGACATTGCTCGATTCGCATAAAATTTCAGAAATTTTTAAAGGAACTCAGCCCTCGAGATTCCTACCAAAGATGTGCCGCTCAGACAGAAGAGCCAACTTCGAGAGTCAATCGAGGACGTGCCACCAGACCCGTAACCCACTCGGATGCAAACCGAGGACTGATCACAACATTCAGACGTTCTTTGAGACTCGGGAGCAAAATTATTTTGGATGAGCTCCTGAGTGATCTACTTCTTGATCCTTCAGCTGATGCTTCGACTGAACCAGATAGTCCGAGATGGAAGAAGGGTGAAGCTGAAGAAACCGAGTGGAGGAGCAAGGGGAACGGTTCATCCTGACCGCTACCCCCGAGCTCAAATCATACCCGATCCGCAAGATGTCTTCTTGATTAAGGACGACGGTTTTCATCCTCAATCAGACTCTTCCGGAGATGCTTAACATTGCTGCATTCAGAGGGGAAGACTGGTGGAATGAGGAGACAACATTCCTGACTGAATTCTCAGGATTCAGGAAGACAAAGCTCAGGATGAAAGTTTTAGATTTTGATGAGCTGTTTCAGAAGAAGATAGCTGAGAGGAGAGCTACTAAAGTTGGTGCCCCTAGCAGCAGAAACAAATTTCAAGATGGGGACCAACAGGGAGATGCTGAGGATCAGTCTCAGATGGAGAAGGAAACTTCTTGTGCTGATCAACCTGAAATCATTCAACCTCAGACTGAAGCTAGCACTCTTCAGGTACCTTTTAACACTATTAACAATTATGCCAAAGTTACTGAAGTTTCTATCTTTAACTCTGAATTGTCTGATGTACAGACTGAGGCTCAGTTGGAGACTGGAGCTCAGGATGAAGCTGATGCTCAGGTGCAGACCGACCCTCAGGTTGTGTCTGAACCTCAGGATGATCAATCAGCACAGAAGGTGCAGAATGTTCCTGAGATCGACCTCACTCCCATTCTGGAGAAACTTGAGAAGGTTGAGCCAATGATGAACAAGATCGATCAGATGGAAGAGACATTGGTCAGCCAAACTCAGAAGATGGAGAATCTGAGTTCATCTTCAGAACTGGTGCAACTCCAAAACACTCTGACCTCAAAGATGACCTCCATGGAAGACAAGCTGAATGAGAAGCTAGAGGGAGTCAAGGTTGAGCTGAGTGCTGAACTTAAACAGAAGCACCAGGAGAATACTGAGTTTCTAGAGGTGAAACTGGCAGAGAAGAATGAAGTGCTGATCAAATCTTGTTGAGGAAATGAGCTCAATGCTCATGACCAAGATGACAAAGATGTTTAAAGATGCTCTCTCTGGCCAGTTTGCCCATCTTTCTGAAGAATTTTCTGTGGCAAAAAACCACCTCAGGAGGCTGGAAAATGAACAAGATCAGTTAGCAGGAGAGGTGCGCTGTGTAAGCAAAGAGCAATATCACATGGACACAGCACTCTCCAGACTTCTTCCAAATTACGATGCCAAGAAGGGGGAAAGACCAGAAGAAGACTTCAGGAAGTTATTGGCACGTACTTTGGAGAAAAAGGCACAAAAAGAAGCTGAAATGAATAGCCTATCCAAAGCCTTGAAGGAAGTCGAAGCTACTGAAAAACTGAAGTTCAGTAAGGTGGAGAAGCCGATCTACACTCAGGTTTCTGAGGAAACCATGCTTGAAGTAGCAAGAGAGAAACTGAGTGCTAGAGCTAAGGTTGGAACAAGCCAGGCTGCTGCCGAATTGCCTATGTAGAGGAAAACCTTGGGCATTGTTGAACCTGAGAGCAAGCGAGCTAAGGCTTTTAAGCCAGTCCAAAGAAAGCTGATTGGAGAATTAGAAGAGTCTGCAGGTCAACATCAGAAGAAAGTCTTCAACACAAGAAATGCTCTAAAGACACTCCAGATAGAACAAGCTAAGAAAGTTGCTGCTTCAGTCTCAGGCATGCCAGTGATCAGGAAAAAGGCTGAAGAAGAGCAGAAACGAAGGAGTGGTTACAAAAAGTTTGCGAGCAAACGGAGAGGGACATCAAAAGCACTAAAATGGCCACACATTGACAAGTGGATGCCCATCCAATTCAATGATAGTTGGGAAGAGGTCAAGAGAACCTTCTGGTTCTACTATGAAGTGCTCAGGGAATGGAAAGGGGAATGCTCAGATCCAAATGAAGCATTTATTGAATATCTCCTAACCTTCTATCCTAAATATCTCCAAAGCTGGATAAACCTTGCGGATGAAGGAAAGGTGCAGATAGTAGCCCCCAGTCCATATACCTACCCTCCACCAAGACTTGATAATGGCCTGGTGAATGAAAAAGTCATTACTCAAGAAATTGCTCAATATGCTGGACAGTTAGGTCTGACAGGGAACAGTCCGGATATCATCAAGGAAAGAAATGCACTGAAGAAGAGGTATTTCGGAATGTTCAACCCGAGGTACCAACGATGAAATTGAAGAAGATGCAAACCAAGAGCGTAAGATCAAGAGCCAAATCAAGACCGAGATCAAGACTTACCAAGAAGACACTTGTAATTTTTCTATCTTTTTGTCTTTTATTTTTGTTCTGATAAGTTTTCATTGTAACCTGTAACAGTCTACTCATCATCAATGAAAATTTATCATTTATGCTCAAAGATAATATCTCATTATCTTATTTACATGTCTTTTACTTTTGATATGCTGAATGGTGTCTCTGAATGAATTGTTTATGGGAAATTGTATATAAGTATTTGGTGATGAATCCTTTGAGAGATTCATTACTGAAGAAATTGATTGAATGATTAATTGTTGGGAGATTCTCAGAAATTGTTGGGAGATTCTCTGTTCAGGAAATTATTGGAGACATAACCAATCTTGTAATAGGATAAACTGAAACCTGAGTTTAGGTTGTATGATTGTAACAAGATAGGTTTTGGCATCATCAAAAAGGGGGAAATTGTTGGGAGATGAATTTAATAAAGATATATGATTTTGATTAGATCCCAAAAACCCCTGAGTATGACATGTTCAGGATAATCTTGATAGTTGAGTCAGGATTCAGTTTTATAGTATTCAGGATGATATCTGCAAAATGTATAGTCAATGATATAGATCGGGTTAGGATCAAAGATTCAAGAACTCAAGATATGTTTCAAGAAACCAAGTTTCGTATAAAACTAAGTTTTCAAGACTCGATGAAATCGAGATATCGAAAACTTCGATTAATGAAATCGAGATATCAAGACTCAAAGAAAACCGAGATATCAAGACTAAGTATGAAACTGAGGAATCAAGACTCAAGATATCACCAAGATATCACCAAGATATCTGTGAAGACTCAAGACTCAAGACTCAAGACTCGTAAGACTCGAAGACTCGAAGACGCCAAGACTCGAAGACCAAGACTCGTAAGACTCAAGACACGTAAGATGTAAGATCAAGAATCAAGATCAAGAATATCAAGGCACAAGAATTATCAAGACTCAAGAATGCATCAATGCACAAGATAAACCTCAATGTTCCGAGGCAATCGAACATATCTATCCAAGGATGCAATATCGGTAAGATCGCGATTCCTTAGAAAAATAGATATTTGCCTAGACATTCAAATGCAGACAAAAGGAACTAAGTCAAAGTGTTGTTAAGGTTATATCAACTCAGAGTTTGTAACCAAAAGAGTCGTTGAAGGTGTCTACCTTTAACTGGAGACAAAAGTCAAAAGACAGTGACAGGTCGCTGAAAAAGATGTCAGATGTACAAAAGTTCCAGACTGCAAAAAGTGAAGACCGGCTACATGAAAGGCTATTGCCTAAAACGTGTTAGGGAGTTTCAAACCCTAAATATAGTCGTTCCTCACACACCATAAGAGGAAACTCACGAAGCTATCTCTCCAACGGATAGTTTTTCAAGAGTGACCTTGGTGTATGCCTATAAATACTTGTGACCCTCTACATTGTAAGGTTACCGGAAATTTGTAAGCAACTAAAGAAGCTCAAACTTATTATCGCAAAGTTAAAGCACTCGAAAAACTTAGAATTTCCCAAGTGCTTTTATATTGAAGAGAGCTCACTAAACTAAGCCTAGCTTGATAAGACATATCCGAAGCTTAGTCGAGATATCATAGCCTTTGCATTGTACTTTATTGTAAAGGATATCTCATCCTAGTTGGAAACCAACCGAGAAACCCCAAACCCTTGAAAAGGTAGTTGGAGTGTGTTTGTTGGTGAGAAGAGTTGTAAAGAGTTAGTAAACTACGCGGAGTAGTCAGAAAGCTCTAGAGGTGAAGTTAGTAAGCTACAGAGATAGTCTGATAGCTTGTTTGTGTTTGAGTAAGTAAACTACGGAGGTAGTCAGAAAGCTCAAGGTCGGGTTGAGTAAGTAAACTACGTGGAGTAGTCAGAAAGCTCAGGGCCGAGTTGAGTAAGTAAACTACGCGAGGTAGTCAGAAAGCTCAAGGAAGGGATTAGTGAATTTCTCTGAGGATCAGAGAGAGTGGAAATAGGAGCTTGAGTCTCTGAACCACTATAAATTGCTGTGTTGTTTATTGCTTTCCTTATCTGTGCTTAACTGTTGTATTGATTTAAATCAGAAAGCATATTTTCACTAAGATTTCAGTTGGAATCAATCCACTGGAAGTTGCATATAATTGAATCACAGCCTAATCACTCTTCCATTCAAATGAAGGTTTTCAGCAAAGCTTAAAACGAGTATAAACTAAAGGGCCAACCATTCCGCACATCTGAGTAGCTAGAACAGATAGTTACCAAACTGAAATTACTCTTCTGAGGGTTCAGTAAGTTAGTTATCTGATCCAAGCAACTCAGGATCTCTGAAACTCAGGACTCAGTTGGGATTATTTGAGGTTTCTGAAAGCAGCTCAGGATCACTGTCTCAGTAGACTTTGACTCAGAGTGATTTGTGCTTCTCAGGACCAAATCTTCAGGACAGCCATGACCCAAGCTGACCTCAGTAAAAGAAAAGTTTTAAAAACACTGAACAAGTGTATTCCCCCCCCATACACGTGTAAGACTCGTTTGCACCGGGGCCAACACCTTTTGAGATAAAACTAGCGGCATGTTAAAATTCAATGAGTGTAATGTATTCGTATAAAATCTCGTAATTTTTCATCATGTAAAATCGAAGTTATGATTTATTTCGAAAAGTGTGACGTACTGGGAAAATTCTGTAATTTTAGTGTGGGTGAGGTAACTTCACTCGTCTATAACTTTCTGTTAAAAACTTCTTTTTAACTAAGACAAAAAGGATTGTATTCTCTACATACTGTAGTTTCTAAATATATATATTTGAGTCATTTCGTTTATTTTATAAAAAGTTATGTACGTTTTAAAAGTAAGACAAAAATTGGGAGTTTTCTTTGAGCAAGGAATTGGTTTCAAATACCTGACTTTCATGATACTTTTAACCAACTTATGTTCGTTATTTTCCAACCATTTTTCTTGCCAAAAAATTTTAGATTACAAGCTTTAAAATCCCTAAAGTTTTGTCTCGGTCGGATTAGCAAATTAACGGGAAACAACACGCAAAAATGGTAGAAAATCACACAATTTTGGGACACTAAATTTTCGAAAAATGTCAAAACTAAATACTTAAACTTTTAAAAGACTTATTGGATATTATTATGATTATTTGGATAATTTTTCTTGCACGAACCTTATGTGCTTTATATTTTCTTTTATGCCACAAACTTTAAGTCCTTTAAGATCTATTTTCGAGAAATAATTTTAGGACTTTCTTTGATAAAATTCAATAGCCGTTTAAAGTAAAAGTTCGACAAAAACTCACGAGTAAGGAAATCTAAAGAATATAGATTAACATCCTCGAAAAGCTTACGAATAATTTACTTCAATCAAAAAGTAATTAATGACGAGAACATGAAAATATTGTGCTAGGGGAATTGCTGCTCGAATCAAAGCTCGGACGATCACCGTCACGCTCAAACTCTCAAACCAGTTTTAAAGTTTGTAACTTTTCTTAAAAGTTAATAAGGTGGGTGACACTATTTGTATGCAGTGGTTTATGTTACAAGGTTTATTGGTGTATCTGAACTGAGCTAAATAAATATGAATCTACAACTAAGAACACAAGAAAATAATTAATAAAATAGACAAGCTTATGAATGATATGCTATGTATCTTACGAGATACATAAGATGCGATTTCACGAAGGAGGTGGGAAGATGTAAGAGGGGATTGCACGTGGTAGCTGTTACCAGTGTCCTACATGATAATGATCATGCGATGTAGGCTGGAAGCGACAAGGGGATTGCATGTGGTCGGAGCAACCAGTGTCCCAAAATGAATCCAAATGATCTAAATGAAATACTTATGATCAAATGATCATGATGAATGATATCTTATGAATATCAACAATGTTAAGAAACTAAGCAACTAATAAGATTACCATAAGACACCAAGGTACGAACGAGTCTATACAAAGACTCCGTACAACCCTCCAAAAATCATATACGCAAAAGCGTATGAATAATCTTTAATAAAATACCAAGATAATTATATTTCGGTGACCAGTATGAGTAACAATGTACAAGTTGTTGTTGGGAAATAAGGGATTTAAATACATATTTAAATTAATTAATTACTAACATGAATTAATCCTAAATCAATTCACCATAATAATTAAACAAGCAAATAAACAACATGCGTACACGTAATCCACGTAAATCCTAAGCATGCGTAATCTAGGAGTTACGAAATTACATACCTCTTGCAGAGACAACCGTTGAGACGATGGATCAACCCCAAGAGCCTTCCCAAATATGTCCCACGTCCACGAACGTAATCCGGTGGGAGGATTCACACGAATTGCATTGGGGATGAAAAATTCATTCCCTATTTATAGGACAAGGGGTTGGATGAAAATTTTGACCTAATTGGGTCATTGGAAAATTTCCTTGCTTCTTCCTCAAGATACAATCTTGAATATATTCAATATATTCTATTTTCCAAAATATCTCCCAACAAAATCTTCTCCTCCTTTTCTTGCTCCTAATTTTCGAAAAACACACACAAGTAGGGAAGAAATAAGATTTTTTTTCCTTTCTTGAATTTATGGGATAAACTTGTATCTCAAGAATACTTATTCCATAATATATTTCCAAGAAAATCAAGAAAAAATCTTTTTCTCTATCCTACCTATTTTTTCGAAAATAATCATGGAAAAATAGACAAAAATATTTTCTTCTTCTTTTCATTAATTGGACTTTAATTTGGGCTACTTGAGGGGCCTTTAGGAGAATTAAGATTGGACCTCCAATGGGCTATGAAACTTTAATATTTAGCCAAAATATTATTCAAGCCCATTATTATTAATTTACTCCACTATAAAATTAATATTGAACTATCCATCTTAACCCATATTACGACTTCACAATAATATGGCTCCCGGTCATTATTTCCCGTATTTAAGATAATCTCAGTCCACTAATTAATTAGTCCACTGAACATGCTTTATATTAATTAATATCTTTGTCCTTGGAGTAAAGACAACTCAACATTATTATCCATACCGGAAATAAATTTCTACTTGCAAGATTTTGTTTGATAAAGATTCTGAGCCCACCAAGGGGACAAATCAAGCAAGTCGTACTTGCACACGATTCTCCGTATTAAATCTTAGCAATCGTCGTGTAATCAATAATATTGCCCATGATATAAGGTATCGAATCACTTTGATTCTCTTCCCAGCATAAGTCAAAGCAATAGTTATTAATTTCACACGATCCTATTTAAGAACGGAGATTAAGAAATAACGAACCACTGAGGTCTAATTCTTCTATATTCAGTGCTGAAGAATTTATCCTCCTATAGGTCCTATTCAGCGCATCATAATACACTAATGTAATCTCTTGGTCAAGACAAGTTAATCTGAGCTTTACACTTCAACCTTTCACGATGGATTGTTCATTTCCATCTAGGTTGTGAATTTTGTACTTAGTTACGAGGAACTGTTAATTTGATCTTCCGTGATCTGGTATCACCAAATTAACTACAATGTAACACGTACTATTTATTAAACAGGTATGCAGTAAATATATATAACATTCATTCATATTTAGTGCAACAGTGATAAATAATTTATTTCAGTAAATAAATAAGAAATTCAGTTTGGTTATACAAAGTAAAAAGCATACTTTTCAGTATAGCCCCAACAATCTCCCACTTATACTCAAAGTCTGCTTTTAAGTATACTACAACATTCTCTTGTTCTATGTGACATCTAATGTCACCTACACGAACCTAATAATATTTCTCCCACTTATACTCAAAGTAGATTGGCAACGCTCTTGACACCCATTCCTTCCACATGTCTCTCGAATGTACTCTGAGGCAAACCCTTTGTGAATGGATCTGTTAGGTTGTCTTCCGACGCAATCTTTGTCACCTCTATGTCTCCTCTCTTAACGATTTCTCGTATAAGATGATATTTTCTTTCTATGTGTTTGATGGCCTTGTGGGCTCTCGGTTCCCTAGAATTTGTAACTACTCCGACGTTATCACAGTAAACCGTGATCGTGCTGGGCAAATCCGGAACAACGTCCAAGTCCACTAGGAAGTTCTTGAGCCAAACTGCTTCTTTCGCTGCTTCATAAGGAGCTACATATTCGTCTTCCATGGTAGAATCAGCGATGCATTTCTGCTTAATGCTTCTCCATGTCATGGCTCCTCCCCCCATGCAAAACACACTACCCGAGGTTGACTTTCTGGAGTCTATGTCTGATTGAAAATCTGAGTCCGTCTAACCGATGGGGATTAGACTGTCTGATTGATAAACTAACATTATGTCCTGTGTCCTCTTCAGATACTTCAGAATGTTCTTTACTGCAGTCCAATGCTCTTTCCTAGGGTTACTTTGATATCTTGCCACCAAGCCTACGGCAAAGCATATATCTGGTCTCGTGCACAGCATCGCATACATGAGGCTTCCTACAGCCGAAGCATAAGGAATGTCCTTCATGTCATATATTTCCTTTTGTGTCTTGGGACACATCTCCTTGGATAGATGGATTTCGTGTCTGAAAGGCACAAAGCCTTTCTTGGAATCTTGCATGTTGAATCACTTCAAAACGGTGTCTATATATGAGGCTTGTGAAAGCCCGATCATTCTTTTCCTGCGATCTCGAGTGATCTTGATCCCTAGGACATGATCGGCTTCTCCTAAGTCCTTCATATCAAATTGTTTTGACAGCCATGCCCTTACGTCTGACAACATCTTTACATTGTTCCCGATGAGTAGAATGTCATCTACGTATAGTATCAAGAATACCAAGGCAGTTCCATCACGCTTCTTATAAACACAACTTTTGAAATTGTTTTGATCAAAACCGTAGGATTTTATAACTTGATCAAAAACTGATTCCAAGCACGCGATGCTTGCTTTAGCCCATAAATGGACTTCTTTAGCTTGCAAACCAGATGCTCTTGGCATTTTTCAATGAAGCATTCGGGTTGTTGCATATAGATTTCTTCTTCAAGACTTCCATTAAGGAAAGCGGTCTTGACATCCATTTGTCGGATCTCAAAGTTTAGGTGCGCAGCAATCGACAAGAGAATGCGGATGGACTTCAGTATGACTACGAGTGAAAAGGTTTCCTCATAGTCGATCCCTTCTTTCTGAGTGTACCTTTTCGCCACGAGTCTCGCCTTAAAGGTTTTAACCTTTCCGTCAGGTCCCCTTTTTCTCTTGTATACCCACTTACATCCAATGGGCTTTACCCCATTAAGTGGTTCGACTAGCTCCCACACTTTATTGTGATCCATTGAACCCATCTCGGCTTCCATTGCGGTTTGCCAAGATTTTGCATCCTTGTTTTGGATCGCCTCGTTGTAGGACCATGGATCTGATTCTTCTCCTGAGATCAAGTTCGAGGACTCTCCAATCCCTAAGAATCGCTCGGGTTGTCTGACAACCCTCCCACTACGATGAGATTCTGGTTGTGTAGGTGTGACGCTTGGTACTTCATCTTATACAGTTGGCAACAGAGTCGGCCCCCTAAGTTCTTCTAAGGTAATCTCGCTTCTAGGCTTTTTATCTTTCATATAGTCTTCTTCCAAAAATATAAAGCGCGTACTAATTACGACCTTTTGATCTTTGGGACCATAGAACATGCATCCCTTTGTTCCTTCGGGGTACCCTATAAACAACCTTAATTCCGAACGTGAGTCCAATTTACCAGCTTCCTTATCCAACACGTATGTCGGACACCCCCAGATCCTCATGTGTCCTAAGCTGGGCGTCCACAATTCTCTAGGGATTTTGGGAACCGATTTGGATGGCACTAGGTTTAGAATATAAGATGTTGTTTGGAAGGCATAACCCCAGAACGATTTTGGTAAATCCGCATAACTCATCATTGACCTTACCATTTCTAGAAGCGTTCTATTTCTTCGTTCTGCAACCCCATTTAGTTGAGGGGTACCGGGTGCAATCAACTGGGATGTAATCCCTTCATCCGATAGGTAGTTCAAAAATTCATCGTTGGGGTATTTGCCTCCACGATCAGATCGTAGAAACTTGATACTCTTTTCCTTATGATTCTCTGCTTGAGCCTTAAATTCTTTGAATTTATCAAAGGTCTCGAATTTATGCTTCATTAGGAAAACATACCCATAGCGTGAGTAATCATCGATAAACGTAATGAAATACTCGTAGCCACCCCTAGCTTTGATTTGCATTGGACCACACACATCGGTGTGAACGATCTACAACACTTCTTTAGCTCTAAGCCCCTTGGCTCCAAATGCCCTCTTGGTCATCTTACCCTCCAAGCATGATTCGCAAGTTGGAAATGGTTCAATCCAGAGGGACTCCAATGAACCATCTTCGACCAACCTTTGGATCCTTTTCGGGTTGATATGACCTAATCTTAGGTGCCAAAGAAGTCTCTCGTTCACATCAGTTGAATGTTTTCTTTTATTACTGTAAATAGCAGATGTGTTATAGGATGCATTCTGTGAGTGATGTGCACAGTTAATAATATAGAGATTGTTCCGTAAAGTTCCATGATAGATAACCACATCGTTACAAAAAACAGTAACATGTTTATTAAAATGAACAGAATATCCATCAATAAATAGTTTGGAAACAGAAATAAAGTTTTTTCAAAAAACAGGAACATAAAGAACATCTCTTAAAATTAAATTCTTGTCTTCATAAGACAGGTGCACGTCTCCCACTGCTTCAGCTGCCACTCTCGTAGCATCGCCCAACGTGACGAGGATCTCTCTTTCACTAAGTTGTCGGGTCCGCTTGAACCCCTGTAATGTGAAACAAACATGATCAGTGGACCCCGTATCCATTACCCACGAATGGGTAGCATACGTCGCTAAACAAGTTTCAACAACTAGTGTGTGAGAATTCCTTTCTTTCCATTCTTTTTGGGTTTGGAACAGGCTGACCTCCAATGTCCCATTTCACCGCAGTAAATCACTTCCCCTTAGCCGATTTCTTTACTCCACCCTCCCTCTTCACCTTTCCTTTGCCCTTGGCAACACTTGAGTTAGCTTGGCTTTTACTTTTGGCCTTCTTCTTCTTCTTGCCTCCTCTTGGTCTAGAAGAGGAAGATGGACCAACTGCCGTTAAGGCTTGGCTACTCTCTCCCAATATTCCTTCAGCCGAGACTAGAGCTTGTAGCAGATCAGGCAAGGAGAAATTTTTATTGTTCATTTGGTAGTTGAGCCTGAACTGCTCGAAGCTTTTGGGCAGGGAATGGAGTATGAAATCGATATGGGTCTCGATATCATATTCAGCACCAAGTACCTCAAGCTAGTTAAGGTGAGCCATCATCTGGAGAACGTGTTCCCTTACGGGCGTTCCCTCCACCATTTTCATTGATAGCATGTCTCTCGTGGTGATCTGGCGAGCCACACGGTTCTGATGTTGGAACATCTCTTTAAGATTGACCATGATGTCCGCAGCAGTTTCAACGTTTTGGTGCTGGTGTCGCAACACATCTGACATAGAAGCCAAGATGGTACACTTTGCCATTTCGTTGGAATGCTCCCAGTCAGCATACTCTTTCTTTTCCATTTTACTGGACTCATCAGTCGGCTTTTCTGGTTTAGGTGTAGTAAGGACCCAGTTGTGATGTTGTGCGGTGAGGACAATAGTAAGTTTTCGATACCAATCAACAAAGTTTTCTCCAGTAAGCAAATTGTCTTTCAGTATATTGAACAGTGGATTAAAAGGTTGCGACATGATGATACTGAAAATAAACATGTATTTGTGTCAATGTCCGGATCAACACAAAGAAACTCACATAATTCGATCACATGATTCATATTGAAATCTTAAAAAAAATATGTACATGCATCAGCCTCTTGGGAGGGTCATCATTTAAACCACATTCAAGCAGGTTACAAACAAGAACAGTTACAAACCTTTAATTAATTAATAGTTGGCTCCCACTTGACCAATACAAAATTGACAGGGACTTCGGCAAAGTATATGCATACCAATTTTGTACCTAAGTAATAACCATGATTAAATATAGAATTACTACTTTGTTTTGATCGAACCTCTTGGGAGGGTCATCCTCGTCACTAATAATAATTCACAATCATCCTTTTGAGAATTTATTCATGTGAAAGCTTTCTTTTGGTCGTCCCTTAGGGGAATTTCTCCAAAAGATTTCACAAATAAATAAATCATGGAGGTCAAAATTAATTCGATTCAGAACCGAATTAATTGTTTAAAACATACTTAGTAATTTTTGAATTTGAGAATTTTCGTTGGGCAATTCTCATGCAAACACATTTAAACAAATTAAATAAAGCATAAGAAAATACAACAATAAATCAAGCAAGGCAGAAAATAAACATATTGGGCTCAAATTATCCAACTGTCATGGTTTGATTTTTCTTGGCTTGATTTTGAAGAAACGTCGTCTTGAATTTCTCCCACTCGTTCGTCTCGAAAAAAAATTTCGTCTCGAATCGCCACTCCAAGTAGCTCGCAGCCGGGATGCACGCCCGCATCCAGCCGGCCCTTTGGCCGAGTGACCGCGCCCGTGCGCCTAGGCGCAGCGCGCATCGCCACTCATGTTTCTCGGTAACCTCGGCAGGAGATGGGCGGGTCGCGCCCATGCTCCCGCGTCCGCCTGTCGCTCGGCCTCGGCTCGTCCGCCTCGGTGTGCAGCCATGACGCAATCTGCGTGCACATCTTGCTCCGCCGTTAAGCGTAGCGTCGCACCCAACCCAACGGCATCGTCGCGGCACGCCTGCGTACTTCGGGCGATGCTCGTGTCACGCGCATGCCTCCCTTGGCACGTTTCCCGTGATACACGTCGCCCGCGTACGGTTCCGGGTCCGTTTCAACTCCTCTTTTTCGTCTTCGTCTTCGATTAGGTTACAATTTATTTAACGAGAAAATAAATACACCTTAAATCTAGACTAGTCTATTACATTGAACAAATTAAATAGCCTAATCTACTCGTGGATTTTCTCACGAGAAAAACAAATTCGAACGAGTCGAATTAAAACCAAAACATACACATGTAAATTAAACACATTAAATACCATGACAGTTGGATACCTGCAAAACAGATCTAACAATTCTACTATCCAAATTTTAATAAAATTTAATGGCCAACATAATTTAAATAATAGTTTAAATGCAGAGCTCGAAAACGAGGCTCTGATACCAGTTGTTGGGAAATAAGGGGTGCCCGGATCTATTCGAGATGAATTTAAATACATGTTTAAATTAATTAATTACTAATATGAATTAATCCTAAATCAATTTACCATAATGATTAAACAAGCAAATAAACAACATGCGTACACGTAATCCACGTAAATCCTAAGCATCGGAATCTAGGAGTTATGAGATTACGTACCTCTTGTAGAGACAACCGTTGAGACAATGGATCAACCCAAAGAGCCTTCTCAAATATGTCCCACGTCCACGAATGTAATCCGGTGGGAGGATTCACAGGAACGATTTTAATAAAGGAGAAAAATTAAAATATTTTGCCACCACCTTTGTGGATTTCTAATTTTTCCAACACATGGAATTGCATTGGGGATGAAAATTTCATCCCCTATTTATAGGACAAGGGGTTGGACGAAAATTTTAACCTAACTGGGTCATTGGAAATTTTCCTTGCTTCTTCCTCAAGATACAATCTTGAATATATCCAATATATTCTATTTCCCAAAGTATCTCCCAACAAAATCTTCTCCTCCTTTTCTTGCTCCTATTTTTCGAAAAACACACACAAGTAGGGAAGAAATAAGATCTTTTTCCTTTCTTGAATTTATGGGATAAACTTGTATCTCAAGAATACTTATTCCATAAAATCTTTCCAAAAAATCAAGAAAAAATCTTTTTCTCTCTCCTACCTATTTTTTTCAAAAATAATCATGGAAAAATAGGCAAAAATAATTTTTTTCTCCTTTTCATTAATCGAACTTTAATTTGGGCTATTTGAGGGACCTTTAGGAGAATTAAGATTGGACCTCCAATGGGCTATGAAACATTAATATTTAGCCAAAATATTATTCAAGCCCATTAATATTAATTTACTCCACTATAAAATTAATATTGAACTATCCATCTTAACACATATTACGACTTCACAATAATATGTCTCCCGGTCATTATTTCCCGTGTTTAAGATTACCTCAGTCCACTAATTAATTAGGCCACTGAACAGGCTTTATATTAATTAATATCTTTGTCCTTTGAGTAAAGACAGCTCAACATTATTATCCATACCGGAAATAAATTTAATAAAGAAGTTTTGGGAGATGAATTTAATAAAGAAGTTTTGATTAGATCCCAAAAACCCTGAGTATGACATGTTCAGGATAATCTTGATAGATCGAGTCGATTCAAGATAGAGAGTGTTGAAGAAGTTATCTCGCACTATGTATAGTCGCAGATATAGATCGTAAGTAATCAAGAAATCAAGAATCAAGATGTTCTCAAGAAAATCAAGACTCAAGAAGTTGTCAAGTAATCAAGACTCAATAAGTTTCAAGAAATCGAAGACTCAAGAAGTTTCAAGAAATCAAGACTCAATAAAGAATCAAGAAATCAAGACTCAAGAAGTAAATCAAGAAATCAAGACTCAAGAAGTTATCAAGAAATCAAGACTCAAGAAGTTTCAAGACTCAAAGATGTCATCAAGACACCAAGACTCAAGATGTCATCAAGACTACTCAAGATGTCATCAAGACTCAAGATGTCATCAAGACATCAAGACTCGTAAGACATCAAGACTCGTAACACATCAAGACTCGTAACACACCGAAAACTCGTAAGACACTAAAGACTCGAGAAGACATCAAGACTCGTAAGACACCAAGAGTTAGAAAATACTAAAGACACGTAAGATATCAAGACCCAAAGAGTTATCAAGATTCCAGGTAAGATATCAATACTCAAGATAACCTCAATGTTCGGAGAGGCACCAATAATATCTATCCAAGACTACAAAACTGAGAAAAACGCAAATATTCAGAAAAATAGATATTGTCCAAGACATTCATATGTAGACAAAAGGAACTAAGTCTAAGTGTTGTTTAAGGTTATCTCATTCGCAGAGATTGACCAAAAGAGTCAAGTTATGATTGTCTACATTTCATCAAGACAAGAACCAATCGTATAAGACAACACTATACTTTTATCGACATCGAAAACAATAGCACTCAATCATGTCAAGAGTACTATGTTCCGCATCGCAAAAATTGGTGATTGGCTACATGAATGCATATTTCCTAAAACATGCAAGGGAGTATTCAAACCCTAAAAATAGCTGTTCATCAAACACCATAAGAGGAAACTCATGAAGCTATCTCCTCCAACGGATAGTTTTTCAAGAGTGACCTTGGTGAAATTGCCTATAAATACTAGTGACCCTTTACATTGAGAGGTGACGGGAAATTTGAAAGCAACTTAAGAGCTCATTCAGACATTCGCAAATTGAAGCACTCAAAAAACCTAGAATTTCCCAAGTGTTTCACATTGGAGAGAGCTCATTAACTAAGCCTAGATTGATAAGAAATATCCAAAACTTAGTAGAGATATCCTAGCCTTTGCATTGTTTTTATTGTAAAGGATATCTCATTCTAGTTGGAAACCAACCCAAAACCCAAACCCTTTGTTAAGGTAGTTTGTGTGTGTTTTGTTGGTGAGTTGGAGTTGTAAAGAGTTAGTAAGCTACAAATGAGTTAGCCGAAAAACTCTAGAGAAGAAGTTAGTAAGCTACTTGTGGTAGTCTCGAACACTTGTGTGTGTTTGAGTTAGTAAGTCGCAAAGTGAGTCGACCCGAAAACTCAAGGTAGAAAAGTGAGTAAGCTACAAAGAGTTAGCCGTAAAAGCTTTAGGAAGTGGTTAAGGAATTTCTCTGAAGGTCAGAGAGAGTGGATGTAGGAGCTTTAGTCTCTGAACCACTATAATTGCTGTGTTGTTTTTCTTTCTGTACTATCTGTTGCATGTTTTTCACAGAAAGCATAATTCACTGATATTCAGTTGGAACCAATCCACTGAACTTGCATCAAACTGATCACAAATTTTAATCACTTTTTTTTATTAAAAGGAAGATTTTCAGCAAAGCTAAAATGAGTATAAACTTAGGGCCAACCATTTCGCACACTTGAGTAGTTAGAACATATAGTTACCAAACTGAACTAACTCTACTGAGGGTTCAGTAAGATAATTATCTGATCCAAGCGCCTCAGGATCTCTGATAAACTTCGAGCTCGATTGGGCTAATCTCAAGCTTCGAAAGCAAACGGGATCATTGTCTCGATGAGACTTTGACTCAGGGCAATCAGGCTTCTCGTACAAATCATCGATAACTCGACCCATCTGACCTCAGTGAAAGAAAAGTTTTTAAAAATCACTGAACACATGTATTCCCCCCTCATACAGGTGTGGGACTCGTTAGCACCTGGACCAACAAGTGGTATCAGAGCAGTGGTTCAATTTGACCACTTGCTTTGGTAGCCATAGTTTATTTTTGCTGAAAGACTTTGGTGGTCTACTGAATAGATCTGTTTGCTGATATCTTACAAGGCTCAGTCATCATGTCTTCTAAGAAACTTCCTATGTTCTTTGTTGAGAGCTATGACCTATGGAGATTGAGAATGCAAGCTCATCTGTATTCAAAACATGAAAGAATGTGGAGTGCGATTTCTGAAGGACCATTCAAATTTAATGTTGTGAATCCCAGAATCACTGATACTGAGAGGAATGATCCCAGAGATGAATTTCCAAAATCTGATGATCAACTTACTCCTGATGAGAGAAAGTTAGTCAATCTGGACTACATTGCTAAAGATACTTTATATAGCACTATTGATGATGGTGTTATGGGGATGATTTCTCACTGTGAAACTGCAAAAGAAATATGGGACACACTTGCTGTTAAGTGTCAAGGCACAGATCATATTAAGGAAAATAAACTTTCTGTTGCTATTGGAAAGTATGATAGCTTTGAAATGGAAGATAGTGAATCCATTGACAAACTTGAGGTCAGATTCACTAGCATCATGAATGATCTGAGTGCTCTTGGGAAAAGATACCCACAGAGAGAAGTGGCACTGAAAATTCGTAGAGGATTATCTAAGAAATGGGATATACATGCTGTGGTGATTGAAAACACCAAAAATATTAATCCCATGCCATATCAACAAGTTTTCTCTGAACTTAAAGCTTATGAGTTTGTGATTGACAAGAAAACTAAGAAATCTGACAGCAAAGATGATTCTTCATCTAGCAAGAATGTGGCTTTCAAAGCAAAACAAGGAGGTTTGAAAGACTCAATAGCAGATATGGGAAATATAAGAAATATTACAGGAATCACAGGTACAAGAGAGACTTAGAAGCTGAGGACAGATACAATGAGAAAAGAAAGGACCAGAAAGCTGAAGGATCCTCATCCAAGAAGAAGAACTCCAAAACCAAGGAGGAAAGTGATCAGGATGATGATGCCAACAGATGCTACAACTGTCAGAAGAAAGGTCACTTTCAATATGATTGTCCTGAGCTGAGTGCTAAAGAAAGAAAGGAAAGACAAGCCAAGAGAGACAAGAAGTTCTCCAGCATGAAAGCTATGATTGCTGAGGAAGAAGAACATTCTGAAGAAGGTTCCAGTTCTTCAGATGAGATTTTCTCAAATAGTGACAATGATGATATCTGTCTTATGGCTGTGGAGGAGGTAAATTCTTCTATCTCTGTTGTTGCTCCTACACAAGCACATGAGTTCTCAAGTTCAATCAAAATGATAATTTTGACTGATGGATTCATTTGAGAATCTTATGAAGGACTATTCTCAGTTTACAAGAATCGCCACTAAAACTCAAGAGCGGAACAACAAGGAACCGATCACGAGAATCAAGTGGAAAGACTCTAAAAATGCCGAGATCACTTCTCAATTGATGGGAACTATCTTGATGAACTAGATGTTCGAAAAGTACAACTCTCCGAAAAAGAGAAGGTGATAGAGATCCCGAATGGAAAATTAGAGAAATCCACTAAAGAGATTCAAATTTTATCGTAATCGAGTTCAATGACCTCTTTGAGAAGCATGAAACTCTAAAGAAATGTGAGGATAGTCTTGCAGAGAAAGTTAACTCTATTGAATTACGCATCTAAAGTGATAGATGAAATTGAGTTATCAAAGACCTGCAACTATAAAAAGCCGGATTGGGATACATTCCAGGGGAACCTCACAAGGTCTTCGAATCTCGCTTCTAGTAGCACCAAGATCGTCTTTTGTTAAACCAAATGGCATCTAATCTTCTTCAAGAACCGCCGCGAGTTTTAGACAAGGGTAAAGGACCTATGGTTTGGAAAAAATCAAGGTTCAGGGAAGAAAGCCTGACCTCGGAAAAGGCTAGAAAACCTAACACTCAAGAGAAAATCTTCGTGCCAAGATTTCAAAGCCTCGTGCTAAGAATACCAACCTAAAGAGATCTGCAGACCGAACCATCGGAATTTTTCGAAAGAGAAACACTCACAGAGGGTATTCTCAACCTGAAAAGACCAAGTCCTCGACATTGAAAAGACCCCAATTTCAAGACAGTAACCCAAACCCCGCTTGCCCCTAAGGGTAAAGGTTTCCTGAACCCAAGTAAGCAGAGACAGAGACCAGTTGCACAAAAGCTAAGGCACTTGAACAAAAGGCCTGAACCCAAAAAGAACTCTAAGGCTCATGTTCATGCTAAGGCTGGCACTCATACACAAGATACTGCCAAGGCACCTAGGGTGGTGAATGTGTATGTAGATGTTTATGGGAGACAAATCAGTCACTCTAAAGTAATTATAGTTGTTAAAGCGATTTGGGTTCCAAAAGGTACAAATAACTTTGGTAGGACCCTACACCAAATGGGTACCTAAGAACTGATCTGTTTTTCAGGTGAAAGAAAAGGGCACTGAGCTGAATGAATACAACATAGCACTGATGAGTGGAAATGAATTGGCTCTTGCTGTATGGTATCTGGTTAGTGGATGTTCAAGACATATGATAGGATATAAGCAACTAATCACTGACTATGTTGAACAAAAAGGCCCTCAAATCACATTTGGAGACAATTCCAAAGGACAAACTAAAGGATATGGAACTCTTGAAGTTGACTCTGTTCATATCCCCTGGTGTTTCATATGTGTCTGGTCTAAAGCATAACTTGCTTTCTATCAGTCAATTTTGTGACAAAGGATTCAGTGTTGAGTTCTCAAAGAACTTATGTTATGTAAAAGACAATACTTCACAGAAAATTTTACTGACTGGTACTAGAAAAGAAAATATGTATCTTGCTGATTGGAGTTCAATTCCTAAAGATACATGTTTGGTTGCAAAAATTCCACTGATACCAGTTGGTTGTGGCACAAAAGAATGAATCACTTAAACTTCAAAACCCTGAACAAACTTGCAAGATTAGCACTTGTGAGGGGGTTACCCAATGAAGTGTTCAGTAAAGATCATGTATGTGATGCTTGTCAGAAAGGAAACCAAATCAGAGCATCTTTCAAAAGCAAAGTAGATGTTTCTACTGATAGAATACTACAACTGTTACATATGGATCTCTTTGGTCTAGTAACACCTGTGAGCACTAATGGCAAAAAATACACACTTGTGGTAGTTGATGACTACTCTAGATACACATGGGTCATATTCTTACTCAGTAAGAAAGAGACTCAGATAAAACTGCCTGAACTGTTGAAAAGGCTCAGTACTGAAAAGAATCTGAGTGTGGTCAAAATCAGATCAGATAAAGGAATTGAGTTTATCAATCATATTATATCTGATTATTGTGCAGCAAATGGAATAGCTCATGAAACATCAGCTGCAAGGACCCCACAAAAGAATGGTGTTGCTGAAAGAAGAAATAGGACTCTGAAAGAAGCTGCAAGGATAATGATTACTGAAGCTGATATTCCTAAGAGATTTTGGGATGAAGCTATCAACACTGCATGCTACTCTCAGAACAGATCCATGCTGACCAAGAACCAAGGAAAAACTCCATATGAGCTGTGGAATGAAAGGAAGCCTCTTGTTTCTTTCTTTCGTGTGTTTGGTTGCAAGTGTTTCATACACAATAATGGTAAAGATAAGTTGAAAACTTTTGATAGCAAAGCTGATGAAGGGATATTCTTAGGATATTCTGAAGTCAGTAAAGCCTTCAGAATTTACAACTGTAGGACTCTTATTGTGGAAGAAACACCTCATATTGTTTTTTATGAATCTACCTATGTTCAGAAGAAACGGGAACATGACTCAGGAGAACTGATCAAGAGAATCACCAAACTTAGCCTGAAAAAGAATGATAAAACATCCTCTAACACGAAAAAAGAAGAAGTCACCACCTCTCTATGAATGGAGTGAATCGGACTCGATAAAGAAGTTCGGGATGGAAAAACTCGTGATGGTGAGACTCGGGATGGAAATTCTCAGACCAAGGAAAGTCTACACAATTTGTCGACTAATCCGAACATACACCGCCTCGCACTCGGTATGTAATGCCGATGAAGATGTGGTCACAGCTGAGACAAACTCTGAATCTATCAACCAAAGGAGAACAAATGTCTCTGACAATGTTCTGAATAGAATTTCCCCTGAGGAAGATGATTCTATTTCTCCTTTTCTGTTGTTCCCTGAATTTAATGAACTACCTGAATCTAACATTTCTGATGTTGAGGATACTACTGAAGGGGGAACATCCAGGAGAAAATGGTTGGATAGTCATCCTAAAAGTCAGATTGTGGGTGATCTATCAGATGTTGTCAAAACAAGAAGGTTCCATGGAGAAAGTGCTTTGTTCTACTGCTTCCTATCTGAAAAAGAACCTACTGAGATTGAAGAAGCTTTACAAGATTCATTTTGGATTACTGCTATGCAAGAAGAGCTGAATCAGTTCTCAAGGAATGAAGTTTGGGAGCTAGTGGAAAGACCTAAGAGGCACAATGTGATTAGAACTAAGTGGGTGTTCAAGAATAAGAGAGATAAAAACAACAACATTGTGAGAAACAAGGCAAGGCTAGTTGCACAAGGTTATTCCCAAGAAGAAGGCTTGGATTATGATGAAACCTTTGCACCGTTGCAAAGACTAGAAGCCATCGATTGTTTCTTGCATATCTGCCCACATGAAATTCACATACCATCGATGGATGTGAAACGTGCATTTCTGAATGGTGTGCTTAAGGAAGAGGTTTATGTGGAACAACCTCCCAGTTTTCGCATGAATGACCAAGTTTACTGTGCTCGTGAAAGCCTTGTATGGTCTTAATCAAGCACCCCAGCATGGTATGATACCCTTTTCTCGGTTTCTTCTCGACCATGGTTTTATCAAAGGAACTGCTGATAGGACTCGCTTTAGTGATAGAAGATGGGAAAGACATCTTACTTGTTCAGATTTATGTAGATGACATCATATTTGGATCTCCAAATCATCGGTTGTGAAAAGTTTTCTACCCTGATGAAAGGAAAGTTTGAGATGTCAATGATGGGGGAGATGAATTTCTTTCTTGGACTTCAGGTGAAACAAACTAAGTAAGGAATTTTCATCAATCAAGCAAAATACACTAGAGATCTGATTGCAAAGTATGGTGTACAGAATTGCAATGCAGTTAGAATTCCTATGAATACTAACTACAAGATGGATCCTGATCCTGAAGGCAAATCAGTAAATCACACTGATTATAGAGGGATCATTGGATCACTGCTATATCTCACAGCAAGTAGGCCTGATATTACATTTGCTGTTGGGATATGTGCAAGATACCAAGCTAATACTAAGGCTAGTCACATGGAGGCTGCCAAAAAGATTCTGAAATATCTTAAAGGCACTGTGAATAGAGGATTATGGTAACCAGCTGATGATAACCTTGAATTAACTGGTTATTCAGATGCTGATTATGGAGGATGTAGAATTGACAGTAAGTCTACCACATGAACTTATCAATTTCTTGGAAGTAAACTGATATCATGGTTTTCAAAGAAACAAACCTCAGTAGCAACCAGTACTACAGAAGCTGAATACATGGCTGCAGGAAGCTGTTGTGCACAGATTCTTTGGCTCAAACAACAATTGAGGGATTATAAGATTATAGCCAATGAAGTACCTATATTTTGTGATAATAATAGTTCAATTGCTATTACACAAAATCCGGTATTGCACACCAGATGTAAGCATGTTGATATCAGATATCACTTCATCAGAGATCATGTTGAGAAGAAAGACATCAGAATGGAGAAAATTCATACTGATAAACAGAGAGCTGATATCTTGACTAAACCTTTGGCTGAATCAAGATTTCAGGAACTATCCGTTGAATTAGGTATGTTGGATCCAGGTGAATAAAGCAAATCTGAAAAATTGAAGGTTTTCAGATGCATGAAGTTTTCTCAGTTTTTTTTCTGAGAAACTCAGGATAAAATTGAATGTACTGAACACTGAGTCTTGGGAAACTCAGATATCCTGAAGATCGGTACTCAGTATTATACTGACCTTTATGAAGATCAGTACTCAGTATTATACTAACATTTTATCAAGGTCAAAACTCAGTAAGACTGATGGAGGAAATTAGTCTGAAGAAGTATTGACTCATGCAACACATTTATTGTCTAACTGAATCTCAGTAATCATTGGCAATAAATAATAAAACACCTGAAGAAATATTTGGGCGGGACCTTTGAAATACACGAGGAAAGTCAATGGTCTGCAGGAACAATAATTAAATGCATTGTTCATTAATCATCAATAAGGATAAATTGGTGGCGTTATATTTGTGAAATCATCCTTTCATATACCCGATTTAGTCAGTTTTTAATCTCAACCGTCGATTTCTTCATCTATGCGATTTTCCATGAATCAAATCCTATATATCTATTGAAGAATTCCTTCAAAGCCCAATTCCAAAAAAAAAACCTTCATCTTCAAAACACTCTGTGTCAAAAACTCTCGATTGCCCAGAAATTATCATCTTTCTCAAAACCCTTTACCAAGAAATTTTCAAAAAATAACGTTCTTTGTATACGACAAGCTCGCTATTTCTAATAAACCTTGGTATGAATATGTCGTATCTCTCGAAAGCTCATCAAATACAACTCACGAAGAGGAAGCGTTACATATGATTCGGTTGGCAAAGCTCACTTGCCTGGTTGCGAATCAACCAGAGGCTGAATATGCAAAAGAGTTAATAGAGTTTATCTCTAATTTGAAGTTAGATGATGAAGATTGTATAGAATCACAGATTACTATATCGCATTTAGAGCATAGTTCAAAAATATGTGGATTTTGTTAGGGAATTATATATTATTCCTAAGAATCTTAATGTCATATATGAATTAAGCGATAGAGGTGAAGACCCTACAGTATATATGATGGGTAGGGAGCAAGAATATCTGGATAAGATTGCAAAGCATCAAGTAAAGTTCGAAGCAACTCTGAATAAAAGGCATTTGAAGCCTAAATATCGAGTATTGCTGGACATTGTAAGTAAATGCATCACGAGTAGGTATAGCAGCTTTGAACATATAAGCATGCCTAAGTTGAGGCTGATGGCGGCGATTGAAGATTCACCCACCACTTCATTCAACTGGTTACACTATTTAATCAAAGTGGTGAGTGATCAAGCCAAACAAGTTCAAAAGGTGAATGGCTCTGTTGTTGTCAAAGGAAAGATCCTTCATGCAACCAAGATTGCATTCATCTTGGAAATGTGCAGAGAAGAGGAGGACATTTTTGCCAATTCCTCATCCTTTCCAAAGTCAAAAATCCTGTTCAAGCCACCAACAACAAAGAAGACTTTGAAAGGAAAGAAAGAGAAAAGCTCTAAGTCTCAGGAGGAGACCGCTGAAGAAGGAGCTGTTGAAGCCCAACAAGCCAGGGGGAAAGCCCTGATGCAAGTGAAAAGAGAGAAAGGAGAAAATCTAAAGAAGAAACATTGGCCCTTCAGAAACGCAGAAAGCTTCAAACTATTACTGAGGAGGAGGTCAGTGACACTGAGAAAATTCAACTGAAGGCCAGCAAGGGCTGAAATCTCCACTGCAGGTTTTGGCTCAGGTTATGACAATTGCACAGGAAGAAACTGAGGAACAGGTTTTCTCTGAGGTACTCGAAACTTCTCTGAGCTCAGATAAAATTTCTCAGGAAATATTCAAGGGACCTCAGGTTCCTACTGAAGAGATACCTGTTCAGACCTCAGATCAGTCTGAACCTCAGGAACTGCTGAATTTGGATGCGCTCCTGAGTGAACCTTTTCTCGATCCATTAGCACCTGAACTCATTCAATCTGATCCTACTGACCCTGAGAGCCCAAAGATGAAGAAGGGAGAGGCAGAAGAAACTGAATGGCGCAACAAGGGGGAACGATTCATTCTGAACAGATACCCTGAGTTGAGCGCATATCCTGACCTTCAGGATCTTTTCTTCAGACTCAGAACCACGGTCTACATCCTGAATCAGACTCTTCCAGAGATGCTGAATATAGCCTCCTTCAGAAGAGGGGATTGGTGGAATGTTGAGACTGCTGTTCTGACAGAGTTCTCTGGATTCAGGAAGACCAAGCTCAGAATGAAAATTGCTGATTTTGATGAGCTAGTCAAGAGGAAGGTGGCTGAGAGAAGGGAAGCTGATGTTGATGCCTCCAGTTCTAAGGATCAAGATAAAGAGGGTGACAAACAAGAGGATGCTGAAAAACAATCTCAGATGGAGAAGGACACTGATGCTGGACAAACTGATATCACACATCCTCAGACTGAAGTAAGCACTCTTCAGGTATCTTTTGGCACTATTAAACATTATGCCAAAGCTACTGAAGTTCCTATCTTTAAATCTGTTATGTCTGATATGCAGACTGAGGCTCAGATGGAGCACCTAGCTCAGGTGGAAAAAGTTGTACACACTCCAGAGATTGATCTCAGTCCTATCTTGGGTAAATTAGAGAAGGTGGTTCCAATGGTGGAGAAAATGACTCAAATTGAAGAAACCTTGGCAAGCCAATCTCAAAAGCTGGAAAATTTGAGTTCATCTTCAGACATGCTGCAACTACAAACATCTCTTGCTGATAAAATGACTACTTTGGAGGGAAAGGTTGATGTAGTCAAAACTGAGCTCAATGCAGAGATGAAGCAGATGTATCAGGAAAGAACAACCTATCTAGAAGCCAAGCTGGTTGAGAAGAATGATCTAATGATCAAGACAGCTGTTGAGGACATGGGCTCTATGCTCATGACCAAGATGACAGAGATGGTGCATAATGTCTTCTCAAATCAGTTTGCACCTCTTTCTGAAGAGTTCTCAATGGCTAAAAATCACATGAGAAGGCTAGAGGATGAGCATGATCAGTTGGCAGGAGAAGTGCGGAGTATAAGCAAAGAGCAATATCATATGGATACTGCACTTTCTCAACTTCTTCCAAGGTATGGTGCCAAAAAGGGGGAAAGGCCTGGTGGCAAACTAAGTGAATTGTTGGCACAAACCTTGAAGAGAAAGGCTCAGAAAGAAGTTGAAGTAAAAATAATTGCTGATGCCTTAAAAGAAGTTGAAGCCACTGAGAAGCTCAAGTTCAAAGAAGCTGAAGAACCTATCTACACTCAAGCATCTGAGCAAACTATTCAGGAAGTAATTTCTGAGAAACTGAGTGGTAGAAGGATGGTTGAGACAAGCCAAGCCGGTGAAGAACAAGTCAGACCTGATAAGAGAAAGGCTGTGGCATTTGTAGAACAAGAGAAGAAGAAAAGAGCTAAAGCTTATAAGTCTGCTCAGAGGAAATTGATAATAGATTTTGAAGAATCCGAGGAAGAAGCTGAAAAAGAAGTCTTCAATACTAAGAAAGCTCTGAAAACCCTTCAAATTGAAAAAGAGAAGAAGACTGCTGCTTCTGTATCAGGTGTTCCTGTGATCAGGAAAAAGAAAGAAGAAGAGCAGAAAAGAAGAAGTGGTTTCAAGAAGTTTTTGAACAAAAGGAGGGGTACAGAGAAAACTCAGAAATGGCCGCACATTGACAAATGGATGCCTATTCAGTTCAATGATGCATGGGAGGAAATCAAGAGAACCTTCTGGTTCTATTATGAGATTCTGAGAGAATGGAGGGGGAGCAGCTCGGATATGAATGAAGCCTTCATTGAGTACTTACTAACATTCTATCCTAAGTACCTACAAAGTTGGATCAACTTGGCAGATGAAGGAAATACTCAGATAGTTGCCCCTGGTCCATACACTTACCCAGCTCCTAGACTTGAGAATGGCTATGTGAATGAAACAGCCATTTCTCAGGAGATAGCTCAATATGCCATCGAGCTAGGCCTAACAGGAAACAACTCTGATATCATCAAAGCAAGGGATGAACTGAAGAAAAGATACTATGGGATGTTCAACCTGGAAGTGCCAGAGGATGAAGTTAAAGAAGACAGAAGATTTTGTACTTCTGTTTTTGTTTTTGATTTTCATTGTAATCTGTAACTCTGATCTTACATCAATGAAAATTTTATCTTTATGCTCAAAGATAATATCTCATTATCTTTTTACATGTCTTTTATGTTTGATATGCCTTATGTTTTGAAATTTTGGGAAAAATTGCCATTTTTGGATTGTAATAGACAAAACTGAAACCTGAGTATAGGTTAGGTTTTTGTAACAAGATGGTTTTGGCATCATCAAAAAGGGGGAAATTGTTGGGAGATGAATTTAATAAAGAAGTTTTGATTAGATCCCAAAAACCCTGAGTATGACATGTTCAGGATAATCTTGATAGACTGAGTTAGGATTGAGTATAGAGTGTTCAGGAAGTTATCTGCACCATGTATAGTCAGCATATATAGATCAGGTAATGTTGGGAAATTTATAGTTTTGATAAAAGTTCCAGAAACACATGTAATAGGACCAGTCAGACCTGTTAGCTGACTGATGTTTATATTACCGTTTATAGAATACCAGTTGATAATTACTGTATAGAACAACTGATGTAATAGATAGGTCACATATTGAGGGGGAACCTCAATATGTATAAGTCAGATCTGAAGATCCAAAGAACAGTTGATATCCGACAGGCCAGAATGCTAGAGAAGAACCAAAGATCAAATCGATCCGATCTAGTCGATATCTCACAGTTGAAGTCATAAAGCTCAAACTCGTAATACTTGAAGATCGATGACTTCCGGAAGATCGGACGGAAGACCTACATCGGTAAGTCTCGCTAGTTGAAGTTAAGCCAACCGCACCGAAGACTCCATCGGTAGACTAATCGATTACATTGATCGAATCACCACCAGAAAAAACCGATGTTTCACCTAATCATACGCCTATGATCCGAACAAGAAGAATGTCAACCTTAGTTGGAAGAACAAACACTAAAAAGTGTGTCTGTTAACCAATAAGAACAAGACACGTATGATCGGAGCCGACAATTAAGGGATTTGATGATGCTCTCTCTACCTGCTATAAAATACAAGTTCACGCTTTTCGCCATATATCGTTTCTCAAGACGTCACATCAATCCTCAAACCTACCTAATATAAATTGAAATTCAAATTGCTCTCCAACGGCTCTTTTGATTTCAAGGTCTATAAATATGGGATCACACTTGAGTGAATATACTAAACACCGAACAATCAAGAAGCTCAAGCAATTATCGATTTCCGCATCGAAGAACACGATCAAGAAGATTATTTTATTAAGTGTTCATCCCATAAGTTCTTAGCATAGAAATATTTTCATCTAAATGATAGGCTACCTTAAACACTAGAAAAGATTTCATAGTTGGAACCAAAACAATCTTATCCAAACCCAAGTTAGGTTAAGTTGTTTAGCAAGATTTCGCATCAGGGTTTCTAGTTACGATTTACGGGATCGGTTGAGTGAGAACTCCTTAAATATCTCATCGATTATCTTTGTGTTGAACTAACACATAAAACTAAGTTCGGTTGGTTAAGTTGGTGCCCTTTGTGATAGGGAAGAGCGGACGTAGGATCGGGTTTGTCCGAACCACTATAAATCTTGTGTGCCTTTACCGCTTTGATTAACTGTCTACACAATTGCACACAACCTTTAAAAGTCAAGATACATATTCTAAATTGAGATCAACACAACCAAGGAAAAGGTTAAGTATCTTAAAAACACTAACTTTGGAATCGATTTATAAAAATGGTTTTTCACGGGTATAAAACTTAAGCTTCCGCAACATTAAACTGAGGAAAACTGACCAGATAAAAGATTAGTAAGTTGGTTATCGAGCCAAACCGATTCACTGTGAAGTTAATCGCCCTACACTCGATCAAGACAAAAAGTTTCAAGTCTATTCACCCTCCCCTCTAGACTTCATCAAAAACCCGTTAACCTCGACCTACAAGGTAAGGATTACTCTGTCCAACTTTGTGTATCTTCGATTCTTGAGGAAGAATCTTTGTGGTCGAAACCATCTTGAAAAACCTTCTTAAAACTCATTCATTTTCCAAAACACTCGGCATGGATAACACCTCGGTATCATGATCAAAGTTCTCATTCGATGAGTATGCAGATTGGGCCATATATTGTCCAACCATCTAGGTTTGATCGAAGGGCGAATGATGGAAGTCATCGAAGAGGACCCATCATCATATATTACGACAACCCTAAGGTTGGAGGAGATCCAACTTTTGCCCCGGAAGTCTTGATTTTAAAAGCCCAAATTGATGGATGCAGAGGAAAGGAAATCGCATACTCTAGATACTATCGCAATCATGAAAACAATGGATAAGGTCACCAAGGAAAAGGTTAAGTATCTCAAAATGCGAAAAGCAATGTGGGATACTTCTAGTATCGAGGAAATGACCGATAAAAAGACACCGCCTCGCAAGCCAAACCGGTGAAGTTCAAAAAAGAAGATGTTTTAACTAAAACCATCAACGAACCTCGATGGAAGGATTACAATGTCAATAAACAAGCCGAGAACTTGGTAGAGAGATGTCCGATAAAGATATCAACTACAAAATTTTAAGGTCTCTCACCAAGAAATGGGACATGAAGGTCACGCGAATCAAGGATTGCCAAGACATTTCAAAAATGAAGCCAAGTAGCTTGTTCTTGAGCCTTAAAGCTCACGAGTTCGATTTAATTGAGAGAGGACAAGCAGATGAAGATGAGGTGCCCATGAAGCCTCAACTTCCAAATCGATTGCTTTTAAGGCAACCAAAGAAGAGATTGAAGACCAATGAGCTCATTGGAAACATCATAAGTCGAGTAAGCAGATCGCTTCCGCTTATCGAAACTAGAGAAATCAAATACTCAACTGGGTAAGTATCAAGATTCTATAAAGATTATCAACATGGCCGAGGAAGAGATAGGAGATCGCATAAATGATCTCCGTAGAAGAACCAGATCCGATGATCGGAGAGATCACAGAGATGAAAGAAAAAAGAGATAATCAAAATGATGAGAGAAGAGATAACCAATCGATGTAAGAAGCTCAGACTACTATCGAAAGGAAAAATCACCCGATAGATCATATGACGGAGGATTCACCGAAGAAAAGGTTCCGTGGATCAAGGAGCGTGCTTCAATTGAGAAGCAGTCACTACAAATACAGACCGCCTGCACTGGACGCCAAGAGAAAGGGAAGAAAAGAGGAATGTAAGAGAGCAACGGTCTGCGGACGTAAAAGCCATGGTTGCTGACACGTCAGAATTGACGACTCAGATTCCCCCTCGAGGACTCTGGATACTCCTCTGTAGAAGATTTACATCCGATCGTGAGCTTTGTTGACTTCTATGGAAATGAAGATCCGGTATTCTCTTCGATGATGATGAGATCTGCTGATGGCCAAGGAGGACCAATCTGAGGTAACCTCCAAACCGCTTTGTTCGCTTTACACCGCTATCATTAGCACACCCCGCCGAGATTGACTGCAAATCTACTCGAGCAATTGCTTGAGGATCTCTCCAATGCAAGAGACACATATGCTATAGTGGAAGTTTAAAATGATAAGTCGAGGACCGTAAATAATCACTTCTAAAAGAGAATGATCTCGATAAAAGCCTCCGAACTTAAATCGGTAAACAAATCGCTCGAAGTAACCCAAGAATTTAAAATTCTGAAAGTTAAAGCTTCTGATCATGAGAAGCAGATCAAAGATCAGCTGGCAATTAACAAATAGCAAGCTGATGACTTCAAAATCCTGCAAGCAAAATTCGATGAGCCGTTCGAAAGCATGAAAGTCTAAAATCATCCGAGGATAATCTGCGAAGAAAATAGAGGTTTTTACAAAATCATCTAAAACCGTTCAAGACATGAACACCTATTTTTGAACAACGATTAACTAGAAGGGACTTGGGTATGAGAACCCTTCCACATCCTCAAAAGCCCCGGCTGATTCATCTCAAAAAGGTGTAATCGATTTAGTTTTACAAAAAGATACACCAAAAGCCAAACATGTATCTAATAAGGAAAAAAAGACCATTGAGCGGGAGTAAGGCAAGTGCCTAACCGGAAGGGGAATGAAATGGACCCCAATCGGTAAAGCATCACCGAGAATCAACAAAGAACCCGGTTCTTTCAAGAGACCTCAACCTCGATCAACAGATCGAGAATCGAAAAACACAACCCGTAAAAGGAAGTCCAATCTGAGACCCAATCAAGGTCAGCTGCCTAATAAGCATGCTTCAGGTAAACTGCAAAAACCACCTATGCCGAAAAGATATGAATCTTTTGATGGTAGCAGTCGTACCTACCCCTATAATCAGAAATCTAGGGCTACTCCCTGCAAACCACACTGGATGAAAAGAAGACAAACAGAAAAGATAAATCCCAAGTCTTCTAAGTCACCCAAGGTTCACACTAATAATCATACTAATCAGAAAGCATATAAAGAGACGTATGATTATGTTGATAGGTATGGGAGACAAATCAGGCCTTCTGATCTAACTGATCACAATAGAAGTGCTATGTTTGTATGGATCCCCAAAACTAATCCTAACCCCTCAGGACCCAATCCAAAAATTACCTAAAGCCCGATTTGGGCTGCAGGGATCGCGTGGGTCTGGCCAACAAAGGAGGTGTGCAAGCAACTATCTGGTACATCGATAGTGGATGCTCAAGGCACATGACTGGAAGCAAACATCTCCTCAGCTCTTACATAGAAAAAAAGGCCCGCGTGTACTCTTCGGTGATGATAACTTTGGTTATACCAAAGGATTCGGAACCTTAGAGAATGATGATGTACAAATAATCGGAGTTTCAGATGTCGAAGGTCCAAGCACAACCTATTATCGGTTTCACAATTCTGCGACAACGGATTCAGTGTTGAGTTCTCGACTGACCAATGCACTATCAAGAATCGAGCCACTCAATAGATTTTGCTAACTGGTTCAAGGAAAGGGACGATCTACACAGCTGATTGGAACAGTTGCCCAAGAAATGCATGCCTGATTGTCAAGAGTTCCAAAAGTAGCAGTTGGCTCTGGCACAAAAGAATGAGCCATCTGAACTTTAAAACTCTTAATAAGATAGCAAGGATGTCTCTAGTGGAAGGACTTCCGAATGAAGTATTTTCAAAGGATCAGACATGTACTGCATGTCAGAAGGGAAAACAGGTCAAAGCTTCATTCAAGGGAATTCCCAGACCGGCATCCAGCAGAGTACTGCAACTGCTTCATATGGATCTATTTGGACCAGTTACACCAGTCAGTCTCAACGGACGCAAATATACTCTGGTAATCGTGGATGACTATTCCAAGTTTACCTGGGTTATATTCTTACATAAGAAGAATGAGACGACAACGAAGAAAAAGATTACAAAATGAGAAGGGTGTCAGTGTAGTAAAAATCAGATCAGATAAAGGTACAGAATTTCTGAACTCTTTTATTACTGGTTTTTGCTCTAAGTTTGGTATCTGACATGAAACATCAAATTTACAAGGACGCCACAACAAAATGGAGTAGCGAGCGGAGGAAACAGAACTCTCAAAGAAGTTGCCGCATACGATGTTAGTTGAACATTCAATACCAAGCCGTTTAGTATAATCAATCAACACTTGCATGCCATACTCGAATGTATGTCTTCTCGACTAAGGCTCACTACAAAACACCATATGAAACTGTGGAAGGATAGAAAACCTCGTGTCTCTTTACTTTCACGTTTTTTGAATGTAAGTGTTTCATACACAACAATGGGAAGAGTCATTGAAGACTTTTGAGGCCAAGTCGGATGAGGGTATATTCTTAGGATATTCCTCATCTAGCAAGGCTTTCGGGGTTTACAACATTTAACCCTACTTATGGAAGAAACACCCCATGTAGTCTTTGATGAAGCATCTTCCTACAAGAGAAATCGCCTCGAGAACAAGATGTACCTGATCAACAAGTACGATGTTCGAAAATGGATCACTAATGATCAAGGAAAAAGAATCGAAAACCGTAATAAAGATACATTCCAGATCTAGCTGATTCACCAGATCATTCAGATCCTAAGGTACAAAAAACTGTCGGTGAAGAAACCGATACAGCTGAGACAGTATCAACTAAACCATCCGGTTCAGGGGGAACACCTGAAGTTCCCACGAACAGACATCAGCACATGATGAGTCCAACATCAGCTGAGACATGTTCTTATCAAGTGGATCATAATTCCGCACCACTCCCAAGTCACTAGTAATGAACCTTTATCAGAAATGGATGATGTTCTCCAAACCGACGCAAATCAGAACAGAAGGACCTGGATAACCAGTCATCCAACTGATCTGATCATCGGAGACCCATCTGATAAAGTTAAAACTAGACATCAGATTGGTGAAAGTGCCATGTATTGATGTTATTTGTCTATGAAGGAACCAACAACAATAGAGGAAGCTCTACAAGACGAAAGTCGGATTCTAAATGTGCGCAGAAGAGCCGGAACAGTTCGACAAAAATCAAGTTTGGGAACTGGTAGACAGACCAAATCATCAAGACGTAATTGGCACGAAGTGGGTTTTCAAGAACAAGAGAGATGAGAAAAATGTCATCACCAGAAATAAGGCAAGACTTGTTGCTAAGGGGTATTCACAATCAGAAGGAATTGATTATGACGAGACCTTTGCACCCGGTCCGCTCGCCTAAAGCCATTCGGGTTTGTTTAAAGCATATTCTTCCCACAGAGGGTTCACTTCCAGTATCGATGGACGTAAAAAAGTGCATTTTTAAACGGGGTACTAGCAGAGGAAGTTTATGTCGAACAACCTCCAGGCTTCGAAAAGAGCAACCAAGTGTACCGATTTAAGAAAAGCTCTTTATGGCCTGAAAAACAAGCTCCTCGAGCTTGGTATGATACACTCTCTCAGTTCTTGATCGACAGTGGGTTCACTAAAGGAACAGTGGACAGAACCTTATTCAGAATAGAAGATGGAGAAGATATTCTGATGGTTCAGATCTACGTGGACGACATCATCTTCGGATCTCCTAACAAGAGTCTATGTGAAAGATTCAGCAAAAGGCGATGCAAGGGAAGTTCGAGATGTCCATGATGGGACGGATGAATTACTTTACGGGTCTCCAGTGAAGCAAAGTGCGAATGAATATTCATCTCGCCAAGCAAAAGTACACTAGGAATTTATTGGCTAAGTTTGGAGTTCAAAATTGCAAGGAAGCCAAAATTCCTATGATGACCGGATTCAAGATGGATCCGATGAGGATGGTCGAAAACAAATCAGAAAAGAATATAGGGCTCTCATTGGATCTCTACTGTACTGACTGCAAGCAGACTAGATATCACCTTTGCAGTAGGTGTATGTGCCAGATTTCAGGCAAATCCAATGCAAAGCCACCTAGAAGCAACTAAGCGGTTCTTAAGTATCTGAAGGACGACAGTAAACCTTGGTTTATTTTACCCATCAGATGATAATCTAGAGCTTAGTGGGTATTCTGATTCTGATTATGGAGGTTGCAAGATTGATAGGAAGTTAACCTCAGGAACATGTCAGTTTTTAGGAAGTAAACTGATCTCGTGGTTTACAAAAAGCGGACATCGATTCGCGGCATCTACTACCGAAGCGAATAATATATGGCTGCGGGAAAGTTGTTCTCCCAACCGCTCTCTGGCTTAGTCGGCAGTGAGGATTATAACATCGTAGCTAAGAATGTACCTATATTACCGTGATGACGATAATAGAGCTATTGCAATCACTCAGAATCCTGTTCTACATACAAGATGCAAGCATGTGGATGTCAGACACCATTTTATAAGAGTGGATGTAGGACGAGTTGTCCGAACCACTATAAAAATACGTGTGTTCTTATTTGCTTTCATATTAACTCATACATACTTTAGCAAATCTGCATAACACATTCGAAAAAAAAATTAAGTCACCTCCCATTGAAGTTTTACGAGTTTTAAATCGGGTTTTTGGGACCAACAGGTAAAATCAAGAAATCAAGACTCAAGAAGTTGTCAAGAAACCAAGACTCAAGAAGTTGTCGATGAAATCAAGACTCGTATGTCATCAAGACATCAAGACTCAGATGTAATCAAGACATCAAGACTCAAGATGTCATCAAGACATCAAAGACATTGAAGACTCAAGATGTAATCAAGACTCAAGATGCCATCAAGACATCAAGACTCGGTATGTCATCAAGACATCAAGACTCGTAAGACATCAAGACTCGTAAGACACGTAAGATATCAAGACCTAGTAGTTATCAAGACTCAAGAAGATATCAATACTCGTGATAACCTTTGTTCGTGAGGCTTTGAATAATATCTATCTGAAGACTACAAAACTGAGAAAAACGCAAATATTCAGAAAAATAGATATTGCCCAAGACATTCATATACAGACAAAAGGAACTAAGTCTAAGTGTTGTTTAAGGTTATCTCATTCAGAGAGATTGACCAAAAAGAGTCGTTATGATTGTCTACATTTACTGAAGACAAGAACCGATCAGAGGAAGACAACACTGTACTTTATTGATACTGAAAGCGACAGGACTCTGAATCATGTCAGTAGTACTATGTTCCAGACTGCAAAAAATTGGTGATTGGCTACATGAATGCATATTTCCTAAAACATGAAAGGGAGTATTCAAACCCTAAAAATAGTCGTTCATCAAACACCATAAGAGGAAACTCATGAAGCTATCTCCTCCAACGGATAGTTTTTCAAGAGTGACCTTGGTGAAGTTGCCTATAAATACTAGTGACCCTTTACATTGAGAGGTGATGGGAAATTTGAAAGCAACTCAAGAGCTCATTCGTATTACTGCAAATAGAAGCACTCGAAAAACCTAGAATTTCCCAAGTGTTTCACATTGGAGAGAGCTCATTCACTAAGCCTAGATTGATAAGAAATATCCAAAGCTTAGTAGAGATATCCTAGCCTTTGCATTGTTTTTATTGTAAAGGATATCTCATTCTAGTTGGAAACCAACCCAAAACCCAAACCCTTTGTTAAGGTAGTTTGTGTGTGTTTTGTTGGTGAGTTGGAGTTGTAAAGAGTTAGTAAGCTACAGTGAGTTAGCCAGAAAACTCTAGAGAAGAAGTTAGTAAGCTACTTGTGGTAGTCTGAACACTTGTGTGTGTTTGAGTTAGTAAGCTGCAGTGAGTCAGCCAGAAAACTCAAGGTAGAAAAGTGAGTAAGCTACAGTGAGTTAGCCAGAAAGCTTTAGGAAGTGGTTAAGGAATTTCTCTGAAGGTCAGAGAGAGTGGATGTAGGAGCTTTAGTCTCTGAACCACTATAATTGCTGTGTTGTTTTTCTTTCTGTACTATCTGTTGCATGTTTTTCACAGAAAGCATAATTCACTGATATTCAGTTGGAACCAATCCACTGAACTTGCATCAAACTGATCACAGCCTTAATCACTGTTTTATTAAAAGGAAGATTTTCAGCAAAGCTAAAACGAGTATAAACTTAGGGCCAACCATTCCGCACACTTGAGTAGCTAGAACAGATAGTTACCAAACTGAACTAACTCTACTGAGGGTTCAGTAAGATAATTATCTGATCCAAGCGCCTCAGGATCTCTGATAAACTCAGGCTCAGTTGGGCTAATCTGAAGCGTCTGAAAGCAGCTCAGGATCATTGTCTCAGTATATTTTTACTCAGGGCAATCTGTGCTTCTCAGGGCCAAATCATCAGGATAACCTGTCCCATCTGACCTCAGTGAAAGAAAAGTTTTTAAAAATCACTGAACACGTGTATTCCCCCCCCATACACGTGTGAGACTCGTTAGCACCGGGACCAACATAAAGATTCTGAGCCCACCAAGGGGACAAATCAAGCAAGCCGTACTTGCACACGATTCTCCGTATTAAATCTTAGCAATCGTCGTGTAATCAATAATATTGCCCAAGATATAAGGTATCGAATCACTTTGATTCTTTTCCCAGCATAAATCAAAGCAATAGTTATTAATTTCACACATTCCTATTTAAGGAACGGAGATTAAGAAATAACGAACCACTGAGGTCTAATTCTTCTATATTCAGTGCTGAAGAATTTATCCTCCTGTAGGTCCTATTCAGTTCATCATAATTCACTAGTGTAATCTCTTGTTCAAGACAAGCCAATCTGAGCTTTACACTTCAACCTTTCACGATGGATTGTTCATTTCCATCTAGGTTGTGAATTTTGTACTTAGTTACGAGGAACTGTTAACTTGATCTTCCGTGATCTGGTATCACCAAATTAACTACAATGTAACACGTACTATTTATTGAACAGGTATGCAGTAAATATATATAACATTCATTCATATTTAGTGCAACAGTGATAAATAATTTATTTCAGTAAATAAATAAGAAATTCAGTTTGGTTATACAAAGGAAAAAGCATACTTTTCAGTATAACCCCAACAGTTGCCCGCTGAGATTTTTATCTCCCCCCCCCCACAGTTTTGATAATTTCAGGACATTATTGAGAGGGGTCGGAGCTGAGTTTCCCTTGGTTAATGATAATAATATTTAGATATGACTCAATAAATAAACGTTATCACTCTTAACACTTGATAATATATTTGTATGCCGAGTAATGAACCTTCTCTTAAAAGTTGCTAGATGTTTATCTTGTAAGATATCCTTAAAATTAACTAATACTTATCAATGATCTAGTTTTAATAAACGGGGACCCACACTGCTTTTTCATAACTTATACTTATCAATAATATTTTCCGCTGCAAAATGTAATACTTACGCTTGTCGTTATATTTTTAAAAAATAAATTTTTAAGCTCAGATTTTACAATCACTAAGTGGCGACCCGAGTTTAGAGTGTTGAAGGTGCAAGAGCTGGCATTCTAGATTTGGGGTGTTACATAAGCGGTGGGCATATAAGTTTGTGTCTACCTGCAGACATTTGATCAAATCCGGGGATGTGTATATATATATATATACTAGCACGTAACCCCACGAATTTCGCGGGATTGGAAAAATAAATTATAATATTATTTTAGATCAAATACTTTAAACATATAATTAATGTTGGTCCCGGTGCAAACGAGTCTTACACGTGTATGGGGGGGAATACACGTGTTCAGTGTTTTTAAAACTTTTCTTTTACTGAGGTCAACTTGGGTCAGGTTGTCATGAAGATTTGGTCCTGAGAAGCACAAATCACTCTGAGTCAAAGTCTACTGAGACAGTGATCCTGAGCTGCTTTCAGAAACCTCAGATAATCCCAACTGAGTCCTGAGTTTCAGAGATCCTGAGTTGCTTGGATCAGATAACTAACTTACTGAACCCTCAGAAGAGTAAGTTCAATTTGGTAACTATCTGTTCTAGTTACTCAGATGTGCGGAATGGTTAGCCCTTTAGTTTATACTCGTTTTAAGCTTTGCTGAAAACCTTCCTTTGAATGGAATAGTGATTAGGCTGTGATTCAATTATATGCAACTTCCAGTGGATTGATTCCAACTGAAATGTCAGTGAAAATATGCTTTCAGTTTTAAGTCAATGCAACAGTTAAGCAAAGATAAAGAAAGCAATAAACAACACAGCAAATTTATTGTGGTTCAGAGACTCAAGATCCTACTTCCACTCTCTCTGATCCTCAGAGAAATTCACTAAACACTTCCTGAGCTTTCTGACTACCTCGCGTAGTTTACTTACTCAACTCGGCCCTGAGCTTTCTGACTACTCCACGTAGTTTACTTACTCAACCCGACCTTGAGCTTTCTGACTACCTCCGTAGTTTACTTACTCAAACACAAACAAGCATTCAGACTACCTCTGTAGCTTACTAACTTCACCTCTAGAGCTTTCTGACTACTCCACGTAGTTTACTAACTCTTTACAACTCTTCTCACCAACAATCACACACCAACTACCTTCTAAAGGGTTTGGGGTTTCTTGGTTGGTTTCCAACTAGGATGAGATATCCTTTACAATAAAGTACAATGCAAAGGCTAGGATATCTCGACTAAGCTTTGGATATATCTTATCAAGCTAGGCTTAGTGGAATGAGCTCTCTTCGATTTAAAAGCACTTGGGAAATTCTAAGTTTTTCGAGTGCTTTAACTTTGCGATAATAAGTTTGAGCTCTTGAGTTGCTTACAAATTTCCCGTAACCTTACAATGTAGAGGGTCACAAGTATTTATAGGCATACACCAAGGTCACTCTTGAAAAACTATCTCATTGGAGGAGATAGCTTCGTGAGTTTCCTCTTATGGTGTGTGAGGAACTATATATTTAGGGTTTGAAACTCCCTAAAACGTTTTTAGGCAATAGCCTTTCATGTAGCCGGTCTTCACTTTTTTGCGATCTGGAACTTTTGTACTTGACATCTTTTTTTTTGACACAATCGCTGTCGATTGTCGGATGGTGCAGTGTTGTCTTCCTCTTTTTGACTTTTGTCTCCAGGTTAAAGGTAGACACCTTCAAGCGGCTCTTTTGGTTACAAACTACGAGTTGATATAACCTTAACAACACTCGACTTAGTTCCTTTTATGCGCATTTGAATGTCTTGGCAAATATCTATTTTTCTAAGGAATCGCGATCTTCTCGATGTTGCATCCTTGAGATAGATATGTTCGATTGCCTCGGAACATTGGGGTTTATCTTGAGCATTCATGCATTCTTGAGTCTTGATAATTCTTTGTACCTTTCAATTCTTGATCTTCGATTCTTGATCTTACGTCTTACGTGTCTTGAGTCTTACGAGTCTTGAGTCTTCACGAGTCTTACGAGTCTTGAGGTCTTCGAGTCTTCTGCGTCTTGAGTCTTTCTTCAGGATATCTTGGTGATATCTTGAGTCTTCATCTTTGAGTCTTGATTCCTCATTTTCATCTTGAGTCTTGATATCTCGATTTCTGCTTCGAGTCTTGATATCTCGATTTCACATCGAGTCTTGATATCTCGATTTCCTGCCACAATCTTGTCTTCTCGATTTCTTCTATCGAAGTCTTGAAACTTTAGTTTCATCTCGAAACTTCATTTCTTGAAACATATCTTGATTTCTTGAAATCTTCAGATCCTAACCTAATCTATATCTGCTGACTATACATTTTGCAAGATATCGTCCTGAATACTCTAAAACTGAATCCTGACTCAACTATCAAGATTATCCTGAACATGTCATACTCAGGGGTTTTGGGATCAAATCAAAATCATATATCTTTATTAAATTCATCTCCCAACAATTTCCCCCTTTTTGATGATGCCAAAACCTATCTTGTTACAACCATATAACATAAACTCAGGTTCCAATTTTATCCTATTACAAGATTGGTTATGTCTCCAATAATTTTCTGAACAGAGAATCTCCCAACAATTTCTGAGACTCTCCCAACAATTAATCATTCAACAATTTCTTCAGTAATGAATCTCTCGAAGGATTCATCACCAAATACTTAATAAACAATTTCCCCATAAACAATTAATTCAGAGACATCATTCAGCATATCAAAAGTAAAAGACATGTAAATAAGATAATGAGATATTATCTTTTGAGCATAAATGATAAGTTTTCATTGATGATAGGTAGTCTGTTACAGGTTACAATGAGTCATATCAGAACAAAAATAAAAGACAAAAAGATAGAAAAATTACAAGTGTCTTCAGGTAAGTCTTGATCTTGATCTTGATTTGGCTCTTGATCTTCGCTCTTGAACAGATCTTCTTCAACTTCATCGGCAGGCACCTCCAGGTTGAACATTCCGAAATACCTCTTCTTCAGTGCATTTCTTTCCTTGATGATATCCGGACTGTTCCCTGTCAGACCTAACTGTGCAGCATATTGAGCAATTTCTTGAGTAATGGCTTTTTCATTCACCAAGCCATTACCAATTCTAGGAGAAGGGTAGGTATATGGACCGGGGGCTACTATCTGCACCTTTCCTTCATCCGCAAGGTTTGTCCAGCTTTGGAGATATTTAGGATAGAAGGTTAGGAGATATTCAATAAATGCTTCATTTGGATCTGAGCTTTCCCCTTTCCATTCCCTGAGCACTTCATAGTAGAACCAGAAGGTTCTCTTGACCTCTTCCCAACTATCGTTGAATTGGATGGGCATCCATTTGTCAATGTGTGGCCATTTCTGTGCTTTTGATGTCCCTCCCCGTTTGCTCGCAAACTTTTTGTATCCACTCCTTCGTTTCTGCTCTTCTTCAGCCTTTTTCCTATTCAATGGCAAGCCTGAGACCGAAGCAGCAACTTTCTTTGCTTGTTCTATCTGGAGTGTCTTCAGAGCATTCCTTGTGTTGAAGACTTTTCTCTGAGGTTGACCTGCAGACTCTTCTAATTCTACAATCAACTTTCTTTTTGTTTGACTTAGAAGCCTTAGCAAGACGCTTTTGCTCGTGTTCAACAATGCCCAAGGCTTTCCTCTTCATAGGCAATTCAAATAAGAAACGGCTTGTTCCAACCTTAGCTCTATCACTCAGCTTCTCTCTTGCAACTTCAAGCATGGTTTCCTCAGAAACCTGAGTGTAGATCGGCTACTCCACCTTACTGAACTTCATCTTCTCAGTAGCTTCGACTTCCTTCAAGGCTTTAGATAGGCTATTCATTTCAGCTTCTCTTTGAGCCTTTTTCTCCAAAGTACGTGCCAATAACTTCCTGAAGTCTTCATCTGATCTTTCCCCCTTCTTGGCACCGTAATTTGGAAGAAGTCTGGAGAGTGCTGTGTCCATATGGTATTGCTCTTTGCTTACACAGCGCACCTCTTCTGCTAACTGATCATGTTCATCTTCTAGCCTCCTGAGGTGGTTCTTAGCCATAGAAAATTCTTCAGAAAGATGGGCAAACTGGCCAGAGAGAGCATCTTTAAACATCTCTGTCATCTTGGTCATGAGCATTGAGCTCATTTCCTCAACAAAGAGACTTGATCGAGATTTCATTCTTCTCTGCCAATTTCACCTCTAGAAACTCAGTATTCTCCTGGTGCTTCTGTTTAAGTTCAGCACTCAACTCATCCTTGACTCCCTCCAGCTTCTCATTCAGCTTGTCTTCCATGGAGGTCATCTTTGAGGTCAGAGTGTCTTGAAATTGCACCAGTTCTGAAGATGAACTCAGATTCTCCATCTTCTGAGTTTGGCTGGCCAATTCTCTTCCATCCGAAAGTGATTTTGTTCAAGATTGGCTCAACCTTCTCAAGCTTCTCCGAATGGGAGTGAGGTCGATCTCGTGAACATTTTGCACCTTCAGTCTTTTGTTGATCATCCCCGAGGTTCGAGACACAACCCGAGGGTCGGTCTGCGACTGAACATCGCCTTCATCCTGAGCTCCAGGTCTCTAATCGAGCCTCGGTCATTCATCGAACAATTGAGTTAAAGATAGAAACTTCAAAGAACTTTGGCATAATTGTTAATAGTCTTTAAAAGGTACACGAAGAGTGCTAACTTTCGGTCGAGGTTGAATGATTTCAGGGATTGATCGGCCTGAGAAGTTTCCTTCTCCATCCGAGATCGATCCTCGGCATCTCCTGTTGGTCCCCATCTTGAGATTTGTCTCTGCTTTGCTAGGGGCACCAACCCGGTGAGCTCTCCTCTCGGCTATCTTCTTCGAACTAGCTCATCAAAATCGGAAATTTTCATTACGAGGTTTATCTTTCCGAATCACGAGAATTCATGAGGAAAGTTGTCTCCTCATTCCACGGTCTTCCCTCTCGAATGCGATAATGTTAAGCATCTCCTAAGAATTTGATTGAGGATGAAAACCGTAGATCCTTAATCTGAAGAAGATATCTTGCAGATCGGGGTATGAAATTTGAGCTCGAGGTAGCTTGATCAAGGATGAACCGTTCCCCCTTGCTCCTCCACTTTCGGTTTCTTGACTTTAGCCCTTCTTCCATCTCGGGCTTTACGTTCAATCGAAGCATCGGTGAAGGATCAAAAGTAGATCACTCGGGGAGCTCATCAAGAATAAGTTGCTCCACGAGTCTCGTGACATCCCGAATGTTGTCTTGATCGAGTCCTCGGTTTACATCTGAGTAGGTTAAGGGGCTGGGTAGGCGTCCTCAGATTGACTCTGAGTTGGCTCTTCTGTCTGTGCTGGCACATCTTTGGTAGGAATCTCTGAGGTCTGAGTTCCTTTAAAAATTTCCTGAGAAATTTTATCTGAAGCTGACGATGACTCGAAGCACCTCGGAAGAAGACACTGCTCCTCCCGATCTCTGTGCCTTAGAGATAACTGAGCGAAGACTTGTAATGGCGATTTAAAGCCAGTTTGGCTCTCTGGTTGAATCTCTTCAGAATCACTGCCATCTTCATCGGTGAGAACCACCATTCTTTTCCGCTTTGGAGCGAGAGTTTTATGCCTTCTTCAACTTCTCACCCTGCTCCATCTTGGCATCCAACAAAACCTTCCCCCTGGTTTGTTGGGTTTCTTTTTCAGCAGCAGCGCTTGGTGATTCTGCTTTCTTTTCTTTCTTCCCCCTGATGGTCTGCTTCTTCACAGCAATGGGTTTGAAGAGCACCTTGGACTTAGGGAATGGGGTCGAATTGGCAAAGATGTCCTCCTCCTCTCTGCACATCTCCAAAATAAATGCTATTTTGGTGGCATGGTGGATCTTGCCTTTGATCGAGATAGCCCCGTCAACCTTTTTTATGACTTTGGCTTGCTCACTCACCATCTGAATCAAGAATCTGAGCCAGTTGAAGGCGGTGGTGGGTGAAGGCTCGATCGCCGCCATTAATCGGAGCTTCGGGGTACTAATCTGCTCAAAACTCCCCGAATGACTCATGATGCATTTGCTCACAATATCCAACAAAACTCTATATTGTGGCTTCAAATGCCTCTTATGCAGTGTAGCCTCAAATTTTACAGGATTCTCAGCAATCCTATCTAAATACTCCTGCTCTCTACCCAACATATACACAGCAGGATCCTCTCCTCTGTCACAAAGCTCAAAAACATCGTTTAAATTTTTCGGAATTATATACAATTCCCTTTCAAAGTCGATGTATTTAGACGAGTGTTCTAAATGTGATACAGTAATTGTTGGTCCCGGTGGGAAAACCCATTTTGCGCGTGCGGAAGCAAACATTTCGTGCGATGCATATAAAAACAGGGGTGAAGGAATGGTGATTACAATTTTTTGCGTTTTAAGCTCATGTGTTGTGTTTTGCTTATAATCGAAAGCATATGACAATATAAGGACATAACGCAATAAAGAACACAACAAAGTATAGTGGTTCGGAGACTCAAGCTCCTACATCCACTCTCCCTGTTCCTAGGGAAATTCCTTCAAACACTTCCTGAGCTTTCTGACTACCTCGCGTAGTTTACTTACTCAACTCGGCCCTGAGCTTTCTGACTACTCCACGTAGTTTACTTACTCAACCCGACCTTGAGCTTTCTGACTACCTCTGTAGTTTACTAACTCAAACTGGACTTATCACCCTCTCGGGCTCGCCTCTTAGATGTTTAACGAGTTCACACTCCTTCGGGACTTATCACCCTCACTCGGGATTGCCTAATCAACTACCTCACTTCACCACTAGTTATCTCTTACGAGAATGGGTTTGGGTTTGGTGTTGTCTCCAACTATGGTGAGATTTTCCCTTACAATGGTTTAGCCTCAATGCTAAGGTTGGGAAAATCTCTCTAAGCTTATGATACATCGTGGGTTGCTTAGGTTGGGTTCTAGAACACACTTGAACATATTTATATATCTACAGACTTGTGTTCTAGGGCGGGAATGCTTTGGGTATAACTCTCTTTGGCTCTGTAGCATCTCGTGCTATAATCTCCACGCATCCACCTCTTTAATTTGATGATAGACCTTGTATTTATAGTGTGGATTTGAATGTTACCGTTGGAGAGAATCACATTCAAATCCATACTATTCTTGTAAGTACAGCAGCTTCTTCAGGCTGGTTGTCTTCCTCTCATTGGTCCACGTCAGCTGATTCTAACGGCTATATTCCTCAGATTCCTCGCCTTGGAATCATTCAGGATTCTCTGAGTCTCAGTGTCTTCAGAGACATACTGAGTCTTCAGTTCTATCTGAGTCTTCAGGTTTATCTGAGTCTCAGATTTCTCATCTGAGCCTCAGGTTTATCTGAGCCTCGGGATACTTGATTCAGCAGACTTCTCTTCAGCGGACCTTGTCTGATCAGGCATACTGACACTCAGGCTGACTGAGTTCAGTTCTCTGAATTCAGACATCCTGACCTTCAGGTCACTTTGACTCAGGCTATCTGATTTCTTCTTTGCCTGATCTGATCAGCTCGACTGATCTGATCAACACTTCTTCAGATCAATATCTCAGGATAGCATCAGGTCAGTACATTAGGTTTAGCATATCAGTTTAGCACATCTGATCTCAATCACGCCTGATCTTGATCATCTGCTCATCTTCATATCTGATCTCGATCACGTCTGATCTCGATCAGTCTCATCTGCTCCTCTTTTGATCTGCAACCTTCTCTTCTGATCTTCTGGTCAGTTTCTTTCTGATCAGCATGTCTGTTCTTCTGATCACCATATCAGCTCGACTGTTCTTCTGATCATCTGATCAGGTCTGTTCTGGTCATCTGATCTTCTGATCAGCTGGCTTAGCTTTTCTTCTCTTCTGATTTTTCACAGCTCATCAGTTAACTTGGAACTCATCTAACTCATCTGATCTCGATCAGTCTCGTATATAGCCTTGTCTGATCTCAATCATCTACGTCTGATTTCGTGAGTTCCCCCTCAACTTGTTATCTGTAAATTAGTTTCAATAACACAAGTTGATAATGTTTTAGCATAATTCATCAAAACTAAAATATCCCAACAGTAATCTCGGATTGTATACCATCCTCTTCATCTATCTTCAGATTACAGATGAACTCGATTACCTCTTTCGCGTATTCTTGGTCCGGTCGGCTTGCGACGAGATGGGTGAGCTTGGCCAAACGGATCATATGGAGAGCCTCCTCTTCTGGTTTAGAGTTGGTTGTGCTATCGAGCGAGACAACAAACTCGTACCAAGGTTTATTGGTTTCGGCTAATTTGTCAAAAACGGTAGGAGCCATTTGAGAGATTGAAGATTTAGGGTTTAGGTTTTCTGGGCAAAGGGATTTTCTTGCAGAGGATTATGGGAACGAAGGGTTTGATAAATTTGGCTTCAATGGCTTCTTGGGGTATATATAGTTTCGAGATCGTGGGGATTCGCGTTAGGTTAGGTGAAAAGCAACGGTTGAGATTAATCGCCGATTAATCGGGTATGCGAACAGTCGATCTTCCGAAAAGTAAGCCGCCAAAATATCCTCATTGGTCATTAATGTAACAGAGCATTAAATGATTGTTGACCTGCTTCGGAATTTCAAAAGATCCCGCCCAAAAACATTCCTTAAGTGTTTTGTATTTAATGCAAATGATTACTGAGCTTCACTTAAGCAATAAATGAGTCGCATGAGTCATTACTTCTTCAGACTAATTTCTCTCTATCAGTCTTACTGAGTACTGACCTTGATAAAATGTCGATTATATCTTGAAAATCTTGAATGGGTTCAAGATAACACCGAAAATCTTGACCTTGATGAATCTGAGTTTCACGAGACTCGATTCGATATTTCCATTTTATCCTAAGTTTCTCAGTGAGAATTCGAGAAAACTTCATGCATCTGAAAACCTTCAATTTTTCAGATTTTACTCTATACACCTGGATCTAACATCCCTAATTCAACTGAAAGTTCCTGAAATCTTGATTCAGCCAAAGGTTTAGTCAAGATATCAGCTCTCTTCTTATCAGTATGAATTTTCTCCATCTTTATGTCCTTTTTCTCGACATGATCTCTGATGAAGTGATGTCTGATATCCACATGCTTGCATCTGGTGTGCAATACCGGATTTTGTGAAATAGCAATGGCACTATTATTGTCACAAAATATTGGTACTTCATTAGCTACAACTTTATAATCCCTTAATTGTTATCTCGAGCGAAAGAATCGATCACAAAGAAATTCTCCCAGACCATGTATTCAAACTTCAATCTTGGTTGCTCTTGAGGTCTGTTTCTTCGAAAACCAAGATATCAACTTACTTCCAAGAAATTGACAAGTTCCCGTAGTGGACTTCACATCAATTTCGCAACCTCCATAATCGACATCCGAGTAACCGGTTAATTCAAGGTTATCATCACCGGATACCATAATCCTCTATTCATCGCGTGCCCTTAAGATACTTGAAGTATCTTTTTGGCGACCTCCATGTGACTAGCCTTAGGATTAGCTTGGTATCTTGCACATATCCCAACAACAAATGTTATATCCGCCTACTTGTTTGAGATAGAGCAATGATCCAATGATTCCTCTATAATCGAGATGACTCACCGATTTGCCTTGAGAATCGGGATCCATCTTGTAGTTAGTATTCATGGGAATCCTAATCGCATTGCAATCCCCATACTCCATATTTGGCAATCGGATCTCGGTGTACTTTGCACGTTGATGAAGATTCCTTCCTTTGATTGTTTCACTTGAAGACCTAGAAAGAAATTCATCTCCCCATCATTGACATCTCAAACTTGCCTTTCATCAATGTTGAAAACTTTTCACACAAATGATGGTTTGGAGATCCAAAAATGATGTCATCAACATATATCCCGAACCAAGAAGATATCTTCCCCATCTTCTATCCTGAATGTAGAGTTCTATCAATAGATCCTTTGACAAAACCATGGTCGAAAAAAACCGAGAAAAAGTATCATACCATGCTCGGGGTGCTTGCTTAAGACCATACAAAGCTTTTTCCGAGCACTCAAACTTGGTCATTCTGCTTTGAAACCGGGGAGGTTGTTCAAGATAAACCTCTTCTTTAAGCACACCGCTCATAAATGCACTTTTCACATCCATTTGATAGATCGTGAACTTCATGTGGGCAGCATATGCAAGAAACAATCTGATGGCTTCTAGTCTTGCAACAGGTGGAAAGGTTTCATCATAATCCAAGCCTTCTTCTTGGGAATAACCTTGTACAACTAGCCTTGCCTTGTTTCTTACAATGTTGTTGTTTTCATCTCTTTTATTCTTAAATACCCACTTGGTTCCAATGACATTGTGCCTTTCAGGTCTATCTACTAGCTCCCATACTTCATTCCTTGAGAATTGATTCAAATTTCATCCGCATAGCGAAGAATCCAATGAGAATCTTGTAGAGCTTCACCAATCTCAGTAGGTTCTTTCTCTGATAGGAAGTAGCAGAATAGTGCACTCTCACCATGGAACCTTCTTTTTTTAACACCATCAGTTAGATCACCCACAATCTGACTTGTAGGATGACTATCTAACCATTTCCTTCTAGATGTCCCCCCTTCAACAGTATCCTCAACATTTGAAATGTTAGGTTCAGTTAATTCAGTAAACTCAGGGAACAACAGAAAAGGAGAAAGGGAATCATCTTCCTCAGGGGAAATTCTATTCAGAACATTGTCAGAGACATTTGTTCCCCTTTGGTTGATAGATTCAGAATTTACCTCAGGTGTGACCACATCTTCATTGACATCACATACCTGAGTCTGAACTGGTGTTTGTTCAGATTGGTCACCTTTGGTGTGTTGGCTTTCCTGAGTCTCACCATCCTGAGTTCCATCCTGAACTTCTTTATCTGAGTCCGAGTCACTCCAATCATAGATAGTGACCGACTTCTTCTTTTCGTGTTCGATGGATGATTTGTCATTCTTTTTCGGGCTTAATCTGGTGATCCTCTTGGTCATTCATCTGCGATCATGTTCCTGTTTTTCTTCCTAACACAAGTAGATTCATCAAAAAAACAACATGAGGTGTTTCCTCCATAATAAGAGTCCTACGATTTGTAAACTCGAAAGCTTTATTGACTTGAGAATATCCTAAGAATATTCCTTCATCGACTTTTACTATCAAATGTTTTCAACCCGATCTTTACCATTATTGTGTATGAAACACTTGCAACCAAACACACGAAAAGAAAGAAACAAGAGGCTTCCTTTCATTCCAAAGCTCATAGGGTGTTTTGCCTTGACTCTTGGTCAGCATGGATCTGTTCTGTGAGTAGCATGCAATGTTGATGACTTTCACCCAAAACCTTTTAGGAATATCAGCCTCAGTATCATTGTCCTTGCAGCTTCTTTAAGAGTCCTGTTCCTTCTTTCAGCAACACCATTTTGTTGAGGGGTCCTTGCAGCTGATGTTTCATGTGAAATTCCATTTGCTGCACAATAATCAGATATGATATGATTTATAAATTCAGTTCCTTTGTCGATCGATTTTGACCACACTCGATTTTTTCTCAATCTTGAGCCTTTTCAAGATGATCTGGCGACTTTTATCTCGAGTCTCTTTCTTCTTGAGTAAGAATATGACCCAAGTATATCTTGAGTACTCATCAACTACTACCAATGTGTATTTCCTGCCATTAGTGCTCACTGGTGTTATAGGACCAAAAAGATCCATATGCAGTAACTGAAGTATTCTTTCAGTAGAAACATCTACTTTGCTTTTAAATGATGCTCTAACTTGTTTTCCTTTTCGCGCACGATCACAAATATGTTCCTTCTTGAACACTTCATTAGGCAACCCTCTCACAAGAGCTAATCTTGCAAGCTTATTCGGGTTTTGAAATTCAGTGATTCATTCTTTTATGCCATAACCAATCGGTATCTCTGTGGAACTTTTAGCAACCAAACATGTATCTTTAGGAGTTGAACTCCAATCAGCAAGATACACATTTCCTTTTCTAGTACCAACAAGAAATATTTTTTACATGTTGTATCATCTTTCACATAACATAAGTTTTTAGAGAACTCAACATTAAAACCTTTATCACAGAATTGGCTTATTGAAAGCAAATTATGCTTCAATCCAGATACATATGAAACACCATGGATATGAACTGAGTCGATTTCCAAAGTTCCATATCCTTCAGTCTGTCCCTTGGAGTTATCTCCAAAAGTGATCTGAGGGCCTCTTTGTTCAACATGGTCATTGAGTATCTTCTTGAATCCTGTCATATGTCTTGAGCATCCACTGTCAAGATACCATACATCAGGGGCTTTTTCATCTCTGCTCATCAGTGCTATGTGATCTTTAATCAGCTTTGTGCCCTTGTTTCCCTCCTGAAAAACAGATCAATTTTTAGGTACCCAATTTGTGTAGGGTCCTACAAGGTTAAATTTGTACCTTTCAAATCCAAATCTTGCTTTGACAACTCTAATCACTTTAGAGTGGCTAATTTATCTTCCATAAACATCAACATATACATTTACTACTCTGGGTGCCTTAGAAGTCTTCTGTGTATGAGTGCTAGCTTTAGCATGAACATGGGCTTTTGAATTTTTCTTTGGTTCAGGCCTTTTATTCATTTGCTTTGGCTTCTGTGCAGCCGGTCTAAATCTTTGTTGACTCGGGTTCAGATAACCTTTACCCTTAGGCAAGTGGGTTTCGGGTTATGCATCTTTGAAATTTGGGCCTTTCAATATCTTGAGGACTTGGTCTCTTGATTGAGAATATCTCTGCTTGAGTGTTTCTCTTACGAAGATTCCTCTCGATGGTTCGATGTAGATCCTTTCGGTTTGCATTCTTAGCCTGAGGCTTTGAAGTACTTGCCTGAAATTTTCCAACTGTTTGCTCAGGTTTTCTAGCCTTCACCTGAGGTTTGGGCTTTCTTACCTGATCATTCAGTTTTACTGAAACCATGGGTCCTTTTCCCTTGTCTACAACCTTGGGCATTTCTTGATTTGAAGTGTGGGTGCCAATTTGGTTTTACAAAGATTGTCTTCTTGCTACTTGATCAAAAGATTCGGATGACCTTGTGAGGTTCCCCGAAATGTATCCCAATCCAGATTTTTTATAGTGGCGGATCTCTCTGGTAACTCTGAATTTCATCTATTACTTTAGATCACGATTCAATAGAGTTAACTTCTTCACGTGGACTATCCTCCGCGGATTCTGTAGAGTTTCATACTTCTCGGAGAGGTCATTGAACTTAGTTACGATCAAATGAATCTCTTGATTGGATTTCTCTAGCTTTTCGATAGGGTCACTATCCACTTCTCTTTCTCTCGAGAGTTGTACTTTTCGAACATCCAGTTCATCAAGAGCTCCCATTAATTGAGAAGTGATCTCGGTTTTGCTAGAGTCTTTCCATTTTAGATTTTCACCTTGATTCCTTTATTACGCTCTTGGGTTTCATTTAGTAGTTCTTGTAAAAAGCAAAGATAGTCCTTCATGATTCTCAAAAAGAATCCATCGGTCAAATTATTTGTTTCTGAGTTGAACTTGACAACTATTGTGCTAGTGTAGGAACAACAACGAAAGAAAGAAGAGTTTACCTCCTCAATGGCCATCGGGGACGAAGTCATCACTTTCCTTTGTCTGGAGAATATTTCATCTGAAGAGCTAGATCCTCCTCGAATGTTTTTCTTCGCAACCATGGCCTTTTTTGCTTGAGAACTTCTTGTCTCTTTTAACTTGCCTTTCTCTTCTCTCCTTAGCTACTTTCGTGTCGGACAATCATCTTTGGAAGTGACCTTTCTTTTTGGCAATTGTAGCATATGTTGGCATCATCATCCCGATCACTTTCTTCCTTGGACTTGGAGTCCTTCTTTCGGATGAAGATCCTTCCGTTTTGTCCTTTCTCTTCTCGGTTGGTTTGTCCTCGGGTTTCTTCCGGTACTGTGATTCCCGTAATAGCTTTTGTATTTTCCATATCGATTATTAAGTCTTTCAAACCTCCTTGCCATCGGTCTTTAGCTTATCCTCAAGCTCATCCCCGATTCTTAGCAAGGGGAGTTCTCGAACTCTCTAGTTTTGAGGTTTTTTATCTTTGGCCTTAAAAGCCACATTTTTACTAGATGATGAATCATCTTTCTTTGTCGACCTTTTTAGATTTCTTATCAATTACAAACTCATAGGCCTTCAGCTCAGAGAAGACTTGTTGATATGGCATTGAATTAATGTTTTTGGTGTTTTCAATCACCCTTTGCATGTATATCCCATTTCTTAGAAAGACCTCTAAGAATTTTCAATGCAACTTCTCTCTGTGGATATTTCTTTCCAAGTGCATTTAGATCATTCATAATACTAGTGAATCTGACTTCCAATTTGTCAATTGATTCACCTTCTTCCATTTCAAAACTATCAAACTTTCCTATTGCAACCGAAAGTTTGTTTTCCTTGATATGATCTCGTGCCTTGGCACATTCTGACCATGTATCCCAAATTTCTTTTTCTTGATATTAGCAATGAGAGATCATTCCCATCACACCATCATCAATTGTCTTTATAGTGTGTCTTTAGCAATATAGTCTAGATTGACTAACTTTCTCTCCTCGAGAGTCGGGTTGGTCATCAGACTTAGGAAATTCTGCTCTAGGATCGTTTCTCTCATTTTCTGTTCCTCTGGGATTCACCATAGTAAATTGGAATGGTCCTTCAGAGACCACTCTCCACATACGTTCATGTTTGGAATACAGGTGAGCCTGCATTTTTAGTCTCCACAAATCATAGTTCTCCACTGAGAACATGGGAAGTTTCTTAGAAGACATTTTATCTCGAGTCTTTTAAGAATTGAAAAAATAAGATCGATTCGAGATAGACCACAAGTATTTTTAGCAAATAAAACTTTTTGGTCAACAAAGCAGTGGTCAAGTTGAACCACTTTGCTCGATATCACTTGTTGGTCCCGGTGCAAGCGAGTCTTACACGTGTATGGGGAATACACGTGTTCGGTTTTTTAAAACTTTTCTTTTTATCGAGGTCACTTGGGTCATGTTGTCACGAAGATTTGGTCCCGAGAAGCACAAATCACTCGAGTCAAAGTCTCTTGAGACAAAATGATCCCGAAATGCTTTCGAAACCCTCGATAATCCCAACCGAGTCCTGAAGTTTGAGATCCCGAGTTGCTTGGATCGAATAACTAACTTCTTCAACCCTCGGAAGAGTAAGTTCGGTTTGGTAACTATCTGTTCTAGCTACTCGGATGTCTTGGAATGGTTGGCCCTTTAGTTTATACTCGTTTTAAGCTTTCTTTGAAAACCTTCCTTTGAATGGAATAGTGATTGAGGCGTGATTCAATTATATGCAACTTCGGTGGATTGATTCCAACCCAAATGTCGGTGAAAATATGCTTTCAGTTTTAAGTCAATGCAACAGTTAAGCACAGATAAAGAAAGCAATAAACAACACAGCAAATTTATAGTGGTTCAGAGACTCAAGCTCCTACGTCCACTCTCTCTGATCCTCAGAGAAATTCACTAAACACTTCCTGAGCTTTCTGACTACCTCGCGTGGTTTACTTACTCAACTTCGTACTGAGCTTTACATTACTCCACGTAGTTTACTTACTCAACCCGACCTTGAGCTTTTTGACTACCTCCGTAGTTTACTTACTCAAACACAAACAAACTTTCAGATTACCTCTGTAGCTTACTAACTTCACCTCTAGAGCTTTCTGACTACTCCACGTAGTTTACTAACTCTTTACAACTCTTCTCACCAACAATCACACACCAACTACCTTCTAACGGGTTTGGGGTTTCTTGGTTGGTTTCCAACTAGGATGAGATATCCTTTACAATAAAGTACAATGCAAAGGCTAGGATATCTCGACTAAGCTTTGGATATATCTTATCAAGCTAGGCTTAGTGGAATGAGCTCTCTTCGATTTAAAAGCAATTGGGAAATTCTAAGTTTTTCGAGTGCTTTAACTTTGCGATAATAAGTTTGAGCTCTTGAGTTGCTTACAAATTTCCCGTAACCTTACAATGTAGAGGGTCACAAGTATTTATAGGCATACACCAAGGTCACTCTTGAAAAACTATCCGTTGGAGGAGATAGCTTCGTGAGTTTCCTCTTATGGTGTGTGAGGAACGGCTATATTTAGGGTTTGAAACTCCCTAACACGTTTTAGGCAATAGCCTTTCATGTAGCCGGTCTTCACTTTTTGCAGTCTGAAACTTTTGTACTTCTGACATCTTTTTTTTGAATGACACATCCTTTGTCGATTAGTCGATATGGTATAGTGTTGTCTTCCTCTTTTTGACTTTTGTCTCCAGTTAAAGGTAGACACCTTCAACGGCTCTTTTGGATACAAACTACGAGTTGATATAACCTTAACAACACTCGACTTAGTTCCTTTTATGCGCATTTGAATGTCTTGGCAAATATCTATTTTTCTAAGGAATCGCGATCTTCTCGATGTTGCATCCTTGAGATAGATATGTTGATTGCCTCGGAACATTCGGGTTTATCTTGAGCATTGATGCATTCTTGAGTCTTGATAATTACTATGCCTTGATATTCTTGATCTTGATTCTTGATCTTACATCTTACGTGTCTTGAGTCTTACGAGTCTTGGTCTTGAGTTTTACGCATCTTCTCGAGTCTTCTGATATATCTTGGTGATATCTTTGAGTCTTCATCTTTGAGTCTTCATTTCCTCGGTTTCATCTTGAGTCTTGATATCTCGATTTCTGCTTGAGTCTTCAATATCTCTGTTTCTGCTTCGAGTCTTGATTCTCGATTTCTTCTTCTTCTTGAAACTTTAGTTTCATCTTCAAAACTTCGGTTTCTTGAAAACATCTTGAGTTCTTGAAATCTTGAGATCTAACTTTGATTTATATCTGCTGACTATACATTTTGCAGATATCATCCTGAATACTCTAAAACTGAATCCTGACTCAACTATCAAGATTATCCTGAACATGTCATACTCAGGGGTTTTGGGATCAAATCAAAATCATATATCTTTATTAAATTCATCTCCCAACAATTAATATAAAAAATATTTTAATTATAGGCATAATTTTATTTTTTAATATTGTATTTGTATAATATACTAATATACTCCCTTCATCCCGAGCAAAATTTTACATTTATTTATTTATTTTGGGAGTCTCAAATAAAACTTTACATTTTATTTTTTTGACAAATTGTGTCACCACTTTTTTTTAATAATTCTTCATATTTTTATTTAAAATTACGTCAATTGTCACTCATGAATTACATTTGAATAAACACTTTCTTTCTGTCTCCGGCTTTTCACAACCAATATAATAAGAAAAAAACTCGTATGAGATGGTCTCATGCATGAGACAGGGTACAACCTAACATAAATCAACACTCATCACCCTCAAAGTATTAAAGCGTCAATGACCAAATTATGTTCCGTCTCACTATGAGATGACTCTCATGTAAGTGTACCTCGCATAAATAACAATAACAATATTAATAAGAAATAACAATATTAACAATAAATAATAATAATAATCTTAAAAATAGTGGGAGGGTAAAACACACACACAGTAACTGTACACATCAAATACGATTAAATGTACCCTAATTTAAGCTATATCAACTTCAAATAAATACCATCTTATCTATTAATGACATTCATTCTAATTTGTATCCCTCTAGTTGTTTTTTTATAAATTTTAACTTGTTCAATCACATTTATTACCTGTTTTGAAACACAACTTAGCTTAAGAAACATTTTTTAAAAAATAAAATTGAGTCTCATCAGATTTCAAAAAAAAAAAAAAGAGTGTCTAATTATTGAAGTAGAGTTTCAAAATAGGCCTTTAATTTCTAAACACTTGGTCGTAAGAGTTATATAAAAATTTCAAACCTATACAATTCTTTTTCTTTTTGCGTAGAGCAAATATTAGAAGCATGCTTTTATTTTTATTTTATTTTTTGGCACGAAGGAAATAATAATATTTAAAGTTTTCAAATTTTAAAATATCTCTTTAACGTAATGGAGAGTAGAGAAAAGTGTAATATTGCAAAATATGCTAGTACAATGCTTAAATGCGAAGAACTAAAATTACCTATTTCAATACTCTTTGTGATATAAAAAAGTTATATGCTATATACAAAATAATTGCACTACTGCAATAAACATTCATAGTCAATTCAGAACTTAAATTACTTACCTCAATACTCACTGCAATATAAAAAAACAAAATCAGATTAAATATTAAAAAACAAATTTATCAAATTAGAAAAATCACATTAGATTAAATATACAAAATAAAATTAGATTAACTAATTCATCAATTTAGAAGAATCACTATGAACAGAAAAGAAAAAATGCATCTTTAACTAATTTAGCACTCAAATTATTTACCTCAATATTCTCTGCAATATAAAAAAAGCTCCTTGCAATATACAAAATACTTATACAATTGCATTAAACATTCATCACCAATTCAGAACTCGAATTACTTACATCAATACTCCCTACAATATAAACAACGATGAAGACATATTGATTAAGAAATCTGCATAATTTAAAGAAGAATATTTCATTGCAAATCAATAAAATCATCTTACAGTTTACATTTATAACTCAAATTACTTAACTCAATACTCCCTGAAATATATAAAATAAAATCAGGTTAAAAAGTTCATCAAAATAGATTAAAAAATATGCATAATCAAAAGAAGAATATTCATTGCAAATCAATAAAATTATGTTACAATTCACATTCAAAACTTAAATTATTTATCTCTATACTCCCTGCAATGTACAAAACTAAATTAAATTAACAAATTTATTAAATTAGATTAAGAAATATGCATAATCAAAATAAGAAAATTGTATTGCAGTCAATAAAATATTACAATTCACATTTAAAACTTAAATCACATACCTCGATAATCCTACAATATAAAAATAAATTTAGTTAAACAAATTCATAAAATTAGAAGAATATCTATGAATAAGAGGAAACCAAAATGGCGTACGAAAACCAAGATGAGTGACTGATATATATGTTTAATTAATATTACCTTCTCCTCATTTGATTGTTGTAAAGCTTCCAGCATTGCATCTACACTCACAATTGCAAGCCTTTCATGTATATATTTGCTATGAACAGAAACTTTAGATGGGCGTGAGCAGGTGTGTATGCTCTTTTGGTACGACATTTTTAAATCTGCAAGAATTTATACAAATTAAACCGTATAAACCTACTATGAAGACATATTGATTAAGAAATATGTATAATCAAAAGAAGAATATTTTATTGCAAATCAATAAAATCATGCTACAATTTACATTTAAAACTCAAGATACTTACCTCAATATTCCCTAAAATATACAAAATAAAATCAAATTAAAAAGTTCATCAAATTAGATTAAGAAATCTGTATAATCAAAAGAAGAATATTCATTGCAAATTAATAATTATGTTATAATTTACATTCAGATCTCAAGTTACTTATCTCAATACTCCCGACAATGTACAAAATAAAATAAAATTAAAAAATTCATTAAATTAGATGAAGAAATCTGCATAATCATATTTTATTGCAAGCTTTTCATGTATACATTAATACTTAAATTAGTAGAAAATTAAGAAAGCTAGGAGAAAATAATTGCCATCAACTACGATAATTTTAACGTCTTTCATGTATATATATTAATACGTAAATTAGTAGAAAAGAAAGAAGAGAAGGATTGCTATCAACTACGATAATTTCAATTGGAAAGATTTGCAACTTTGACTTAGCTGCATTTTTTGACAGTTTAGTTTAGACTTTAGAGTTGCTATTGAAATTATACTTTTATTTTTATTTCACTATTTTTAAACATTCATTATTATTGTTTGTTCCGGTTACAACTATTATTTAAATATATCTAATTTTACTGCTCTATCTTATGTCCCAACAAATTTTTAGTACAATTAATAATACTACAATTGCACTGTGACAAGCACTGTTTTCAAAACCGGGTTGAACCGGGAACCGGCCGGTAACCCGGTTAAAAAACACTATATAACCGAATTTCAGGTTGAACCGGGTTGAACCGGTCAAAACCGGTCAAAACCCGGTTTAACCGGAAATAACCGTTTTTTTTTTTTTTTTAAATTAAATTATTAATTTATATTAAATATTTAAAATTTATATTCCTCTCACATTTTTCTCCAACACTTTCGATGTGGGATAAATGTATGAGGTGGGACAAAATTTATAAAATATGATATGAAAAGTTATAAAATATATATTTAAATTTTTGTAGGTGTATACTTTTTTTGCTTTTTTAACAAAACATAGAAAACGGTTGAACCGCCGGTTGAACCGCTGACCGGTGGTCTGTCCGGTTCGATCACCGGTTCGGTTATGAAAACATTGGTGACAAGTAAATTTTTCTTCAAACCTGATCATATTGATAAATATATAAATACATACTAAGAAAAATATTATGAAATGATCATAGATGCATAAATTCTTATAATATGATATTAAATATATTGATAATTTTGAGAAATATTTATTCACCAATTCAAGATTGTGTTCAAACCATTTGTTTAATTAGTTAATATTAAAAAAAAAAAAAAAGTGAATCTAATTAATTTGTCTTGAATTATATCTTTAACATAGGAAATTAATATAAAAATGATTTCTGCTTTCTAAAATTACCTTAAAAAATCGCAATTTAACTTCTTTTTTAAATACGCCCCCGTCAACAAATAAATTCAACATAATCTTACTAATATTTTTTAAAGATAGATTCTCATTCAAAACTAACATAAAATCTGTAAGATCTAAAATTCAACATAATCCTAGTATCTTACTAATAATTTTTTAAGATATTAAATTTATAAAGTTATATTTTCCAAAATAATAAATTTTGAAATAAATTATCGATATACACGTTGTTGGTCCCGGTGCAAACGAGTCTTACACGTGTATGGGGGGGAATACACGTGTTCAGTGTTTTTAAAACTTTTCTTACTGAGGTCAGCTTGGGTCAGATTGTCCTGATGATTTGGTCCTGAGAAGCACAAATCGCTCTGAGTCAAAGTCTATCTGAGACAGTGATCCCGAGTCGCTTTCGATATACCTCGAGATAATCCCAACCGAGTCCTCGAGTTTTTTGAGAGATCCCGAGTTGCTTGGATCGAGATAACTAACTTCATGAACCCTCGGAAGAGTAAGTTCGGTTTGGTAACTATCTCTTTCTAGCTACTCGGATGTCTTGAATGGTTGGCCCTTAGTTTATACTGCGTTTTAAGCTTTTGTTTGAAAACCTTCCTTTAATGGAATAGTGATTGAGGTTTGTGATTCAATTTATATGCAACTTTCGATGGATTGATTCCAACCAAATATCGATGAAAATATGCTTTCAAGACAAAGTAATGCAACAGATAAATCAAGCAAAAACAGAAAAGCAAATAACAAACAAATTATAGGGGTTCGAGGAGACTCAAGCTCCTCGTCCACTCTCCTGATCTCTTGAGAGAAATTCACTAATCACTTCCTAAGGCTTTACGACTACCTCATAGTTTACTAACCTTTCTAATTTTGAGATTTCTGACTACCTCTGTAGTTTACTAACTCAAAACTCACACAAGCTTTCTGTCTATCCAAGATAGATTACTCACTTCTCCTCTAGAGCTTTCTGACTACCTCAATGTAGTTTACTCACTCTTTACAACTCCAATCTCACCAACAATCACACTCAAACTACCTTACAAAGGGTTTGGGGTTTCTTGGTTGGTTTCCAACTAGGATGAGATATCCTTTACAATAAAGAACAATGCAAATGCTAGGATATCTCGACTAAGCTTTTGATATATCTTATCAAGCTAGGCTTAGTGGAATGAGCTCTCTTCAATTTAAAGCACTTGGGAAATTCTCAGTTTTTCGAGTGCTTCAACTTGCAATAATAAGTTTGAGCTCTTGAGTTGCTTACAAATTTCCCGTAACCTTTCAATGTAGAAGGTCACAAGTATTTATAGGCATACACCAAGGTCACTCTTGAAAAATTATCCGTTGGAGAGATAGCTCCGAGAGTTTCCTCTTATGGTGTGTGTGAAACGGCTATATTTAGGGTTTGACACTCCCTAACATGTTTTAGGCAATAGTCTTTCATGTAGCCGGTCTTCACTTTTTGCAGTCTGGAACTTAGTACTTCTGACATTTTTTCAGTGACCTGTCGTTGTCAGTGTCAGTATGGTACAGTGTTGTCTTCCTCTTTTTAACTTTTGTCTCCAGTTAAAGGTAGACAACTTCAGCGACTCTTTTTATTACAATCTCTGGTGATATAACCTTAACAACACTTTGTCTTAGTTCCTTTTATGCGCATTTAAATGTCTTGGCAAATATCTATTTTTCTAAGGAATCGCGATCTTCTCGATGTTGCATCCTTGGATAGATATGTTCGATGCCTCGGAACATTCGGTTTTATCTTGAGCATTGATGCATTCTTGACTCTTGATGAATTCTTTGTGCCTTGATATTCTTGATCTTGATTCTTGATCTTACATCTTCTGTGTCTTGAGTCTTGAGGTCTTCTGAGTCTTCTGAGTCTTTAGGGTCTTCTGAGTCTTGGCGTCTTACGAGTCTTCTGGATGTCTTGGTGATATCTTTGAATCTTCATCTTTGAGTCTTGATTCCTCGATTTCATCTTGAGTCTTGATATCTCGATTTCATCTTGAGTCTTCAATATCTTAGTTTCATCTTGAGTCTTGATATCTCGGTTTCTCTCTTTGAGACTTGATTTCTTCGTTTCATCTCAAAACTTCGGTTTCATCTTGAAACTTCGGTTTCTTCGAAACTTCTTGAGTTCTTGAAATCTTGAGATCCTAACTTTGATTTATATCTGTGACTATACATTTTTTGCGATAACATCCCGAAATACTCTAAAAATTAAATTTCGACTATCAAGATTATTCTGAACATGTCATACTCAGGAGTTTTGGGATCTAATCAAAATTATATCTTTATTAAATTCATCTCCCAATACACGTTATTGGGTCTAAAATTTTGAAAAATAAAAATAAAAGATATTATCATATATTTTGCTACGATCCAATCTAATTATATCATCTATATGAATAATCTAATCTAATTATATCATCTATGATTATTTCTTTGTTTCCATCGCCCTATTTTTCCTCAACAAACCAAATGAATTTTTTTTTTCAATAATTTCATCATTTTCTACTTGCATGTATAAAGAAATAAATAAAATCAAAATATACTATCATTGCTTCCTTTGACCTAAGATGTATTGTTTCATGTTTGGATTTTATAGTTAGTCAAACATATATACAGTTTAGTTTGGAAATTTTGTAATTGAAAGAGAATTTGGAAAAATTGGTAAGAATATGTAAAATCAATTGGAAAGATTTGCAACTTTGACTTAACTGCATTTTTTGACAGTTTAGTTTAGACTTTAGAGTTGCTAATGAAAATTTATACTTTTATTTTTTATTTCACTATTTTTAATCATCCATTATTATTGTTTGTTCCGGTTACAACTATTGTTTAAATATATCTAATTTTACTGCTCTATCTTATGTCCCAACAAATATTTAGTACAATTAATAATACTGCAATTGCACTGTGACAAGTAAATTTTTCTTCAAACCTGATCATATTGATAAATATATAAACACATACTAAGAAAAAATTATGAAATGATCATAGATGCATAAATTCTTATAATATGATATTAAATATATTGATAATTTTGAGAAATATTTATTCACCAATTCAAGATTGTGTTCAAACCATTTGTTTAATTAGTTAATATTAAGAATATAAAAAAGTGAATCTAATTAATTTGTCTTGAATTATATCTTTAACATAGGAAATTAATATAAAAATGAATTCTGCTTTCTAAAATTACCTTAAAATATCGCAATTTAACTTCTTTTTTAAATACGCCCCCGTCAACAAATAAATTCAACATAATCTTACTAATATTTTTTAAAGATAGATTCTCATTCAAAACTAACATAAAATCTTTAAGATCTAAAATTCAACATAATCTTAGTATCTTACTAATAATTTTTTAAGATTTTAAATTTATAAAGTTATATTTTCCAAAATAATAAATTTTGAAATAAATTATCGATATACGCGTTTTTGGGTCTAAAATTTTGAAAAATAAAAATAAAAGATATTATCATATATTTTGCTACGATCCAATCTAATTATATCATCTATATGAATAATCTAATCTAATTATATCATCTATGATTATTTCTTTGTTTCCATCGCCCTATTTTTCCTCAACAAACCAAATGAATTTTTTTTTTTTTCAATAATTTCATCATTTTCTGCTTGCATGTATAAAGAAATAAATAAAATCAAAATATACTATCATTGCTTCCTTTGACCTAAGATGTATTGTTTCATGTTTGGATTTTATAGTTAGTCAAACATATATACAGTTTAGTTTGGAAATTTTGTAATTGAAAGAGAATTTGGAAAAATTGGTAAGAATATGTAAAATCAATTGGAAAGATTTGCAACTTTGACTTAGCTGCAGTTTTTGACAATTTAGTTTAGACTTTAAAGTTGCTATTGAAAATTTATACTTTTATTTTTATTTCACTATTTTTAATCATCCATTATTATTGTTTGTTCCGGTTACAACTATTGTTTAAATATATCTAATTCTACTGCTCTATCTTATGTCCCAACAAATTTTTAATACAATTAATAATACTACAATTGCACTGTGACAAGTAATTTTTTCTTCATACTGATCATATTGATAAATATATAAACACATACTAAGAAAAAAATTATGAAATGATCATAGATGCATAAATTCTTATAATATGATATTAAATATATTGATAATTTTGAGAAATATTTATTCACCAATTCAAGATTGTGTTCAAACCATTTGTTTAATTAGTTAATATTAAGAATAATAAAAAAGTGAATCTAATTATTTGGCTTGAATTATATCTTTAACATAGAAAACTAATATAAAATTGAATTCTGCTTTCTAAAATTACCTTAAAATATCGTAATTTAACTTCTTTTTTAAATACGCCCCCGTCAACAAATAAACTCATCATAATCTTACTAATATTTTTTAAAGATAGATTCTCATTCAAAACTAACATAAAATCTTTAAGATCTAAAATTCAACATAATCTTAGCATCTTACTAATAATTTTTTAAGATATTAAATTTATAAAGTTATATTTTCCAAAATAATAATTTTTGAAATAAATTATCGATATACACGTTATTGGGTCTAAAATTTTGAAAAATAAAAATAAAAGATATTATAATATCTTTTGCTACGATCCAATCTAATTATATTATCTATATGAATAATCTAATCTAATTATATCATCTATGATTATTATTTTGCTTTCCATCGCCCAATTTTTCCTCAACAAACCAAATGAATTTTTTTTTTCAATAATTTCATCATTTTCTACTTGCATGTATAAAGAAATAAATAAAATCAAAATATACTATCATTGCTTCTTTTGACCTAAGATGTATTGTTTCATGTTTGGATTTTATAGTTAGTCGAACATATTGTTTTGTTTTATATATTAATTATTCAACAAATTACTAAGAAATTATTAACTGATTTAATAATTAATAATATTATAATATAACTAAATCTATGTGTTAGGAAATTTTAGATTCCATATAATCTAAATCCAAATAAATATATTTTATAGAAAGATCTAATGCGTCTTGATATCAACAAAAAAATTCTTATAAAATGAAAGAAAATCATAATTGCATATCCATTACTCCATATAAACACAAAATTTTTTATGACTATTAATGAAATTTTTTAATTTATTTAATGAATTTTTTAATCTATTTCTTTTTTTGTATATTTATTCTTATGTGATCCTTCCAATTTGATGAATTTCAATCCAGCGAAATTCGCGGGCTTACGTGCTAGTATATATATATATATATATATATATATTATACGTAAATTAGTAGATTATCGTTTACAATTTAAACACAATATTAAGAATATATCTTCCAAGCTTTGGATTCATGTGACAATCTCAACGCAGATACGATTAATCTAGTTAAAAGTTAAGCAGATGCGATTTAATTTAATTAAATATATTTAATTTAAATAACTTTTAATAAGAGTGCACGATTTTGAAATGAAATAATATGGTTGAATTGGGCTTTATTGCAGATCGACGTGGTTTTAGCCACATAGTTTAAACAGTTTACCAATATATATAGTACTAGTTAAGATATACAGATTACGCTGATTGAAATAATTTTGATGTTATAAAAGAAATTCTAATGTTTTAATTTATTTATTATGATAGATTTCGCAATTTCAAAAGGCGAAATAATTTTTGTCTATTGTATATGACAAATATTTATAATTCAAAATTTTAAAAAAATCTAGTTGTTTTAAAGAGTTATTGTTAATCATATCTATGCAAGATTTGATATTTTTTTTCAGATAAATATAATTTAATTGTTTATATATGTAGGTCCCGAACGGGTTTTCGTGAGGGCAGAAGTCTAGAGGGGAGGGGTGAATAGACTTCTGAAAACTTTTGCGTGAGATCAGGTGTGGAAAGCAAGTTTCCTGATCAGAGAGCGTATGAATCAGTTTGGACTGATATCCAACTTACTGATCGCATGAGGGCAGATCAGTTCAGTGTCTATCAGTTTAACTTATGTGCGAAAGCTAAATTTTACCCGTGTGAAAAACCAGTTTGTAAAATCAGAATCCTAAGTAATCTGTTTTTGAATCAGATGACAAAGTGTCAAACTGATCAGATCAGTTGCTTGATGCAAATCTGATCCAGACTCAGAATATGCATGTAATATTTTAATAAGTAGTGTGCAAAGTGTAAAGCAGGTAAATCAGATAATGCACACAAGATTTTTATAGTGGTTCAGACAACTTGTCCTACGTCCACTCTTCCCTATTAGCAGGGGCACCAACTTAACCAACTGGATTTAGTTTAATGTGTTAGTCCAACACAGTACAACTGATGTTTTAAGAGTTCTCACTCAACCAATCCCAGAAATCAGAAACTAGAAACCCTAGTTCTGAAATCTTGCTAAAACAAACTTAACCTAACTTTTGGTTTGGGTATAAAATTTGTAGTGTTCCAACTGGAATTCTATCCTAGTATTTGAGTAGCCTAAGGCTGGAGGATAAAAATTTTATGCTAAGGACTTTATGGGATGAACACTTAGAATGAATCTTGAGTTGTGTTCTTCGTGCAGAAATCTTGCTTGTGCTTGAGCTTGATAATAATTTATGTTACCTTACTATGAAGGTTGATCCCATATTTATAGGCACGAATTCGAACAAGCCGTTGGATAGCAATTCAAATTTCAGGCTATTTTAAGTAGCTTGCAGGCTTGATGTGACGTGCTTCAAGGACGGCATGGCCTAAAGCATGTAAGTTTGTCCTTTCTAGCCGTTTGACTGTGCAGCACTGAATCCCGCATTATCAGCTCCGTGCATACGTGTCTCATTCTTATTGGTTAACAAGTACACTTGTTCAGTGTTTGTTTTACCAACTAAGGTTGACATTCTTCTTGTCTGATTAACTCGTATGATCGGGTGAACCTCCAGTTGTTACCTGATATGAGCTGACCTGATCTGATAAAACTGATCAGTCTACCTGATTGAGTCATCTGGTGCAAGTTGTCTTAGCTCAACTAGCAGACTCTTCTTCATTCTTCTGATGTAGGTCTTCTGGTAGTCATCTGATCTTCAGGTCTTCTGATTCTTCAGCTTCATGTCTTCACCTGATCATTTGACTATCTTCTGATCTTCTGACTTATCTGATCTTCTGATCTTCTTCAAGACTTAACCTATACAAATTGAGTTCCCCCTCAATATGTGACCTATCTATTACATCAGTTGTTCTATACAATCATTATCAACTGGTCACCTTAAATTGATATTTAGTTCATCAGTCAGCTAACAGGTAAGACTGGTCCTATTACAAGTGTTTTGGAACTTTCATCAAAACTCTAAATTTCCCAACAATATATTATAAAAATATCTCGAAAATCTAATTTTTTTTGAACAATTTTAAAGAGTTATAACTAATCGTATCAACGCAAGATTTGATATATAATTTTATCTTTGAAAAATCTAATTATTATACTATGATAAAAAATCATATGAGACGGTCTCATGCATGAGATGGATACAACTTAGCACAAATAACACCCACCCCCCTCAAAGTGTTAAAGCGTCAATGCCCAACTTATGTCCCGTCGCACCGCGAGACCGTCTCATATAAATGTGCCTCTTATACTAATTAATAGGTATATAAATGTAAAAATCATATCCACATGCAAAAATGATGTACTTCAGATTTTAAATTTATGATTTACTTATTATGGGAGAAATTGTAAAATTATTTCAATATTATAAAAAGAAAATATTTTAATAAACAATAAGTTAATATGACATGTTTAACTTTACGTAAGAATTTATATAAATAAACAGTATATTGAAGTCATTTTATAGGAAATAATATCGAGATAAAGTTATCTTTATTTTCACGCTTTTATAATTTAATTTACGTAAGTTGTAGAACGAAAATCAAGATTTGAAAATTCATCGAAAACAATTCGAAAGTGGGTAAAATACATGATAAAAATCAAAATTATAAATATAGGATCAAAATAAAAAAGTGACAAAGTTATCTTTATTTTTACTTAACATGTAGAGGAAGATGTGATTTTCAGCAACTTGAGAATATTATGATATTTCGCTTGAAGGTTTGGACAAAGTCTGTAAGTTACATGACAAAAATCAAAATAAAAAAATAATAATAAGACCAATATCAAAAGTGACAAAGTTATAGGCAGAAAAAAAAATTTCTCTTAAATAAATAAAATATTGTGACCAGATAAACAACCCAACAAATATTTGTAGCTGATATGATTGCTATACTAATGAGTTTGACTTTAATAAAAAAAAAGTTTGATGAGAAAAATGAAGCAAATAAAGGCAAAAATTTAATGCAATCATCAAAGTGGCGAGAGGTTTGTAGTTGTCTGCAAGATTTTCTACGCTATCACCAATACAATAATTATCCATCTGAAGACAAGTGTCTACCACGTTCACTCAGAACAATCTAGGAATAAACATTCATTAGGAATTCGTAACTCAAATTACTAACATCAATACTCCTTGCAATTATACAAAATGTGAATATTAATCGCTATGAACAGATTAGAAGAAACTCTTCCACAACTAATTCAACACCTAAATTACTTACCTCAATATTTCGTGCAATATAAAAAAAACCTCACTGCAAAAGAATTCATAACTCAAATTACTTACATCAATACTTCTTGCAATATATACAAAATATGAATATTAATAAATATGAACAAATTAGAAGAAACTCATCCACAACTAATTTAACAATCAAATTAGTCACATCAATACTCCGTGCAATATAAAAAAACTCTTTACAATATACAAAATAAATATACAATTGCAATAAACATTCGTAACAAATTCAAAACTCAAATTCCTTACCTCTATATTCCATGCATTATATACAAAACGTGAATATTAATTGCTATGAACATATTAGAAGAAACTCCTCCACAATTAATTTCAACGCTCAAATTACTTATCTTAATACTCCGTGCAATATACAAAATAATTACACAATTGCAATAAACATTCATAACCATTTCTTAACTTAAATTACTTACGTCAACAATCCCTACAATATTAAATAATAAAATCAAATTAAATAGAACATATCATAAGAAACTTCCCCACAATTAATACAACACTAAAATTCGTTACATCAATACTCACTGCAATATAAAATAATAAAATCAAATTAAATAGAACATATCAGAAGAAACTCCCCCAAAACTAATTCAACACTCAAATTGATCATCTCAATACTCTGTGCAATATTAAAAAAAAACTCTCTGCAATATACAAAATAATTATACAATTACAATAAACATTCATAACCAATTCATAACTCAAATTACTTACCTCAATACTTCCTTAAAAAACTTTCTGCAATATACAAAATAATTATACAATTCCAATAAACATTCATAACCAATTCATAACTAAAATTACTTACCTCTCCCTTCAATATAAATTAATAAAACCATATTAAACTCAAATTACTTACCTCAATACTACCTGCAATATACACAAAACATGAATATTAATTGCTATGAACAAATTAGAAGAAACTCATCCAAAGTTAATTCAAATTCAAATTTCTTATCTCAATACTCCGTACATTATAAAAAAAAAGTATTTGCAATATAGAAAGTAATTACACAATTGCAATAAACATTCATAATGAACTCATAACTTAAATTACTTACATCACCTTAATATTCCCTGCAATATATACAAAACGTGAATATTAATCATTATGAACAAATTAGAAGAAACCCCTCTACAATTAATTCAACACTTAAATTACTTATAATCTTAATACTCTTTGTCAGACATTTCTCGTCCTAGTTCACGAAGCTTGTTGACTGACATGGTGATTTTTCCATCAAGCTGATTTATGGTTTCATTTGGCAGCATCTTAAGTTTTTGAAACTTTACCAGTTCAGCTTGCAGTCTGCTGTCCTTAATCAGATCCCACATCTGCTTGGCAGTCTTGAGATACTTGATCTTCTCACGCGTTATCTTGTCCATCGTCTTCATGATGATATGTATGGCTAAAGTATCCAGATTGGAAAATTTTCTTTCCTCAGCATCCATCAGTGAAGGACTCTTTCTGATTCTAGCTCTAGTTGGATATTCTGGATCACCTCCTTCAGCTAGGTTGTTGTAATAAATGATGATGGGTCCTGTTTGAACATGGATTAATTCGGCTCCCGACCTAATTACGTGAACGGCTGTCCGCCATGTCTATATCGTTTGGGACGACCTCGCCCGGGCCATGTAAGTCGACTTAGAAGGTATGCAAGTCGGAGTCGACTTCAGCCCGAAGTCGGTGGAGTGATAAATATGGAAAAGATATGGGTATTTAATGGTGTGGATATCGCGGGGTGTATGCTCGGCAGGTTGATCCAGGAGCGGGATTTGCGCATTAACGAAGGAAATTCCAGCCTTGGCGGCCGAAGCCCTAGCAAGCCTGCGAAGGAAGCCCATGAAGACTCTTGACCTAGTTATTTATCTATATATATTTCGTGTATCATTCATTGTAAAGAGGGAAAAAAGTCTTAGTATTCTAGGCAAAAATTATTGTAAAATATACCTGGCTTGGTTGCCCCCAGACGTAGTCTCATTTATAGACGAACTGGGTAATCAAATATCATCTCTTTACCAGTTCTGATCGCTTGAATTGCCGTACTATTAGCTAGTTATTATTTGTTGGCCAGGACACATAAATTGGGCACAACAATTCGCGCCGTCTGTGGGAAACTTTTATGCAGAATTGTTCATAAATTCTCAGGAAAACCCATTTAACCTCCCTCATACATTTAGCAATGGCGATCAACCAAGGTAACCCTACCGGATATGAAACGGATGCCCGTGATGGTGTCAAAGCCTCTCTAAGCTCGCAGTGCACCCGCCCCGCGGCTCCGTTGATCACTCCTGATTGGTGGAATCTGGTCCAAACACCAGAAGACGCGAAGGTCGTAATGGTTGTACTCAACAAGAAATTCCTTGCCTTTGACGGCGAAGAAGAACAACCCCCGATCAAAAAGATCGCCCATGATGCCGGAACTTCAAAGAATAAGGGCGACCTAGCCAGAAAGGGACGTTCAATGGGCCAACTGGCCTACGACCCGGCGAAGAACGCTATTGTCCGGAATCGTCGACTCCTGGAGAGACCGGCGGGGTCAGAAAATATGTTCAACCGACTTGGGGATCTAGGGGTTCAAAAGGTCCCGATGGTCGTCGAGGATGAGGCCCAGTCTCAGCCCCGACATGCTGATCAAGTGTAGCGCGATCTCGCGTTGGCTCTGAACATGCATCACGACGAGTTGCGGAGGGGTTCGGCTATCCACCACGGCGATCCTCCGATTGCTTTCCGACAAAGGATCATCGCGATGCTCAGGTCGCGGCGCTGACCCGGATGGTCCAGCGACTTATCGAACGAGTGGAAAATCAAAATGGGCCAACCGGGATAGACAATAGTCTCGTTGTCCCAGATTCTCCACTCGGGGCCATGGTTACCCTGGCACCTACCCAGAGAAAAATCGGTGTAGCGACCTTGGACCGCTACAATGGAAACTCGGATCCAAGGGTCCATGTGGCGAAATACAACTCCTACATGGCATATATGGGCGCATCCGGCGCTACCAAATGCTGATTGTTCTCGCTAACTTTGAGCGACCAGGCTCACCAGTGGTTCACCTCATTGCCGCCTTTCTCGGTAGATACTTTTGAACAGCTCGCTAGGCTGTTCCTGACCCACTTCATAGCATTTGCCCCCCGACCAGCGACCAGGCAACGCCTCATGAATACCCAGCAGTGAGAAACAGAGTCGGATCGATCCTATCTTGAAAGGATCAACAAAATCATCCTCGAAAGAGATCCCATAGGGGATGAGGCGAAGCTATTAGGGGCCGTCTCCGGCCTCAGAAAGGGTACCAAGTTGTGGCGGCTCATGATCGCCGACTACCCGACTAGCTATGCCGACTTCCGAAGGTGGGCTAGCGATCTGATCCATACGTCGAAACTATTGGAATCCCAACTTTCATAGAATAAGGAAGTCGCGGATTCAAAGAAGAGTTCCAAGAAAATCGGGGGTCACTACAAGGCACCCGAGAACTTCAAGCATTTTGAAGAAAACATCCCAGTAAAGCTGATGGAGGCACTGGGTATGATAACTGGGCATATCTACACTCAAATCCGGGAGCGGGAGCTACTCCTCCCACCTCGTCCTGTCAAAAGTAAGGGCAAGCAAAACCCTAACAAGTTCTGCCACTTCCACGAACAGGTAGGCCACTACACGAGCGAGTGCAAGGATCTACTCCCCCAACTCTGGAGACTGTATGAAGACGGTTTGTTGGACGAGTTTGTAAAGCGACCTCAGAGGGACCATGATCGCCAATAGAGAGGTCGTCAACAGGCGGATCCCGCCCCCAGAAACGCCGACCAGGGAACAGGGCAGGGGGAACGACCTATCCCACCCATGCCCGAGAACGCGGGAGGTCGCGTCATACATACCCTCTCCCCACTTGGGATAGTTGGAGGACTCTCTTCGACTCCCTCTTCCAAACGGAGGATGAAGGCCGAGATAAGGGAGATAGAGAATGCCAAGAAAATGGTGCTGCCAGTCTTTACAGTGGGGGAAGAAACCAACACGATCGAGTTCGGCGAGAAGGATAAAGCCGGAATAGTCTACCCGAATGTTAATCCCCTTGTGATCAAATCAAACATCATGGGAACTACTGTGTGCCGACTGCTAGTGGACGGGGGTGCCTTCTGCAACATTCTCTTCAAGAAAATTATGATGCCTACATCACCCCATGCGACCACATCGTGAAAGGCTTTGGTGATGCAACAGTAAAGTCATCAGGGATGATTCGACTGGCCGTTGAGTTAGTCTCTACTTTGAACAGTGAGGTTAGGGCAACTAGGCTGTTAGATTTTCTAGTGGTCGACCTTCCAAGTTCCTATAACGGCTTTCTTGGGAGGCCGTTTGAGCATGAATTTGAGGTTGTGTCCTTAAATTTTTATTTTTGTGTGAAGTTCCCCACCAAGAGAGGGCTGATCGGCACCGTTAAAGGTGACCAAGTTGATGCAAGAGGTTGTTTGATTTATTCTTCGTCTCTTTTCAATTCAGCACTAGTATCTGGCAAGCAAATATTTGTAATAGATAGTGAAACTCAGTGTAAAGATTTGAATAATAACAAGGCAAACAAGAAAAGAAGCCATAACGACCTCGACCCACGAATGGGGCCGGAACCTGAAGAGTTTCTAATCGAAGCCAAAATCGACGATCCCCGTCAAGACGGTTCAAGGGCCACCCCGGGGGAAGAACTCGAGAAAGTCAAAGTAGATCCGACTCGGCCAAATCTAGAAGTCATCATAGGCTCCAAGATACCGGACGACCTAAAGGGAAAAGTCATCGATTTTCTCAAAAAGAACTTGGACGTCTTCACATGGTCACACAAAGACATGGTAGGGATCGATCCGGAAGTCGCATGTCATCGATTACACATCGACCCAGCTCGGAGGCCGATAGCCCAAAAGAGGCGGAAATTTGGCCCGAAAAAATATGCAGCACTTGCGGAAGAAGTGAAGAATTTGCTAGACAACGACCTGATTATGCAGGCCGACCATCCACAATGGGTGGCCAATGCGGTGTTGGTAAAAAAATCAAATGGAACTTGGCGACTTTGCATCGATTTCACCGACCTCAATGAGGCTTGTCCGAAAGATTTCTTTCCCATGCCTCATATCGACCACCTGATAGACAACACGACTAGGCATGAGATGATGTCGTTTATGGACGCCTTCGCAGGCTATCATCAGATAGCCATGTACGAACCTGATCGACAACATACCTCATTCCTGACGGAGAAGAACATCTGTTGTTGGAAGAGAATGCCATTTGGCCTGAAAAATGCAGGGGCGACATATCAAAGGTTGGTCAACCACATGTTTGCCGATCAAATTGGCAAGTCGGTAGAAGTCTACGTCGACGATATAGTCGTCAAAAGCTTGAAGAGGGAAGACCACCTTGCTCACCTGGCACAAACTTTTGACATCCTAAGGAAGTTTAATATGATGCTCAACCCTAAAAAATGTAATTTCGGGGTTGAGTCCGAAAAATTCCTGGGGCACTTGGTCAGCAAGCGGGGAATAAAGGCAAATCCAGCAAAGGTTAAGGCCATACTGGATATGGGGGCACCTCGGAATGTGAAAGAGGTACAAAAGCTCACGTGTTGCCTAGCCGCCTTGAACAAGTTCATCTCCCGAATGGGGGACAAATGCAAGCTAATGTTCGACACGATCTGGAAGAAATCAAAGTTCGAATGGACACCCGAAAGCTAGAAAGCTCTAAAGAAGATAAAAGCGTACCTGGCAGACGTGAGCATTCTATCCAAACCTGTCCCGGGAAAGAAATTTTTCCTATATCTTGCGGCTTCAGAAACCGCTCTAAGTGCAGTGCTCGTCCGGGCAGAGGGCCAGAATCATTTCCCCATCTATTTCGTCAGTCAGACGCTGAACGAGACCGAACAACATTATCCATCACTAGAAAAGCTGGCATATGCACTAGTCATGAGTGTAAGGAAGTTGAGGCCCTACTTTCTCGACCATCAAGTCAAAGTTCTTACTTCCATGCCTCTAAGGAATGTGCTCCATTGACCTGATACGACAGGTCGATGCCTCAAGTGTGCTATAGAGGTCGGACAATATGGGGTGACATATGCAACTCGGCCGGCAATTAAAGCTCAGGCACTTGCAGATTTCATTGTCGAACTCACCTTCTCCTCGGAGACCATTAACTCAACCAGTCCGCCCTAGCAGTTATTCATGGACGAATCAGCGACTTCCCACAAGTCAGGTGCTGGGGTAGTCCTGATAAGTCCGGAAGGCATTTCGTTCCAGAACGCCATCACTTTCGACTTTCCCGCGACAAACATTGAGGCCGAATATGAGGCCCTCATCAGCGGCCTGGAGATGTCAACAGCAATGGGCATCAAAAGGCTACAGGTACACACGAACTCTCAGCTCGTGGCATGTCAAGTCTCGGGGGAGTACGAGGCCCGAGATGATAGAATGGCGGCTTACCAGGAGGTGGTCAAGATACTATGTCAGAAATTCAAACAAATTCACGTTAAATTGGTTTTGAGGGATCGAAATTCACGTGCCGATGCTCTAGCACGACTAGCGACTTCAGAGGGGCCAGCAGAGATGAAGGATGTCACCATCACAAAGCTCTCCCACCCCTCCACTGATCATACAGTGGTCTCGACCCTAGAAACCCCGACAGTGAGCTGGATGACACCCATCATTGAGTACTTGACAACTGGTCTCTTACTGCATGATAGAATTCAAGCTCGGCAGCTGCAATTACGAGCCGCGCGCTATACAATGATCAACAACGAGTTGTATAAGCGAGGCTTCAGCGTTCCACTACTTCGATGTATCACGCCAGAACAAGGGCAAGCCGTCCTAAGGGAGATACACGAAGGAATATGCGGAAACCACACTGGGGGCAATCATTGGCTCACAAATCCACAAGACAAGGGTATTTTTAGCCGACCCTAAGGGCCAATGTCATCATCTTCGCTCACAAGTGCCATAAATGCCAAATTTACGCACCATCCATCAAAGTCACTTCAGAAGAACTCACGAGCATCCTCAGCCCTTGGCCCTTTGCAAAGTGGGGGATAGACATTATTGGGCCGCTCCCAACAACCTCAGGCTCAGTCAAATATACCCTGGTCGCGGTGGATTACTTCACAAAATGGGCCGAGGCTGAGGCCCTGGCAACCATAGATCAAGATCACGTCATCAAGTTCATATGGCGGAATATCATCTGCAGATTCGGTTTGCCACAGGCTATTATATCGGATAATGGAAAACAGTTCGACAACATCAAAATCGACAATTTCTTCAAAAATGGAAGATCGCAAAGCTCTTCTCGACTCCATACCACCCTCAATTGAACGGCCAGGTCGAAGCGGTGAACAAAATCATCAAACACACACTGAAAGCCAAGATTGAGGGGGGAAGGGAAAATGGGCTAGCGAGCTCCCCGACGTGTTATGGTCGTATAGGAAAACCTGCCGAAATTCCACAGGAGAGACCCCTTACTCGTTGGCTTTTGGAACCGAGGCGGTAGTACCCGCGGAGGTCGGTTTTCCTAACCTTCACACGGGTCAAGCTATGATCGACCACAATGATTAGGCTCTAGCCAGAAACCTTGACCTACTAGAAGAAAAACGACTAGAAGCCAATATAAGAAACATGAGATACAAGCAGCAGTCGGAGAAGTACTATAACTCTAAAGTGCAACTTCGACAATTCAAGAAAGGAGACTTGGTGTTAAAAAAGGTGCTCGGCGTATCTGGAGGGGCTTTCGGTCCAAACTGGGAAGGTCCATTCAAGGTGTCAAAAGTCTTGTCCAATGGAGCCTACAAGCTCGAAAGTACAGAGGGCACTAAGGCTCAGTACCCGTGGAATGCGACTCATCTCAAGAAGTATTATCAATAGATTTGAAGTCACATCTTTGTAAACGATTCTACCTGACAATAATAATGACTTTTCTTCTTTTCAAAATTCTTATGTTAAAACCGAGGGGGCCATGTATGAAAAAACATCCGCCACCTGAGGTACAACTTTCGACATATTGGAGGGGAGATCACCACCCAGCGAGGTAAGATTTTTCCCCCGACTTTGTAAGATGGCTAAGTGAAAGTTCAAAATAAAGTCGCAGTAACAATAAGACGACGAGAATGAAGTAATTTGAAAGTCGCATAAGGAAATCAAGTTGGCACAATAAGGGAAGGAAAAAGGTGAAATTTTCATTAATAACAAAGGCCCGAAGGTCGATACATTAGAGAGTTCAAAAGATGATTACAGTAAGCGGCCTAAAGCCAATGAAAAGCAAAATACACCGAGTAATCCGACACTGCGCGACTTCACTGTGATTTCTAAACAAACATCGGCTTCAAAGCTCCTTGATCAAAAGTGTTGTTGGGGATGGGGTTCAACAACTTCTCAATCTCCTTTTTCTTATCAGGATTCTTGATGTTATCATTCCCATCAGAGACCAGGGATGACGGCATCCCCCACAGGATCGGCACCCGACCTCTCTACCGCTTCCCCCCTGCAACCTCTGGAGGAGGTCGAATCGTGCCAAAGGGGGCCTCAGGGGCCGGATCAGCAGGACCCGACTGAGTCTCATCGGGATCAGGAGTTGGGCACACAATCCGGCTCGGGTTGGCAAAGAAAGAGAGGTCAATGCCCATGTCTTCTAAGTCCTTGATCTCCAGCATGACGTTGGGGGCAGGAGGGTTGTCACGAACGTAGTCGGATAGCTTGGTGACAAAACCGCTGAGGTCGCCAGTTGGGTTCGCAGCATGATAAATCCGGATTGCCCCGACGAATGCCATCACTTAAGCAAAGTTGGCGTTCAGCTCCTCGGTCCCCTTAAAATGTGCCTCCTTGGCGACCAACTCCTCCCTTACCTCAACCAGTTCACCCTCGACTCGAACCACACTCGCTCTCTCCGCCGCGAGCTCGCCTTCAACTTCCGCCAAGCGAACCTCGAGATCTGAAATTTTTTGAGTCAACTCAGAGTTGGACGTCTCCAAGTCCTTCCGGGTCTCGACCGCAGAGAGGATCGACTTGGCCTGGTTGGAAACCGTTGCTTGCGCCTTCCTCAGGTTCTCGAGCTCCGACTCCAACTGGGTACTGGATTTTTCCTGAAAGAAGGCCGCTTTCTGGGAATGGACGAGAGCCGAGTATAAATTATCTGTCACTTTCTGATGATGGGCATTGGCATGGTCCGTTTACGTCCACCCTCGAGGTAAGTTCTATAGGCCCCAGGAAAGATAAGCAGGCCAACCTTCGGGGACCCCGACTGTAACAAGCTGGGGCGACCTCAAGAAGCTTAGCACCTCGGAGAGAATTTGTGCGGCGTGAGCGGAAAAATACAAATCGTTAGAAAAACAGTGATAGCAATTAAAGAAAATTTGTGATCAGACTTACTCATCCACCCGGGCGGCATCCCAACCCAACCAGGAGTCATCCTCCGGATGGCGACCCCTTTCTGGAGCAGAGGAGGGCTGTGAGGTCGGACGACGTGATGACCTTCCGAGTCCCCGATTTATCTCGGATTGGTACGAACCAATCTCCTCCCTCACCTTCTTCCGAGCAGGATCGGAAACCGGTAGAGTCGGCTCCATGGATTTCCTCTTTCCCTTGTCAGCGGCAGAGGGACCGAAAGGGGTCGAGCTTGGAGAAGCAGCATCAGAGGTGGGGGGTTGGCGTCAGTAGACCGGGATATGAGAAACTGTCTTCAAAGAAAGAGATTCGGTCATATAAATCTCGCATAAAGTTGCCGAAGTATTGACAATAACTTACAAGGGATTTTGAGATGGCGGGGATATGTGTACAGGCCGGCCTTGAGTCGATCGATCTCTGAGTTCAAGGCGTTGACGTCTCGATAGCTCGGGAGCGTATCACAGACAATGTTGTAGGCCTCCAAGAAGTCCCAGTACAGGTCGGCAGTAGAAGGAGAGAACACTGCAAGTTGAAAGGAGAATTAGACCAGTACGACCTCAGAGCTAAAAGCATAAAATTTACCATGTTCAACACGAGCTGCATAGTCTGTCGGGACGCGTATGGGAAAAGTACTCGAAGGGTTCGTGGACTCCCATGCCCCACCTACGAACCACCACTTCCTGTGCCAGTCGTCGACCTTGTTAGGAATCCAACTCACGAGCTCCCTACCCATACGAAGTCGCACAACGTTGTAACTACCAGCCTGGGCGACGGGCGTCATCATATAAGAAATTTCACCCGGATTTGGCAACCGATATAATCCAGCTTGTCCCAATACTGTCATGGTGGATAGAATGTAACTCCAACCATTCATAGTAATTTGTGTGAGGCTCTGGTTCCAGGCCGCGAGCAGGTGGAAGACAGTCGGGTGCAGTGGGAAACGAATTCCGACCTCCATTGCATGCTCATTCACAGCAATCATCCCGAGTGGTGGCTGGTCGGCGCTCTCATCGGGAGTTGCCCCATAAAAGTGTACGTCCCGGGGCACCTTGTATAGGCGGCGAAGCGAGAGCACGTACCGATCAGACAAAGTGGACCGATATTTCTCTTCGGATGCCACGAAAGCCGATTTGACCGACTTTCGATATTGACGCTCAGGTCGCTTGTAGGGGGCTCGAGCTTCATAAGAGTGGTAGTCAAAATCTCGCTCAAAGGCTCCGTACCTGTGGGCCAGGGCGGAGGGACCTGCCGTCGTCGTCTTATCTAGCACAGCGGTGCAGAGAGGACTAACGGTCAAAACAGGAAGGTGGGTGAATTCCGCCAATTCCTCCAAGAACTGCTCATCATCATCCTCGTCATTGCCATCATCGTCCCGAATATCACTGGGGGAAATTATAGTCGAAGACGTCCCCACATTGGCGGCGGCGGAGCTGGGGCCATGGTGGTGGCGAAGCTAAGCAATAATAATATCGTCCGAGGATGATAGAATCATGGGTTGAGGTGCAGCGGGAGTCGTTGAAGAACCAGCGGCCATAGCAGAAATTAAGAAGGAATGGAGTTTACCTGTATCGATCTTCGTCGAATCCTCGAAAGTTCGTCAGAAAATCGTGCAATCTTAAGAATGTTTTGCGGAAGGCGGAGAAAGGGTTTTAGACTCCAAAAACCCTTGCCTATTTATAAAAGAGGAAGAAGAACCAAGATGCAAATAGATCAAACTTTCAGCCCGCCTCATCAATAAAATCGCGGGGATCGCACGTGGTCAGCACCGCGATCTCCCGTTGGGACGATTTGTGGTGCATCATGTCATCAACCTGACACACCATCATATCAAAAGATCAGGGCGACGATTCGCCTGCCCGAGGATGACGACTCACCGCATGAGCACTTCCCAAGGTTGATTTGCCACGGGTCGATAGAATAATGAGTCAAGTCAAGGCCCCAACGCGAGCGCGTGACCTCGACTTGAGGGGTAATTGTTGTAACATGGATTAATCCGGCTCTCAACCTAATTACGTGAACGGTTGTCCACCATTTCTATATCGTTTGGGATGACCTCGCCCGGGCCATGTAAGTCGCAAGGCGACTTAGAAGGTATGCAGGTCGGAGTCGACTTCAGCCCGAAGTCGGTGGAGTGATAAATATGGAAAAGATATGGGTATTTAATGGTGTGGATATCGCAGAGCGTATGCACGGCAGGTTGATCCAGGAGCGGGATTCACGCATTAACGAAGGAAATTCCAACCTTGGCGGCCGAAGCCCTAGCAAGCCTGTGAAGGAAGCCCATGAAGACTCTTGACCTAGTTATTTATCTATATATATTTCGTGTATCATTCATTGTAAAGAGGAAAAAAGTCTTAGTATTCTAGGCAGAAATTATAGTGAAATATACCTGGCTTGGTTGCCCCCAGACGTAGTCTCATTTATAGACGAACTGGGTAATCAAATATTGTCTCTTTTACCAGTTCTGATCGCTTGAATTGCCGTACTATTAGCTAGTTATTATTTGTTGGCCAGGACACATAAACCGTGCACAACAGGTCCTTGTTCAAGAACTTACATAATTCTGCTGCTTATCGCACCCAAATAGTTGCTCATGAGTATGGTCCAGTCAGCATACTCATCAATAGAAAACTTAGGCAGATCATGATACATACCCGAAGTGTTATCCATGTTGAATGTGAGTTTTGAAAATAGATGAGTTTTAAAACAGGTTTTTCAAGATTTGTTCAAGTGACCACAATGGTTCTTCCTCAAGAACCGATGATACTCAAAGCCAGTGGTCCGTAGAACCACTGCTCTGATACAACTTGTAGGTCCCGAACGGGTTTTAGTGAGACAGAAGTCTAGAGGGGAGGGGTGAATAAACTTCTGAAACTTTTTCGTGGGATAAGGTGTGAATAGCAAGTTGCCTGATCAGAGTGCGTGTGAATCAGTTTGGACTGATATCCAACTTACTGATCGCTTGAGAGCAGATCAGTTCAGTGTCTATCAGCTTAACTGATGTGCGATAAGTTTAACACGTCTGAAAAACCAGTTTACAAAATTAGATTCTAAGTTATCTGTATCAGATCAGATGACAAAGTGTCAAACTGATCAGATCAGTTGCTTGGTACAAATCTGATCCAGACTTAGAATATGCATGCAATAGTTAAACAGGTGTGTGCAGATAGTGTAAAGTAGATAAAGCAAATAAAGGCACACAAGTTTTTTATAGTGGTTCGGACAACTTGTCCTACGTCCAGTCTTCCCTATCAGTAGGGGCACAAACTTAACTAACTGGACTTAGATTAATGTGTTAGTCCAACACAGTACAACAGATGTTTCAAGAGTTCTCACTCAACCAATCCCAGAAATCAGAACTAGAAACTCTAGTCTGAAATCTTGCAAAACAAACTTAACCTAACTTTTGGTTTGGGTATAAGATTTGTTATGTTCCAACTGGAAATCTATCCTAGTATTTGGATAGCCTAAAGCTAAAGGATAAGATTTATGTGCTAAGAACTATGGGATGAACACTTAGAAAATATTCTTGATTTTGTGTTCTTCGTACGGAAATTGCGGATAGCTTGAGCTTGATGATAATTTCCGTAACCTTACTATGAAGGTTTGATCCCATATATATAGGCACGAAATCGAATTAGCCATTCGAATTTTGGTCTATTTAAGGTGGGTTTGCAGGATGGATATGACGGCATGGCCGAAAGCATGCAAGTTTGTCATTTATAGTCGTTTGACTGTGATCCGCCGAATCCCGCACTGTCAACTCCGTACATACTTCAGTGTTTGATTTACCAACTTAGTTTGACATTCTTCTCGTCTGATGGACTCGTATGACTTTGTTGAACCTTTGGTTGTCACCTGATTGAGCCTACCTGATCAGTTAAAACTGATCAGCCTACCTGATCAGTTAAAACTGATCAGCCTACCTGATTGAGTCTTCTAATGTAGGTTATCTTAGCAAAACTTACAGACTCTATTATGTTCTTCTAATGTATGTTATCTGAGGTCTTCTTGGTCTTGTCCTTCTGATGATCATCTGATCTTCAGGTCTTCTGATTCTTCAGCTTCATGTCTTCACCTGATCATCTGATTATCTGACTTGTCTAATCTTCTGACCTTCTTGACTTGTCTGATCTTTTGATCTTCTTCAAGACTTAACCTATACATATTGAGTTCCCCCTCAATATGTGACCTAATTAATACATCAGCTGTCTATACATCTCAATTGGTCATCCTATCCTGATTTCTAGTTCATCAGTCAGTTAACAGGTCTGACTGGTCCTATTATAACTTGTTTTGGAACTTCCATCAAAATTACAAATGTCCCAACAATCATCATCTGAACTTTCTTGGCTGCTTCATCATCTTTCTTTTGTTGTTCCAATCTTTCCTGAGTCATCTTGAAATGCTCATCGAATTTTCCCATGGCATGAGACGCCCTTTCCCTCTTTTTGGCATCATATATCTAGAAAGGGTAGCATCCATATGGAATTGTTCTTGCCCAAATGTCCTTATCTCTGCAGCTAATCGATCTTTCTCATCCTCCATTCTTCTCAGCACATTTTTCCCAATGGATACCTCTTCAGCAAGTGGAGCAAAATGTCCAGAAAAAGCTTCATGCATTAGTTCTGTGATCTTGGCCATGAACATTGAGCTCATGTCCTCAACAACTTTACTAATTGACTCATTAGTCCTTTCAGTGATTTGCTTTTCCAGATACAAACTCCTTTCTTCATATTGCTTTTGTATCTCACCAGTTACTACCTTAGCTATACCATCAACTTTGGTATCTAAAGCAATCAAGATATTAGATAGAGAAGTATGGATGTTTGTTACCTCAGCCGAAGAGCTTAACAGATCAATATTTTTGTCCTGAGTGATCAGTGCCTCCTTCACTCTGCCAATTTAATCAAAAACAGGTTCAATTCTCTTCAAGAACTCCAATATAGGTGTCAAGTCCATAGTTTGAACTTGTGTGATTACTTCCTCGTGCTCCTCGATCTGCATACCAAAATCAACTAACTCCGTGATAGTTACTTTAGGATTTTCGGCATAATTTTTAGTAGTGCCAAAAGTAACTACCTGGAGTGGTTCTCCAGCCTGAGGTTCATTGATTTGAATATCAACTGTAACAACTTTTGCAGTGATTTCTTTGTGGGCAGCATCTTTTTCAGTTAATTCATTCTCCTTTGCAGATTCAGGATGGTCAGCACCCTCCTGATTTTGCTTAGCAATATCATCTTCCCTTGCAACTTCATCACCTCCATCACCTCCCTTATCCGCACTACTCGGCTTAACAACCATAGCAAGTTTCCTCTCAGCTATCTTTTTCTATACCAACTCATCAAATTCTGCATTCTTGATTCTGAGTTTGGTTTTCCTGAACCTAGAGAAGTCAGTGAGAATTGTTGTCTCCTCGCTCCACCAGTCTTCTCCTCTGAATGAACTGATATTCAGCATGTCTGGTAAAGTTTGATTCAGGATATATATGGTTGTCCTGAGTCTGATGAATAGATCCTGAAGGTCGGGGTACTCTGACAGCTCAGGGTATCTATCCAAGACAAACTGTTACCCCTTGCTCCGCCATTCTCTCTCTTCTGCTTCTCCTTTTTTCAGTGGGGGTGAACTGGGGATTTCAGGAGCTAATTCATGTGGGTCAAGGAATGGACTGGCCAAGAGATGGTCCAAATCCAAAAGTTCTTGAGGATCTTTTGGCTCTGAGGTGGGGTGAGTAGGTGTGATAATAATTTGGCTTTCTTCAACAGGTTGTTGGGAACCTACAAAAATTTCTTGAGAAATTCTATCGGTGGCAATATTGGTTCTCAAAACTTTAGAGAAGACAGCCTCATCCTCACTGGCCCCTTCCATCCCGACTGTCTAAATAGCCTGAGCCAACATCTGCATTGGTGATTTCTGTCCAATAGTCAATTCTTCCTAACTTGGTTCTTTCTCAGTGTTCTCAGCCTCACTTTCAGCAATAGTTTTCAACCTTCTCCGTTTTGGTTTTTCAACTATGGCTTTCTTCATCCCTTTTTACTTTTAGAAGAGCTTGAGCTCTGACCTTCTTCTCTTCTTCAGATGAGAGCTCAGTGGCCTTAACCGTTTCTCTTCGTGTCCTTTTTTGTGGGAATTGCTCAGCAATAAATGTTTGTTCCTCCTCAGACTCTTCCACAAACGCGTCTTCCTGAGACTCAGCAGCTTTCTCCTTCTTTCTTTTTAGAGCTTTCTTCGTCAGTTGTCTGAACATGATTTTAGAGATGGGAAAAACATTTGTTGGGGCAAATGTATCCTTCTCTTCTCTTGCAGTCTCAAGAATGTATGTTATCTTTGTGGCATGTAACACCTTGCCTTTCACCACAATGGAGTCTTTTTCTTTAGTGATATGCTTCGTTTGATCACTAATAATTTTGATCAAGAATTGCAGCCAGTTGAAATCAACTCTGGGAGAATCCTTGATGGCAGCCATTAACCTCAACTTCGGTTTGCTAACTTGCTCCAAACTGCTAGACCCGCTCATTAGGCATTTAGACACAATATCAAGAAGCATGATGTACTTCTTCTTCAAATACCTCTTGTTGAGAGTGGCTTCGAATTTGATAGGTTTCTCCATGATTCTATTCAAATAATCCTGCTCTCGCCCAACCATATACAGAGTAGGATATTCCCCCTTAGTGTTTAACTCAAAAACCGCATTCAAGTTCATAGGAATAATGTAAAGATCCCTAATAAATTTAACGTATTGGGCGCTATCCGAAACTTGAGTAACAATTATACTAGAAGTCATGGAACCATCATTATCGACCACAATATTTGAGATAAATTCCAATACCTCTTGACTCCATTCTGCCTCTGGTTTATTTCCAACCAGGTATGTGAGCTTTGTGAGTCGGATCATGTGCAGATCTTCTTCCTCGTGGACTTCGTTGTTTGTTCCCTCAAAAGATACAACATTTTCATAGTGGGGTTTGTTTGAAATGGCTAATTTAGAGAAGATTGAAAGTGGAGTCATTTTTTATTTTGAAGAATGACTGTTTGCAGAATATTTGTAAGAAAATTATTTGCAGGGAATTTTGAAGACGAAGATGTTCAAATGTAAATGAACAGTTTCCAGCGAAATTGGGTTTTATAAAGAATAAAGAAGTTTCGAAGATGGATGGTTGAGATCATCATCAGAAAATTAATGGTCCAAATTAAAGATTGGTTTTGTCTTTAAGCTTAACAAGGGTATTAATTTGGCTCAATTTGAATAGCTAGTAGCAATTAGTTACCCGAAATGTTGATTATGCACAGTATTCGATAAAGTCATCTACAGACTGTTGACTTTCCCGAATTCGAAACTTCCCCCCCAATTATTATTCAGACCTTATGTATTTATTTCAAATGATTACTGAGTAATCTCTTAGTGAAATAAATGCAGTGAATTAAATGCATGAGTCAATATTACTTTAGGCTAATTTTCAACATCAGCCTTACTGAGTTTTGACCTTGACAAATTTCAGTGGACTTGTCTCATCTGTCCCAAAGTCCCTGCATTCTTCAGTACTCAGTACGAAGAGTTTTTGTCCTGAGTCTCAGTATACTGAAAACTTCATGCATCTAAAAACCATCAATTTTTCGGATTTTTCACTCACCTATCCAACATCCCTAATTCAATTGATAGTTCCTGAAATCTTGACTCAGCCAAAGGCTTAGTAAGAATGTCAGCTCTTTGTTTATCAGTATGAATTTTCTCAATTCTGATATCTTTCTTCTCAACATGATCTCTGATAAAATGATGTCTGATATCAACATGCTTACATCTGGTGTGCAATACCGGGTTTTGTGTAATAGCAATTGCACTATTATTATCACAAAATATAGGTACTTCTTTGGCTATAATCTTATCATCCCTCAATTGTTGTCTGAGCCAAAGAATTTGTGCACAACAACTTCCAGCAGCCATGTATTCAGCTTCAGTGGTACTAGTTGCAACTGAAGTTTGTTTCTTAGAAAACCAGGATATCAGTTTACTTCCAAGAAATTGACAAGTTCCAGAGGTGGACTTCTTGTCAATTCTACAACCACCATAATCAACATCTGAATAACTAGTTAACTCAAGGTTATTATTAGGTGGATACCATAATCGTCTATTCACTATGCCTTTAAGATATCTCAGGATCTTTTTGGCAGCCTCCATGTAACTAGTCTTAGGATTAGCTTGGTATCTTGCACATATCCCAACAGGAAAAGTAATATCAGACCTACTTGTTGTGAGATAGAGTAATGATCCAATGATTCCTCTATAAACAGTGTGGTTGACTGATTTGCCTTCAGGATCAGGGTCCATTTTGTAGTTAGTATTAATGGGAATTCTAACTGCATTGCAATGTTGTACACTATACTTAGCAATCAGATCTCTGGTGTACTTTGCCTGATTGATGAAAATTTCTTCCTTTGATTGCTTGACTTGAAGTCTTAGAAAGAAATTCATTTCCCCCATCATTGACATCTCAAACTTTCCTTTCATCAGGGCAAAAAACTTCTCACACATCTGATGATTTGGAGAACCAAATATGATGCCATCCACATATATCTGAACTAGTAAGATATCTTTCCCATTTTCTATCCTGAACAATGTTTTATCAACAATTCCTTTGATAAAATCATGATCAGTAAGAAATTGAGATCTATTTAATCACACATCCAATATTCACATTTTGTATAGTTTATTTAATTTTGTGTTGTATATTTAATCTAACTTTGTTATATTTAATATGATTTTGTTTTTTATATTGCAAGGATTATTGATGTAAGTAATTTGTGTTCGATGGTTTTATTTTTTTTCGTTAATAGTGATTCTTCTAATTTGTATATTTTAATTTAATGTGATTCTTCGAAGAGTGGGTCTCTTGTGCACCCAAGTGCACCGTGCACTCATGCAATTAAATGATACTTTAAAAAAAAAACATGACATATTGAATATATTAAACATGTTCTGTGGATACATATGGGTAGAGTTGAGGCGAGGGTCCGTGTACCAGTTGCACATGAGACTTTATCTTCTTCTAATTTGATTAATTTGTTAAGTTTATTTTGTTTTTTCATATTGCAAGGAGTATTGAGGTGACTAATTTGAGTTCTTAATTGGTTATGAATGTTTATTGCAATTGTATTATTTTGTATATTACAAAGAGTTTTTCTAATATTGCAGGGAGTATTGAGATAAGTAATTTGAGTGATGAATTAGTTATGGTATGGATGAGTTTTTTCTTCTTCGTTAATAGGGTAAACCTGTTTTGGCTAATATGACGAAACCATGTTAATCTGCGTAAAAGCGAATTCAACCAGATTATTTCGTTTTAAAATAGTACACTCTCGTTAAAAATTATTTAGATTTTTAATCTATCCAATTTAATTCAATATTTTTATTTTATCATATTCATTTATAAGGACATGTTTATACAGTCTTGGTAATATGCCTGCGGGTGGACACAAACTTATATGTCCACCGCTTATGTGGCACGCCACATATGCAATGTCTTCACCATCATTTAATTAGTTTCTTTAATTAATTCAGTTTTCTCATTAATTATATAAACCTAAACCTTAAATCATGAACCCTAAACCATGAATCGTTCGGACTGGGTGAACCATGAACCACTCATGTCGGGTTCGGGTTCGTGCCGGGTTGGGTCCGGGTCGGGTAATTTTTTTTTAATATAATGAATAAAATTGTGTAAAATATGGAATATATATATAAATGAGAAGATTGAATTAATTAAATAAACTAATTAAATGATGGTGAGAACCTTGCATATGTAGCGTGTCACATAAGTGGTGGGCATATAAGTTTGTGCCCACATGCTGGCATATTATCAAATCCGTATATTTATATCTACACCATATATCCACCCTATCCACCCCATGTATCATTATATATATTCACCCCCACACCAATTCACACGTTTAATTTTGTGTTGTATATTTAATATAACTTTGTTATATTTAAGTTGATTTTATTTTTTATGTTCGCAGGAATTATTGAGGTAAGTAATTTGGGTTCGATAGGAATCTTCTTTTTCGTTAATAGCAATTCTTCTAATTTGTGTATTTTAATTTAATGTGATTCTTCTAATTTGCCGAATTTATTAAGTTGATTTTATTTTTTTATATTAAAAGGAGTATTGAGACAAGTAATTTGAGTTCTTAATTAGTTATGAATGTTAACTGCAATTCTATAATTATTTTGTATATTGCAGGGAGTTTTTTAGTATTGCAGGGAGTATTGAGATAAGTAATTTGAGTGATGAATTAGTTATGGATAAGTTTTTTCTTTTCCGTTCATAGCGATTAATTTTTCTAACTTAATGAATTTGTTAATCTAATTTTATTTTGTATGTTTATTCTCATGTGATTCTTCTATTTTAATAAATTTCAATCCCGCAAAATTCGCAGGGTTACGTGCTAGTTAATAATATATAATGAACATGGCAGTAGATATAACTGAAAATACTCATAAAAGATAATTAAAAAAAAAGCAGAGAAAAAAAGAATTAGGAAAAGTAAAAGGAAAATATTAAAATGTAGCACAAAAAAATGGTGAAAAAGAAAGGAGTTGTCCAGGATGAAAGCCCAAACATGTACTTAGAAAAATATTAATAAGGCCCAACTCCAGAAAAAGAAACTACACGTGCCACAGCAAAGATTGGAACCGAGTCACCCAAACACTATGAACAAGGACTGAACCACCAAGTTTATAAACTCCATTTGAAAGAGAAAATAAAAGCATATTATTTATTTATAACTAGATATTTGGCCCAAAATCGATTAATCCGGACAGACAATAGTTTTAATTATTATTGAGACATACTTGAGTGAAACGGTCTCACGACAAGATAGAACGTAATTTGGATATTAATGTTTTAACATTTTATAAAGAGTGAATGCTAATTATTGTCAGGTTGTATTTCGTATCATGTATGAGACAATTTCATATGAGTTTTTATTTTTATTATTTACCCACATAAATAGTGTTTTCATTTCTTAAAAGTAAGAAATCAAAGTGAATTCTTCATTCTTCAAATATTAGGCGGAATCAAATTCATATTCCGCACGTTGACAAAATCTATGGGTCAGTTTGCTCGGGTGCTTGTTGAGATAGATTTATCTCAGGATAGACAGGAGCGAATTATGGTAGAAAGACCTGGACACTGCTCTATTGCTGTAATTCATTATGAAGGCTTGCCGAAGTTTTGCAAGTCTTGTGGAGTTGTGGGTCATCTGACAAACTTCTGCACTAAGGGACACGACCCACAAAAGAGGCATCTACTGCTCCGATTCAACAAAAGATTTGGGTGGAAAAGACCAAGGAGCATCAGTCGAGCACTTTTGAGGTTGGCTCGGGATCACACGAGAATGGGCAAGAGAATCTAATTGGGGATACTACTTTGCATTTGGCGGGGGTCACTCCGACAGACCCCAATGTCGTGGAATGGCAGGTCCCGAAGAAAACGACATCCCCTTCTCGCCCAGCACCAGCTCCTACAGAGCTTATTTCTGTCAACTCCTTTCAGAACTTGGGGGTTGCTGCATCATTTTTGGATTCAGACGCTCCAGATTCTTCTACCACATGGTCTGACATGATGGATGAAGAGAGGGAGGATACTTCGGTCTACACCCTTACAGCAGCGGAACAGAGCTACTTACAGGCTTCAGGTGGTAAGGTGAACCCGAAAGACCCTTTAGGCAAATTGATTAAAGCTAAACAGAAACAAGCCAGAAAGGAAGATACTCAGAGACGCGAGGCTTACAACACTCGACAGAGAGCTAAAAGGGTTGAGGCTGCTTTGCAGCGCTCTGATTTGACTTAGTTGCTTCCTAGCTTTTTTGTTATTTTTACACAGTCATGTTGGACTGTCTTGGTCACCTGGTCACTTTTGGGCCAGGGGCTTTTCTTTTTTTTCCGGGTCACTTTTGGTCTCATCTCTCTCTTGTCACATTTCTTTTTCTTTTACCTTTAATATTATCGCTTATTTGTCAAATTCATATTCAAGATTACTTCAGGGAAGTGGGCACATATAATAAAAAGTTAAAATAATGAGTAAAATACTGAGGAATAATTTTTTAAATTTGTATGTATAACGTAAAGATATAACTTGGATTGTATGTATGTGTGAGTAAAAAAGTAATAACAATTTTATCGTAAATTTGTGAATATTATGAGGGTGGAATTCATGGAGGATTTTCCTTTTTTTGAGTGTAAAAGTAATCTTGGGATGTCCCCAATAAAAAATGTGTGAAAGTAATCACGGTACAAAGGGAGTAATTATTAGTGTATTATATATTGGGAAATTGAATAAAAATAATATATGTCAAGTTTCACATTTTTTTTAAAAAAAATTACAACATATATATTTGAAATTACAATTCGATACACTAACTTTTAAAATTTTATAATTAGATTATGTGACTATCTTTCAACAACTTATGTTGATGTGACAACCATAAATATTTTAAAAAAAATTACAAACACATACAAGATCTTTTGTTATTATTTCAATTTAATCAAAATCTTTTAATTTTTGCAATTTCATACACTTCAGCAAAACTAGCTTGGACAATAGTCATGCGAATCAAAATAATTAAAAAAAAAACATATATTACATTGCAAATTTTTAAAACATATGTTATTAAAAAGAGGTAAAAAATCGTAAATTATTTGACAATTAACCTTATTATATTTAATATTTTATAATTTTCTTTTTACAAATATTTAATACTAGTTTATAATGAAAATAATTCCTCTTTACTAATAAACCAACTCAATAACACAGAGTGAATATATTTTTTCATATTAATAATTGCACGATTTAGTGTAAATAAGTTGTATATTTCACTATAACAAGTTGTATGGTTCTAAAATGCACTATAAGTACACGGCGTACCTAAATGAACATGAAACTCACACTTCTTTTTCTGTTTTGTAAATGTAGTTAAGGACCCGAAAATTCCGACTAAAAAATGGAGACAAAAACTTGTATAGACCTGGTACATGATATGAACCTTGTTTTTAATTCATGACATTTGATTCTACTCATGGTATAATATGGGTTAAGTTTAGTGGTTTAGAAAAATGTATTGAAAATAAATAAAATTTGTTAAATAATACGAGTTCATAGCATAGATCTGTCTCATGGAAGATCAACTCAAGAACGGAATTGAGTAAGAAGAGTCCACATCCTTGCTTTGAGTTCACCCTTCTACTATTTAAAAATGAATAGAGTAAGAAGCACCATATCTGCAGCCAATGATCGAGGTACTATTTTATTTGTGTTAATAACTTATTATTGTTAAATAATTGATATAATTTCGCAGAAAACAAAAGGGTGATGGGCAGGGTGGTACCACAGGTTTTGTACTTACTCTCAAGTCTCATGATATGACTTTCGTTTTACTCTTTCCCTTTTTTTCTTTTAAATAGCCGGGTCTATGTTAATTTATTTATTTATTATCATTTAAGGTGTTACTTAATTTTAAAGATAAGATGATATAATCATGCATGATATATAATGAACTTCGTTTCTTTTCTACTGATTCCTACCTTTTTTTTCCAAGTCCGATATAAGAATATGTAAAATTTCGAGGATTTATTACCAAAAAAATCACCTTAAGGCAAAAAATGAGAACTTTCCATGTATGTGTTACTTTAATGATAAATATGTGTCATTGTAAATACAAATATATGTTACAATAAAATCATTTAACACATACTTGTCTTTTTAGTATATATATTTGTGTTTATAACAACATATATAAGTTATTAAAAATTATGTTATTATATACATATATATATATATATATATATATATGTTATTGTTATGGAAGAAAATAAAGAAATAAAAATTTGTGTGAAGTTGAGTTTATAGTGAACTGTTATCACCATTATATATAAACACTATTAGATTTTTTTTTTAAATATTAATAATACACAAAGTGGGTTCAATTTCAAGGCCTTGCAAATTCGTTTGTGATATTTTTACAAAGTAGAATAATTCAAATTGTTAGAATATCACTATCTATATTGAAAGATCATGAATTCAAATCACAATTTATTAAATAAATAATAATACTAATAATAGTGCACAGTCATAACAATAATAATGATATTGTTTACTATGAATTCTAGTACACATCACACATGAATTCTATTCTTTAAAGAGCACAGCCAAAAACGCAGGGGCAGAGTTGGAATTTACCCAAACCTGAAGGTCCTATAATTAATTGATACGAAATAAATAAGGAAACGGAATCCTATGCTGATGCCACACCACAAAGAACATAACATAACGTCTGTGTTGCACGGGTACGAGTGCGGGATGCAGATACAATACGATTTAGATGCGGAGATTCGTAGATTTTTAAATTTTTAGGATACGATACGGCGAGGGTACGTTAATTTTTTTAATTTAATTATATATATCACCTGTAATAATATTAAAAAATTTACAATAATTATATATAACACATGTAATAATATCAAGAGTATTTAAAACACATGTACTAATAACAAGAAATTCATCTCATAAGTAACAAAATAACAATTAAATCAAATATCATCAACCTACACAGGTCATAAATCATAATAAAAGATTAATAAATTTTAATATTTAATAAGTTTTAGAGAGTGTCCTTCAAATTATTAGTAAGGTTTAATTTTTAAAAAAAAAAAAAAAACCTCCAAAATTTAATAAATTTTACAAAAAAAAATCGACATCGATCCCAATGCGATCGCCGTAATGCGATATCTGGCCGATCCGATAAAAAAAAAAAATGGGATTCGCCCACGTGATTTAATCGGTGTGAATCCCAAAGCGAATCTCACCCTGCATTTAATCCGATAATGATATCACGATTAATTTTTTATAATATGTGCATTATAGCATAATGCCCATATTGCTAACGTATGACGTAGGCCACGTTCAATGTGACAATGTCTCATCATTGACGTCACGCCTCATTTAAATTAAAATATATAGTATTTTGTCACCTTTGTCATAATTATCTCCAACGTAATGCATTAGAGCATATTTAATTTTTATATGTCGTTAGATACAACCCATTCACCATGTTCGCAAAATTAAAATATTGTACATATTATTCCGTTAGCGTTAGTTTTCTACGCCCGAGTCATTTCAACATTTTTTTCTAAATTAATTCGGTCTGAGATATGTTTTGATTGAGTCATACTTGTATGTACCAAATTCAATTTTAATTTGAATTAATCACACACACTATAGCTTGGGTGATTTGACCCTCAATTTCTTTTTCTATCTTTAAACCATGAACCTTGAATCATGAACAATGAACTCTGAACTCGAACTCGAACTCTAGACTATGAACTCTGAACCCGAACTCAAACTCTGGACCATTAACGTCCCTGAACTCGAACTCTGGACCATGAACCCGAACCCTGAACTATGAACCCGAACCCAAATCATGAACCATTTGGGTCGGGTTCGGGTTGGACCCGGGTCTATTTTAAAAGTTGAAGTATAGTAAAAAAAAAAAATCCTGAAATTCAATTGCACGAATTCTATATTAGTGCAAATTGTGTCCACAACTATTTATCGCTTTAACTTGTGTACTTTTATTTTGCATTTAGATATTACGAGATTCATTTATTTATGATCTTCTTTAGCTAGCTTATTTATAATTGAACTTTTTTTTATTTTTGTTTGTAATGAAACATATGTTATGGTTCAACAAGTAGGTGTCACTCCTTAATCACGAGATTAGTTAAAATTCTTTTCCAACAAACGATATATTGTATGGTCAGTGTTGGAAAATGTGTGTTTCGTATCGATATATTATTTGCCCAATTTTATATATGAACCATATTTTAGGGGTGTTTGAAAATACTTATAAGTGATTATAGGCACTTAAAGTAGAAGCAATTTGGAGTGTTTTGTATTTTTTTATTTTATTTTATTAGATGAAGGGGGATAGTTTCTCTCTTGTGAGATTTTGGGTTTCTCTCTTAAGGTTTCTCAATTTCCATGAGATCTAGGTCTAGGTTTTGAGATCTGGGGTTATTCATCGAGTTAATCAAGCCGAAAACTTTGTTTCTAACTATCTCTACCTTTCTTTGTGCTTCTTTCGTTTGGTCTCCTGTCTGTCTTTCGTGAGCCGAGTCTGTGGCGGTAGGTTTGTAGGTCCCGAACGGGTTTTGTGAGGGTTGAAGTCTAGAGGGGAGGGGTGAATAGACTTCAAAAAAAAATTGTGAGATCAGGTGTGGAGAAGCAAGTAAGTCTGATCAGAGTGCGAGTGAAGCAGTACGAACTGATATCCGACTTACTGATCGCTTGGAAGCAAATCAGTTCGGCGTCTATTAGTTCAACTGTTGGTGCAGAAGATAAGTTAACCCGTGTAAAAAACCAGTTTGCTCAAATCAGATTCTGAGTAATCTGTTTTAGATCAGATGACAAAAGAGTCAAGCTGATCAGATCAGTTGCTTAGTGCAAATCTGATCCAGACTCAGAGCATACATGAAATATAAAGCAGGTAGTGTGTTATGAGTGTAAAGCAGATAAATCATACAAGATTTATAGTGGTTCGGACAACTTGTCCTACGTCCACTCTTCCCTATCAACAGGGGCACCAACTTAACCAACTGGACTTAGTTTAATGTGCTTTGTTTCAAGAGTTCTCACTCAATCAATCTCAAAAATCAGAACTAGAAACCCTAGTCTGAAATCTTGCAAAACAAACTTAACCTAACATTTGGTTTGGGTATAAGATTTGTTGTGTTCCAACTGGAAATCTATCTTAGTGTTTGGGTAGCCTAAGTTTAAAGGATAAGATTTATGTGCTAAGAACTATTGGATGAACACTTAGAAAATATTCTTGATTTTGTGTTCTTCGTGCGGAAATTGCGAAAGGCTTTGAGCTTGATGATAATTTCTGTAACCTTACTATTAATGTTTATCCCATATTTATAGACCTTGAAATAAAAGAATCGTTGGAGAGCAATTTGAATTTCAGGCTATTTTTGGTAGCTTGCAGGTCTTGATTTGACGTGCTCGGGGAAGACCATCTTGCGATCTTAAGTGCAATTTAAATCCTTACTAGTCGTTTTCCCTGATACGCCATATCCTGCATCATCAGAACCGTACATACATGTCGATCCCTAAGTGGTTAACAAGTACACTTATTCGGCGCCTTGTGAAGCCAACTATGTTGACATTCTTCTGGTCTGATCTTCATCGTATACCTCGGATAAGTAGATATGCTTATCACATTTCTGACTTAGCTTGATCTGATCAACACTCTACTGATTAGTCAACTTGAGTCTTCTGATATGGTTGTCTTAGCTTCAACCTATCGACTATGCTGATGTACTCTAAGAATAGATCTTACTCCGGTCTATCGCAGCTCGCGATCTTCTCTTCCGATCTTAAACGATCTTTGCTTTGACTTAACCTATACATATTGAGTTCCCCCTCAATATGTGACCTATTCTAATTCATCAGTTGTCTAACATGTTCAGCTGGTTTCCTATCAATTCATCAGTCGACTAACAGGTTCGACTGGTCCTATTACAACTGTTTTGGAACTTCTATCAAAACTATAAATTTCCCAACAAGGTTAACTTTTTTTCTGTCTTTCGTCTGTTTTATGTGTGCAGGTCCCAAACGCTCCGACATCTCCGGATTACAGTTAGTTGTGATGGCGACGAGAATAGGGGAAAACAGCGATGAGGAGGATGTCCTCGATCTAGGGGTTATGTTAGAAAAGGGGAGAAAGGATAGATCGAACCCGGTGTGCTTAGTAGGGAAAATCTGGGGGGACAGGGGGAATGATATGATCCTCTTCTTTTTCGATTGTTCAACTGATCGAGATTGGGTACTGCGAAACCAACCGTGGCACTTCAATGACTTATTGTTTGCGATTAAACCCCTGGATGGAGCGGAGCAACCATCGATAATCCAAATTACGACATCTTCACTTTGGATCAGAGCCCATGATCTTCCTGTGGATTGCCGCACATAGGAGATCATTAAAGCGATAGCGGGTAAAATTGGGGTAATGGAATGCTACGAGAAACCCTCTTACGAGGACCTCTCTGAATTCGTTCGTTTCAAGGTTGAAATTAACATATCCAAACCATTACTCCAGGGCATCCAGACAAAACTCAATGGATCCGGCATGTGGATCTCCTTCTCATATGAGTCTCTTCCGATGTTTTGTTATAATTGTAGCACAATTGGCCACTTTGTGTAGTCTTGCATGAAATCTGAGAGGGATGTTTATCTGAACTTACAGTACGGTTCGAAGATAAAGACAGAGCCACTCAGACGTACCCGTAACCATAAACCTGAAATCATCTACATTGAAAACACAACACCCACGCCCGAAGCCACAATAAACCTAACCTTGCTTCATAACCATGTCCCTGCCATCAACCAAACCCTAACTCACAAAACCCCTGCTACCCAAACCACCAACACTAAAATCCTAGCTATGGAAGCCTTCGCAACCGAGACTACCCTAAACACTGAAGGGTTGTTCCGTAATCTGCTTAATATTGTAGAACAACCATCCCACACCCCAACCCAACCAAACACGAGCTCTCTTCAATCCAAACATGACAGCCTGACCCTCCCCTCAATAGCCAAACCAACTAAGCCACCCAAAAAACCTGAACCAGAAACAATAACCAATAACCCCAACCAAAAAAACCAAAAAACCAAAGCCTGGAAAAGGCTGGCTAGACAGACGAAAGGCAACCTGAGTGACATTTGCATGATCAATGCAAACACTAGAAAGCGTGGGTTGTCTCTTATCGATGAGGAGGTAATGATGGATGATATGGATGGTACTGGGAAAAGAGGAGGTTGGAGAACGAATGTGAGGAAATCAATGAAGCTTACGTTGAATAGGCGGAGACTGCAGTGGCGCATTCCCGCCGGACCCATTGATTTGCCTTGTTTGGAATTGCCGGGGGCTTGGGATCCCTTGGAAAGTTTCGGTTCTGAAAAAGGAGATTCTCCTGAAAGGTCCCAAATTTGTGTTTTTGGTAGCTTGCAGGTCTTGATTTGCGTGCTCAGGAAGGTCATACCGTCTTCGTGCAATTTTGTCCTTACTAGCCGTTTGCCCTGATACTCCATATCCTGCATTGTCATAAGCGTACATACGTGTCGATCCATAAGTGGATAACAAGTACACTTATTCGGCGCCTTGTGAAGCCAACTATGCTGACATTCTTCTGGTATGATCTTCATCGTATACCTCGGATATGTAGATATGCTTATCACATTTCTGACTATGCTTGATCTGATCAACACTCTACTGATCAGTCACCTTGAGTGTTCTGATATGGTTGTCTTAGCTTCAACCTATCGACTCTGCTGCTGTACTCTAAGAATAGATCTTCTAATCTCATCGCAATCTACGATCTTCTCTTCGATCTTTGCTCTCGATTTTTAAACGATCTTAAACATGATCTTCGCTTATGATCTTCGCTTTGATCTTCGCTTTGACTTAACCTATACATATTGAGTTCCCCCTCAATATGTGACCTATTCTAATTCATCAGCTGTCTAGCATGTTCAACTGGTTTCCTATCAATTCATCAGTCGACTAACAGTTTCGACTGGTCCTATTACAACTATTTTGGAACTTCCATCAAAACTATAAATTTCCCAACAATTTCCCCCTTTATGATGGAACCAAAACATTTCCCAGAAAGTATGCTTAACATAAGTTAAGTATCAGTGAAGAAAGACAGTATATCAGAAGACAATGAGAATTTGTCTTAAGATCAGAAAAGTTGAATATTTCATTAAGGATGAAGAATTACAAGTACAAAATGAAGATATCCTATTCTGATCTTACAAAAAAATCTTCTGATAACTTCAATACCTTTCTTCTTCTGGTACATCACACATCTCAAACAATCTTGCCTTGACTTCTGCAGCTTTGCTCTCATCGAAGATGTCATCTTGAGCCAGGCACATGTTTAGAGTTGCATTGAAGGCAATCTCGTCCAGCTTTCCATCTGAAGTCTTCTTGTATTCCATGATTTCGACCTCAGGGGCAACTGGTATGCAACTCAGGCCTCTCTCATGATGTTCTCATAGAATACAGAATGCTTGTTACTCAACCAATGTCTGGAGATTTCGTTTATTTCAACATTGGTTGGAATAACCTGATTGACGTAAGCCGAGATATACCATTCACCTTTGATTTTCTTCCATTCTTTCACCATATTCCTATCTGGCTTGACAATCACATCCACAACAGCAGGAAGAACTGGTTCAACAAGATGTGCACCTTCTCCAGATTCAGCTGCAAGCCCTTTCTTCTTCTTCATTCTGTAGGACTTATCAAGGCTTGAAGCTTCTTCTATCCTCTTATGTCTGTCCAGCTCTGCCTTCTTCAACTCTTCAGCTTTTCTTCTGTCAGCAGGCTCTGATGTCTTCTTTTTCTTTGCAGTAACAACTGTTTTCTTGCCCTTCTTGGCACGCTCATCTAATTCAGTAGAGGAAGCTTCTTCTAACTCTGCAGCTGCTTGGGCATCTTTCTTTAACCTTTTCTTTTTCAGGGTGATCTGGATCCCAGCTACAAAGGTTTTGGCTTGATTTAACCTTCCCTGAACTCCAGCATCTTTCTCTTTTTTCCCATTTTTGGTTCCCTCAAAAAGAGCTTTCAGCTCAGAGCTGAGGTCACCAATATGCTTTGAAAGATCGTGCTTTAAATCTTTAAGGGCAGGAGATTTAATACCAGCATCAGGGCTTGCCTTTTCAATTATTGTCGGCATGGAAGTTTGAGCGTTGTTTACAATAGGGCTGACTTTATCGAACATATTCTCAAGCTTATCAGCAGCAGAGTTGACTCTCTTTGTAGCATCAGCAAGATCATTTTGCATCTTGGTCAATTCAGCCATCTTTTCATTCATCATCAAAGTGAACTGCTGATTTCTGGTCTCCTCAATCTTGGCCAACTTTTCATTCACCTCCACCATCTTGTCAGCTATAGTATCTCTCAATTCTTCAGCAATTCTTGTGCAGTGAGAAGATACATATTCTCTTTCAGTTCTGATGGCTTTCTCCAATTGCCTTGGCACAAAGAAACTCACATCATCGCGGAACATCTGAGCCATGTTCGCTCTGAAAGTGTTCTTGATGTACTTCATGAGATTCTCTTCGAATGATGGAGAAGTTTGAAGAATCTGCATTACCTGACCTGCTGATGTCGAGGGGCCTTCGACCTCCATATCTTCAATTTGACTCCCTCCAGCAGTTAGATCTATCAAGTGCTCGGCTGATTATGCCTCAGCTGACGGGGACTGTGTCGCATCTCCCACAACAGCTTCATCGGCAGCTTCTTCAGTTTCCTCAACAATCATTATTTCTTTTGTCATCTTCTCAGTATCAGCCATTTGCTCGAAGATCTTTTCAATACTGATCGGACCACCATCACCCATCTCTTCTTCATCATCATCAAATTCCTTCATTTGCTTCATCGCCCGACTATACTTGACCATTTTTAGGCCATTTCTCTGTGCATTGGGGTGTCCGGCATTCCCAACTGTATTGTGATCAAGCCGGCCACCGCATCATCAAAAATTAGGTCTGGAGCAGTTTCCACACCAGCTATCTTCCTCATCTCTTGCTCATACTCAAGAAAGGGACGAATGCCACCCTTCTGCTCCAGAACAGTCCCGAAATCTTCAAATTTCTTCAGTCGTATGTCTCTCCAGGTGAGAACATCAAGGATTGTGGCCTTAGCATCTTGTTTGATGGCCAATTCCGGATATCTGTCTTCAAGAATTTTCTCCAGTCGCCGTCAGATAATTTTCTCTGTGAAAGAGAGAATTTCTGGTTCTGGCTCGGGCGAGGAGGATGGAGAAAATGGCATAGCAAAGAGAGGATCTGCATTTGCTATATGTTGAGTATATGAAGTATCCAGATGTTCAGATTCGATAGATGCAGAAGGAACCTGAATGGTCTTCTACAGAGGCTCAGTCTGAGCAGCCCTGGAAACTTGACCTGATCCTCTCGGGGGCAGTTTACTGAGGAGAATATCATCATCATCGGAATCAGAAGGCTCATCCACCATCTTCGTCTCCTTCTTTTTCCCTTTTCCCGTAACATCAGCAATAGGTGTTGATTTTGTTTTCTTTGCAGCTGGTTGGGCTGGTTCCTTAAGAACTATTCCCTTTTCTGGATTCCTAGCAACAACCTTTCTCTTTTGATCAGCTTGTCCCTTTTTGCGGACTTCTGCTGCTGGTTTAACAACAACCTCATCATCATCATCAGCAAGGCCAGGTATCTGCCTGTTGATCAGCAGCATCTTCTTGTGCGCCAGTTTGTAAGGAATCATTTCGTCCACACTCCAATATCTGTCTTTCATCAGATCAATTAGGATCAGAGTTACCTTCCTATTTTCTGTCACAAATTTGGTTGATTCCTCCAGTAATCTCCTCTTCAGAAATTCCAGCCAGTTGATCTTGGCCTTATCGATGATGGCAGTCATGATTCGAGCATTTTCTTGGGTAACGACATCTAGGCTATAGGTAATTCCCACAATTACCTTCTGAACAATATCAAGAAGAAGCATATACTTCCTCTTCAGCATCGGTTTCTTAAACCCTTCAGAATGATGAGCATCAGCAGGGCGAAGGAGGTTTTTGATAATCACACTATCTTCTGCAACGCGATATGCGTCGGGCATAATCCCATCCGCCGGAGCTGGAAGCCGGAAAATTCTATGGAGATCTTCATCAGTGATCTCCATATGTTCCCCTTGTACCTCTGAGTACAAAACCCCTTCGTGGTCTCTTAAATTGTAAAGAAATTCAAGAGCACCATCTAGCAATATGGAATCTGCGTTCGCTGAACAATATGTCTTCAGCCCACAATCCTTCAACATTCTTAAAATCTCTAAGGACTTAGGATCTGTGGTCGTTCTGAAATCAACACACATTTCTTCGATCACCTCATCGGCAAAATTCCTAAATATAGGATCTTCAGGTTCTAGGAAGGCGGGTGAGGCGTGAGACGAAGAATGTGTGCTGTCTCTGCAATTTGCCGTACTTTTGGTGCCATTTCTGCAAGATTTAGATTATTAGATCTATTTTGACACAACGCAATAGTGTAGTTAAAACACTAAATACCACAGAGATTCAAATAGCATTTGCAGCAATTCTATTATTTGGCATATGATCAGTGAGTACACAAAAAATATTTTAGTAGATATATTATAAAGAACACGCAATTACCAGAGATTTGCGAAGAAGGAGTAATCGAAGAAATCGAGTTTGAATGATTCGCAAAAATGCAAAGAAATATGCAGATATTTTGTTAAGTGTATTCGGAAATTTTAGGGCTAGAAGAGTTTCAAAGTGTATGACCATGTCTATATATAGAATTGGAGGGAAAGTGCCTTTTCGAAAATCAAAATTGGAAATCGAAGAATCTAATCAAGATGGGCGGTCGAGATGAGGCAGTTTATTTTAAAAGGAAATCGTGCGGTCAGGGATTTCGGACATGCTAGCTTTTTGGATTTAAAGACGCAATAAATATCAATTAATACATATTTCCCATGTCCGCATTAAATGCTTTGCAGGGCGTGCGTCATAAAAATACGTGTACAGTAAAAGCAAATAAGATCAAATAGTTGCATATGTGTAAACAGAAAGACAAAGAGACAGAAATGCATATCTGATTGATTGATGTTGTAATCAGTCAATACCACATGAAGTTTGTTCAGGTCTGACTGATTTCTGTTGATCTTATTTTCTGCCTAATCCTTGACGATTTTCCCAATAATATTCCATCTTGCTGATTAGGTTTCTTCTGATCCTATCTGATCAGGGTTAATTGCACTTTTGGTCCCATGTGAATTGACAGAATTCAAAATGGTCCTTTTTTCGACAAATTTGGTCCCATAAGATTTTTCCGTTCATTTTTAACAGAAGTGGTACGTACACACGCGCCGTTAGTTGCACTTTTGGTCCCAAAAAATAAGTTTTTTAAATATAAATTATTATTTAGTTTAAAATAAATTTAATATAATTTTTTAGTATATCAAAGTGTCCAAAAAAAATTATATAATTAATTTATAAATCATAGTTTATTAGAATAGTTTAACATTAAAATTTATAAAAATATAATTAATATAAAGACTATTTATATTGTTTGATTTTTCATATTTTACATTAATTATTATTTGATTGATAAAAATTTATATTTTGTTTGAATATTTTTAGGAATTTATTTATAATTTATATAGTGTTAATTCAAAAAATCACAGATACAATAATTTACTTAGAGTAATTTTAGAATTTTAATAAAAAAATCTTAACTAGTTTTAAGATTTTAATTCTATATCTTATAAAAATACAATAATTAAAGTATATATATCTCATGTGCAATTCATAATAATAATCTCTATCATGTTTATATATCATTAGATTCCATTAAAATTCTACACTTTATAGTATATCGACGATGAGATCCAACTTTCCTAGCATAACTCTTCCATGGTCCATCCTTTCTAGCCTCTATGTACTTTTGAATTACTTTTAAAAAATTGGAATATGAATTTTGTAAGTATCATCATAATATTATATAATTAACTTATAATTCATAATATATTAGAATATTTTAAATTGAAATTTGAAAAAATATAATTAAAATAAAGACTATATAATTTTTTTATTTTTTCAGATTTTACATAATTATTATTTAATATACCATTTCTACACACACACACACACACACATATATATATATATAATTTTTTAGATTATAAATAAATAATTACTTGATATAAAAATAATTATTTTTATAAATTAAATTAGTATATCTATTTTTATTTTTTATTTTTTTAGATCTTATGTAAATCATTATTTGATTGAAGAAAGTATAGGAAATCTTAATTCTTTTATGATTTATAGTTTTACTTTTCTTTTATTAGATTTTAATTGTAATTTGAATATTTTTAGGTTTTAATTTAATAATTTTTATATTGTTATTTCAAAAAATTCCATTATTTTTTTTTACTATTTTAGAATATTAACAATTTTGGAATGTTGTTTTTTTTTTAAAGGAAAACCAATAGTATTAGAGAGCCAAATAGGCCTCAACAATTTTGGAATGTAGTTTTAACACTTTGAAAATAGTGAATGTTCTTTGTGAAATATAAGACAAAAATTTTCCATTAATTTATAATTCATTTTTTTTAGAGTAATTTTAGAATTTTCAAGTAAAAATCCTAACTAATATTCATATTTTATATTTTTTATGAATATTTGAATAATTAAAATCTAATAATATACATAATTTTTTTTTTATATTTTTGTATAAGTTATTATTTAGTTTGGAAAATAATTATTCTTCTTATTACGTCAAAATTTATGTATGTTTTTATTTAGTTGATTTTTTTACAAATTATATATATATATATATATATATATATATATATTTTATTTTAAATCTTACATAAGTTATTATTTAGGTTGATTTTTTTAAATTATTTACAGATTCTACACACACACACACACACACACACATATATATATATATATATATATATATATATATATTATATTATATTTATTACTTGGTATTGAAATATTTTTTTTATTTAAATTTATTTACAGACTATATAATTTTTTTTATTTTTTTTAATATTTAAGATTAATATTATTTGTATTTATGTACAAATTCTATATTTTTTAAATTTTAGCAAGATTTTATTTAGTTGAAACAAATTATTTTTTGTATTTACAATATATACAAAATCTATATTATCTTTTACATGTAACATTTATTATTCATTTAGTTTTAATTTTTTTTCAATTATATAAATTATATATATTTTAAAAAAATTTAGATTATTCATAATTTATTATTAGTTTAAACATATTTATTTTTGTGTATTTTATATTATTTACTGATTATATATATTTTTTATTTTTATATTTTAAAAAAATTATTATTTAATTTGGAAAAAAATTATTTGTATTTATATACATATTTTATACTTCTTTTTAATATTTAAATTTTAAATAAATTATTTAGTTTTAAAAATATTTATTGTGTTGGTAGTCATATTTAAATTCACTATATAAGTTTACAATTAATTTTTAATTTAAAATTTTATTTTATTATACAAATTAATTTTTTTAGTATTAGTTCAAAAATTTAACGAAAACCGTTAGAAACTTAAAGGTTAGGACCATTTCTGCACAAAAAAGGACCACAAAATTACCATGGGACTAAACTGCAAAAACAAAATTCACATGGGAAATCGTGCGGTCAGAGATTTCGGACATCCTAGTTTTTTGGATTTAAAGACGCAATAAATATCAATTAATACATATTCCCCATGTCCGCAATAAATGCTTTGCAGGGCGTGCGTCATAAAAATACGTGTACAGTAAAAGCAAATAAGATCAAATAGTTGCATATGTGTAAACAGAAAGACAAAGAGACAGAAATGCATATTTGATTGACTGATGTTGTAATCAGTCAATACCACATGAAGTTTGTTCAGGTCTGACTTATTTCTGTTGATCTTATTTTTTGCCTAATCCTTGACGATTTTCCCAATAATATTCCATCTTGCTGATTTGTTATCTTCTGATCCTATCTGATCAGTTGAAGTTCCCCCTTCAACTGTTATCCTCATTCTGGTCAGCCTTGACTGATCCTTCCTGATCAGTTGAGGTTTCATTTTTCAACTGATCCCTCTTCTCTAGTCAGTTTCTTAACCAACTGGTCTTGGAGACCAGTCCACCAAAGATTTCTGGTGCACTTTCTCCTAAGTCCAGAAGTCCTAGCTCATTACATAGTTCTCGGAATCTGACTTCAACTAGTGGCTTGGTTAAGATATCAACTCTTTGTTTATCAGTGTGGATCTTTTCCATTCTGATATTCTTCTTTTCCACATGATCTCTTATAAAGTGATGTCTGATGTCTACATGCTTGCATCTTGTGTGTAGAACTGGATTCTGAGTGATTTCAATAGCACTATTACTGTCACAGAATATAGACACGTTTGTAGTTACAATGTTATAACCCCTTAGCTGCTGACTAAGCCAGAACAGTTGGGAACAACAGCTTCCTGCGGCCATGTATTCTACTTCAGTAGTAGATGTGGCAACAGATGTCTACTTTTTTGAAAACCAAGAGATCAGTTTGCTTCCTAAGAACTGACATGTACCCGAGGTTGACTTTCTGTCTATTTTGCAACCTCCATAATCAGAATCAGAATACCCACTAAGCTCTAGATTATCATCTGATGGGTAGAATAAACCAAGGTTTACTGTCCCCTTTAGATACTTAAGAATCCGCTTAGCTGCTTCCAGGTGGCTTTGCATTGGATTTGCCTGGAAACTGGCACATACACCTACTGCAAAGGTTATCTGGTCTGCTGGCAGTTAGGTATAGTAATGATCCAATGAGAGCCCTATATTCTTTCTGATTAGTTTTCTGACCATTTTCATCTGGATCCATCTTGAATCCAGTCATCATAGGAATTTTGGCTACCTTACTGTTCTGAATTCCAAACTTAGTCAATAGATTCCTAGTGTACTTTGCTTGACAAATGAATATCCCTTCTGTACTTTGTTTAACTTAAAGACCCAGAAATTAATTCATCTGACCGATCATAGACATCTCGAACTTCCCTTGCATCAGTTTGTTGAATCTGTCACAAAAGTTCTTGTTGAGAGATCCGAAGATAATATCGTCCACATAAATCTGAACCATCAGAATGTCTTCACCATCTTCTATTCTGAACAAGGTTCTGTCTATGACTCCTTTAGTAAATCCACTGTCTATCAAGAACTGAGATAGTGTATCATACCAAGATCGGGGAGCTTGTTTCAGTCCGTAGAGAGCTTTTCTTAAACGGTACACCTGGTTGTCTTTTTCAAAGCCAGGAGGTTATTCAACATAAACTTCCTCCGCTAGTACCCCGTTCAAGAATAGACTCTTTACATCCATCTGATACACAGTAAACCCTCTGTGGGCAGCATATGCCAGAAACAACCGAATGGCTTTCAGGCGAGCGACTGGTGCAAAGGTCTCATCATAATCAATCTCTTCTGATTGTGAATACCTATTTGCAACAAGTCTTGCCTTATTTCTGGTGATGACATTATTCTCATCCATCTTGTTCTTGAATACCCACTTGGTGCCTATCAGATCTTGATGAGTTGGTCTGTCTACCAGTTTCCAAACCTGATTCCTCTCGAACTGCTCTAGTTCTTCTTGCATAGCTAGAATCCAGCTGGCATCTTGTAGAGCTTCTTCTATTGTGGTAGGTTCCTTCAAAGACAGATAGCAACAATACATAACACTTTCGCCAACCTGATGTCTAGTTTGGACTCGGGCATTAGGATTGCCGATTATCTAATTAGTCAGATGGTCTTTCAACAAAGTCCTTCGTTTCTGATGTATATCAGTTTGGATATTGTCATCCTCTTCTGATATTGAGTCATTAGAGGTTGGGAGTGGTACAATAATAGGATCCACTTGACATGGACATGTCTCAGCTGATGTTGGAATCATCATAGGCTGATGTCTGTTTGCCGGAACATCAGGTGTTCCCTCTGAACCAGATGGGTCAGTTGTTACTGTCTCAACTGTACCAACTTCTTCATCGACAGTTGTACGTACCTTAGGGTCTGATTGACCTGGCGAATCATTAAGATCAAGTTTAGGAACATACACTGTTACGTGATCTGATCCCTTTTCGTTGGTGCTTAACTGATCCATTTTCTGAGCATCAGGTACTGGTTGATCTGGTACTATTTGTTCTGAGGAAGATTTCTCTTGTTCAGAAGATGTCTCATGAAAGACCACATGAGGTGTCTCCTGCACAACTAGGGTTCGCCTGTTGAACACCCTGAAAGATTTACTGGTTGAGGAATATCCAAAAAATGTACCCTCATCTGACTTAGCTTCAAAGGTTTTCAACTGACTCTTCCCATTGTTGTGAATAAAGCACTTGCACCCAAAAACATGGAAGTAAGAAACACGAGGTTTTCTGTCCTTCCACAGTTCATAAGGTGTTTTGAAGTGAATCTTCATCAGAGAACATTTGTTCTGGGTATGACATGCAGTGTTGATTGCTTCTGCCCAGAAACGATAGCATGTTCAGCCAACATTGTTCGAGAAGCTTCTTTGAGTGTTCTGTTTCTCCGTTCTACTACGTCATTCTGTTGTGGTGTTCTGGCGGCTGATGTCTCATGTTGTATACCAAACTTAGTGCAAAAATTAGTAATAAAGGAGTTCAAAAACTGTGTACCTTTATCTGATCTGATTTTCACAATACTGACACCCTTCTCATTCTGTAATCTCTTGAGCATCATGAATGATCTAAATGCACTTGGAAAGAAATACCCACAGAGAGAAGTTGCATTGAAAATTCTTAGAGGTCTATCTAAGAAATGGATATTCATGCAGTGGTGATTGAAAACACCAAGAATATTAACTCAATGCCTTACCAACAAGTCTTCTCTGAGCTGAAAGCCTATGAATTTGTAATTGATAAGAAATCCAAAAAGGCTGACAGCAAAGATGATTCTTCATCGAGTAAGAATGTGGCCTAAAAAGCCAAAGATAAAACCTGTAAAACTAGAGAGTCTGAGAACCCCCATGCCAAAAATTAGGATGAGCTTGAGGAAATGCTAGCACTGATGGAAAGAAGGTTTGATAGACTCAATAGTAGATTTGGAAAATATAAAAACTATTACAGGAACCACAGGTACCAGAAGAAACCTGAGGACAGATCAACTAAGAAGAAGAAAGACCTGAAAGCTGAAGGATCTTCATCCAAAAGAAAGGACTTCAAGTCCAAAGAAAAAAATGATCAGGATGATGATGCCAACAGATGCTATAAATGCCAGAAGAAAGGTCACTTCCAGTATGATTGTCCAGATTTGAGTGCTAAGGAGAGAAGAGAAAGGCAAGCTATAAGAGACCGAAGTTCTCAAGCAAAAAAGGCCATGATTGCGAGAAGAAGAACACTCGAGGAGGATCTAGCTCTTCAGATGAGATATTCTCGAGACGGTGAAAGTGATGACATCCGCCCCGATGGCCATTGGGGAGGTAAACTCTTCTTTCTCTGTTGTTGTTGCTCCTACACTAGCACAAGAGTTTTCAAAGTTCCACCGAAAAAAATTTTTTGACCTGATGGATTCTTTCGAGAATCTGATGAAGGACTATGCTGTTTTGCAAGGACTAATAAATCAAACTCAAGAGCAGATTAAGGAACTGAAAGCTGAAAATCTAAAATGGAAAGACTCTAGCAATATTGAAGTCACTTCTCAATTAATGGGATCTACTTGAACCGGATGTTATGAAAGTACAACTCTCAGAGAAAGAGAAGTTGATAGTGTCCCTAACTGAAAAGCTAGAGAAATCCACTGAAGAGATTCAGCTAATCAGAACTGAGTTCAATGACCTCTTTGAGAAGCATAAAACTCTACAGAACTGTGAGGATAGTGCACAGAAGAAGTTAACTCTATTGAATAATGCATCTAATGTAATAGATGAAATTCAGAGTTACCAGAGATCTGTGACTATAAAATCTGGATTGGGATATATTCCAGGGGGAACCTCACAAGGTCATCTAAATGCTGCGTCAAGTAGCAAGAAGACTATCTTTGTAAAACCGATGCACCTACACTTCAAACCGAAGAAATGCCCAAGGTTGTAGACAAGGGAAAATGACCTATGGTCTCAGTAAAACTGAATGATCAGGTTAGAAAGCCCAAACCTCAGGTGAAGGCAAGAAAACCTGAGCAGTCAGTTGGAAAGTTTCAGGCAAGTACTTCAAAGCCTCAGGCTAAGAATGCAAACCTGAAAGGCTCCACACTGAACCATCAGAGGAATCCTCAGATGAGAAACACTCTGCAGAGACATTCTCAACTGAAGAGACCAAGTCCTCGGTATCTTTGAAAGACCCAGTTTTCAATCTGCATAACCTTTGAACCTCACTTGCCTAAGGGTAAAGGTTATCTGAACCCGTGTCATCAAAGATTTAGACCGGCTGCACAAAAGCCTAAGCATCTGAACAGAAGGCCTGAACCAAAGAAGAACTCTAAGGCACATGTTCATGCTAAAGCTAGCACATATATACAGAAAACTGCTAAGGCACCCAGAGTAGTGGATGTATATGTTGATGTTTATGGAAGACAAATTAGCCACTCTAAAGTGATTAGAGTTGTCAGGCAGATTTGGATTCCGAAAGGTACAGACAAAATGGGTACCTAAGAATTGATCTGTTTTTCAAGAGGAAAACCAGGGCACTAAGCTGATGAAAGAACACATGGCACTGATGAGAAGAGATGAAAAAGCTCCTGATGTATGGTATCTTGACAGCGGATGCTCAAGACATATGACAGGATTCAAGAAGATGCTCAGTGACTATGTTAAACAAAAGAGGCCCACGAGATCACTTTTGGAGATATCTCCAAGGGGATGGATGAAGGATATGGAACTTTGGAAGTCGACTCGATTCATATCCATGGTGTTTCATATGTATCCGGATTGAAGCATAACTTGTCATCCAATTAGCCAATTCGTGATAAGGGTTTCAATGTTGAGTTCTCCAAGAACTTATGCTTTGTGAAAGATGATACATCACAGAAAGTATTACTGACTGGTACAAGAAAAGGGAATGTGTATCTTGCTGATTGGAGTTCAACTCCTAAAGATACATGTTTAATTGCTAAAAGTTCCACAGATATACCGCTTGGTTATGGCATAACAGAATGAATCACCTAAACTTCAAAACCCCGAACAAGCTTGCAAGATTAGCTCTTGTGAGAGGGTTGCTTAAATGAAGTGTTCAAGAAGAACACATTTGTGATCTTGCGTGCGAGAAAAGGAAAACAAGTCAAAGCATCATTTAAAAAGCAAAGTAGAAGTTTCTACCGAGAGAATACTTGACTTTTGCATATGGATATGTTTGGTCCTATAACACCGTGAGCACTAATGGCGGAAATACACATTGGTAGTAGTTGATGACTACTCAAGATATACTTGGGTCATATTCTTACTTCGAAGAAAGAGACTCGATAAAAGGCGCGAATTCTTGAAAAGGCTCAAGAAAAAGAAAAAATCGAGTGTGGTCAAAATCGGATCGACAAAAGGAACCGAGTTTATAAATCATATCATTTACGATTATTGTGCGAAGAAATGGAATTCTACATGAAACATCACCGCAAGGACCCCTCAACAAAATGGTGTTCTTTGAAAGAAGGAACATAACTCGAAAGAAGTTCGCAAGGACAATGATAGATGAAGTTCTATATTCCTAAAAGATTTTGAAATTTGAAGTCAAACACCGCATGCTACTCTCGAAATAGATCCATCTTGACAAAAAAGTCAAGGCAAAACGCCTTATGAGCTTTGGAATGAAAGGAAGCCTCTTGTTTCTTTCTTTTCGTGTGTTTGGTTGCAAGTGTTTCATACACAATAATGGTAAAGATCGATTGAAAACATTTGATAGTAAAAGGCGATGAAGGAATATTCTTAGGATATTCGAAAGTCGATAAAAACTTTCGAGTTTACAAGCTGTGGGACTCTTATTGTGGAGGAAACACCTCATGTTGTTTTTTGATGAATCTATTTGTGTTCGTAAGAAACAGAACATGATGCAAAATGAACCGACAAAGAGGATCACCAGATTAAGCTGAAATGAAAAGATAAATCATCAACTGAATCTGAAAAGAAGAAGTCAGTCATTATCTATGATTGGAGTGACTCAGACTCAGATAAAGAAGTTCAGGATGGAAATCAGGATGGTGAGACCCAGGAAAACCAACACTCTAAAGGTGATCAATCTGAGCAGACACCGCCTCGGACTTCAGTGCGTGATGCCAATGAAGATGTGGTCACAAAATGAGGCAATTTCTGAATCTATCAACCAAAGGGGAACAAATGTCTCGACAATGTTACGGTAGAATTTCCCGAGGAAGATGATTCCCTTTCTCCTGTTTTGTTGTTCCCTGAGTTTGCTGATTTAACTGAACCTAATATTTCGAATGTTGAGGATACCATTGAAGGGGGAACATCAAGAATAAAATGGTTAGATAGCCATCCTACAAGCTTTATTGTGGGTGATCTAACCCCGAAGGTGTTAAGACTAGAAGGTTCCATTGAGAGAGTGCACTATTCTCTGCGCTTTCCTATCGGAGAAAGAACCTCTTGAGATTGGTGAAGCTCTACAAGATTCTCCTTTGGATTCTTGCCATGCAAGATGAAATAATCAATTCTCGAGGAATGAAGTATGGGAGCTAGTAGATAGACCGAGAAAAGGCACAATGTCATTGGAACCAAGTGGGTTTTCAAGAACAAAAGAGATGAAAACAACAACATTGTGAGAAACAAGGCAAGGCTATTTTGCACAAGGTTATTCCCAAGAAGAAGGCTTGGATTATGATGAAACCTTTGCTGTTTCAAGACTAGAAGCCATCGATTGTTTCTTGCATATCTTTGCCCACATGAAGTTCACGATCTATCGATGGATGTGAAAAGTGCATTTACGAACGGCGTGCTTAAAGAAGAGGTTTATGTGGAACAACCTCCTGGTTTCAAACAGAATGACCAAGTTTACAGGGCTAAGAAAAGCTTTGTATGGCCTAAAACAAGCACCCGAGCATGGTATGATACTCTTTCTCAGTTTCTTACTGACCATGGTTTTGTCAAAGGAACTGTTGATAGAACTTTGTTCAGGATAGAGGATGGGAAAGATATCTTACTAGTTCAGATATATGTTGATGACATCATTTTTGGATCTCCATACCATCAGCTGTGTAAAAAGTTTTCAACACTGATGAAAGGCAAGTTTGAGATGTCAATGATGGGAGAGATGAATTTCTTTCTAGGACTTCAAGTGAAACAATCAAAGGAAGGAATATTCATCAACTAGGCAAAGTACACCAGAGATCTGATTGCCAAATATGGTGTACAGAATTGCAATGCAGTTAGAATTCCCATGAATACTAACTACAAGATGGATCCCGATTACAAGGCAAATCGATAAGTCATACATGCGATTATAGAGGAATCATTGGATCATTGCTCTATCTCTCACGACAAGTAGGCGGATATAACATTTGTTTGTTGGGATATGTGCAAGATACCAAGCTAATCCTAAGGCTAGTCACATGGATCTTTTGCCAAAAAGATCTTGAAATATCTTAAGGGCACGATGAATGAGGATTATGGTATCCAAATTTGATGATAACCTAGAGTTAAGTGGTTACTCGATGTCTTTGATTATGGAGGATCTTGAGAATTGACAGAAGTCCACTTCAGAACTTGTCAATTTCTAGGAAGCAAAGTGATATCTTGGTTTTCGAAGAAAGCAGGACCTCGATAGCAACAACAAGTACTCATGAAGTTTGAATATATGGGCTGCGAGGAAGGCTGCTGTGCATGCATTCTTTGCCTCGCACAACAATTGAGGGATTATAAAGTTGTAGCCAATGAAGTACCAATATTTTGTGACAATAATAGTGCCATTGCTATTTCCAAAACCCGGTATTACACCGGATGCAAGCATGTGGATATCGAGACATTACTTCATCATCGAGATCATGTCGAGAAGAAGGGGCATAAGGATGGAGAAAATTCATACTGATAAGCAGAGAGCTGATATCTTGACTAAACCTTTGGCGGAATCAAGATTTCAAGAACTTTCAGTTGAATTAGGGATGCTAGAACCAGGTGTATAGAATAAAATCTGAAAAATTGAAGGTTTTCAGATGCATGAAGTTTTCTCAGAATCCTTCTGAGAAGCTCAGGATAAAATGGAAATATCGAATCAATCTCGAGAAAAACTTCGGTAGAAAGATCTTGAACCAATTCATTACTTCGATATTATCGACATTTTATCAAGATCGGTTTTCGATAAGACCGATAGAGGGAAATTGGTCCGAAGAAGTAATGACTAAATGCGATCCATTTATTGCTCAAGTAAATTCAGTAATCATTCGCAATAAATATAAAAACACCGAGGAATGTTTTTTTTTTGGGGGCGGGATCGTTTTAAATTCGAAGAAGGTCAACAGTCATTTAATGCTCGCTACATTAATGACCAATGAGGATGTTTTGGCGGCTTACTTTTCGGAGATCATCGGTTCGTATACCCGATTAATCGGAGATTAATCTCAACCGTTGTTACTCACCTAACCAACACGATTCCCCACGATCTCAAGGCTATATAAACCCCAATCAGCCATTCAAGCCAAAATTTTATCAAACCCTTCATTTTCAAATCCTCTGCAATTAAAAATCCCCTTTGCCCAGAAAATCTCCAAACCCTAAAGCTTCCCTTCTTCAATCAAACTCTAAAATGGCTCCAACCCCCGCTTAGAGAGATTAGCCGAAACCAACAAGCCGTGGTATGAGTTCGTTGTCTCACTCGAAAGCACAACCAACTCAAAGCCAGAAGAGGAGGCTCTGCATATGATTCGACTGGCTAATCTCACCCAACTAGTCGCAAAACCGACCCGGACCGAGAGTGTGCGAAAAGAGGTAATCGAATTCATCTCAGAATTTGAAGATAGATGAAGAGGGTCAGTATGCATTCTAAGTTAAGCGTATCACACTTAGAGCGTCGTCCAAATACGTCGATTTTGAGAGGGATCTCAGATATTGTTCGAAAAATCTCAATGATGTTTTTGAGCTCTGTGATAGAGGAGAGGATCCTACGACGTATATGTCAGGAAGAGAGCAGGAGTACTTAGATAGGATTGCTGAGAATCCTATTAAGTTTGAGGCGACACTGCATAAAAGGCACCTAAAGCCACAATATCGTGTGTTGATGGATATTGTGAGCAAGTGCATCATGAGTCTTCTGGGGGAGTTTTGAGCGGATAAGTACCCAAACTTCGATTGATGGCGGCGATAGAAGCTTCACCCACCACAATTTCAACCGGGTGAAATTCTGATCCAGACGGTGAGTGAAAGGGACCAAAGTTTTGAGGAAGATTGACGGGCGATCTCAATCAAAGGCAAGATCCACCATGCCACCAAAATTGCTTACATTTTGGAGATGTGCGAGAGAGGAGGAGGATATCTTCGCCAATTCGACCCCATTTCCTAAATCCAAAATTCTCCTTAAACCCATTGCTGCAAGGAAGCATGTCATCAGGGGGAAGAGAGAAAAGAAGGTAGAATCACCTTCCGCACTTTGAAAAGAAACCCAACAAACTAGGGGAAGATGTTGTTGGAGGCAAAGATGGAGCAGGAGCAAAAATGATGAAAACGAAGAATCTTGCTCCAAAACGCAGAAGATTGGTGGTTCTCACCGATGAAGATGGAAGTGATTCTCAAGAGATTCAACCCGAGGGCCAAACCGCTCGTAGTTCACCATTACAAGTGTTGGCTCGGGTTATCTCCGGACACAAGATCGATCGGAGGAGGCGTCTTTTTCCGAGGTGCTCGAGACATCACTTTCAAGACTGAGATAAAATTTCTCGGGAAATTTTCAAAGGAGCTCAGACCTCAGAGATGCCTACCTCGGTGTGCGGGCTCGAGCTCGAAGAAGAGCCAAATTTCGAGTCGATCCAAGATGTGCAAGCTCAGATCGACGAGCCAACTCGGACTAAACCGAGGATATACCGATTCCAGCCCTCGTAACCCACACACAGATACAAACCGAGGACTGACCGCACAAACTTCGAGATGTCACGAGACTCGTGAGCAAAATAGTCTTGATGAGCTCCCCGAAAGATCTACTTGATCCCTTAGCAGAAACTTCAAATGAACCAGAGAGCCCGAGATGGAAGAAGGGCGAGGCTGAAGAAGGCGAGTGGAGGAGCAAGGGGGAACGGTTCATACTTGACCGATACCCTGAGCTCAGCTCATACCCTGATCTGCAAGATATTTTCTTCAGATTAAGGACAACTGTATTTATCCTCAATCAGACTCTTCCCGAGATGCTTGATATTGCTGCTTTTAGAGGGGAAGACTGGTGGAATGAGGAGACAGCCTTTCTGACCGACTTCTCGTGGTTCGTAAGACAAAGCTCGGGATGAAAAACTCCGATTTTGATGAGCCGTTCGAGGAAGTTGGCCGAGAGGAGAGCAACCGGTTGGTGCCCCAAGCAAATGGAGACAAATCTCAAGATGGAGATGGGGACCAACAGGGAGATGTTGAGAAGCAGTCTCAGATTGAAAAAGAGACTTCTGTTGCTGATCAACCTGGATCTAGTCAACATCAGAATGTTGATAGTACTCTTCAGACTGAGGCACAGCTGGAGACTGGAGCTCAGAATGAAGCTGGAGCTCAAGATGATCAGACAACACAGGAGGTACAGAAGATTCCTGAGATTGATCTCACTCCTCTGATAGAGAAACTTGAGAAGGTTGAGCCAATGATGATCAAGATTGCTCAGATGGAAGAAACGTTGGCCAATCAAGCTCAAAAGATGGACGGTCTTAGTCACTCTTCAGAACTGGTGCAAATTCAAAACACTCTAACCACCCAGATGACCTCCATGGAAGGAAAGCTAAATGAGAAGCTGGAGGGAGTCAAGGCTGAGTTAAGTGATGAACTGAAGCAGAAACACCAGGAAAGTTCTGATTTCCTAGAGGTGAAACTGGCAGAAAAGAATGAGGTGCTAATCAAGTCTGCTGTTGAGGAAATGAGCTCAATGCTCATGACCAAGATGACAGAGATGTTCAAAGAAGCACTTTCTGGCCAGTTTGCCCACTTATCTGAAGAATTTTCTTTGGCCAAGAACCATCTAAGGAGGCTGGAAGACGAACAAGATCCAGATAGCAGGAGAAGTTCGCTGTGTAAGCAAAGAGCAATATCACATGGACACAGCACTCTCCAGGCTTCTTCCAAATTACGGTGCCAAGAAGGGGGAAAAGGAAGCTGAAGATCTCAGAAAGTTCATGGCACGTACTTTGGAGAAGAAGGCTCAGAAAGACGCTGAAATGTATAATCTAGCAAAAGCCTTTAAAGAAGTCGGAGCTACTGAGAAGTTGAAGTTCGCTCAGGTAGAAAAGCCTATCTACACTCGAGTTTTTGAGCAAGCTATGCTTGATGTTGCAAGAGAGAAACCGAAAAGGAGAGCAAAGGTTGGAACAAGCCAAAGTTTCCATTGAATCGCTTATGAAGAGGAAAGCCTTGGGCGTTGTTCAAACCGAAAAGCAAACGTCTGAAGGCTTCTAAGCCAATCCAGAGAAAAATTTCTCGATGATGAAGAAACAGAACAACCAAAGGAATCGATTCTCAACCTCGGAAGAAAGTCTTCAACACGAAAATGCTCAAAGATACTCCAAGAAGAACAAGCTAAGAAAGTCTGCTGCGCGTCGGTCTCGTGAACGTCTGTGAATGTAAGGAAGATAGATGAAGAGCGAAGCGAAGGAGTGATTTCGGGAAGTTTATGCGAGCAAGAGGAAAGGAACATCAAAAGCACTAAAGTGGCCCCACGTTGATAAATGGATGCCTATCAAACTCAACGATATGTGGGAAGAAGTCAAGAGGACCTTCGTTCAATTATGATGTTCTCGAGAGAATGGAGAGGGAAAGCTCGGATCGAAATGAAGCTTTCATTGAATACCTTCTTATCTTCTATCCAAAGTATCTACAGAGTGGATTAACTGCGGATGAAGGAGAGGTACGGATATAGTAGCCCCCCGTCCATATTCCTATCCACCTCCAAAACTTGATAATGACTTGGTGAATGAGAAGGTCATTACTCAAGAGATTGCTTTCGATATCTTTGGTCATTGGGTTTAACAGGAAACAGTCCGGACATCATCAAGGAAAGAAATGAGCTGAAGAAGAAATTTTTCGGAATGTTTGACCTGGAGGTGCCCGCTGATGAAGTTGAGAATGAAGCAAACTAAAGAGCAGAAGACCGAAGAGCCAAAATCGAAGATCAAGATCAAGACTCGTAAGATTTTGTAATCTTTATATTTTGTCTTTTTTGATTTTGTTGATAAACTCATTTGTAATATGTAACGGATACCAATCATCAATGAAGATTTATCATTATGCTCAAAAGATAATATCTCATTATCTTATTTACATGTATTTTATTTTGATATGCCTGAATGAATGTCTCTGAACTGATTGTATGATTGATAAGGGAGAAATTGTTTAATTGTTTGGTAATGAACTAGTTAAAGAGATTCATTACTGAAGAAATTGCTGAATGATTAAACTGTTGAGAAACTCTGAAATTGATGAGAGATTCTCTGATTTAAGAAATTGTTGGGAGACAACCAATCTTGAAATAGGATAAACTGAAACCTGAGTATAGGTTATTTGTTTGTAACAAGATAGGTTTTGGCATCATCAAAAAGGGGGAAATTGTTGGGAGATGAATTTTAATAAAGATTTATGATTTTGATTAGATCCCAAAACCCCTGAGTATGACATGTTCAGAATGATCTTGATAAGTTGAGTCGATTTGATTTTAGAATATTCAGGATGTTATCTGCGAAATGTATAGTCGGCAGATATAGTTCGGAGATAATTCTTCAAGACTCGATGAGGATCTTGAGTAATCAAGACTCGGCCGAGAAGACTCAAAGACATCGGTCAAGATAAACTACAAAGATTCGAGACTCAAGACTCGAAGACTCAAGACACAAAGATCAAGACCGAGAAACTAAAGATCAAGAATCTTCAAGGCACAAGAATTCTTGAAGAATCGCTGATGTCTTCAATGCTCAGTATGAACCTGAATGTTCCGAGGCACTGAATATATCTATCTGAATGATGCAATACTGAGAGAAGATCGCGATTCCTTAGAAAGTTAGATATCTGCCAAGACATTCAAATGCAAACAAAAGGAACTAAGTCAGAAGTGTTGTTAAGGTTATATCAAACTCGAGTTTGTAACCAAAAAGAGCCGTTGAAGGTGTCTACCTTTAACCGGAGACAAAAGTCAAAAAGAGAAAGACAACATCGCACCCATACTCGACAATCGACAAAGGATGTCTCTGAAAAAGATGTCAGATGTACAAAAGTTCCAGACTGCAAAAAGTGAAGACCGGCTACATGGAAGGCTATTGCCTAGAAAGTGTTAGGGAGTTTCAAACCCTAAATATAGCCGTTTCACACACCACAAGAGGGAACTCACGGTCGCTCTCTCCAACGGATAGTTTTCAAGAGTGACCTCGGTGTATGCCTATAAATCTTGGTGACCCTCTACATTGTAAGGTTACGGAAATTTATACGCAAACTTAAGAGCTCAAGCTTATTCTTGTAAAAGTTAAAAGCACTTTCGAAAAACTTAGAATTTCCCAAGTGCTTCAATATTGAAGAGAGCTCACTATACTAAGCCTATCTTGATAAGAATTATCCAAAGCTTAGTCGAGATATCCTAACCCTTTGCATTGTGCTTCATTGTAAAGGATATCTCATCCTAGTTGGAAACCAACCAAGAAACCCCAAACCCTTGTGAAGGTAGTTGGAGTGTGTTTGTTGGTGAGAAGTGTTGTAAAGAGTTAGTAAACTACGCGAGTAGTCGAGAAAACTCTAGAGGAGAAGTTAGTAAGCTACGGGGTAGTCCGAAAGCTTGTGTGTGATTGAGTAAGTAAACTACGGAGGTAGTCAGAAAGCTCAAGGTCGGGTTGAGTAAGTAAACTACGTGGAGTAGTCAGAAAACTCAGGACCGAGTTTAGTAAGTAAACTACGAGGTAGTCAGAAAGCTCATAAGTTGATAGTGAATTTCTCTCAAGAGCCGGAGAGTGGACGTAGGAGCTTGAGTCTCGAACCACTATAATTGCTTTGTGTTCTTTATTGCTTTCCTTATCTCAGTGCTTATCTGTTGCATTGACTTGATTTTGAAAGCATACTTTTTATGATATTCATTGGGAATCAATCCACCGAAGTTGCTTAAGTGAATCACACCTAATCACTATTTCATAAAGGGAAGGTTTTCTCGCAAAGCTTAAAAACGAGTATAAACTAAGGGTCAAACCATTCCGATAATCGAGTAGCTAGAACAGATAGTTACCAAACCGAACGTATTCTTCGAGGGTTCAATAAGTTAGTTATCGATCCAAGCAACTCAGGATCTCTCGACACTCGGGACTCGGTTGGGATTATCTCGAGGTTTCGAAAGCAACTCGGATCACTGCCTCAAGAGACTTTGACTCGGAGCGATCAGGCTTCTCGAACCTAATCTTCGGGATTATCTCGACCCAAAGTGACCTCGAAGAAAAAAAGTTTTAAAAACATCAACACGTGTATTCCCCATACACGTGTAAGACTCTGCTTGCACCGACCAAAGATAAGTGTATCTGTGGAGCGCAACTTATGGGAGAAGAAAGGAAATCTGTGGTTCCGGCAAAATTAAAACCCTAGGTTGGCCATTTAGATGAAGCCCACAAAAACTGTAACCCTAGTTCTGTGTCTATAAATATAACTTGTATTGCACAATGTAAAGGATCGGAATCTTAGTATCCTAGGCAGAAACTATACATAAAATATACTGGCTTAGTGCCCCCAGACGTAGTCTACTTAACGGGCGAACTGGGTAATCAAATTGTGTGTTATTTATTGCTTTCGCCATTATATTGATCTGTGCCTATTGAATTACTTGTTTGTTCGTCGGTAATCAAACCGGGTACAACAATTGGCGCCGTCTGTGGGAAACACAATTCCTGAGAAATAAT